>CM060248.1:54771492-55396492 GCA_030684275.1 Acipenser oxyrinchus oxyrinchus | reverse complement strand
TTGTTAACGTATGAGCAGTGTATGGTTGATCTGCACTGCCTGTAATATTGGGTGCGTTCACGAAGATCCTTTTGCGCAGATTCTGGCGTTTAGTGTTTCAGCCAATTAGCACTAAGCAATGCAATGTGAGGGCAGGTGCTTATTGTTTTAACCTATCAGCATCAAGCACTGTCCTTGTGTTTGTACTTAATAAATGCTCAGTTAGTAGATAGTCTATATTTTATGTTGAAACACCCGTCCAATTTAAGCTTCTTGTCAAGCAAAATTTTTTTTTTTTTAAAGTTCTTCTTTACCTTTGCCCCCCCACTATTAAACACAGTTAGGCGCCCCTGATACCAAGTAGTTCAAGGTGTAAATCTAATTGTAATTATTCAGAAGCTATAATTGGTTTTCTGCTTGTTATAGCACACAGAAAAAAACACTTTAATAATGTATGTATTTCAGCAGTATAAAATCACACTAACTCAATATATTTTTTTAGTTTAATTTTATTAGCTTTTATGAAAGTAGACTTTTTAAATAATAAATAAGTAGACAAAACATTATGGGCCCTTTTTAGCAACATTTGCAACACCCTAAGGCAATCGCAAAACACTTTTGCAGACAGTGAGCGCATTAGAATCGGGCACACTTGTGGGCAAACAGACTTTGCCCACCTATGTGATTTAGCAACCGTGTTTTAGTGCCCACCCAGCAAGTCAGTGTTAGCGCTGGACATGGGCTGAACTTTAGGGGCGTGTCCTCTTTTACATACAAATGAAGTGATTTAGCAAACCATCAACAGTGTTAGCGTTTGCGTTTCAGTTGTCATGTGAAAACCAGGTCTAAACTGTGTGCACTGGATTAATGTGATATTTTATAATGTGATACTTTGTACTGTAATTTTGTAACGATTTTCCCTGGATAAGGGCGTCTGTTAAGAAATTAATAATAATAATAATATCTACATGGCCAGACAAAGAGAGGAGGAGGAGGAGATGTCACCAAATGTTTAGAAGTCATCTGTCTTTTTTATGAGCCTGTCTGAAACACCATGTATGCAGCAATTTCACCTCAACAGACAAACAATCACTGACATCTGCCAACTGCTTCAGGCTGACCTGGAAGGAGACATGCGGAGAGCACACTGTTTGCATGTAGCACTAAAGTACACATGCCAACACAGAATAGGCACTTCTACGTGAATTGTAAGTGGACCTATTCTGTCAACATGCAAGTAGTGTGTGATCTGTGTCGCTAACAACTACATCACAAATGTGTACGCAAACTATCGTTGCTCTGCTCATGACTCGTTTATCCTCGTTAATTCGCAGATGGCAGCTGCGTTTCAGCGGTATGGCAGTCTGAGAACCTGGTTGATAGGGGACAATGGGTATCAACTGAAGTGGGCTACTGAGACCGCTGCTCAACCCCATGACCCCTGCCAATGGTATAATCGTACCTTTAAATGTGCTCGTACTGTAATTGAGCGAACATTTGGAATCCTCAAAATGAGATTCCAAGGTTTCTGGGGGAACACTACAGTACACTCCTCTGAAGCTCAGTAATATCACCCTGGCTTGTTGTGTTTTACACAACATAGCTGTCCATAATGGATGTTGAACTTGCAGAGGAAAGATTACAGAGTCTGGAGTTGGAGGCTGTGGATTCTGCAAGTGCCAGGCAGGTCAGACTGTGCCTTATAGACAGGGGATCACATAATTGGTATGCATACGGATCAATAAAAAAATACAGACTTAGTTGTTGTGTAAGACGCAAATGCGTACCATCAGTATATTTAACAGGAAAGCATTTATAATAAAGGCAGTGATGGTGCTCACGGTCCATAGGTGAACTATACATGCCTACCTTAAACTCCTGATTCTAATTTTTTTTTGCGCATGTCGTCTTTTTTTTTTGTTTCAAAATACCCTCCGTTCGCTATCGCAGATGCAAAGGTGCTCTTAAAAGGAATGTTGAATTCTTATCGGTTGTAACATTACTCCCCCACTGTGCTTTGATTGGCTGGGTGTATTATTCGCTACTTGATGTGCGTTAGCTCACGCATGAGACCCGATTTCTAAATCGCGTTTTCGTGCGCTATTGCAGCGATTTGCTAACACTGTCATTTTTGTCCTAGCAATCGCGGTTGCGCACATATTTGCTAAATAGGGCCCTACAAGTCATAGAAACACATGATTGATCAAACAATGATTTACTTTTATTAGACCAAGAAGTTATTTAATAATTTTTTAGCATTAATATTGGGTAGTCAGGAATCCAGCACAGAATTTTAAATTACTAAATCACTGAGGTCTATCTTTTGAAGAACCACAGAAGGTTTTAAATCAATTGTAACACTCCAGTCTATTTGATACAGGATATGTTTTCTGTTTCTTTTTAAAGTCGATTCAACTGCACAATATTCTGTTACACGACTGCTTTCAAAGAAACGCCCACTCTAAAATATAATAGTTTGTTTACAAATATATAACACAATGAAGTGGATACGGTTTTTGTCACAGTCAGTCATGTTTCCACCCAAGACTCATATTTTATCCAATCTGACAAACCAACTATGAATAGCAAAACTACCATATTATAAAACAACTGGATTTATTCCATAGTCTGAGACAAAAGTCAGGAGTGGACCCACTCCTTTTATTATGTAAAAACATCTGTTTTAAAGATCTTTGTTTTCTACTGATTAAAACTATTTCTTTTAACCATTATTTTTTCTATACCTATGTAATAACCCTTTTGTCTTCTGCTGCTTGCATTATTAAAGAAATTGCACATTGCTCCTGTTCCATGTCAGATTACCTCAGATCAAATCAAAATAATCATGCACACACAATAATTGGTGTGCAAGGTGCAATAAGAAATGTAAATTAATATTTGCTGTAGGTTAAATTCAGATAGAAAAAACTGGGCAATTACCTTCAGTCCTGTTTTTTAACAACTGGCATTGATAGTTGTTTATAAGTAGTGAAGCAGGACTCAAGAGATTTAAAATCGATCAACATTCATATTTCCAAAGTAACTCTGAAACATGAGATAAAATAAGGTGTGCTGATGGTTTAAAACAAATAAACAGGGGGTTGGGAGCTGAATACAAGCCTTACATGGGGATGAACAAACAGATTGGACACCTGAAAAACAAGACCCACTAACGGAGATTTTTAGGTCTTTCTTAGGCCCAGGTGAATATACTGGAAATATCGTTTCACCAAATTGCTGCTTATATTGTTCGGGACTGTGGTGTTGTAACATGTTGAGTTGAAGAGTTGTATTATTAATGTCCCCCTGAAGTCACAAGTAGCCTGCTAACAATGTTTTATGGAAGGTTTTAGTGGTTTTACCTGGTGCACTGTTGTAGGTGTTTTTAGGATAGGTTTTGTACTGAAATGCCATTGCAAGGGGGTTTAAAGGGGAGATTTTGCTAATTGTCTTCTAAACTAAGCTGTATTCAATTGTATCATTTCCTGTAATAAGAAATCATTATTTTTTACTTGCCTGTTCGTGTGGTTTCTGTACACTCATTGGGAAGGTCTGGGTCGTCAGTTTGAAATCCTAACAACCTGTGGACAAAGGGTTAGAAAGATAATTATAAAAACATATACTTATCTGGAATTAACAGTATATGTCATTCTCTGAAATATATACTTTTTTTGTTCTGGTTTAATGGTCACACTTTATTTTACAGGGCCCTAGCCAGTGTTTGTGGTGGCGTCCATTCCAAGTTAGAACTAAAAAATAATGTTGTGCATTGCATGATTAAACTATATTAGTTACCGGTACATCTTGGTGAATAGCTTTAAACTATACATATTAAAAATATTATAATTCATGCTGATGTCAAATATTAAGTGATGTTAATAATGATTCTGCCAAGGTTATTGGGTTCTTTAAACTCTTTACTGGATAATTCATGCAGATCTATATACAGCCAAACAGCAGGTACAGTCACCATCTTTGTTCTCACTCCCTGCGGCTTACAGTATTGGTGGTTCTGAGAGGGATGGCTGAGTGGTGACGTCAGGCCAGAGAGACACAAAAACAAAGTACTGCAGGGCAAAAGACGTGGCGTGGGCCATTTACTTAAACAATAAAAAAAACTTAAAGGTTTAACAAAAAAACACACTTGCTCACAGAGCAAAATAAAGGTTTTAACACAAAAAATAAAATCGAACACAAACCACACAGGTCAGGCTAGGCAGATGCTGTCACTGATCCTGTATAATGTTTAACTTTTCTTTTCTCCTTTCTCTTCTCGCTCTCCCGTACTCTCCTCTGTACTCCCACCCCGAACTGAGAGTGCTGCAGGTTTATATACCGTGGCCGAGGGGTTTAACTAGCTAGTAATTATTCTATTACCCCTCGGCACAATCTGCACGAGTTTATGAATTACGTTTATGAATTACAAGGTTTTTAATGTGGATGGGGCTTCCCATCCACGCTGCAAAACAATACAAAATATACGGCTCTTTGCCGTCACATTTAAAAATACATAAATCACAACAATCATAATACGACTACTACAACAACAACACAAATACAAAATAATAAATTGCACAGGGGCGGAGGGGTACCCCGTTCTAAAATAAACCAATACAAAAACCCCACATTTTATTGCAGGGCTTTGCCCTGCCCCCTTTTCATGTACAGGGCTCCTGGCCCTGTTACAGTGGTAAAAGAAAATAACATATTTTCTCATCAGAATTTAAATAACTAAACATTATATACGTTAGGAATGATTAAAAAAAAAGGTTTAATTTAATTATATACAGTAACAAGAAGTTGTGTGTAGAAAACAGCTTTGAGATCTTGGGGAATATCAAAGTAAAATAATGAGAAATGTGCCCTACTCTACCTATGGAATTAAGTAGAGATATTCATCAAAACCTAATTTAGTTGATTGACTTAAATTCCAAAGGTCAACATTTACAACAAATTGAAAAAAATAAATATCCCTGTGAATTACCAAGCAGCTACCAAGTATATTCTAATAAATCTTCAAACTCTTGGAGCAAATTGCTATTATTTGCAAATCTTTGGAGTTATGGACTGCAGTGAATTAAGAAGAGGGTGGATTCAAAGCTTTCCTTATTAAAGTTAGAATTGAACTTTATTGTTAGTGTCTATGAAAAATATGATATAAATCAGAACAAGCCTGTGCACATATTTTTTCAACAAATGTGTTTCTTCTAAAAACATAAAACCTTTAACCACTAAAACCGTTAACAGTCCATGTTACTATTTTAATATTGTTGTCTAACATTTATTAAGCAGGTATTCCATCTTAAATTCCCTCTGGGAAGTAACCCAAATTGGTATCTCTGACTCCTCTCTCCTGCATAAAAGAGAATGAAAAACAGTCCAGTTCATTTATTTATTTTTGACAATCTTAATGTTATCTCATTTCTGCCCTTTCCTTTTTTAGTTATAGCCATGCGTGTGATTCAGGGCCCAAGAGCTAGGGCTCCTCCCCCGTTCTGTCCTGCAAATAATCTCTGCCAATCTCCCTATTTAAACTACAAGTCATGCCCTCATTCTCTGTCTTGCGTTTTTTGATTTCTTGTCGCAGCACAGCTGACAAACGCCACTGACCATTCTACCCTCGACACTGTTGACAAAGCTTTCTCGCTCCGAATGCTGAATCTGAATTCCTGAATGGGCTGTCTGTTTTTGTTCGTGTATCACCACACAGCCCTGCAGACTGATACTTAATCATTTAAATCTGATTATTAATTTAGATTTTAAATGGCTACTCACCTCTCTTTTCTTTCTCTGCAGAATCGAATTCTCGAATGGTAACTGCATTTCTCTTCCTGGACAATCTGCCGATCCTGCAATCCCACCTGCAGCATACTCCCGCTGTCCGAGCACCCAGACTTCTGAAGGTATTATTATCCTCTCTATGCCGCAGTGTTTTTTCAGTTGAAAATAGTCCCATTCCCCAATTCCAAATGCAGCCAGGTGGGGAGGAGGGGGGAGCTGAATACAAACCTTACACGGGAACGATCAAACAGATAGGAGGTTCTTGGATTGGTCACCTTCAACTAATACTTTTCTTTATTGGCGTTTCTACTAAAACAAAAACTAGAATGGTAAAAAAATGTATTTTTTAGAATCAGTTAACTAAATAAAAACTGAAATCCCTGCCTTTGAGTTAACTGAAACAAAAACAAAAACAAAAAAAACCTAACTAAATATAAACTAAGAGTAAGAACATGGTCCGAAACTTCCTGCACTCAGTTTTCTACTGTTCAGTTGACTTACATTGCTGTCAATGAACGGACAGCTGCCAATCAATGCGCTCTACATTATATAGGTAGCAGAAGACACCACAGGTTCCACCCTCCATTCTGTAACGCGCAGACGTCATGTCAGCTAAAATGACCGGTCGACAGAGAGAATGTTCAGTTTGGAATTCTTTTGAATATTTGACTGAACGCAACAAAAGTGTTTGCAATTTGATCATGCCAGATGGAACAGTGTGTGGTCATGAACTGTCTGGGAAAAATTCCACCAACTTAAAAACTCAAGGAAGAAGTTTTCAGAATTTGAAAAGAGGGAGACAGAAAGACAAACAACTGAGAGAAACCGGGCATCATACTCAAAAGATACACCAAGCGCTTTGAATCCATCATCTTCACCATCATCATGATGGGGAGATAATCTGGTCTTTGGACTCAAACGAACACAAAAGACGAGCAATCGCACTCACAGATATGCTCTCGTAAATAACAGTATGTCTACAAGACTGGTCGACGACGATGCATTTAAAGACTTTTGTGGAACACTTGACCCAAAATTCAAAGTAATAATAAACACAAATAATAAAAACAACTACACGTTGCAGTCAATGTGACGGTTTCTAAGCCTTTAAAGCAGATTTCAAACTCAAGAATATACAGTGGCCTCCAGAATTATTCCAACCCTTAATACACTGTAACTGGTTTTAGCAAAATAAATGCACATGTGTACATTCAGTATTTGTTGCATAAATAAATGAAAACATGAAAATTGTAAGAGTATCAATACTGGACATTGCAAAAACATATCTGTCCAAAATAATTGCATATAATTCTAAAAACAAGATGTTCAAATGTATTCACACCCTGTAAATTAAAATGCAATTATTCTTGACAGACATGTTTTTTTGCGATATCCAACACTGATAGCCTTACAATTGTTCATGTTTTCATTAATTTATGCAACAAATACTGAAAACAAACTTTCAATTCCATTATATCAAGGGTGTGAATAATTCTGGAGGCTACCGTATGCTTTCAGTTCCATTATATCAAGGGTGTGAATACTTCTGGAAACTTGACTTGATTCTGATTAGTCTATGTTGGCCATCTTGGATTAATGAAAAACTAACAATTACAAACTTGAATGCTCTTTAGTCTAATAACATATATGACATAAGTTTCTTACCTCGTCTGATGAACTCCACATAACATGAACTTCCCCGTCTCCATGTCACTTGGGTCAGGAGAAAGAACCAGCTCACTTTCCCAGAGATTCTTTTTATAATCCTCATTGGTGCCAAATACGTGCTCCTCCTCCATGAAACCGCCACCTTGTATCCAAGTCAGGTTGTCCAAATTTCTACTGCATTGCTTGGGTTGGACTACGTGCGTTGCGCTTTGTTATTTTTATTCAAAAGAAAAAAAAAAGTATAGGGTTAGTTTTTTTCTTTTCTCTTCCCTTTTTCTCTCCATTTTCTGCTTCTATTACTTTCATCTGTTTTAAGTGTGGTTCCCCACTTTCTCCATCTTCTAACACAAATCTATGTTTAATGTGTGCAGACATGTCAGTCACTCCAACTCACAAGGAAGTTCCTTCCCTTTTGGTGGTTCACCTTTCTGATAAAGGTCGTTCTATACCCTCTACCTCTAAAAGAGCAGACAACCCCAGAGAACAACGGGTCCAGGTTTTTCTCCTCCCAGGAAAAGAACGAGAAAATCCACACACTCCCGCAGCAGCAGGGAGAGAGACGTATCATTGAAATCAGCGACTGCCATTACGGAGCCATGGGCTCAAGCTGCCAGGGATCAATCATCCCCTTCGCAGCTACCAATGCCTAAAGATCTTTTTTTTCCAATGTTTAAAGGAATATGAGCAGTCAAAGCAGGCTCAACCTTTACAAAGTACTTCCTTTTGGGATCTCCGGGGCATGGGCATCCACGTCTGTCTATTCATAGACGACTGGCTAGTAAGAGCTCCATCCAGAGAAAATGCTTTGGAACACAAAGACAAGGTACTCCGCCTTTTTCAGGATTTGGGCTTACTGGTCAACGAAGAGAAGTTGTCTCTCACCCCAACACAGTCTCTAATGAGGAGCACAGTTCAATACAATCTCAGAAAGAGTTTACCTCACAGAAGAAAAAGCTGCTACAATCCAACCGACACATCGCAAAACATTTCAAAATAGGAGCCAGCACAACAGCACATTCCTATCAGCATTTTCTGGGGCACATGGCAGCATAAGTCTTCCTAGTAAGAGACACTGAAACTAAAACTGAAACTGAAATTAAATTTTGGAACTGAAAAAACACTGCCGTTTCTTCAAGTCACCGACCGCATTTCGAAACCAAGATTTCTCGCTTAGAACCAGCAGTTGACCTCTTACACATATCCGCCATGACAGCTGTGTCTGTCATTCACGTTGCACAGCGTCCGCCCCTGCAGTCCAGCTGCCAATCTTCACACCCACTTCATCTCTCTCTCCTCAGCTCCCCTGCTGTTGACGTGACCTACCAGCCTGAAATTGTAAGAAAGAAAAAATGCTTGCTAAGCGTAAACAGAAATAATATTTTCAAACTGTTTCCATTGTTTCTGGACTCAGATACATGCAGTCATAGATACTGTATATGTCTTCACATTATGAAGGCATTGCGACAACTCATCAATCAATGTGCCATTGTCTCTTCCTCTCCAGCACAATGCAGAAAACAGTTCTTAAGTCTGTTTTAGCCTTTTAAGAGAATCAGCAGGCACCAGCTTGCTTTATTCTCTGTTACCTGTTGTCTGTTCCGACAGGGTGTCCAGGAGTTTGGGGCAAGGGACCAAACCAAGTGGCACTGGACTTGATGGCAGGGGTGGTGATCGGGGCTGTGGTGGACGTGGGCTCCTCACCTCCTCACCCTTGTCTGTAGCTGATGGTAGCACCTCTAGCTCCACCGCAGGCGATCCTTGCTCCACCACCAGTGACTCTTGATCCACTGCAGCCAATTCTTGCTGTAGTGCAAGCCACAACACTCTTTCCAGCACCCGCTGCAGCTCCGACACTTCTGGTTCAGGCACCTCTGGTTTCGTGTGGGCAACCCCATTTCTTGCCTCCATTGCTGGTGTCTTTCTTCCAGCAAGCAGTTTGTTTCTTTCTGTGCGGCAATCGACTGCACCAACATTTTAATCGGGTCTTGTATTTCCATACTTCAAAAAAAAAACAGACCCAGGCACAAGAATTGAAGTTTTGAAGCACTTTTGTGCAGTATTTATTATGTACAGAAATAAAAAGAAAACCAAAACAAACAACTAACTCCGTTTTGGAGCGCTAACTAAACTTTTGACAGCACTACCTAACATCGGGTGGCTAAGCCGTTTACCAATTAAACAAAACACTTGTAAATACACACAAACAAAGGTTTTTCATGCTACCTTTTTTTTAAAACCACACAGGTGTCATTGCACTGACTGGAGACTGCCTTGAACAAACATTTCTCCTTTTTTAAATACTAATCGCAGGCATTTATTCATAATTAGAGCCAGGTAAATGTCATCCTGGATCCCCCCAGTGGCATTCTGGGGGATGTAGTCCTTTAGCCCCTATTGGACTACATTTCTTTCCTTTTTTTGTGAACCCCTTAGGATTTTCACATATTTCAAACCTAAAATGTTATTAGATATTAATCTAAGTCCTAATAATAGATAAAGATAACCTGATTAAACAAATGACACAAAAACATGATACTTATTGAACATTTATTCATCCACAAATGATTCAACATTCAATATCCAGTGTGAAAAAGTATGTGAACCTTTAGATTCAGTAACTAGTGGCACCCCTTTGAGCAGCAATGACTTCAACTAAGCGTTTCCTGTAACTGTTGGTCAGTCTCTCACATCGGTTTTGAGGAATTTTGGCCCATTCCTCCGTACAGAACTGCTTCAACTCGGTGACATTTGAGGGCTTCCTTGCATGGACAGCTCACTTCAGGTCCTGCCACAACATTTCAATGGGGTTTAGGTCTGGACTTTGACTAGGCAATTCTAAAACGTGGAATTTCTTCTTCTGCAGCCATTCTTTTGTAGATCTGCTTGTATGCTTAGGATCATTGTCTTGCTGCATGACCCACTTTCGGTTCAGCTTCAGCTCACGGACCGATGGCCTGACATTCTCCTCTAGAATCTTCTGATACAATGCAAAATTCATGGTTGTGTCAATGATGGCAAGTCGTATATATACTTGTGACAGAAATATGAGTTTTAGTTGTAAATCTCCCTCCCGACCTATGAGGGCGCTAAGCAGCGAAAGGGGAAGTCTTTGGACGGGCTGGCCTGACAGTTCTTTCCCCGGGCCGGGAAGTCGGTTAGTCTGGAAAAAGGTGAGACTGCGTTGCAGAAACGTATTGACCCAGAAGGGAAATGACGTAGCAGCTACAGACAGTCGAGACAGCTGCAGTCGTTTACCAAGGGGTCATGCGTAGTAGCATAAAGGGGACGGAGAATCGTAAATCTTTTCCTTCACTAGGTTCAGAGAGACAAGGAACTGGAAGGACCGGGAGAGTTCCCAATTGTATTGAAAAGAGTTTGAGTGTTTTGTTTGTTTGTAGCACTGTTAGTAATTGTTTTTGTTTTTTTTGTAAATTCACTAGACAGCCAACACGTCTCCGGAGCTGTCACCTTGGGCCAGCACTGTTCTATTGTTATCACCCACCACAAGCACTACTGCACCCACCCGGACTGGTAACCGTGTTAAGTATTATTGTGGTGCGGATAACGTGTTATTATTATTATTATTTGGTCTGCAAACCATTATTATTGTTTCCTTCCGTGCTTTACACATTGGTGTGTACTGCCGGAGGATTATTGATTGGTCGCCAGACTGGGAGTTTACAAATAAAATAAACCCCTTTTTCATTACAGTTTTCGTTGTCTGATTATTTCTACACTGCATCACCTCTGCACCTGTTTCTAATCAGCAGCCACTTTGCTACAATACTTTATTTTCTTGATGGGGGGACTAAGGGGGGCCAAGGGTAAAACCGTGTACTCACAAAGCACTTCTATTCTCAATGCTTGAGGTTCTTCCTCCGTGTGTAACAGTTAAAAATTACGTTAAAAAAATAAATAAATAAAAATAAAAAAGAGTTTCACCAAAATTAGTCCAGTATTTTATTATTTTAGTAAATAATTTGCTGTAAAAAGGAAAAAAAAACTTTTTGGGCGACTGATGGTTTGGGCATGGCTTCATGACGTAACTGCCTGCCTTCAGCAGAAGCATTTTTGTTATTGCTGGAGGTAGGTGTTTCAGTCTTGTCTCTGTAAACAAGGTATCTTTCTACACGAAATATCATTAATTACTTAGTACATAAAACTGAAAAGTGAGTGTAAGGTGTTTCTACATGTAAAACAGAACTTTTTACCAATTGTTGTTATACGATTTTAATGTTATGCAGTTTTATTGTTGGTACCACGTTGTAGTATTACACCAGGCGGCCGCCATTTTACACTGCTTACTACTGCTAGAGACACTATTGATTTCTAATAACAACATAGGTATGTTTCATTTTCTTGTATAGGAGAAACGTGCTCAGACTGGAAGTTGCCTAATCTTATATTTTATTTGGTATATTTTGTCAGGTATGTTATTGTTTTTCTGAATGTTTTCAGTTTTATTTTTAATATGAGGTCTTTGTAACTCTGAAACTGGGAGGAAGGGAAATGTAAAACGTGATACAATGGAAGTTGTCTGTTGTAAGAAATTATAATATTATGTTCTTGGAGTGTTTAAAAAAAAAAAAGAAAAGAAAATGCTAATTCTTAAGAATGTAATGGCTGAGCATGGGAATGGGAATGCTTGTATGTAATATTATGCATTGCTTGTAAATTGTGTTAAGGTCTTGAGAGAAGCATTTTTGTTATTGCTGGAGGAGAAACGTGCTCAGACTGGAAGTTGCCTAATCTTATGTTTTATTTGGTATATTTTGTCAGATGCTCCAAATAAAAATAAAACCAAGTAAGCATCAGCAGCTCTTCTGGCGTGCAGAGTCGTCTTTTGGTGCTGACCAGGGCTACACAACCGAGAGGGGTACACATGCAGCCCTTGCTCCTGTTCCATTGATTCTTTTTAAACACTCCCATGGGAGCACTTGTAGGTTTCTGCAAGGTGCAGTGGCAGTGTTGTCTCCATCCTCAATTTTGCACTCTCTCCATTTCCATATCAGTTTCCCCTTGTAAATTGAAAATGTCCTTCAACATCTGAATGGGTTCTTCCTTCCCTCCAAATCAACTGCAATTTTCTACTTTCTGCATGTCTGATAGCTTTTTATGCTGCTTTTCTGTCATTGCAACCATTTTCTCTATGCCCCCCATTTTATCTTCCATGCTTGATATGCGATCATCCACTGTTACCATTCTTAAAAAGTCAGAAAGGTTATTTTGTACGGTTTACATGCTAGTTTTATGGCAGTAACGTCTTCAGCTACCATCTTTTCATAGTCTGCAGCAAAGCCTGCACATTTTTTAAATTCTTTGACTATTAACGAGTCAGTGTCCACCATGCTTTCTGCCATGCTTTCCTTTTTCAAAAATCTGGCTGCATTAATTATACAACACAGAATATTTAATCTTTTTGGGGCTTGTCATGTTAGTTGGAGTTTTCTCCATTTTTTTTTTAACTGTACAGCATGTTGGATTTAAAATATTTTGTTGTAAATGCTTGGATTATATAACATTGTTTGTTGGTTAAAGGAGCCCTCCTATCTCGTGACTGCTCACTCTGACATCATCATATGACCTCAAAAGACTCAGTTTTAACAATCTTAACACAAATGTAACTCATTACCGGGTCTTCATGCTTGAGTGGGTAAAACATTAGAATCTTGGAACAGGTTTCTCATAGTATACAGCATGTACATTATATTATTCTACACTCCACCTTAAATAATTTATGACTGTTTGGAATATGCACACAGTTACTTTTTAACAAATTGGTCAATTGAACCTCAAGCTCTAAAGCCCACAGTAGGCACTACATCTGTTACCGTAGACATCTGGTATCTTATTTGCTGCCAGGCTCTCTGTTAGTTACATTTTATTTGCTGCCAGGCTCTCTGTTAGTTACATTTGTGGTGAACTTCTGCTGCCTAATTTGTACAGTAATGACCAGTAAAAATACCAAATATTTAGTTTTGAATGGAGTTGTCAGCTACATTGTTGATGGTCATGTTTACCTCTGTGGCTATTAAATGCCAATGCATTTGAATAATTCTAACTAAGGCTGTATTTTTTTCATGTAATTATGGATTTGACCATTTCTGTGAAATGTACCCATTGCCATGTGATATGTAGTTCCCAGTGAAAATTCTATTTCTGAAAGAATAGTGTAAATATACATATTTATCACTTATAGTAAAAAAATAAAATAATTAAAAAAAATGTTTGCCTGGTTGACCCACTACCTATTACACTGCATTTAAGAACCTGGGAGCCGGTTTAGTTTGATTGAACACACTGCATATAGCTGCACGGTTTCTTTTAAATGTCTTTGATGAAAAAGACACCAGTTGCATCAAAGATCGATAATATTTCTGCTAAAGATTGTTCTGTCCAGTACAAGGTGGTGACATTTCACGTGCCCGTTGTTATTTTTACATATATATATATTTTTTAAAATTTTGTTTGGTAATTCACTGATGGTAAAGATAGAATGTGTTTAAAATGTGGACATACAAACTAAAAATTCTACAATTTAGCATGTACTGTTTTTCAGGTAAACATTTAAATATTTAGGAACATGTGTTGTATAATTAAGGCGGCCAGATTTTTAAGTCCTTAAACTGGGACAGTATGGAAATATTGTGAATAACATCCAACTTCCAAGCTAGAAGGGAGCTCTGGGGTTATTTTCACTTTGTTTGATCTAATATCTTATTGAAAGTGAATGCAGAGACTCATGAGATATTCAGAATGGAATATTTTTCTTTGAAAAACTTTTTTTTGTGAATAAATGATCTTCTTGTCATTGTAATTTCATTTCTACACAAAAAGTGTAGTTATTACATTACACAGTAGCAGTTCAATAATATAAAACTCAGAGATTCTATTTTATTGCTGATTTCTGCTGCAAATCGAGTCCCTTTTCTGCCTAAGAAACTACATCTCGCTCTATCTCTATCTCTTTGCTGTCCTCCAGTGTCCAATCTGCAAACCAGGCCCTTCCTATATAAAACATTATATATCTCAATATTTTTATTTATTAAATGGTTACTTCATATAATCTATTTCAAAATATTTAATTTCTTATCATTTAAAATGACATTGTATTTCTTCTGTATATTTTTAGTAGTAACACAGCATTCTGCATGAAAATACAATATTCTTTTACCGGCGTGACGGTGCTTTGGGGAAGAAACGGGACTAAATGAGCGTCCCAAGAAAGGTTCTAGGGACACTGGGACTAGTGTTCCAAAAGACTGAAGGTGATCAGACATCAAAATGGGATGTCTGAACACCTTATGTAAAATAACTAGAGAATATGATCAATTTTGAATGTAACAACGCTATATTTTTTGGCTTTAATAAATATTATGTTTAATCATGAAATATCTTGAATTACCTATTTTTAGACCGTGAAATGCCATCAAATAAGATTTTTTTTAAAAAACAGCCGTAATTATAAATACAGATCACCTCACTTAATATTATACCCTGTTTATTATCACGATTTTTCAAAAACCACTCGCCATGCACCATGGGTTCGTCGAGAAATTACCTCTCTTAATACCATCTCACAAAACCACTCCAATTTCCCCTGGCCACTTGTACAAAGCCACTCCAGCTCACCGCTCATCTCTCCATCTCCTTCCAGCTCCTTCTTATAGATGTAGCTCCACCCCCTAGGGACTCAGACACATCCCATTGGCCCTCAGCTGCACACTAGGGCCAATGGGCACAGACAAACATCAGCCAATAAGGACAGACATATAACAACCAATGGGAACAGACCAGGGAAGACAAACAGGCAGCAGGTTACCTGATACACACAAAAGGTAAAGTAGTGGTGGGATACAGTGGGGAGGGAATAACACACAGCATATAAGCACAAACAGACAGCAGGGAATACAGTATAAAACACAAATGCACAGATCGTTACAATACCATAACATGTAGATTTCTGTAATTCCAGGTACAGTATTGAAACAAATTATAGAGCACAGACATTGATGGGGTGCCCAAAGAAGTGTATGATTGTAAAGCCTGTAAACCTGATTATTTTTATACGTAAGTGATGTAATCCAAAATGTTGGCTGGTAGTGCTTAAAAGTGAGATGACAGAAACGAAAGCACCCTCAGGGCTCAGGGCATAATGTAAGGGGAAAAATGTATAATGGAAATAGTATGTACTTTTTTACTGGAAAATACTGGTAATGGAACTTTACAGAAATAAACTAAAAGTACCAAATGAAAATATTAAGTTGTTATTTCATCGTAGGATTGCTTTATAAGTCTGATGGTTGAAAAGAAAATCTGTTTATTATTTCTGTCCCTGAGTTAACATGATGCTATTTTTCAGTCTGTCAGACGAATTCAGTTAGTATTATGTACCAATAACATTTATAATTTAACTGAGGGGGTTATTTTCAAAGGCGATCCACTGGAGGATCGCATTATTTAGACGTTTTTTTTTTTCTGCACTTGTTTTTTCCACTGATTTCAGTTTTTTCGAAAGCTGCGGAAAACACGGTGGTACTCTATCCGCTAATTTGGTTCATTAGTTATTCTGACGGTTTCTTTTGGTGGAATACGTAATAGTCTAAGAATGTGTGTCTATTTTCTAAAGACGAAAGTGGTGGATAATGGAAGCTTCCACTAGTTAGCTTTCCGCCTGCTTCAGCACGGTCAATACGACTATCCGCCAGTAAAAAGCAGAGTGAGCAAGTCAGACCGAGTGGCATTCAACGTGGACCTTATGTTAGAAGCAGCTGTGTGTACTGTATTACGATCTCAAGCTGAAATGCAATCCCATTGCAATGCACACAATTATTTTTACCTCAAGCAATCTGAAGACCGTCTGACTGTCCTTTTGTGTCAAATTGAGACTACTTTTAATTATTCTTCAGGGTAGCACAAAATGTGTCAAACTATAGGTTACTTTGGAAAATTACAAAATTGAAAAAACCTACGTTGGCTTCTTATTCGGCCAGCTTCTTATGCATATGTATGCATATGTGGTCCAACATGGAATTTGCTTTCCCCATTAAATATAGCACTCACACAGACCAGAACAAGAAAAACAAGAAAAAGCCAATTTGACAAACCATTCTGGAGGAAACTATAAGGTCTATAAATGTACTACAGAACTAAAATGTTGTTTAGGGGTAAAGATTGATGTTCAACAATGATACAGTGTACACATTGCTTTGTACTTCAGATATATACATGGGGCTTACCTTTGAACAGCACAAATAAAACCTTCAAGAAGGAAAACATGTTTTCTGTACGGTGCAGAATAAAGTAGTAAACTTGGACAGGTGACTTTACAACAGAATGGTTTGTTAAATTGACTTTTTCCTGTTGCTGTTTATTTCTAAATAGGATTTATAATTGAGTGTTTAACCCTTTGCAGTCCATTTATTAAGTGCGTGTCAGGTCCAATTTATTTTCACACGCGCAGTTAATTTTAGACGCGCTGTTTAAAAGTATTTTTTTTCCCCCCCACAGTCAAACGGGTTTAAAAGGCCCTGCATATCAACAAAGCACTCACTAGGCATCTCCAGCCCCGCCCCACCCTTTCGTTCGCTATAGCTTTCACATATGCTAAGAAATAAATAATAGTCGTACATACTGATCAATCATCTCCTGATCACTCGTTTTATCACCAAATGCCTCAATAATGCGATCCAAGTCATTATTTTATTACTATAACATCTCAAAAAAGCTCTGCAAATGTCTGTGATATTCTCTGAGCGCTGATGCAGTAACAGCCAGCTTGTTTCCTTATGGCCGTCGTTATCTGATGCCAGGGGGAAGTATGACTATTCATGAGATACACCCTTTTTTTTCGGCTTGTCTTGGCTCCTGTCGCTCCCACTCGGCCATTGAATGGTTTTCTCGCTTTTTCCGGAGAAAAAACGACTAGAAACCCGTTTTTTGCATCTTTTTGATGATGTCGGACAGGGTCCGACAATGGACCGGATAGGAATAATTGCAATGTCGGACCAGGTCCGACATAGGACCGCAAAGGGTTAAAGTTGTGGATGAACATACAATGAATACAATACATTCCTTAAAGTTAATTAACTTTCATTTCTCTTCAGTTTAACAATACAGTATTCAGTGTTTCGATGCATATGCGCTACTTGCTGTACCATTTTGGTTTAGCACGGTTCCTTTTTGCATATTTATAATTTTGACTTAATTAAACATTACTTAGCCCACTTTAGTACTTCTGAAATATATACATAACAAAAATGTATTTTATTTAAAAGGTATATGTCTGCTATTTATTAATTTGTTTATTTATATATATATCTTTTTAAATTTGTATTTCCAAAGTATAGTTTGACACATCTGGGGGTACACTGGAAAATAATTCAAACTAGTCTCGCTTTGACACGAAGGGGTGGTCAGATCTTGTTCTGGTATTTGTTCTTATTCGGGTCAGTTTTGGTAAAATAAATTGTCTGCACAAGACGAATAAGACTTCAGCTTTCTAAAAATGTCATTGAATGGTCTTCAAGGCGATGGGTTTGACCGGATCCCTATGGGGTCATATTCGGCATGGGATCAGAACATAAAAATGAAAGAACCAAAAGCTTTTTTGGATGTACACAAAAGGTTTACATGATTAAAACACAATTTTTTTCAGGGTGAATTAGACTAAAGCCTGTCTTCGAGAGAAACAATTAAGCATCCTGAAATAAATGATAAATGACTCATTTAAACCTTTTGTGTACAAAAAAAAAAAAATCATTAATTTTCATTTTTGTACACTGCAGTTATACCTCCTTTCAAACCCCCGTAATTTGTTCAGATCATGTTTGTTTGTTTGTTTTAGGTTGTCCTAATTAAACAAGTGACTCCAATGTGACTCTACGAATCACACAATCAACTCAAGCTCTGTAAGCCTTTACAGCTGGTATTGTGTGCATTTGCGTTTTAACTCCTTTTTTTCCACTGGTTTGGTACTATTTTTGATTGTGTTTGTGTAGCATTTGCCAACACATTTGAACCAGAACTATCATTTTGGTGGATAAATCCGCTTAAATCTTCATTACTTATTCATTTAGAACTGCAGAAAATTATGCATGAAATGTGATCCGCCAGCTGATAAAATGGAGGATCACATTAGAAAATAGGCAGATATTTAACGGATTAATCTGTGGAAATATTCAGCGGATTTTGCCATTTCCACAGACACCTTTCAAAAGTCGGGACCTATATGTCTTGAAAAAAACTTCAGTCAGTAAAATTTGTTTAACAGTAAGAATTATTTTAGCTGTTCACTGGAATTCAAATGTTCCTAAATGGTGAATTACTTTTATTGAACAAGATATAACATTTTTAAAATATAGATAGCAACATCAGCTATATTTTAAGAAAGTTCTGTCTATGAAGCCTGTTCTGCTAATATTAAACATTAAATATTGTTGTCTGAATTGCTTGCTGAGTTATAATATATTTAAACTAAATGTAATGCGGATGCAATATTTTATGTTTGAAATGTAGGTTGGCCACTCAATATTCAGTGGGGATTTAGTTGACTTTATACAGCAGCTTTACATAATCCACTGTAAATGGACTGCTGCCACACAGGTTCGTGCCCCTTTAAAAATACGACCCAGTACACAGGAATGGATTTTTCTCGCGCTGACGCGCTAATTTTTTTAATAAACACAAAATAAACAAACTCAACAGAAAACAAAATAAACACCTAGCTCTAAAGAGGTTATTCCTTGACTAACTCGCAGGACGGCTAAGCCGTTTAGCTGACACCACAACACAAAAACTACACGGGCTTAACACAGCACTTAATTTTCTCAGGACTGCTCGGAAGCAGAGCACCTCATCTGCCGCCTCCTTCTCAGCAGCCCCAAATAATCTGACTGCCTATCCTTTATACCCTGCACCTGGTCCCCATTCCCAATTACCGCCCAGGTGCAGGGGATAATTAAACAATAAAACAGTTAAATTAAACAATTAAACAATAAACCAAAACAATTAAACTAAACAAACGTGCATTTTCACATGTTTTTTCTTCAGGGAGGCTTTAACCCCCTCCCTGCTGTCTCACACCACATATTTGCAACCATTCCCACTTTAATGAGTTTTCATGTGCAGTAAGGTTCTAGCAGCACAATCTACTCCCCACCCCCTAACCCAATGTTTCAATCACAACCAAACTTCCACATCTTCGGTTATTATCAATGGACAGTAGCAAGCGGTGCTGTGCAAATTGAAAATGTATAAAATAAATAAATAAAAACAACCACTTTGAAGATTAATATAGTCAATGCAGTGGTCACATAAAAAGTCTTTTTTTATTTTATTTTATTCAACCAAATCATTTTTCTATTGCATATGTAAGACCATACCCTCAACTTCTAAGGCTTTAGGTATTTATTCTGTGCATGTCACACCCTAGGTTGAACTTGAGAATTGTTTTTATTCCAAAGTAGGATTTTTAATTAGATCCAAGTTCCATCTTTTCAAGGTTTATGAGACAGTATAATTATGTTTCTGCCAAATCTTTCTGTGACAGGATAGAGTCAGTAATGAGGCCAGTCAGGGAGTTGCAAGGGAACTGCTGTTTGCACACATTTATTAACAATTACACAAAGAGTAGAACAAAGAAACTGCACAAGGGCCAAAATAAAAGGCTACATAAAACAAAATAATTACCTTTAGCTTAAATTAATTGCTCCAGGCTGGCCCAGTCTTCACTGGACGTCATCCAAAAACTCCTCCACCAAACAAAGGATCAGGCTCCCTTTTATACCATGTAGCTGGGACTTGATTGATGATCAATTATTCAATTAAGACCCAGCCACATTCCACATGTGGTTTCAGCAGGGATGGAATGAACCCCATCCCTGCCAAACGTAAATACAAAATAATAAATCTTTAATAATACCCTCACAACCAAACCAAACACTATTTAGAAGTGCAGGGATTCTGCCCTGTCACACATGCCTTGACTTCTGGTTGATGTCTGCAATTCTCATGGCCTGTCCCATTTAAACAAAAGGGTTATAATGGAACATGCATCTCAGTATTTT
The DNA here is from genome assembly GCA_030684275.1 of Acipenser oxyrinchus oxyrinchus. NCBI lineage: Eukaryota > Metazoa > Chordata > Actinopteri > Acipenseriformes > Acipenseridae > Acipenser > Acipenser oxyrinchus. Next base: position 55,375,997 of record CM060248.1, on the reverse strand, counting down.
AAAATAAAATTGAATGATACTCATTTCAACATTGCTGTTATTTTAGTTTCTGATTTTGATTTACTAGATAGGCACCTCATTGATTGTACAGACCTTTCTGTATTGCTCAAAGCCAGCGATCGCAGGTTACATAGAATTGAAACCACTGAACACCTGGACATTGATAACATATTAATCAAATGCCTCCTGTCTGGACTGCACCTTCAATCTTGCTCCATCTCATTATCAAGTCTTTTCATAATTTAGACTGTTTTTGTCCATTGCTCCTTCTTCAGTCCCATCTGCTTCTGATTTTTAAGCTGCAAAATGGACAATGTATGCATGTAAATAAAGGCAAGACAAACAAGGCCGACAGGACAAACAAGGCCGGCAGACCAGCAGAATGTAATGAGATAGATACAGAACATCTTCCACTACCATGTACAATACTTTGGCATTATCCAATAAATCTTTTTGGACTATCCATCAACTCCTATCAGCATTGTCCAAGTCTCCACAGAACTTAAGGACCATCTGGATTTGTAGTTATTAACTACTTCAACTCCAGATGTAAAAATGAAACCCCTTCCCAGGTACCAGATTTTGAAAATAATAATAATAATGTTTTCAAACCTGTGTTTTTCATTAACGCTTTATACTCCTGTGTACTACATACCCATGTTCAATATAGAGATAAAAACTTTTTTTTTTTTAACAATGAAGACAAAAACGCTGCTAATAACAATAATAATCAGTAAACAGTAATTATCAAATAAAAATCAAACAACATCAAAACGTGTGCCATTATCGACTTGTGCTATTTATTGAAATGTTCAATACAACAGAACCCGGGGTTGCCTTCGCAACCACTGCACATTTTTCTTCTGTCTTTTCTTTTGTTTTCATTTTCGTAGCAGACCCTGCACCTTTTTTTTGCGGTCTCTGGTTCCCTTGTGTTGGAGGGATAGTCACAAATGCATGTACAGTGCTACTTTGCACAGGCATTGTGATGGATCTGGCTGCCGTAGATGCCTGCTTTATTGCCTTGTAAGTGCTGTGTTTTGATGGCATTTCGTCACAGCACTCCCATTTCAAACCAAACAGCTTCCTGTTTGCAGCTGGCTTACCTGTAAAGTAGCTGCATGCTCTTTTGTTTGTACAGTTTGTACTGTTCTTGGCTCCACATCCTCTTCATCATCATCGCTGAGTGATAAGTCAGCATCACTGTCGCTGGAACCGAAATCCTCCGAACCAACTTCACTTTCGTTGCTCATTATATAAGGACCACGTACGCTGCCATATTTAGCTTTCACTAAAAACTATATAAACTACTAAGTAAGTAACTACTAAACAAGTAAAACTAATAATAATATATTGCTTCCCGCAATATATCTCAGTCTTCTAAACACCCACAGGTAGATTGGAATCGCTACATGACACGCAATTGGATACAAATGTCACCTGACCCTCCCCCGACTTTCATTGCACATTCCACAGTACTAGCACTGCTTTAGAGGATGAAACCTGAAACGCTAGACTGAGAAACCGATCATAGAATAGAATGGGAAACTTGACATAAGTACGTACAGCATGGTTCTGTAAGTCGGTTTTCATTTGACGTACGTGCACACGTCATGGTGTTGAAGTGGTTAATGGCAGGTCTAAGCTAAGACTTTATTTACAGGCATAACAGAACCATTATAAAATATTATATTTTCCACATTCTCTGGTCAGCTATTTAGTAACGCGTCTTGCAGAGAAACTATACCAAAAAGAGCTCCACAATAACTTAAGGCCCTCCATTTTCCATATTCTGGCAAAAAACAGATACATATTGATCATTCTGCTATATACTGCTCTCCAGCAATCTAATTCCTTAGGAACTTGCTCCTCTCCATTACTCCACCATAGGCTGTACTATTAAATGAATTAAAACTGCAAGTCAAAGAGCAAACACATGCATATCCTTCCTTCACTATGACATTTGTTCAGAGTTAGCTGACATTTTTTTAATGTTTTATTTTGAAGTACTTGACTTTTCATTGTTGGAGCAAGAATATGCTCAATCAGATATGCTTTGCTGGATTCTTTTAAATAACAATTCCATGCCATTCCTTGTCCATCAACTGGGTGTCCCAATAGACGAAGAGAGGTCCATCTAGACTGTGTAATTGCAGTTCCAACATTATGGAATTTATTTTGGACAGTCGTTTCCTGATGAAAGGAGCCATTTTTTGTCTGCCTGGTCATCTCAATTTTGCCATGCAGATTATTCCCAAAGGACATTTCCTTCATTTCATACTTGTAGGAGCTGCACCACCATATTAACCTGACAGTTAACTGCTGTTTAGATCTCAGATTTTTGGGGCGTTTTATTTTTTCAAGCTTGGAATGGTATCCCTTTTTTTTATACAACAGTCTTCAGTCTCCTGAATATTTCCAACTTGGACACAGCTCCAACTTCGGGTTTTGCAACCTATTTCTAAGGGTGCTCGTTTGCTGATTCATGGCCTTTCTTTCAAACAGAAAGATTTCTGTTCATTGGATTTCATTCCCTTTGAACTACTGATAATTTAGAAATCAACTTTTAACCCTTAAAATCCCTGGTGGGATGCTCCCCCAGGACTAGGTGTTTTTTGGCTATAGTTGACTCTCTTCCTATAAAAAGCCATTCAAAATCTATATTTTACAGAGGCATCTTGGAAATGGTGTCCTCTTTTCAGAATACTCTGGGGAACATTATAAAGTACTTAAGAAACCATACAAATTTTTCGCTTTTTTCTTTTTTTCAACACATATATATATATATATATATATATATATATATATATATATATATATATATATATATATAAACTTTGTTAAGTATTTTTTTATTATGTATTCTGCTTAGAGATAGATGTATAAAAATGTGTTATTCTATAACCTGAGGGACCTTACAATACTTCCTGAAAGTTTAATTGAAAAATATTGATGTTTGGGCAAATTACAATTGCCTGAGTGATTGCAATGACATAATACATGTTTATTCTCAGGGTCTTTATAAGCAATAATGGACACTACTCTCGATTTATTTTCTCAAAATAAATATTTATAAATAAAATAAGTTATTCATTCCATTATTATCAGTAATAAGGAAAAAAAAGTACCTGATACATTGAGTTCATGAAATAGTATATGCTTATATCCACTCATTTCTTGATATTTATAAATGTTGTAAAAACATATATATTAAAACACATGAGACAGAATAAATATTCTAATATAATTATGACTTCTGTTTTTCGGGTTTTATTAATTGTATTTTTCGGTTCTTATTTTTTAGCTATTTTCGAGTTTTATGTAAATTGTTTTTTTTCTGGGCTTTCGTTTTTGATATACTGTATAAAATTAGCATTTTTGGTTACTTTCCAAAATGCTTGAGCATTTTTTTTTTTTTTTTTGTGTGTGTCAAAATATGTATAGTAACTCGACAGTACTTGCACACTTTAGTTGTACCTTCTTTCCTTTGCTGTCTTCCACAACGAAATCCCGATGGTCACGGACACATTCTTCTGGGGTTTTTGTGTGTACGCATTTTTGTACACACAATCCTCCTTATCTTAACTGTAATACAGCTTTAAATCCCGCTAGAAAGCCTCCATCCTGATTGTAATCTCGTTTTAAATCTCGCAAGCGGAGTCTCCAATAGAAATGTAGGAATGTGCTGTCACTCAGTAGTTGGGGCAGGTTTAAAGTATTCAGAACTAATCAATGATAGATACAAGTCAGGAAGGCGGGACATTGCCCAGCAGCACAGGGAAATGTATTTATTATTATTTTTGTAGTAGGTTTTATTTTTTTAAATGTGAAAAGGGTAAAGTCAACGTGAATAGATTAAACATTTCCACAGTTTTTATGGTGTTTTCCAGTGTTTATTGGCTATCCACCGATTTAATTGTTTTTTTGTATCGGGGGTGTTTTATCGGGTTTTATCGGTTAAAACCAAAAATCAGAAGCCCTAAATATAATTATAAGTGGAATACATCACATTTACAGTGTTTCCCCTTTTTTATTTGCTCTAAACAAGTTCCTGTGATGTTTTGTTTCTGCTTTTGTCTCTGCTGGGCTGCTGTAAACTGTCTCCACCCTTTAGACACTAAATGCCCCCTCTCAGTGATGTCACACGAAAAAAAGAAAAAAACAACTATCAGGAGGTGAATGTCAGTCCCTCCCCTATCCTTTGATATGTGTTTCAAACCTGTACTGCAAAGTATAGTGGCCCTGTAAGTCATCAAAACAAAGTCCTTTTTTTATCATGTTTACACAATTGCGGTCCTAGAAGCCCACTTCAGTATGATCGTGTTAACATGATCCCAGTCCTTAAAGGGTTAAATTGTATTAAACAGTAATAACCGATGGGACACAAAGGCAATTTAATTGACTTTGCTTCCAACCACCAATCAGTCAACCATTATATTTTAAATATATCCCATTGTTGCGATTTGTTTGGGTGATGAATGGTCCTGAATAAAAATGTACGATATCAATTATCAGTCAATATTGTTGATAAAAAGATGCCCTCTTTACTTTCAATGATGTGTCTCATCCACCACCTATCTGTTAGAAAGAAAAAAAAAACTTTCCTATCCTTGGTAAACATAGTCCAGGGTATTGCTGATGCTCATGCCCAGAATTTTATGATCTTCCAACACTATAATTGATTTGGACCCAATTTTCCTCTTTGAAGTTGCTCATCAAGTTCCTTTTATGACCATGTTTGGCTTATCTCATCCACTGCACGACAAAAAAGCTGTCAAACTCAAAGCATTACACCACCTCTAATCTCCACCTCTTTTCTTCCAGAAAACCACTAAGTTAAAAATGGAAATTTCTCATCTAAGTTATACTTTTATTTAAAGCCATGTTGAGAGAGGGTATTACTGCTAATTGGATGTCTTGTTGGCGTCGGTAGTTAAAATCTGGGCAGTAAACTGGACTTATGTGAAATATTTTGCATAATGGTAGGTTTCATCTTTTTGGGGGGTTTACTTTCCCACTCACGGGACAGGAGCAAGTGCTGCATGCAGGAAGAACCTCTGGAATTGAGAATAAGAGAGAAGTGCTTTGTGACTTTGGAAGCCGCCCTCACGGAGGTGAGACCGAACCGATCGGTCTCCAAGGCTGGGAAGCAACCGTTACTTCCCCCAAGGTGAACATAGAGGGTAGAAAATGGGAAACCGGGAGAGAGTTAGAATAGATTTGGCCTGGGTCCCCTCTGACTTGCAGAGAACCTTAATGGCAGCTGGGCCTCTAAGGTTGGAAAGTGAGATTCACTTTGCCCCCAAAAGACCCCTGGCTCCCCGCAACTTTGCCACCAATGCAAAGAAATATATAATATACAGTATATATTTTTAACTCTGAATTAAAGACCAATCTCACCGTCAGTGGAGAGGAAGTAATGGGAGGAAACCTCTGGTGGTCCTGTTGGAGAGATAGCACCCACTCACCGGCAAAATAGCAATACTCGGCTGGGCAAAGATATATCATGGATAGGAATGAACAAGAGTCTCCACAGCAGTGGAATACCTGTTGACACTGACTTTGGCTGCTACACCTATACGGAAGGAATAAATATTATGTTTAATCATTAAAAAACGTGAAATACCTATTTTTTTACCGTGAAGTACGGTGAATAAGCCATTTTTACAGTGAAAAAAATATATACAGCCATAACTATATGTCACAATACCTTAATAAAATGAAAACATGTACAGTATCTATGAGTACATTTATCCATGTCCTAAAATAATGGAATGTTTATCCAAAAATATTATTTCTGTTTACAGCTCAGCAAGCAGTTTTTGAAGGAGCTGTTTTATTATTCTTGTTTGCAATTTCAGGATACTGGGTGACGTCACATGAAGCAGTAGCAAGAGTGAAGTGTGACAGCTCAACTGCAGGGGCGGGTGCTGCGGGAGTGGTGGAAGTGACAGACGTGGCTGGAGTGGTGATGTGGGGTGGCGGCTGCTGGATCCAAGCGATAATCTTGTTATCGAGCGCGTCCTGGTGGTCAGAGACAAGAAACGGCAGAGTTCAGAGCCTGAATAAGATGCTTAATATCATTGCAGGTCGGAGAAGCAATCAGGAGAAATTAGAATCAGGTAACACTGCAGGCTGGAAATCTAAGTAAAAATAGCAGGATCGGGAGCGTGCACGACCGGGCAGGGGCGAGCGGTGCTGCAAAGCGTGGTTTGCTGAACAGCTGAAATGGATTCTTTGGGTTACAGGATGTCCAGAAAGAGAAACGCTGTCATCATTCGGGAATTCAGATTCAGCATTTGAGAATTTGGATTTCGAAGAGAAAGAAAAATGTGATGGGTGAGTACTAGTTTGCATCTAAATTGATCATCTTAGATTTAAATTATTGAGTCAGAGTCTGCAGGGCTGCGGGCACAGCGGGATCAGCAGGGATTGAGGTGGTGGGTCCAGCAGTGTCGAGGGTAGATTGGTCAGCGGCGCTTATCAGTTGTGTAGCGACATGCAAACGAAAAGCGCAAGAGAGAGAACAAGGGCATGACTTGGGGTTTAAATGGGTAGATTGGCAGATATTATTGGCAGGACAGCCCTAGCTCCTGACTCCTGAATCACACACAAGGTTATAATCCTTGCCTGGCTCATTTTGTCTTTCGGTGGCTGCACTGTAGGCTCTTTACACTTACATATTGCACTGTAACAATCAAAAACAAATAATATATATTTTTTGTCCTTTTTTGTTTCCTGACTGAAATAATCACATCTCAATTTCTCTCAATATAACATAAAAGCCCTCACAAAAAAATAACATAAAAGAAAACTTATAGAACTGAGGTGTATTGATATATGAATCCTATAGTAATCACATTAGTAAATTATGCAAGAAACATTCATGTTTCCTAAGTAATTTCTAGTGATGATGTTTTTTTGCCCCAACCCTTCCTTAAAAAAATTGTGTAATGTAAAACTACAATAAAATCCTTTCTTCTTTCTAGTTTGGTATTTCTTATGAATACTGATGAGGTAGTATCATACATATTATTAAGATAATAATAAAAAAGCAAGGGATTTCAGAAGACCAATCACATGACCATAGGTATTGCGGGCTGTTTATCACTGTCTTGCTTATTGATTTGTTCTCTTATAAGGCACAAGAAGACGTGGGTTGTACTGATACATGCACAGTTAAATTGAAATAACTCTACTCTGGGTGGTAGTTCTGACCTTGGCTGCTGAAAAAATACATTTATTAGGATGATTAAGATGTTGACACTAGCGCTTTAATCTTTGGTTGAGATACTGTGGCGGGGTGCCCCCCCCGCGTGCATATTTTTGTGTTTTTTGTTGTATGTGGCATGCAGCGCTGTGTGTGTATTTCTTCCGGGTCTGACGTCACCACTCAAGCCAGCTTGCCACAGAGACACTGAATGAAACTGTTGTTTACGGAGGTGTCCTAGCACCCTGAAGTGTTTGATCCCTTCCATATTTCATACAATGACAGGCAAGTCAGTATTTTATACATCGCCCCTGATAAGCATCCTTCCTGCCTTTTTGTATTATTTCTGTAGTTCACTACTATTTTTACTAAATAACTGGCTGTAAAAGCATATATTTTCTAACACTTTAGTAGTAGCTACTTGCTGTCAACAACTTATTGTATGTTTCTTTGCTAAGCTCAGATCGCTCATTTCATATGGATGACAGAAAAACAATGTTGAAAAACAAACCAGTGTTTTTATTACAGTTATGGCCAAAAGTTTTGCATCATGCCCTATAAATTGAAAAATGTGACATTTCATAATCTAACATGAAATACTGTTCTACTATTATAGTTTCCGGTAGACTTTTGAGATACCATTTTGTAGTTTCCTAGATTGCATGATGTTAAATAAAATATCGAAATTATGTTCATAGTTTTTTTTTTGTTTTTTTTAACCACTTCAACACCATGACGTACGGACATACGTCAAATGAAAACCCACATACAGTACCATTCCGTACGTGCGTACGTCAAGTTTCCCATTCTATTCTATGAGCGGTTTCTCAGTATAGCGTTTCAGGTTTCATTCCCTAAGGCAGTGCTAGTACTGTGGAATGTGCAATGAAAGTCGGGGGAAGGTCAGGTGACATTTGTATCCAAGGATTTCAATACCAGAGATAGTGATGCTGACTTATCACTCAGCAATGATGATGAAGAGGATGTGGAGCCAAGAACAGCAGGGGACTAGGTGTTTATTACTGATCCCTACGATGATGCCAGTCCTCCATCATTTGATTTTGCACCTGTTTACACAAATGTGCAACCCGCCGTGGAACTTGAGAGTTTGCATTCTCCATTGGAGTGCTTTTTGGCTTTTGTTCCCGAAAAGCTAATCACTTACCTTTGTGACTGTACAAACAAAAGAGCATGCAGCTACTTTACAGGAAAGCCAGCTGCAAACGGGAAGGTGTTTGGTTTGAATTGGAAGGATGTGGAGCCCAAGGTGATGTACATCTTTTTTGCGCTTGTGTTTCTGATGGGCATAAACAAGCTGCCATGGCTGTCTGCATACTGGTCACAACACCTGCTGATGCAGGGCCCCCCTGTCTTTTGCAAAGAGGTGATGAGCAGAAACCGCTTTCTCAGCATCATGAAGTTTTTACGATTCTCTAATAAAGACAATATACGCACATACCACCCTCTTACAAGACTGGAGCCATTTCTTTCCATGCTCAGAGAGACATCAATGGATTTAGTTGACTCGGGACAGAATATAGCCATTGATGAGGCACTTGTTTTGTGGAAAGGAAGACCACTTTTGGCAGTACATAAAAACAAAAAGTATGATTCGTAATCAAACTTTTCTGCCTGTGTCCCAGTGATAAAAGGCTGATGGGTTACACCTGGAATTTTCAAATTTACATCGGCAAGGATAAATATGACGTCTTGCATTATCCAGAAGCAATTGAACTCTGTTTATCTGAAAGGATAGTGGTTTATTTGACTAATCACGTACTGAACCAAGGGTGTGATATTATTGTTGATAATTGGTACATGTCTCCAAGACTAGCATCATTTTTGCTTACACAAAATACACACATAACTGAGACTATTCGAACCAACAGAGGAGTACCAAAGGAAGTAACTGAAGAAAAACTGGACAAAGGACAGGCATGTTTTGTTAGAAACTCTGATTTATTGTTGGTGAGGTGGCACGACAAAAGGGACGTGAATGTACTGACTACAAAGTACACAGCTGGCTTTGTAGAAAAGACTCGTGTTGTCACTGGAGAAGCAAAGGTATTTTTCAAAAAGCCATTCCACATTGAAAAGTACAATCAACTGATGGGAGCCGTGGATGCCTGCAATCAGGACTTAGAGCCATATGATCCTAGCAGAAAGTCTTGCCTGGTTAAAAAAAACTAGGCATCCACTTCATGTCCCGGATGATGCTGAGTGCTGTATTGTCTTTCAGCGGGGGAGGGTAATATTCCGTTCCTGGATTACCTTTTACAGTGCTGTGACAAAATACTATCAAAACACAGTACTGGGTACAAGGCAATGAAGCAGGTGTCTGCGGCAGCCAAATCCATCACAATGCCTGTGCAAAGTAGCTGTGTACACGCATTTGTGACTATCCCTCCAACACAAGGGAAGCAGAGACTGCAAAAAAGGTGCAGGGTCTGCTACAAAAATAAAAGAAAGGACACAAGAAAAATATGCAGTGGTTTGCGAAGGCAACCCCGGGTTCTGTTGTATTGAACATTTCAATAAATGGCACAGAGCAAGTCAATAATGGCACACTGTGAACAGGATGGCTCAGTGATGACGTCAGACCAGAAACACAGACTCAGGAAGTAGCGGTGAGAGCTGAAACGCTACGGCGTTCAGCTTATTTTATTAAATAATAAACAAAAACAAAAGATTTAAAGAAACGAAACACTACAAAACAACAGGGCACATTGGCTAAACAAATAAATATCGTGCTGGTGAAAAATTTATTTTCAAGTTTTGTTTTCTCTCTCTCCTCGCTCTCTCCGCTCTCACACCTAATACACCTCTTCGAGGGTAGAGAGCTGCAGGTTTATATACAGTGACCATCTCCCGATTAGCAACAGTTAATCAATGAATTAACTTGGGAGATGATCACCGTCAGCACGAGTTTAATAAGGATGCGTGACTGTCAGCTAGCTAAATAAATCACTAGCTGATCAGTCACGCATCCTCACGAGATGTTTAAAATATAGAAACAATAACAATACGTGGCGCTCTTATCCGCGCCGCAAACAATAATACAAATAAGTAAACAGTGCACAAACATATATATAGGGACGGGACACTCCGCCACACACACGTTTTGATGTTGTTTGATTTTTATTTGCTAATTACCGTTTACTGATTATTATTGTTGTTAGCGTTATTAGCAGCATTTTGGTTTTCATTGTTCAAACAAAAAATAAAAAATAAAATAAAAAAAACCTTGTTTTTATCTCTATATTGAACATGGGTATCTTGTACACAGGAGCATAAAGGGTCAATAAAAAACACAGTTTAGGTAATTTTATTTGTGTTTTATTCATCATATGTTAACATTTTATAGCAATTACAGATTTGAAAACATTATTATTTTTGTTTTCAAAATCTGGTACCTGGGAAGGGGATTTATTTTTATATCTGGAGTGATTAATTACCGGTATGTCTGCATCCTAGTATTCTACTAGGTGATGCAAAGCTTTTGGCCATACATGTAAATTATATTCGAGTACATAGTCTACGGTGTGATACTGACAACTACTGTACCGCGTAGTGCATACCAGTCCTGTGTGTCCAGGTGCAAACTAACGATACCACACTGTGCCTGTCTGTCTCGGGCTTAACACGAACAGACTACTGCACTAAACACTTTAACATGTAAGCATTTTGCTAAAAGTAATTTTGGACTGCATGATATAAATATCCCCTTTCTACTTTCAACAAATTAGCTTTTGGAAATATTCTCTTCAAAACAGTGTGCTTATTCTGGCTGGATTTAAAACCGCACAACGAAAGTGTTCAACGATAAAATTCAAGTTCATTTTTTTTTTTTTTAATGCCTATATTTGTAACTTTTTAAAATGTTTTTATGCAAACTGCCCCATCTGTTTTCTCTCTACACTTCTGCATTTGTTGGACGAAATGCATGTCTCTTGAGAATTGCTTTTAATTTTTTTAAAATTGGAATCTTACTTTTGTTTTTCAGAAGCATAACCTGTTTCTGGACTCTTAATTTGGACTCATTTCGGCATAATTATTGGAGTCTGGATTTTGAAATAATTGTACATAGCATTCTTAGTTGGTGCATTTGTCAACTAATTTTATTTTATTGTGTTAGTTTTTAACAGCAGTTTTCCATTTCCATTTATAGTATTTGCAGTACTTGGCTGAACTGTAGCCCCGGCTCCTTCCCTGTGTGCCTTCTGAGCCAGCAAATCGATACGCTTTTTTTTTTTAAAGCTTTTTTAAAGTTTTTTTTTTAACTTCCTACTGGTTAATTTTTAAATACAGAATTACATACTCTCTGTGTATGGCTACATTGTTTAGTAATCAGGGCTTAGTTTTACTGAAATCTGCCCTGCAACACATGACAAATCTGAAAACAAAATATTGGCATGCAGTCTTATTGTCCTCATTCTAACAAGCCGTTATCGGCTTCTGGTGTCTAGAGTTAAGAGGCTTTGCGAGTACTTAATCTAGTAATTAAAAAAGACCAAATTTTTCCCTTTTTTTATAGGTATATTATAATCCTATCTCTAATGGGGGTACGCGGTAGACTAGATTATTTGGAAAGGGGTACGGCGCCTAAGACGTTTGAAAACCACTGGCCTAGATTATAGTGCCATAACACCAAATTTGCACCCCTGGGATAGTTTAGGCTTTTCAACTCACACACCAATGCATTCTGGTATGTGTAGTCCTGCTGTGAAGAGACAGTTAAAACGTACCAGAATGCATTGCGATGCAAGTAAAAAAAAAACCTGTCCTAGTGAACATGGAGTCATATGGTGTGCCTGCCACAGGATTCTGCTGGGTCCTAAAGACTGACAAATAGACAGGAATTGTGCTGTTTTAACTATGATTTTAGAAGCTGTAATGTTAGCGAGGTTCCCGGTAAATAAGGGAGAGTTGACAGATTTGGAGATGTCGCTCAGCTCCTCTTTTATAGCATGTGTCCAGGTCTAATAGATCATCAATGAATCACTTAGCTACATTCCACACATGCATTCTAACCCCTGCCCTGCCACATTAAACACATACAAATACCACTCATCCCATTTTCAATAACTAATCACTGCTTATTCTATACTGTTCTGTACATACTGTTAATATATGCCATGGTCATCAATTTGGGGATGTATGTTATTGAACTACTTCCTAGAACAATAAGCAGCTAGTGTAAAACTTTAACTCCCTTTCAAAGAAGTATATACTCTGCCAACATGAACAAGTAGATCAATTAGATAACCATACCCTCCATACATTGTCTATTGGACAGACAGACACACAGCCTCCAAATACACACAATACAAATCTTAAGATACATTTGTACCTACCTCTACATGTGTCCAAATGCCCCCAAATATTATTTTATATAAGGAATGCAGCTTGGTTGTGGCATTTTTACCAGTTACAAATACTTGGTTTTCTTGTTATTTAAATGCAAAGGATTAATAACAATCTAAAAGATCTGCTATTTTTGTAGAATATATATATTTAAATTCAAAGCCTAATCTAATTTGATCTTTTTGAAAAATGTCATATTAAATATTAATATATCAAATAATATGCACTACATCTAATAACTATCAAGATCGTATTATTTCTACAGTATAATAATAAATGCAATTTTAAACCCACATTAGCTCATTTTGGACTGCCCTGTCCTGTTATATTGTGTGATTCTGCCATGGAATTTAGTAAATTAGAAAATACACTGCAGTAATAAATTCAAAATTTGAATTATAGGCTATATCAGTTATTTTAATGCACTGACTGACTCACTGTGTGGCCTTAAGCAAGTCACTTAACCTCCTTGTGCTCCGTCTTTCGAATGAGACGTTGTTGTAAGTGACTCTGCAGCAGATGCATAGTTCACACACCCTATATATATACAGTATATTTATATAAATTAAATGTATAGCCAAATGCCCCACAGGGTTTTTTTTTTCTTTTTGTTAAATCTTTCAAAAAGCAGTGCTTTTTTGTTAAAGACCTTGTGCCAATAAACTTACTGGCGAGCACATTATTAATGATTTGTGTTTGTTCGGGACGCAATTTTGTTAAAATCTGTTACCGTCTGATGTGGCAGATTGGAGTGATGGGATACCAGCTCAATTTAATAAATGATATAGATGTTTAAGCAGTTCCTGTAAAAATAGATTAAAAAAAAGGTTTTGTATATAAAGTCTATGTTTATATTTGTATTATTGTGAGCAGTGTTGGTGCTTCTTTTGCTGCAGCACTGGCTGGACCTGCAGTATTTGATACTTTACAGCATTACAGTATATGATAAACTAGAACACCCCCCAGTATATGCATTCAGGATGTGATGTAATAAGTAACAGTGTTATGGACATGCTCAGTCTAAACACATATTTTGGTTGCATATTAAATTCATATTTAATAAATATGCAATAGCTGGTTTTGTTTTGTTACCCTTGAAAATATGTAATAATTTCCCATGGTTTACATGTTTTAAATTGAAAATACAATTAATCTGACTTAAATGTTAATGGACAGTAACAAGGAATAATTGAACGTAAATTTAATATCAATTCCATATCTATTAAATATTAATTTAACATTAATTTAATATGCAATTGCATATCTATTTAATACTAATTTATGTCACGCAATATAAAGTGTTAGCATATTTTTTATTAAACAATATGATTGTCAAAGAATTAAAGGTACAGTAAAATACAGAAATAAGGGTGTATATCTGAAAGGGCTACGTAGATGTCTTCATTCAGTGTAAAAAGGTTGATAGCACTAGAGGGTAAATTCAAAGATACATGATTAAAGGCTCACGGCAAGGACAGCCAAGCAATTATAAAGGAAACAAAAGACTCCATATTTTCAGAGAGCAGTTTCCCTGATAACCTTTCTTAATGTAATTTTTTTTTTATCTTTCATTTTCTCATTAAAATTGGTAACGTCAAAAACAGAAGCTTTAGAAGAGAACTGCTGCTGGATATATTTTTTATAAGTTTTCCTCTGGAGTCTTCCTTTCCTTTTTAACAGAGCTCATCTTGCGGGTATAAAATTAGTTTTCACTTTAAGAAGTTATGAACAAGAGGAGGTCACCCGGCCAAATGATTCTTGTCTGGTTTCTAACAGCTAGTTGTTCCCAGAACCACATCCAGACAGCTTTTAAAGCATTTGAACTAATCTGCAGCACCATTCCATACACTCACCCGTTTCTGCACAAGACTGCCTCCTGTCTCCTGCCCTCAGTGTCAAATCTGTCTCCACTCAACTTCCAAATGGGACCTCTGGAAACTCTTCTGATCCCTCTAAACTAGGAAACATTCATGGGGCAGGGACATTGCAAAAGTTATGGAAGCAGTGTTTATTATTTTAGAACGGAAGGTAGGAAGCCCTTCTTAACACAAAGTTATAAATACATGGAACAGCCTACCAGGTGCAGTACTAAGATTTAAATTAGATTCTATATATATATATATATATATATATATATATATATATATATATATATATATATTGTAAAAGATCAAGTATCGTAGTACTGTTTATCACTGGTTTCTCGCTCTCACCAACTGGCACAGACTCGTTGCATTCTCAGGCAAGTATGTTTTATTTACAATATTTACACAAATAATTAGTTTCTGCTATAGCCTAAGCCCTGTACGGGCCACTGACTGACTCACTTCTTCGACCCTCTCTAAGCTACTTCAAGACTACTACAGACCTACAGGTTTTGGCCTGTGCAAAATCCAACTGGAAGAGTCCACCAGAGCGAACCTCACTAGCCAATGTAGACTCCTTCTCCTGGAGTGAGTCAGTCGACACAGGTGAGCGCAGGACCAACTCCCTTTGCTGGAGTCGTTCTGTAATACAGGACGGGCTCCCTCTGCTGGAGTGATCCTGTAACACAGGTAAGTACAAGACATGCACCCTCTGCTGGAGTGATCCTGTAACACAGGTAAGTACAAGACGTGCTCCCTCTGCTGGAGTGATCCTGTAACACAGGTAAGCACACGACGTGCTCCCTCTGCTGGAGTGATCCTGTAACACAGGTAAGCACAGGTTAGGTCCCCTCCCAAAGAAGGGTTCCAGGAACACAAATGAAGTGACCCCGGACGTCCAGAGACAGGAATACGGATGGCAATAAATTGTATCCCGACTGTGGGGAAGGAACCCCGGCAGCCAACTCCCGGTCGTCCACGGATGCAAGTTGAGAACAAATCAGAAGCCACGTGTCCACCTTTCCTGTGCAAACTCTATGCAATGTGTCTCATACCAGTTTTCCAATAAACAGCGTCTTGTAAATCAAGTCTGACGACTCCTTCATGTCTGGTTTAGTTCGCTGTCCCTGCAGTGTGTGAATACCCAACACACCTCTTGGTCCCGTGTGATAAAACGTAAAACTAAACACACACTGCTGTTGTGACGGCGCACAACTACACACCGCGGAACACCGTGGGACCCTTTTAAAAATCGATCACTGAGAAGTAATATAAACTTCAAAAATAAACGCTTCACAAGAAATAACCAAACTTTAACAAAACAAAAGACTACCTCACCAAGAGGAAAAACGCACTCGATTTAAACTGAATGTCAAACTATCTTTTAAATACAAGCGTTCACTTTACCTTATAATATTCTACAACACACTGAAGATTGCAGGCTTCTTTCAGCAGGACAATAAGGCGGAGTTTCCCACGATCACACATCGCCCCGATTGTTCTGCCCTGCTTCCTTATAAACCCAGTAACCCCTCCCAATCAATTGGTGCTCGGGTTTCTGGGTTGTGTAGTTTCTCCCACAGTGTCGCCATTTCTTAAAGGTGACACCGCTCTTTCCTCACAATATATATACAGTATATATATATATATTATTTTGTAATATTGTAATGGCCTCCACATTTCTAATTTTAGCTCAGATAAGAGAAAGTTGAGGCCCAACATCATAGCCATGTTTATCATTGAGTATAATAGGCTTTCGTCAAAATAACTGGGTGTATGTTCAGAAATAAAGTCTATAAATGTCTGTGTTTTTTTTTTAGATCTATACACCACATTTTAGGGCTCTCTTACCTACTTACCACAGTGTTTGTATTTGTATCTTTCTGTTACACACCTCTAAGTATTGAATCTGCGTCACATGGATTTATTTGTTATTGTCAGTAGACAGTGATTCGCTGGGACTGAGCAGTTTATTCACTGTCTCTGTTGTCTGTAGTTTCAAATTGCTTTTTTTTGTTGAGATTTCTAGTGATAGTGACAACTGCCCTGGAGTTTCTTCATCAATAACCACAACAAAAATAAAATACAAAAGTTCTGATACTGGTATTAAACGTTAAAATGTTACAGAAAACCTGACACTCGTACAACATTCTGCAAATGTCATTTTTTATAAACTGAAACTGCTTTGATGTTTATATTATTTTTTTAAAATGTTTTAGGTAAAAATTTATTAACTGATTTCATAACAGTGGATTTCATACTCTATTCTGCTGGCGATATTGTGTCATGCATCTGTGCTCCCCTCCCCCTCTCTATGTTACTATGAATGCAAGTGCTTCCCCAACACCCCTTCCTCCCTTGCAAAAATCTTGTGTTATGCCATTGAAGATCTGCAATTCCACACAACAGACTGTTATGCAAGGACATCTCATAGATTCGTACAAACTGACAGCACATCAAACATGTGGATGCCACACTAGGCACTGACCATGGCAGTGGAATTCTTACAGGTACAGTGTGCTGTTGGTGCCACTATTATGTATCTATCTCATACTAGACCTGCCTAAGCAGTGCCCATATATAAACACATTTACCTATCGGGTCTGCAGAAAAGTTTAAAAGGTATTAAGTTTATTTGAATGCGTTTTGTATGTTATAGGGTCTGTACCATGTGGCCAGGTCAAAATAGGGAGACCACAATAAAAAATGACAGGTCCAGACATGTCACAGCTGCTAAGTCACAAAACTAAAACACTTTGAAAAATTTGATTTTTTTGTGTGCTGAATGTAAACTAGGTGAACAGTACAATCATTTTGTGAGATTTATATTAGAATTTTTTTTAGACATTGTAGCAACTTTAGAGCTCTGTTAAACATCAAATCATACAAACATACTTAATACTTTAGGACAGGTGTGTAGCAGACTAAATATAATATATTGAAAGGAATTGTCTCTGTCGGTTCACAAAAACTTGTTGGAAATGATTAATCAAACCTTGTTTCTTTGTGGTCCAGAATTGTAGAGACAAGCTAGGTACTTCACAATAAGGGTTCCATCTGAACATGATGGGGTTGTATTTCAGTTGCATTGTTTTTTTGTTTTTTAATTAAAATCACATTCCTTTTCAGACTTGTAAATCCTTATGGTGGGACAAACCGCAAATGTAGACGTTTAACATCCCCATGTCACTGTTTAAAATCAGGTCTATAGAAGCCTGTCTACAAATAATGTCCCACCTTTCTGCAACATTAAACCTGCAAGACACCGTGATCGTGTCTGGTGTGCATTTCAATCCAGATTTTCACGCTGAGAATGAGATAGTACGGTGTCATGATTTATAAAATTTCTCATGTGTGACATACTCCCATTGTATTCCCCTGTTTGTCAAATCTAACCTGATGAGACTGTTTGAGAGACTTTTCAGCTTGTGATGTCAAGCTGTATGCAGACAGACCATCCTGGGGCTTTTCATTGTTCCCTGCATGTCGAATGCCATTAGCAAAGTATAGGTTGATAATTCATAACAGTGCAGTATACATAAATAAATGCTTATGACCTTGTCAATAAATACATAAATAAATAACTGAATAAAATCCCATTAAACTTACTGCATCCCCTATGTAACTGACATGCTACCCTTCGGATGAAACACATTTACAGGGATTAGAAATAACGGTGACATTTTTTTCATTATTAATTGAAGTTGAAGCATGCTCCCGTGAGATAAGCATGTTTGTGTCTTTAGGCATTCTAGCAATCTGTATATTCCACACTTATGACAACAATATAGAAAGAGGATATAATGGATGGCTTTAAGAATCCATGAGAACATGATTTTTAGACAGTGTGGGTTGTGCAACACTGATGGTGTTGATAAGGTGACTGTCTGTTATAGTCAGGGGGAAATGGTAGGCAAGAGTCAATTAACCTAAATCTTAGAGGAATAAGAAGAATTTGTAAATTTTATTATAATTAAAATGTCCTCAAGTAAGAATAATTGTATTAGAGAGGTGTTCCCCTACTCTCCTAAGACAACATTTTAGCAACGCCGCCCTTTAAAAATACTTAAATAAAACATGATATTTATATTGACTTGTATGCAATGGAAAGGTTTATGTCAGGCATCCCATGCCATACATTATTAAGTAAAGATATAATACTCGAATGAAGCTTAGTTTGCCAGGGAATTCTGAGCTGTTGACTGTTTTCTGTTCAAAAGAGTACATTACACACCACAGAAAATGATAGCATAATTTGAACAGCTGTTGGTTCAACGTCACTTTTAATCAAGCTGCTCTCTAGACAAACATTTCTTATTAGAATTATCCCATATCATTCTAAGAAAAGCAACAAGGCATAATCTCAGGCTAACAGTTGTTGGTTTGTGAATTATAAAGGGGGAAGATCATAATATATTTCATTATCCCTTTACGGGATAATTACCGTGCATACAGAGGAACTTTCTGTGCAACAAAAGCCCTGTGTGTAGCAAAGTGTGTGTAACGCCAAAACATGGTCCTAAAACCTGCAATATAGTAAGTGCATTTTTAGTGATAAATGAGATTCACCAGAAGCTGTGAAAACTAAACCATCAACAATAAAATGATAAGGGGCTTGCAGGAAAGTTCTAATGTTAATA
This sequence comes from Acipenser oxyrinchus oxyrinchus, assembly GCA_030684275.1. NCBI lineage: Eukaryota > Metazoa > Chordata > Actinopteri > Acipenseriformes > Acipenseridae > Acipenser > Acipenser oxyrinchus. The sequence continues at coordinate 55,356,918 of CM060248.1, read as the reverse complement.
AGAGGTTGTATCTCTTTACCATTTACTAATATTTGCTATGTGCACTTAGCACATAAACCTATGATTGTGAGGATGGAACTCCATGTACTAACAACATGTCATTATTTATTACATTTTTTTCCAGATAATATAATTTTGTAGTAAGTATATACAGCATTACAGGTTTAAGTACCGTGTAGCAATTTGAAGTGTATCCCAATATGTTTTACAGTTGTTCTTTGTGTGCATCTGACTGTTTAATAACACAAATGTAAATGTGATGAAAGGCAGTTGCTAGTTCATTATATACTATGTACGTATATACAGTACATCAAGCTGTGCTCAAACTCCCTTCTTAATAAGGAATATAATGATGATTGTGTTCTGTATTTTATATAACCATCTGTCCCCCCCCCCATAACTTGAAACATTTGTTTACCAAAACTCTGCTGTGATTAATTGTTTGTTGGTTATATATGAAATATGTAAATCTCCTTAAATATTTTTGTGAGATTCTCAATGATTCTCAATAATTAAATTACCCATATGCAGAGTACTTAATGAATTGCCAAAAAGTTTGCTTGAAATATAAGTGGATTAATCATGTCAAAGAAACATGTGCATTTACAAACGTGTTGAGGCATAATAATAAACTCATGGGGACCTGTGAACAGGCTGGCTGTAGTGGTGACGTCAGACCAGGAACAACACAAAGTACTGAGGGTGAAAGGAATGGACATCCACAGCAGATTGGGGTAATGAATGTGCTGCGGTGCTTTTATTATTATTAAACCAGAAAATAAAAAGGTTCAACAAAACAAAAGACTCAAAATAAAGGGCACAATGGCCAAACAAACAGACAAACAAACAAACAAACAGTGGATGAACAGACAAACAAGTATCGTGCTTGTTGATAGCCAGCATGTATAGTAATTGTTATAATCATGTTTTGTTTTGATTTTATTCCTTCTCACCCGTTCTCGACTCACTAACACACAACCCTGAGTGAGTGAAACGTGCACCTATATATACAGTTGTACCGGGATTCAATTACTAATTAATTATTCACTTGAATCCCAGCACGTGAACTAATTTGTGCACTCCCCGTGCTCACATACAAATACACATTTTATCTGCACGTGAAGTGATTGTGCAATCCCCGTGCCTAAATACATATTACAACACTCATGCTACATAGCCCAATTTATATTCCGTGCACCACTATATCCACATATAACAAACAACATGAAACACACCACATACAGCATAAAACACAAAATGCGCACAGGGGTGGGGCACACTGCCACAGGACCCTATGACATTACACACTTTTTTGGCTACACATACACACTTCATGACCAACTCCATGGGGTTTGTTTTACAACATCATGTGTTTCCCATAAGGTTGTTGAGATTTATTTTAATGACAAACTTATGATTTGTTTTTGTGCAGAAGTGCTGACATAGGCTGTTCTATTAGTTTGTGGGCAGCTGGGTGTTTATAAATACAATTTTGTAATTTAGCAAGAGTTTAATTAAAGTACAGATGACTAAAAAATAATTTATCGATACAAATGATCAATACAAATGATGGTAGTATAGTGTACTTTTTTTTTTTACCCAACATTGTTAAAGATTTTTTGGCAAAACCACACATCCCACCGTGGGTTGTTTAAGAATAAAATAATAAAAATGAGGAATATATAAATGGTTGCTTTGCATGTTGTAAATATCGTGTTATGCAGATGTTTGACATTAATCCTCTTTTGAGTTTAGGTATTAGAACCCTGTCCTCTTAGTAACAAAATAACTTTTTTGTCTTCTAGCTATTTTTGTCATTCATTGGAATAATATCACCTCTTGGAGTGGATGGGTATGAAATCGTATTATGTTAATGTGCCATATTGTCTTTCACTTGCAAAAACATCTTTAACGCTTATTATTCTAAACTGGAGAGCTTACAAAGATTTTGTTTTGTGTTAATTAAATGGAAATCCATCTAACTAGCATTAAATTAATCTGGTTTAAGTAAACAATTGGCTTTTTACTCAATCCTACAATGGTAGTGAATATTGCATTATCTTATTACATGCATTATCCCATTTTGATTGATCAAGTGAAAAATATTCCTGTGCAACTGGGATGCATTGTTAGTGTAAGAAAGGACACAGTATAATATGAGAATGTAAAGCTTCAGTAACAGCATAATGCATCTGTGAACAGGATGTGAGTGGTGTAAAACACAAATGAAAGTCCAGACCAGAGTTCTCCCAAAAAGTCTGTGTTTATTTTAGGTAAACACAAATAATAATAATAATAATAATAATAATAATAATAATAATAATAATAATAACACTCCTGTGACCACAATCCTCCGTGCACGAAACTGTGCTCTTTCTCCGGGGACGTGGTGAGTGCTGGTGCTGTGCTGCGTTGTGCTGTGAGGGACGTGCTCCGGGTCTTTAGTGCTGGCTCCGCGGCTGCAGCTCCCGACTCTCACTCCTCCTCTGGTTGAGACAAAACACAAACAATAACAAAACACAGGCTCAGGCTGGATACTGTCATCAGCGCGAGGGGCCGTACTAACGTAGCTGCTCCCCTTTTGTACCCAGAACCTCCTCCTTGCAAACAACCCGCAGCTGATTGCAATGAAATCCTTCCAGGTACATGCAACCACGCGCCCCCTAATATGGTCACCTTCCGTTTCCGCCACCGTCAAGGCAGTCCATCTAGGAGGAAGCATACGATCAACCTTACCCAGCGCTTTCTTGGTCGGGAGGGAGATTTACAGTTCAAATTCTTTTCTCTCTGTCACACATCTCACCCTCAGAGTGATGCCAAGGCACACTCGCCAATGCTAAGTTCCCCAATGGGCCCCCCTCCCTTGAAAAAAAATCTGCATTTTGATGCTCCTTACCCGCACGATGTTTCACGGTATAGTGGAAGGGTTGCAGCGCCAGATACCACCGAGTTATCCGAGCGTTATTGTCCTTCATCGTATGCAACCACCTTAAAGGAGCATGATCAGTGACAAGAGTGAAAGAACGCCCCAGCAAGTAATAGCGAAGGGCATGAGTGGCCCATTTGATGGCCAAGCACTCCTTCTCAATGACGGAGTAGTTAATCTCCTGTGGAGCCAGTTTTTTGCTCATGTAAATAATCGGGTGTTCCACTCACAACTTGTTGGGACAGGACCACCCCAGACCAATCTGGGAGGCATCGGTCTGGATGATGAACTCCTTACTGAAATCTGGTGAAATAAGTGCTGGGGCCTGGCATAGTCTCCTCTTAATCGTGTCAAAGGCCCCTGACACTCCCCAGTCCACCTAACTATTTTGGAGCCGTCTTTTGGTGAGCTCTACCAAGGGGTTAACTATGGTGGCATACTCGGGATAAAGCGGCGATAAAAGCCTGCTAACCCCAATAGTGATCTCACCTGCGGTTTGGTTCTCGGGATCGCCGTTTCCACTAGAGCCTGGACTTTAGAAGCAATCGGCTTTACCCGCCCATTACCCATAAGGAAGCCAAGATAATGGGTTTCTTGTTTGCCGAATGCACACTTGCCCAGATTAGCCGTCAGCCCCACCTCCCTCAGAAACTGTAGGACGGCCGAAAGTCTAATAATATGCTCTCTCCAGGTAGAGCTGAAAATCACCACGTCATCAATGTATGCAGCGGCATACTGCTGATGGGGCGCTAGGACCTGGTCCATCAGTCTCTGAAAGGTGGCCGGGGCTCCATGCAACCCAAAGGGCATGGTCTGGAAATGGAACAAGCCATCTGGGGTAGAGAAAGCAGTTTTCTCTTGCGAACTCTGGGTCAGTGGAATTTGCCAGTATCCCTTCGTCAGATCCAAAGTCGAAATTAACCGCGCTCCTCCCAGTCGGTCGAGGAGCTTGTCCACCCGAGGCATGGGATATGCATCAAACTTGGAGATGGCATTAACCTTTCTGAAATCCACGCAGAACCGAGCGGAGTCTTCCTTCTTAGGCACCATCACTATCGGGCTGCTCCACTCGCTCCGGAAAGGCTCAATGACTCCAAGCTCGAGCATATCCCCCACCTCCCGGCCAACGGCACCCCTGCGGCTCTCAGGGATTCGATACGGTCTCTCTTGAACCCTGACACCTGCTGGAGTAATAATAGCATGTTCAATCATATTAGTTCTGCCAGGCAAGTCAGAAAAAACATCACCAAATTGTTTCACTAACCCCCAGAGTTCACACTTCTGATCAGGAAGTAATTGTTCCCCCATCGGAATGTTAACTGTAGCGGGTGTACTGACAGAGGGACCAAAATCCTCTTCTATACTGTCATTGGCTATAAACAGGGCCTCCCTTTCATTGTAGGGTTTTAATAAATTAATATGATAAATTTCTGTTTTGTTACGGTGATCGGGTTGTCTGATTTCATAGTTTACATTACCAATTGCCCGCATCACCTCATATGGTCCCTGCCGCTTAGCGTACAGTTTAGACTCTGAAGTGGGAAGTAGCAGCAGTACCTTATCTCCTGGCCGAAAAGTCCGAATCCGTGCTTGTTTATTGTACTGCTGCTCTTGCCGATGCTGAGCCTGTTTTAAGTTCTCGTGTGCCAGATGACCAACCAATTGCAGGCGATCTCTTAACATAATTACATATTTCACTATGTTTTAGCATCTTTATTTTGCTCTTCCCAGCCTTCCTTTACAAGATCAAGGACACCTCGTGGTTGTCTCCCATACAGCAGCTCAAAGGGAGAAAACCCGGTCGAGCTCTGAGGCACCTCTCTCACTGCAAACATCAGGGAGGGAAGGAGTTTAGCCCAATGTTTTTGCTCCTGGTTGACAAACCGCCTCAGCATCTGCTTCAATGTCTGATTAAAACGTTCCACTAAACCATCCGATTGCGGGTGATAAACGGAGGTCCGAATGGATCGAATTTGTAATAATTTATACAGTTCCTTTAAACATCGTGACATAAAATTAGTTCTGTGATCAGTCAGAATTTCTTTGGGGATCCCTACTCTCGCTATGATCTGCACTAACTCTTTTGCAATCGCCAATGCACTAGTGGACCTCAATGGTACTGCCTCTGGATATCTGGTTGTGTAGTCCACCACTACTAAAATATGCATATATCCACAGTCAGACTGGCTCAATGGGCCCACTATATCCATTGCAATGTGTTCAAAGGGGATATTGATCAGGGGCAGTGGAACCAATGGGGCCGGGCGAACCCGCCCCGGCGCTACTTGTTGGCACTCCCTACAGGTCGCCACATACCGCTTCACCTTACTGTACACTCCCGCCCAGTAAAATCAAGCCAATATTCGTTCCTGAGTCTTTTCGCTACCTAAGTGGCCCGAACAAGGGACATCATGAGCCAACCGCATGATCTCATGTCGAAAAGACTGAGGAACGAGTAATTGTGTTACAGTCTGCCCTGTGCTCGGGCTCGGGATACTCTATACAGCAAATGCCCAAGCACAATGTGGTGAGGGTATGTGAGCGCCGAGTGCCATCTACTTCCTTCCCTCGATAGACCAAACCTGCCCCAGAGGTTAGCCAGCGAGGATCATTTTTTGTTCATACGCTAGATCAACATCTCGGTCCCAGACCTTCGGTATATCGAAGGGATATGGTAGCCTCAGCACTTGGGGTCTCAGTAACCCGCCCAGTTGGTCACACTGGATCCCAATCCCTTTCCTGGCGTTTATCAGACGTGGAGGAGTCTCCCACCAAACCCCAACCTTGTTTCATTGATGCGCCTCCCATTTTTCCACCCTTCTCTCTCGCTTAGTTTTTTTTAAGGAACCGAGAGGGAAACAGATCAGCATGCAGCGGAAAGATATCCCCAATAGTTTCCCCTGCTGCTCCTATGGTCTTACCGAGATTGGCTGTACCTTTTGGTTTATAATTATTCAAACATGGCCAGTCTCGACCTAAAATAACCGGTATGGCAACCTTTTGCCACCGCCACAATTACACGGCGGGTGTGACTACCAACTGACACATCTAATTTAGTGAGGGGTAGTCCTTGCTATCTCCATGGATACAGGAGATGACCACTAACCCACGTGACCACCAAGGTACCCCTTCTAAGAGAGTTTCCGAAATCAAGGTCTGCCCACACCCTGAGTCCACTAATGCGTGGGTGCTCACATTACCAACCCGCACATCAACAATACAAGGTCCCTCCCAAGCATTACCCTGGACTTACCTGTCGCCGGTACCAAATAATACGAAGCCACACCACACTCCATTGCTGAGGGCAATTCCGGCAAGGTGGCCGACCCCATGGCACCGTAGCATTCCAGAGGGGAAGGCCCACGGAGCTGATTGTCCCGCTGCCGACCTGGCAGCGGGAGGGGCCCCTGTTCTACCCCAGCTGGGGTTGACCTCGGCCTCCAGTGTTGTGGAGCGAGGCCACCTGTTGGGGACTGAGAAGGTGCTGGTCCGTAGGGAAGGGTGTGCGGGTGAAGGGGCCCTGCCTTGGGCCCGCCATCCTGGGTCTGATGAAGGTCGGCCGGATGTATCGGGTGGGCAGCGTGTGGGCATGGAGTCCTCATATCCTCGGCCAACCTGACCGCTGCGTCCAGCGTGGTGGGCCGGTGCCGGCTGACCCAATTGCTGGCCTCTGGCCCCAGCAACTGTATAAACTGTTCAGTGGTGACCAGTTCGGTCACCTCTTCAGCTGTTCGCTCGCCAGGGCAGAGCCACCGGGTCACCTGGTCCACCAACTGCTGGGCCATGACTCGGGGTCGGACTCCTGCGGGGCATTGGTACTCCCGGAACCGGCGGCGGTGCGTCTCCTCTGTTATATCCAGTCGCTGAAGGATGGCTTTCTTTACCACATTCTAATCCATGGCTTGTTCATGGGTTAAAGCATGGTAGGCTGCTTGGGCTTCCCCGATCAGATTGGGTCCCAGATGGGTAGCCCACCACTCCCGAGGCCATAGGGCTGCTGTCGCCTGTCTTTCAAAAGATGTTAAATAGGCCTCGGGATCATCCTCCAGCGACATCTTCACCACTTTGGGTTTTGGAGGAGCCACTGTTGGTTCAGCCACCGGTTCCCTCCTCTGGTTGGCCACGAGGAACATGGCATTCATCCTTTCCATCACCGCTGCCAAGGTCTCCTCATGCCTCCGTGCCTGAGCCTCCATCATGGTGTTCAGTGCTGCTGGGTCCATCGTGAAATCCCACTTCTGACACCACTTGTGAACAGGATGTGAGTGGTGTAAAACACAAGTGAAAGTCCAGACCAGAGTTCTCCCAAAAAGTCTGTGTTTATTTTAGGTAAACACAAATAATAATAATAATAATAATAATAATAATAATAATAATAATAATAATAATAATAACACTCCTGTGACCGCAATCCTCCGTGCACGAAACTGTGCTCTCTCTCCGGGGACGTGGTGAGTGCTGGTGCTGTGCTGTGCTGCGTTGTGCTGTGCTGTGCTGTGTTGTGCTGTGAGGGACGTGCTCCGGGTCTTTAGTGCTGGCTCCGCGGCTGCAGCTCCCAACTCTCACTCCTCCTCTGGTTGAGACAAAACACAAACAATAACAAAACACAGGCTCCGCTGGATACTGTCATCAGCGCAGGGGCCGCATTAACGTAGCTGCTCCCCTTTGTACCCAGAACCTCCTCCTTGCAAACAACCCGCAGCTGATTGCAATGAAATCCTTCCAGGTACATGCAACCACGCACTCCCCTAATATGGTCACCTTCCGTTTCCGCCACCGTCAAGGCAGTCCATCTAGGAGGAAGCATACGATCAACCTTACCCAGCGCCTTTCTTGGTCGGGAGGGAGATTTACAGTTCGAATTCTTTCTCTCTCTGTCACAGCATCCTAGTGCCAACTCCAGATATAAATACTGTCAGTTTGGTGGACTAGTAGCTAAGACTGTATTGTGTGACCAAACAGAACAAGGTGTACAGATCAATACAGAATGAGCTAGGTCTGTCAAGAGAAATCTGGGACCCCGATATACCCCCCCACCCCCGTAGTATATTTAGATTTAAACAGAAAAAACTGTAATGGATTTCATTAATCAGTTTTAATCTAACTATTGAAACTATTTTTTTTAAACCATTAAAAACGCCTTTTTAATGCGCAAAAATCAGCTTATCATTTAACTGGAAGTCCATCTTGGATTTACTGTGCATGCTGAGCTAATGCGTTTCACTAGTTAAATGCAGGGCCCCTGAGTGGCGCATCCGGTCAAGGCTATTCCACTGCCGACCTTGGACAGGAGTTCCCAGGGGCGGCAGACACTGGCCGACCGCCCAGGTGGGGGCTTAGGTCGGCCAGGGTGTCCTTGGCTCACCACATATAACAATTGGTTTGTTATATTCAGAACAAAAACTAAAATACAAAAAACAGATGCACAAGCACAAAGACATGCTTCGAATATACTGCCAAAATATCGGGAGAGTAAAAATGACCTGTTTAGTTTGCATTTAGACACACTATGTGGATATGGGGCCCTTAATGTGTGCACATTTCAATAGCACAGAGCCAGAGAGAGACCCTGACATTGAGTTATTGTTTCAATTGGATTGCCTGTAAATTTTAAGATTCCTAAACCTTTTATGTAAAACACAGATCCAGAGACAAGTGTGCCGCTTTCTAATTATGTAAATCCAAGCTTGGTCTGCATTTATTTACAAAATAAAGGTTGAGTTTGTATTAAAATACAGTATCTATTTCTGTCATCCTCAACCGCTCAACGAACAAACATGGATTATGGTGTATATACTTTATATATAAAATTTATAAATTAACATTTTTAAACCCACAATGATTATATAGTATTATTTGTCCTTGAGGTAATGAGAACTGTATTGACTGCCTTAAAAAAAAAAAGCATTACAGTGAGTGATGTGGTTGAAAACAAGCCTCAGTATTACCTGCCTTCTATTATAATCAGATGCACTATTTTCATGACTAATCTATGGAAGAGTATTGAGCAGATAAAAAAAAAAATCCACATACATTTTTAAATCATGTGTTTACCTTTTAAATCAATTTGTTTCTGCTATGCCTTTCTCTCTGACATGAGATAAGTTGGTGTCCCTAACTTCTCTGCACTGGAGCTCCATAGAGAACATTTAATTCCTTCTACTTATTTATAAAGCCTCCCATTAACAAAGACTAATCCCAGCTTAGTAATTAAATCTCTGTTAATAAAGATTTAATCTTAACTTGATTTTTGCCTTCAGTGGCAACATCGATCTGAAATTACAGCATGGTAATTAAGCAATAAATAAAATAATGTTCTAAAACTTTCCGGTGAATGCACTGGGGTCCTAAATGCCTTTGCCACCTTTATAAAACTAGTGGTTTACAGTTTCATTACCGATGGGAAATGAAATGAGGACTTGGCTCTATGTGAATATCTCCCCAAAATGGGTGGAAGATAAGAGTTACACAAAACATAGACTTTTTATATATATAGATATATATATAAACCACTTGGATTGTCTCCACCAATCTGGTTCAGGGTAGAGTGATCATTATTACAGCGGTTCAAGCCCTTTGATATATCTATATGAAAATGTATATGCAAGAACAACTAATGTATGTATGTAACTCTCTCTCTCTCGTGGAGTTTGAGGAAGCGTAGGGTAGGAGTGTCGTTTGGTTTTGCGTTTTTGCTTTTTGTTTTACTTTAGTTTAACTATAACGTTTGGTTGTTTAAATTAATTTGTTGTGTGAGCGTGAGTGAGTGTGTGCGTGTGTGTGTGTGAGAGTGAGTGCGTGTGTGCTGGGGTTTGTGCTGACAACTAGTCAGCTGAGCCCCAGCGATGAGCTCTCATTCCCAGGGATGAGAGATTTGACCCGCCGGCACTGCTGTCGCTGTGTCCCTGACAGCGCGGTGTCGGTGGAAGATTGCTTGCTTGCAGTATGCAAGGTAGTTGAGGGGGACAGGATCGTTTCTGCGTCCCGGATGAATAAAGGGCTTTGTCACAAAGACGGCAGCAGTGAGTGACGTCAGACCAGAGACCGGGAGCAACACAGAACAGACAGAGACAGTGAGGTTTAGAAGCTGAGCGTGATTGCGCTCAGCATTTAATAATTAAACAGCACAGAAAAATAAAAGGTTTGAACACAAAACACACAGGACACGGCACATTCGCCAAAACAAAAGAGATAAACAAAACAGACTATCACTAAACAAAACGGTGCACGGAGACAAACAAACACGGTGCGTACAAAACACTTATTATTATTATTATTATTCCCCTTTATTTTACGTTCTCCTCTCTCACCCGTTCTCCACTCACCGAACACCGAACCCCGAGTGAGTGAAAACATGCTGTTTTTATGCAGTTGTACCAAGACTCGATTGCTAATCAATCATTCAATTGGAGTCTCGGTACAACTGCACGTGAATTAATAAAGTGCAATTCCCCGTGCTCACATATTATTACTTTTTACTTGCACGTGAAGTGATGTGCCATCCTCGTGCCTAAATACAAATATACATTTTTAAACACACGTGAAACACAGACCCGCTTATATCCCGTGTACCGATGACTATACACCAACATTTACACACAACACGAAACATATAAACAAACTACGCACAAGGGCGTGACCACATTGCCACAGGCTTGTAATCTTTTTTAAAGATACGCAGGATGTGGATAAACTTGTGCAGGAAGGTCTTGTAGTGCAAGGGAGTTTAGTGCACCTATCGCCCCTGATTTTATCAAATGTCCCCCTGTTTTTAAAGAATGAATTGCCGGAAAGGGAGCTGAGTAGGTATGGGAAAATCTGCTCCCCAATAAAGTCTATTCCCCTGGGGTGTAAAAATCCACAATTAAATCATATCATGTCTTTTAGGAGACAAGTGTATATTTTATTAAACAACCCCGGTTTTTAAATAAATGTTGCCTGGACTTTCACAGTAGAAGGAAGTAGCTGTGTGGTTTTTGCAAGCACTGACACCATGTGCTGCTTCAAGTGCGGAGTCCAGGGGCATCAGAGGAAAAATTGCCCAATGAGAGAAGGTGAGACAGGGCAGGAGAAACAGGGTGAGGCTGACAGGGGTCAGGGAGCACAGGAGGAAGAGCCGAGCGGAAAGGGAGAACAATGAGCCTGGAGCCCTGGTAATGAGGAAGACAGTGAAGATAATGAGTTCACTGTGGTAAATAGGGGAAAAGAAAAAAAAGAAAGAAATGGAAACAAAGAGGAAAAAAAGAGACATAGAGCTGGAGCGGAGCTCTGAGGCGGTCTCTCCAGATCACAGGCTTTTCTGCCCACCCGCCCTGAAGGAGCGAAGGTGCTGAGATTAAGGCTGCTGGAGAACCGGGTCTGGGAGTGGGGCTGTAGTGCAACGGGGAGAAGTCCCCTGCTGCAGAAGCTCCCAACTCGGACGGGGGGGGGGAAAGACTCTGGCTCTGGGTCTCAGTCTGGAGCGGCGGTCCCCTCTTCTCGGAGGAGGTGGAGCACAGGCCGAAGTCACAGCTTGACGCTGTTGCGATACCTCTCCCCCAGACTCGCAAGAAAACGCTGCAGAGGAGTTGGGTGTAGCGGCGGAGAAAATAAAAAAACGTCAAAATAAATGTGAAAGTGAGGAAGAGAATGAGATGGATGAGGAAGACGGAGGTGATGTCTCTGACTCCTCGGTGCTTTCCGAGATCCCTGACAGTCAAACCCCAAAGGAAAAACTATATTCTGTACAAGAGATAAATAGCTTTTTAGACACGTCCAAGGGAAAACGTAATGTTGATATAAAGCAATTATTTCCCAATCTTAAACTGTTTCTGTACTCTGCTAATGTGGCTTTTAGAAATGCCACTTTAAGAGAAATCGACCAGCCAAAGCGGTACAGACTCAAAAAATATGTACAAGTAGTCAGGAAAATGATCAATACAACAACTAAGAAGGTTTAAAATGGCCCAGTTTTATTGCAATGTTATACTTTTTGTTGTCGGGTTTATGAAGAGGTTCAATTTGATCTCTTTCAATGTAAACGGCTGCAGACAGGGTTTTAAAAGAGCGCAAGTCTTTGAGTTTTTAGAACAGAAAAGGGCGGGGATCGTTTTTTTACAAGAAACACATACAGATGAAGGGAATGCTGCTGAATGGGAGGCGAAATGGGGAGGGCAGTGTGTGATGAGCCATGCCTCTAATAACAGCGCTGGGGTGGCTGTGCTTTTTAGATCGGGGTTAGGAGCAGATATTTTAGAAGTAAGAGAGATTATTAAAGGAAGGCTTTTAATAGTAAGAGCTAACTTAATAAATGTTTATGCTCCTAATATAGGGAGAGATAGGATGGTGTTTTTAAACATTTTAACATTTTAAAAATGATGAAGACTTTTTATTAGTGGGGGGTGATTTTAATTGCACAGTGAATTTTAATATAGACAGAAACAGTATAGAACCGCATCCCCCTTCTGCGACGGAATTAGCTGCAATTTTAAAGTTCAGTGGCTTGGTTGACATTTGGAGGTGTTTGCATCCCACCACTCGCCAGTACACATGGTCACATCACATTTCACAGTACATAGTTAGAGCACGATTAGACAGGATCTATAAATTTAAACATCAACTTAATATATTCACAAAAGCCAGTATAATACCAACCAGCCTGTCAGACCATCACTGTGTGCAGAGTACTGTTACACTACCTAAGGAAACACATACCGCACCATTTTGGCATTTTAATTATTTGTTTATTTAGCAGACGCCTTTATCCAAGGCGACTTACAGAGACTAGGGTGTGTGAACTATGCATCAGCTGCAGAGTCACTTACAATTACGTCTCACCCGAAAGACGGAGCACAAGGAGGTTAAGTGACTTGCTCAGGGTCACACAATGAGTCAGTGGCTGAGGTGGGATTTGAACCGGGGACCTCCTGGTTACAAGCCCTTTTCTTTAACCACTGGACCACACAGCCTCCTATACTAAACTATTACAAGATTTCACATTTGTGCAGCAAATTAGAGATTTCTGGAAAATTTGGAGAACACAAAAAGATCAGTACAGAGATCTGAGGCAGTGGTGGGATATTGGTAAGGTACAAATCAAGTTTTTTGTCAAAAGTATACCTCTGGTGCAACCAAGTCACTGAACGCAGCTGTGAGAGAGCTGGAGAGAGAGATTCTTAAAATTGAAAGCCAGGCTGAACAGAACACAGTGGCACAGGAGACCTTGCGGGAGCAGAGACAAGCCTTGGGCACCCTGCTGGAGGAGAAGGTGCGGGGGGCACAGGTGCGATCAAGATTTATCGAGCTAAGGGACATGGATGCCCACACCAGCTTCTTCTTCAGCCTGGAGAAGAAGAAAGCAAGCAGCAAGCAGATGCACTGTGTCCAGCTGCCCTGTGGGAGAGAGCTGCTGGAGCAGGAGCAGATCAAAGAGGCGGCGGTGCAGTTTTATACTGGACTGTTTTCCAGTGAGCCATGCAGTCAAAATGACAGGGACTCAATGCTGCAGGGCTTGCCCACCCTGAGCAAGGAGGAGAAGGGGAGTCTGGAAGGCAATATCACTCTCCAGGAACTGACCACGGCAGTTAAGCAGATGGCCAGCAGGAAGGCCCCAGGGACTGATGGTCTTCCAATACTTTTGGAAGGAACTGGGACCAGATCTGCTGCTGGTGCTGCAGGAGAGTTTGAGAGATGGAGAGCTGCTGCAGAGCTGTACTGACTATGCTGCCTAAGAAAGGAGACCTGTGCCAACTAAAAAACTGGAGACCAGTCTCAATTTTATGTGCCGATTTAAATATATTTTCAAAATGTCTGGCGATAAGACTGAGAGAAGTATTGAATAGTATAATACACCCGGACCAGACTTACTGTGTGCCAGGACGGTCAATATTTGAAAATATATTTTTAATTAGAGGTTTTTTAACGTGTACTCAGATGTGTGATTTTAATATAGGACTGGTCTCCTTAGACCAGGAGTAAGCTTTCGATCGGGTCGACCACCATTACCTGTTTACAACACTGAAGGCCTTTGGGTTCGGCCCCAGGTTCATTAACTATGTTAAAATTTTGTACAGTAATGTTTTTAGTATTTTAAAAATTAATGGGGGTCTGACTCGGCCTTTCCCGGTGCGCAGGGGCATCAGACAGGGCTGCTTCCTGTCTGGCATGCTGTACTCCCTCTCCATTAAGCCCCTGCTGGCTCGGCTGAGGAGCAGGCTGTCGGCATGGGCGGTGCCTTGTTCTGCCCCTGCTGTGGCAGTAAAGGTGTCCGCTTATGCTTATGATGACATTAATGTGTTTATTTGCAGCAACCAAGATGTCCAGCTATTACAGCAGAGCCTAGAGACATTCCAAGGGGCTTCATCAGCAAAAATAAACTGGGCAAAGTATGACACGTTCTTGTCAGTTAGCTGGAAGGAGGGGGGCCCTCCTGTTCTGCCACAGACATTGAGGTGGGAGAGAACAGGACTAAAAATATTAGGTGTCTTTCTGGGAACTAAAACATACATGGATATGAACTGGGAAAGTCTTGTGGACAAGGTGAGAGGGCGGCTTCATTGTTGGCGGGGGCTGCTCTCTCAATTGTCCTTTAGGGGGAGGGTTCTTGTAATTAATAACCTGGCTGCCTCTATGCTTTGGCATAGGCTTATGTGCCTGGACCCTCCCCAAGGCCTGATTAATGAAATCCAAAAGATATTTGTAGAGTTCTTCTGGGGTGGGAGGCACTGGCTGAAGCCAGCCGTGTTGTACCTCCCTCAGGAGGAAGGGGGGCAAGGGCTGGTCAGCATTGCCAGCAGGGTAGCGGCTTTCAGGCTGATGACAGTTCAGAGGCTCCTGTACCGGGAGGAGGCTCACTGGAGGAAAGTGGCCATTTTTTCATCAAAAAGTGGGGGCCTAGGGTTAGGAAAATATCTGTTTTTAACTGACCATGACATCCTGAACAGTTCTGGTCTGCCTGCTTTTTATCTTAATATTTTTAAAATGTGGAAGACTCTTAAAGTGAAAAGAGAAGAAGAGGATTTGACAGGGCAGAAACTGATGCAGGAACCTCTTTTCTTCAACTCTCTGTTCCTGGCACCATGTCTCAGGTCAGAGGCATTGTGTGCCAGGTTTGCAAGGGCAGGGGTGACCAGACTGGCCCATTTAATGTTACCTGGGAATTCTCGCTGGATCAGTGCTGCTGAACTGGGTGGCAGGCTGGGCTGGCGAAGTGAGAGAGTGAAAAGCTATTGGATAGTGTCACGGGCTGTCTCTCTCCGGGGCTCAGAGAGGTCCTGGCGGAGGAGAGGGCAAATGGACAAGAGGAGGATCAGGACTCTGACTTCCCAGTGCTGCTTGTGTCTCCCCAAGTAGGTGAGGAAAAAGAGGAGGAACAGCAGGAGTATGGCAAGCTGTTAAAAATTGACAAAGTTATTAACAGAGTCTTCCACTGCCTAGAAAGCAAAGACCTTTATTTTTTTAGTGTTAAAGATATTTTTTATAAAGAACTAAAAGGAATGGTGGACTCCAAGTAGAGGGACAGTCTCTCAGTGAAAGAGGAGACAGCCCCGGTGTGGAGAGTTCTGTATGAGCCACCACTTGACAAGAGAACTGGAGACTTGCAGTGGAGGCTTCTCCACTGCATTTTAGCAACGGGGAGGTTCTTGCACAGAGTACACCCAAATATCAGCTCTGTGTGCAGTTTCTGTGGGCAGGAGGAGACAGTGGTTCACACGTACAGTGAGTGTGAGAGACTGCGGCCGCTGTTTCAACTCCTCACGGAGCTGCTGCAGGGGCCAGGAGTTGCTTTTAGTAAACAGCCTTTTATTTTTGGAACTCCTTATAGTTTTAAAAAAAAAGGAAAAGTGTGTTTTAATTAATTTTATTACAGGCCAGGCTAAACTGGCCATTTTAAAAAGTAGGAAAAGTAGGCTGTCTGGAGCAGGGATAGCTGATGTAGTCAGGCTGTTCAGGGTGCTGGTGGTCAGCAGATTAAAGGTGGATTTCACCTATTTTGACCTGGATAATGATCTCTGGGGCTTTTAGAAGAGGTGGTGTGTGGGAGGTATACTGTGCTCTGTAGATGAGGAGGGAGAGCTCGCTGTGCTGCTGTAAAACAATTTTTTAACTGTTTTAACAAGAGTACAGTGTATTATATTTTTATGTTATTTATTTATTTATTTATTTTTAGATGCTGAGTTAGTTTTCTCGAACCCACACAAATATAAATTTATAAATTTGTAGTTTTGTTTTTTTGTCATTATTACATAGAATAAAGGACTTTTAAAAGTCAAAGTCTCTCTCTCTCTCTCTCTCTCTCTCTCTCTCTCTCTCTCTCTCTCTCTCTATATATATATATATATATAGTGCCGTGAAAAAGTATTTGCCCCCTGTCTGATTTTCTGCATTTTTGCACATTTTTCACATTGCATTTGGTCAGATTTTTTGTGAGTTGTAGTAGTACATAGAGGGAGTCTGAGAGAAAAAAATGACACCAAAGTTTGGTGCTTCTTTCATTTGTTTGGTGACAAGGTGTGATGGGGTACACCTCGTCCCTGTATTATTATTTGTATATTTTGTATTATTATTATTATTATTATTATTATTGTTGTATTGTGTTTTTATGCAGGCGGACAAAGCCGTCCGTCTTAGTTATTATTTGGGATGACGGCGAAAAGCCGTGGGTTTGTTTAGTTTATTTATTTAAAAACCTCGTGCAGCGGTGACCATCTCCGAGTTAATTCATTGATTAATTGTTGCTAATCGGAGATGGTCACCTGTATAAAACCTGCAGCTTTTCTGCGCTCTGGGAGAGAGAGTTCAGGGAGTAAGGAACGAGAGAGTTAAGGAGAGAAAGAGGTGAAAAAGAAACAACTGCTATTGTGCTGGAACAGCCAGCACAATATTTGTGAGTACAACTGTTTGTGGGTTTGTTTTGTTTGGCCAACGTGCCCTTTTGTTTGCTGTAAAGTGTTTTTGTTTATTATTTGATTTATTATTAAAACGCGAGCAAAGCGTGTCTTGTTTCCCCTACCTACCTTTGCTGCCTTTGTTTTGTGTTGCTTCTTCCTGGTCCGTGACATCAGCACTGCAACCACTCTGCCACATATGGTGTCCTGCGTGGGACAAACGCCTCCAGGAGCCGGACCAGGAATACAAAGGGCGTTTTTATTTTTTTCGAAAAGTGTTTTTTGTGTTTGAAAAAAAAAAAAAAATGGGAAGAAGCGGGCGGAGGAAGCAACAGCAGCGTGGGGCGGTCGCTGGTCCCACTGCATCTCGCCCACGCTGGACGCCTGCCTCACCTGCTTGAAAGGTGAGGAGTGGTGCTCGCTATTGGCGAGGTTGGGCACATAGCACCTGACCAACCCCTCCATGGCAGGAGAAGGAGGAGCCAGAGCGTCCAGCAAGGGTGAGGGAGGACCTGCATCCTCCAAAGAGGACGAGTGCACTCTCCTCCGAGGGAGTCTGGGACTGGCTGGTGGAGCCGGGAGGGATTATGAGGAAGCCCTCCCTGCAGTGATCAACCTCCTGTGGGCCCGAGATGGGGAGCGCTGGGAGACCTGGGAACAGCAACACCACCCAGCGTCCCTCCCAGACATCGCAGCCATGGTGCTCAATTACCTGGCTGCCGATATGAGTGGGGTCCTGCCATCTCCAGGGAAAAGGGAGAAGCCCCGCTGCCGCCTCCAGCGCCTGAAGGAGAGGAGCCACCACTGCCGTCTCCAGCGCCCAAAGGGGAGGAGCCATCGCTGCCATCTCCCGAGGAAGAAGCCTCGCCGAGGTATCCAGAGCCAGCGGAAGAGGGAAAAGGGAAGGTCTGGGACGATGGCTGGGAGGCAGTTGCAAGGCGCCTTGCGGCTGAGTTGTGCCCCGGCTGTGGAGAGTATGGCCACACCGTGGCTATCTGCCCCTCCCAGTACCGGGAGGAGCCCGAACGTCCTACGCCTGAGTGGGAGGAGCCCGAACGTCCTATGCCTGAGTGGGAGGAGCCCGAACGTCCTACGCCTGAGTGGGAGGAGCCCGAACGTCCTACGCCTGAGTGGGAGGAGCCCGAACGTCCTACGCCTGAGTGGGGGGAGCCCGAACGTCCTAAGCCCAAGAGGGGGAGTCGGTGCGTCCACAGCCCAAAAGGGAGGAGTCGGTGCGCCCACAGCCCAAAGAAGGGGAGTCGGTGCTTCCACAGCCCAAGAGGGGGAAGTCGGTGCTTCCACAGCCTTAGGACCCAAGCTGCCAGCAGAGGGAGAATGCCTGCTGTCCCCATGTCCACCAGCAGAGGAAGAATGCCTGCTGTCCCCGTGCGCACCAGCAGAGGAAGAATGCCTGCTGTCCCCGTGTCCACCAGCAGAGGAAGAATGCCTGCTGTCCCCGTGTCCACCAGCAGAGGGTGAATGCCTGCTGTCCCCGTGTCCACCAGCAGAGGGTGAATGCCTGCTGGGTTCCCATCCACCAGCAGAGTGTGAACGTCCACCCGGAGGAGAGGAACAGGAGCTGCCTCTGCCTCCACCACAGTCCCCTGCAAGAGCGGGAGAGCCGCACCAGTCCCCTGCAAGAGAGGCAGAGCCACACCAGTCCCCTGCAACAATAGGAGACCACACGCTGCTCGCACCTCCATCGCCAGGAGACTACACGCTGCTCGCACCTCCATCGCCAGGAGACTACACGCTGCTCCCACCTCCACCGCTTCCTCCACTAGGAGCAGAGGAGCAGGAGCTGCCTCTGCCTCCGCCACCTCCAAGAGCAGAGCAGCAGGAGCTGCCTCTGCCTCCACCACCTCAACCGCTTCCACCAGGAGCAGAGCAGCAGGAGCTGCCTCTGCCTCCGCCACCTCCAGGAGCAGAGCAGCAGGAGCTGCCTCTGCCTCCGCCACTGCCCAGAGCAGAGGAGCAGGAGCTGCCTCTGCCTCCACCACCGCCAGGAGGAGAGCCGCAGGAGCTGCCTCTGCCTCCGCCACCGCCCGGAGCAGAGGAGCAGGAGCTGCCTCTGCCTCCGCCACTTTCAGGAGCAGAGCAGCAGGAGCTGCCTCTGCCTCCACCACCACCAGGAGCAGAGCAGCAGGAGCTGCCTCTGCCTCCACCACCGCCAGGAGCAGAGCAGCAAGAGCTGCCTCTGTCTCCGCCACCTCCATCGCTTCCACCACCAGGAGCAGAGCAGCAGGAGCTGCCTCTGTCTCCACAGCTAGGAGCAGAGCAGCAGGAGCTGCCTCTGTCTCCACCACCACTAGGAGCAGAGCAGCAGGAGCTGCCTCTGTCTCCACCACCGCCAGGAGCAGAGCAGCAGGAGCTGCCTCTGTCTCCACCACCGTGGGAGGACTGCTTGCCACTTCCAGCTCCACCAGCAGAGGGTGAATGCCTGCTGGTTCCACCTCAGCCGCCGTGGGAGAATTGCTTGCCGCTCCCAGCTCCACCAGCAGAGGGTGAATGCCTGCTGGTTCCGCCTCAACCGCCGTGGGAGGACTGCTTGCCGCTCCCAGCTCCACCAGCAGAGGGTGAATACCTGCTGGTTCCACCTCCACCATCATGGGAAGGACTGCTCCTGCCCTGCCTCGCACCGCCCAAGGATGCCTGCTTCGCACCGCCCAAGGATGCCTGCTTTGCTTTGCCCAAGGATGCCTGCCTCGCTTTGCCCAAGGATGCCTGTCTCGCATCGCCTGGGGCTGCCTATTGCTCTGCATCGCTGCCAGAAGTACGGTGGCCGGAGCCCCAGCAAGGGGAGCTGTCGGCTTTGAAGAAGGGGGAGGAGGTCCGGAGACCACCAACCCCAGCAGCACTTTCGCTGCCGGAGATCGTGGGGGAGGTCAGGAGACCTGCTCCCACTGCAGCACTTTCACTGCCGGAGATCGTGGGGGAGGTCAGGAGACCTGCTCCCACTGCAGCACTTTCGCTGCCGGAGATCGTGGGGGAGGTCAGGAGACCTGCTCCCACTGCAGCACTTGGGCCCCGGAAGAGAGAGCTACCAGCTACAAAGACAGGGGGAGAGGTCAGGAGACCACTTTCCCCAGCAGCAGTTTCGCTGCAGGAGTTCTTGTGGCTGGAGCCCCACAGGAGGGAGCTACCGGCTACGAAGAAAGGGGGAGAGGTCAGGCGACCAGCATCCCCCGCAGCAATTTCGCTGCAGGAGTGGACCAGCATGCTGTCAGCCGTGCCACTACCGGCAGGGGTGCTGACAGCATTGCCAGCCATGGGCCCACTGAAGCCTCCCTTCCCAGCCCGAGACTTTGTCCTGGACTGCTGGGTTTTATGGGGAGGTGGCCGTTGAGGCCATGTGTGCTACGCACAAGGGGCGTGTGTGATGGGGTACACCTCGTCCCTGTATTATTATTTGTATATTTTGTATTATTATTATTATTATTATTATTATTGTTGTATTGTGTTTTATGCAGGCGGACAAAGCCGTCCGTCTTAGTTATTATTTGGGATGACGCTAAAAGCCGTGGGTTTGTTTAGTTTATTTATTTAAAAACCTCGTGCAGCGGTGACCATCTCCGAGTTAATTCATTGATTAATTGTTGCTAATCGGGAGATGGTCACCTGTATAAAACCTGCAGCTTTTCTGCGCTCTGGGAGAGAGAGTTCAGGGAGTAAGGAACGAGAGAGTTAAGGAGAGAAAGAGGTGAAAAAGAAACAACTGCTATTGTGCTGGAACAGCCAGCACAATATTTGTGAGTACAACTGTTTGTGGGTTTGTTTTGTTTGGCCAACGTGCCCTTTTGTTTGCTGTAAAGTGTTTTTGTTTATTATTTGATTTATTATTAAAACGCGAGCGCAAACGCGTCTTGTTTCCCCTACCTACCTTTGCTGCCTTTGTTTTGTGTTGCTTCTTCCTGGTCCGTGACATCAGCACTGCAACCACTCTGCCACACAAGGTAATCAAACATGCAATCCTCAAGTGTGAAAAAGTTATTCCCCCCCTAGTTTACTCAACCCAATTAAAGGGATAATTAGGGTCAGCTGTTTGAGTACTTTGGTTAACAACCAGGCCTGATTTGGGCCATCCCTGCCCAATGTAAATCTGACTAACTTTGGCCCAAACCATCAGAGTGAAGTTGTCAGCACACAGGTTCTAGAGGCACATCATGACACAAACAAAATAAATTCCTGAAGACCTCTGGAAAAAAAAGTTGTTGATGCCTATCAATCTGGAAAGGGTTACAAAGCCATTGCTAAGGCTCTGGGGCTCCACCGAACCACAGTCAGAGCCATATTGTCCAAATGGAGAAAGTTTGGGACAGTAGTGAATCTTCCCAGGAGTGGCCGTCCTGCCAAAATCTCTCCAAGAGTAAGGCGTAAAATCGTCCAGGAAGTCACAAAGAACCCTAGAACAACATCCGGGGACCTGCAGGCCTCTCTTGCCTCGGCTAAGGTCAGTGTTCATGACTCCACCATCAGAAAGACACTGGGCAAAAATGGGATTCATGGCAGAGTAGCAAGGTGGAAACCATTGCTCACTAAGAAGAACATGAATGCTCGTCTCAAGTTTGCCAAAAAGCACCTGGATGATCCTCAAGAGTTCTGGAACAATGTTCTATGGACAGATGAGTCAAAAGTGGAACTTTTTGGCCGACATGGGCCCCGTTATGTCTGGCGAAAACCAAACACTGCATTCCACAGTAAGAACCTCATACCAACGGTCAGGCATGGTGGTGATAGTGTCATGGTTTGGGGATGCTTTGCTGCATCAAAAACAAACCAGACAGGACCATTACAAAGTGACACAATGCTAAGTTTACTGCTGTGCAGAAGAGCAAAACTGCTGTGGACAACAGGAATTATCTATTAGCTTCCATTATCATACACCAAGGACAGGGTGTTACTTCAGGACACTATGTGTCTGTTCTTGCTGTGGGTGCTACTGGAAAATGTGTGCATGCAAATGATGCACTTACTGAAGTCAAACCATGGCCAAGAAATGCAAAGGACATCTATATGGCCTTTTATGAAGAGATCTAGTGCTTTACAATTGACTTACATTAGTATAAGATGCTGGAGACGCTGGATAGCAGACGGGACACAGAGGAGAGAGAAGGAGGGAGGAGCGTTACACTGCGCTCATTGAAAAGGTAGGGCTGGCACCAGCCCCTACCGCAACACCAGCAAAGTCGGCACCGAAGGCTCAGGCGATGAAGATGACGGCGGAGGATGACCCAGTGGCGTACTTGGTGGCGTTTGAGAGGATGACTCCTGTATCCATGGAGACACAGTGGCATACCCCACACTAAAAGTATATTTATCGGCTGGACCGATAAAACATCATCTGGTAGTAGGGGTGGCGGAAAGGTTGCCACATCTTGTTATTCTGGGCCGAGACTGGCCAAAATTTAAAGAATCAATGCAAATAATGGCAGTCTCAGCCGCACACATAAACGTGGCAGAAAAAAGAACGAATTGGTGATGTGTTTCCTTTTCAAGCCGAAATGTTTTCTCCTATTTTCCGTCCTAGAAAAAGAAATAAAGAGAGAAGGACCGCAAAATGGGAGGGAGCATCACTGAGACAAGGCTGGGTGTCTGGTGGGAGAATGCTTGAATGGTAAAACACGCCAGTCAAAAGGAGTCGGAACGCAGTGTGACCGAGAGGATGAGGTTACTGGGCCATCCAGTGCAGATGCTACTCCGGCCCCTCTCAATATACAAGACATGTGGCACTCAAGCGCGGACATAGTGTGGGGCCAACATGACCAGTCACTAGTGCATGCTTGGGGGTAGGTCTGGTTTATTGAAAGTAAGGATGTTGATGGCGCTGGGGTGCTAGTATATCCACACTTCAGTATCCAGGGGCAATTACTATATAGGGTAAATCTAGCCGCGGACACAGGACAGCCTGTGGCTCAGCATCGACAACAGCAGCATTACAACACAAATGCACTAATTCGAACCTTTCGACCAGGAGACAAGGTAATGCTGCTACTTCCCTCATCAGAATCCAAGTTATGTGCTAAATGGCAGGGGCCATATGAAGTGATTCGGGCTATAGGGAAGGTGAATTATGAAATTAGACAGCCCGATCGCCGTAATGAACGTGAAATTTATCATGTAAATTTATTAAAGCCCTGGCAGGCAAGGGAGGTCTTGTTTATAGCCCCAGACAACATAGAGAATGATTTAGGCCTCTGTCCAGAAACTACACAAAAATTATTCTGATGGGGGAACAATTGGTTCCAGATCAGCAATGGGAGCTGCGTAAGCTTATTGAGGAATTCAGCGATGTTTTTTCTGACTTGCCCGGCAGAACTAATTTGGTTGAATATGACATTATCTCTCCACCAGGTGTCACTGTGCGGGAGAGACCTTACTGGATCCCAGAAAGTTCGCAAAGAGGTATGGGACATGGTTGAACTTGAGGTGATTGAACCTTCCAGGAGCGAGTGATGCAGTCTTATTGTCATAGTGGCCAAGAAAGACGGCACCAACCGCTTCTATGTGGATTTTAGGAAGATAAACGCTATTGCCAAGTTCGATGCGTACCCTATTCCTCGGGTCGACAAACTTTTAGACAGACTGGGTAAGGCAAGGTTTATCTCCACTCTGGACCTGACAAAGGGATACTGGCAGATCCCCTTAACCGCAGCTCTAGAGAGAAAACCGCATTTTCAACACCAGAAAGGCTGTTTCACCATTCCGTTTGGGCTACAGGGTGTGCCCGCTGCCTTTCAGACACTGATGGACCAGGTTTTACACCCACATCATGAATATGCAGAAGCGTATATTGATGACGTGGTTATTTACAGCTCCACCTGGCGAGAGCATTTGGCTAGGATTGCAGCCGTCCTTCAGTCTCTAAGGGTAGCCCGGCTGACAGCTAACTTGAGAAAATGTGCGTTCGCCAAGACAGAGACTCAATATTTGGGATTTTTAATGGGGAATGGAAGGGTGAGACTTGTAGTCACCAAAATCCAGGCTTTGGTTGATGCAGCGATCCCCAAAACCAAGACTCAGGTGAGGTCACTACTGGGATTAGCCGGTTATTACCGCCGCTTTATCCCCGAGTATGCCACAGTGGTTAACCCTTTAGTTGACCTCACCAAAAAGAGTGCTCCAAATTTAATTAAGTGGTCAGCTGAGTGTCAGGGGGCGTTTGATACTATTACGCGTAGACTTTGCCGGGCCCCCACTCTTATCACACCTGATTTCACCAAAAGATTCATCCTCCACATCGACGCATCGGATGTAGGTTT
This sequence comes from Acipenser oxyrinchus oxyrinchus, assembly GCA_030684275.1. Lineage (NCBI taxonomy): Eukaryota > Metazoa > Chordata > Actinopteri > Acipenseriformes > Acipenseridae > Acipenser > Acipenser oxyrinchus. The sequence continues at coordinate 55,332,868 of CM060248.1, read as the reverse complement.
GGGTGCTGTCTTGTCTCAAAAGGTAGATGGAGTAGAACACCCGATACTGTACATCAGTAAAAAGATGATACCTCGGGAATGCAACTACTCCGTAGTCGAAAAGGAGTGTTTGGCCATTAAATGGGCTACTCACTCTTTACGATACTACTTGCTGGGACACTCATTTGATCTTGTCACAGACCACGCCCCACTCAAGTGGTTAAGCACATTGAAGGACAGCAATGCCCGGACAACTCGGCGGTATCTGGCGTTGCAGCCTTTCATGTACCATATGGTACACCGTGCAGGGAAAGAACATCAAAATGCGGATTATTTTTCCCGGGAGGGGGGAGTAATGGGAAAGATAGATTCAGCCGAGTTGTCCTTCCGCTCCACTGTGAGCGGTGGGTTGTAAATCTCCCTCCCGACCTGTGAGGGTGCGAAGTAGCAAAAGGGAAAGGCTTTGGATGGGCTGGCCTGACAGTTCATTTCCTGGGTGGGGAAGTCGGTCAGCCTGGAAGAAAGGGAGATTCCATTGCAGGAATGTATTGACCCGGAAGGTAAACGAGGTAGCAGCTGCAGGCAATAGAGTCAGCTGCAATCGTTTACCAAAGGGTCATGCGTGATAGCATAAAGGGGCCGGAGAATCATACATCTTTTCCTTCACTTTTGGTTTCGAAATAGACCCAGAAGGACCCGTGCACTGTGTATTAAGAGTATCGTGAGTGTTTGTTTTGTTTGTCTTGTCTATAATTGTTACTTGTGTGTTTATAGATGGCTAACATGTTCCGGAGCTGTCGCTAAGGGCCAGCACTGAACCCAGAACAGCACTGCACATTTTGTCACTCTTTAAACTGTATCACCCACCACGAGCACTACAGCACGCACCCAGGACTGGTGACCGTGGTTGTATATTGTGGGAGAGATACTGTGTTTATTGTTTAGGGCTGCAATCCCTGTTACTGTTCTCTGTGTTTTACACATTGCTCTGTATAACCGGAGTTTATTATGTGGTCACCAGACCTGGATTATAACAAAAAAATAAAACAACTATTTTCCATATCAGATTACAAATCTCTGTCTGTTTATTCCTGCACTGCATCAGCTCTGCACCTGTTCATAATCAGCAACCACTTTGCCACATGCAACTATAAGAATACAATGTTTACACTTTCAATACTGTCCAAAAGTCCCTTCTACCATTATTTTACTTTCAAATCATTTCTCTTATATTCCTCTACTTATTACTCTCTTGCCTTGTCTGTCTGTCTGTCTATTTACCATACACATTCTCGAATATCTTTCCCTCGCTTTATTCATTATTTGATGAAGTGAAAAAAGAAGTGATATCTATAACAAAAACATTGTCAATGTAAAAAAACAAGTTAGAAAAACGCAACAGCCGTTTAAAGGGGTGATATCAAACACAAAAGCCCAAGTTAGGAGAAGCAATTAGGCCAATCTTGTGAAGCATCAAGCAAACAGGCACAATTGGAAAGGTGCTGGAGCCCAACATTCACACAATTGTTGCTTCTAACTTGGCTTCTTTTTTTGATCGCTCCACTTTACATTGAAATGCTCTTTGTACAACTTCAAGGGCATTGTGACCATTCCTTTATCAGCTGAAAAGTCACATCTGCAATAAAAACATTGACAATGCACAACCAAAAAAAAGGCTCCAACACCCCAGCCCTGGATCTGCAATGCCTGCCCCATCAACTGTCACTTCCCATACACTTACCTTGCATTCTCATTATCCCTTGCACTTGTTGCCATTATTGGTCTTGTTCATCATCTTCATTGTTGGAAATATACTGCTTCATGCTCTTTGAGGTATTCTTGTATGTATGGGCTAAATGTCTGTCCATGTGTGCCCTCATCTACCTGTGCCTTACCTGCATGTTGTCCTTGTGTCTTCCCAAAGCATACTTGTCTGTGCCTGTGATGACGCCTCTCCCATTCACTGTCTGTCTTTCTCTCTGTAGTAATGCTTGTAAGGATAACTTCCTTGGCACATATGTGTCTCAGCATCTTTACTCTGGTTACAACCCAGCTGATAAGGGAATGAGCATTTCAATGTAAAGTGGAGCGATCAAAAAAAGAAGCCAAGTTAGAAGCAACAATTGTGTGAATGTTGGGCCCCAGAACCTTTCCAATTATGCCTATTTGCTTGATGCTTGACAAGGTTGGCCCAATTGCTTCTCCTAACTTGGGCTTTTGTCTTTGATATCACCACTTTAAAAGGCTGTTGCGTTTTTCTAACTTGTTTTTTTACATTGACAATGTTTTTGTTATAGATTAGTTATACTCACACAAGATTTCATTTTAGTTATGGAGTTGATAATTATATATCTTTTAAAAGTCTGTTAGAAAAATGTTGTAAGTTGAGAGCAAACTAAAAGTAGAATTAACTAAATAAACATTAAAATGTGACTTAAACTACACACGTAACAATTTCATGTGTCTGTTTGTTATTTCTTTTCATGAATTTCCATTTGTTCATACAAAATTATGTCAAAGTTAAAAGTTAAGTTTGTTTTGTGCAAATGACATGAGAAAAGATTATTTTAAACCTTTAGCACTATGGCAGTCACACGCCAAAAACAAATTTGTACACTTTCACTAAAGTTTTCCATGGGAAAAATGCTACTGTGATATGAATAGCCACATTAGGACATGCTATATTTAACAAAAACATCAGTAAAAAATGTTGCTTATACATGGCAGTTTTATCTTTTACTCAGGCCACTGTGTGTGTATTACAATAACAAATAAACTCTATGGGAATGGCATTGCTGGGGTTGGACACCTCTCCTCACCCAATTTGGCCATGACTTGCACTGAAGTCAGTACAGGCCATTATGCATTTATTTTTTACTTGTCCTTTTATCAATTAATCCATAGATGTATTGTTGCCAACAAATGTATGGTTTCATGACAACATCCTTGTCCTGTCTGTTTGAACTACAGGTTTTGAGTAATGCATCCTCTTTTCTATGTTTTTTTTTTTTTGTTTTACTTGTCTAAATAGTGACCAATGATAGTTCTAAGACATGTCTAATGGATATGTTATGCATTTAGATACAAATAGTAAAATCTCAATTGAAAAAGAGAATGCATAATGTTAATCGGCTTTCCTGATGGTTGTATCACATTTATATAATTTCACTATAATTTGCTTTGCCTTTTACATAATTTTATGGTCACATATTGGTAGGGGTCTCCTGAGAACCCACACAAAATGAATATTCATAATTATGTCACTTTATACAAATAATACTGAAGTAAAAAGCATACTCCTCTTCAAATTTGCAAAATCAAATCATCTCTAGGTTAGAGTGTCACTCAGTGAACTAGCCAAGCAGTAGCTGCACGTCACGCTGTCTGCATCATTCTGTGGGAGACATAGTTCAGAATCAGATCTGCAGGAGGGCAATACTTTTTGTTTGATTTTGTGCTGCTGATCAATTTTTGTTTTGTGAAATATTTCACTTATAAAAATAATAATAATAACTCAAAGCATACATAAATCTGTCTATTGCAGACTTCATAATTCAGGGTCCCAAACACACTACAGTAGTTATAATTCTGACAAATCTTCTCTTGCATGCTAAATGACATCTTTCTTTTTTATTTGACACCTTAAAGTGTCACACTCCATCATATCTGTCACTACATAGTTCCAGAGGTTGCTATTTAGTCTGGAAATTATTTTCATTGGCTTTGTGCCCAGTGAAATGCACCTTACAAATCTGGTACACTGGTCAAATTAATTCCTTATCTATAATGTAGGGACCTTTGTTGTTGGGATCAGAAACACTTTTGCTCTATTTCTAAGGACTGCAGTAGGTAGTACATGTGGCTGTCAAAAGAAACAGAGTGATACATTTGTCAAGAGAATCCATCAACAACTGATCTTAAACAGAGCATTTATCATTTTTTTTCAAATGTTTTCATTTCAAAGGTCTTTCGGGAACTGACAAAAAAACGAGAGTCTTCAATCTTTTTGATACATTATTTTGTCAGACCAAAATAGAAACATTGTAACGTGCCTGTCCTGTTTGGTCCTTTAATGCAGCAATTAAGGATTTGTGTAAATATTAAAGGTTATGTAGGATTAATGCTACAACAGGTACCTTTTAATAGGATCAGCAGAAATATGTTTTTAAAAATATACTAGTTTTTGAGACCACAGGTTCGCTGAAGGTAGAAGGAATATATAATACAATTCAGTCATAACAACAGAATAAACGAAATATCAGGTACTGACTGCATGTTTAAAGCAACCAGCAACAAAAATCTTCACGTTGAAAGGGAAATGTAAATGATCACTCTATCTATCTATCTATATCTATCTATCTATATGTATGCTAGTTTCTGGACTCATGCAGCTGGGATTGGTTTGTATGCTTGCTTAATTGTGAGGGGGCCTTCGCTAAATGAATCCCTGTGTTTCGAACATGTTGTTTGAGTTGTGTTGGGACTTGCCACCGGGTTAGCACATGTGAGGGCCTGGGTTGTGACATTAATAATTAAGGGGTGGAGATAAGAGGAGTTACATTACATAGCCAAGAGGGAGGTGGGCAGAACAGAAAGGAGCAGGTGTGAAAACGATAAATGAGAGCGGACAAAAGATGTGTAGCGATGCTAGCTTGAGCTTGAGCCTGTTAATCCTTTCCCTGGTGGTTAATAAAAGAACCCAGTGTCTGCTCTACACAGTGGGGGGTTTATACAGCAAGCCTTGGCCTCTGCATTCTGATTTTCTTGACATTCTGTTTGTTTGGTTGTACTGTTCGTGCAGGGCATCACTTTTTGTTCTGTTTTTAATAATAGAATTCAAAAACAAAAAAAGTAGAAATAGTGTTTTGATTTGCTACCTTATTCTCTATTCTGTATATTCTTTAACATATTTAATAGATATAATAACCAGGGTTGGATAAAGAATTGGCAAGACCTGCTGTAGTTTTGTCAATAAGGTGTAGGACAATTCCTTGAGGTAGGATATCTGTAATAATGTTCTCTATCAGTAAAGACACATGCCAAATTCATTTGCCTATGTTAATGTAATCAGGTAATTGGCAGCCCAGGTACTTTCCTAGCCCATTGTTTGTTTGTATAATGCCAATTTGTTTTAAGAGACTGGGTGGCATTACGATCAGTTCCAACTCTGTCTTTGTAATAGCCATGTGGGATAGCCGAGCATGGAATATCACCTTTCCAGTCAGACTTGTAGATGATATAGACACTCCACAGTACACTCCAATAGAAACAATGGCGATACACAGTGGGGAAACAATTACTACTTATTAGAGTTTGATGATATTGACTTTAACTGTTACATTAGTTTGCCAAAAGGATATGTTATTGTCTTAAAAGTAGCAATCAATATGTTGAATTGTGAGCATTAATTATCATGACTAATTACTTTTGTTTATTTATATACAGTAGCAGATCTACTATTGAAACAATACACACTGATTGGGTACTACTGATGAACATAGTTTTGATTATTTAAAATTATAGAGAAATAAATATCCTGTTGATGATAAGAGGGCTAAGACTGTTGATACTATTAAGAGTGGTAAGAATAAGGGTTGAAAATAGAAATAACAGCACCTTCACAAGATAACAGAAGATTCAGGGGTAAATGTACTAAGATGGGCCAGTCGCAGGGCAAACATACCACAATTTGCATTTTCATTGAGACAATTCCCAAAGTATAAATGTTGTCGTATGTACCAAGATAAAATATGTTAACGAAAAGAGCCGCAATGTACAAATTTAAATATTTGTTGCATCTTCTTAGCGAGATCTCTAGCATTATACATTGCGAGAGTCGTGCAACATTGTTTAAATAAATAGCAGGAGTTGAGTTTGTAGTTTGTTGCAGCAGAGGGTGCCCGAAGGATAACGGCTATACATGCAAGGGTGCAAGAATCAAAATACAGTAACGTAGTTTTTGATAAATGTAAACATCATCTGTACAGTAAATGATGTTCCGTCTTCACTTTACCTATTTTAATACTGTGATATATATTGTGGCAGGGAAAATCCCTGTCTGAAGAAAATGTGTTGGTGGCTGGCAGGGATAGGGTTCATTTCTGTCCCTGCCAGATAAATGTGTGTGGGTGTGGCTGTGCTCACACAGACACAGGTGTAATTAGTTTATTTAATTTGTTGTTTAATTGTTTTATGATTTAATTTGTGTCACCTGCCTGTAATTAGCAGGCAGGTATACAACAGGGCAGAAACGTTTGTTCTGGGCAGTCTGCAGTCTGTGTGAAGAGAGGCTGTCACAGAGAAGAAACCTGTGTGGTTTAGAAAAGGTAGTGTGTCAACCTTTTTGTTTGTGCTTGTAAAAACTGTGTGTTTTGCAACCAGTAAACGGCTTAGCCGTCTGGTTTTATAGTTTAGTCTGCAATCCAGGTGGGAGTTAGGCTTTTGTTTTATTTTGGATTGACTTTTATTCCTGTAATTAATAAAAATGCACGAAAGTGCTTAAAAACTTCAAATCTTGTGTCTGGGTCTTCTGCAAAAGGGCTATCGAATCTTTCAACAAGTGAAATCTTTCACAATATATAAAAAATGAAAGGCAGTTTATCCCCATCAGATTCTATAGTGGGGACTCCACCTTCACCCCCAAAAAGCTTTTCATAATCATACAGCAGCCCCTCGCTAAACCGGACATGTTTATCCAACATAAGGAGGTGTCTGGTTTAAAAACAATACAATAAAATTGCACACACAAATCTGTGTTACCGGTACAGGCTAAAGTAAAAAGAAAGTATGCTAAGTATTCATTTGATTTTATTGTATACTGTATAGGCCTACTGTACAGATTTATATTTTTACATAATGTAATGTGTCGCTGTGATGGGGTGCAGCCTATTTTGTGGTGGTTTTGTGTTTTTTGTATTGTTTAGAGTGGATATGAGTGAGTTTGGGGTGTGGTTCAGTGAGTGAGTTTGTGTGAGGAATTTGTGGAATGTGCCTGGGCTAATGAGGTGCGAATTGCCCAATTAGCCCAGGCACCTGTATAAAAGGGAGTGGTTGGGTATGTTAGGGGGTTTATTATTATTATTATTTATTTCTTAGCAGACGCCCTTATCCAGGGCAACTTACAATCGTAAGCAAATGTTTGTGAGAAGACCTGTGTGAGAGAGTGTGTGGTTCTTTTTGGTATAGTTTATGTTTAAAGCCTGTTTTTGTGTTTGTCTTTTTGGTTGGCCATCGTGCCTTTTGTTTTGTGTATTTTGTTTAATTAAAAGTCATTTATTTTCCCTGCACATTCTGACTCTGAGTCTCCTTACTTCGGTCAGCCTGTCACAGTTGGTTTTAGAAGTGGGATAGCGCCTCTGGAGACTCAGAGCAGGAGTGCAGGATTTTTTTGTTTGTTTTGTTTTTGGAAAAAAATAAAAAAAAATAAAAAAAATAGGCTGCACCCCATCACAGTCGCCTACTGTGACAAAGTGGCTGAGTGGATGCAGGTGCAGGGGTGATGCAGTAATGAAACACACAGAGATTTATAGTCCGGTTTGGAAAGGTTTTATTCTTTTATTCCAGGTCTGGTGACCAAACAATAATCCTCGGGCAATACACACCAATGTGTAATGCACAGGGTAAATAACAGGGGAAATGCAGTCCCAAATAATAAACAATATCCGCCCCATAATAATACAGACACGGTCACCAGTCCTGGGTGTGTGCAGTAGTGCTTGTGGTGGGTGATACAAGTTTATATTTGTGACAATGGTGAAGTGCTGTTCTGGCTTAGTGCTGGCCCTTGGTGACAGCTCTGGAACTGTGTTAGCTGTCTAGTAACGTACAAGACAAAACGAGACAATTACAAACAAACAAAACACAACATGACCCCTTGGTAAACAAGTGCAATCGCCTCTCCAATCTGCAGCTGCAACATCGTTTCCCTTCCAGTTCAATGCGTTATTGCAACAGAGTCTCTTCCTGGTTGGCCGACTTCCCTTGAACCCTGGCAAATAACTGTGAGGCCAGCCCATCCAAGAAACTCTGTTATCTCTGTTTAGCGCCCTCACAAGTCAGGAGGGTGATTTACAACCAGGAATCATTGTATTTTTGTCACATAACCCACCGCTCAGAGTGGAGCCGAAGGAACACTCGGCTGAATCTATCTTTCCCATTACTCCCCCCTCCCGGGAAAAATAATCTGCATTTTGATGGTCTTTCCTCGCATGGTGTACCATGTGGTACATGAAGGGTTGCAACACCAGATACCACAGAGTTATCCGGGCATTGCTATCCTTCATTGTGCATAACCACTTGAGTGGGGCGTGGTCTGTAACGAGATCAAATGAATGTCCCAGCAGGTAATATTGTAAAGAGTGAGTAGCCCATTTAATGACCAAACACTCCTTTTTGACTATAGAGTAGTTGCGCTCCCGAGGTAGCATTTTTTTACTGAGATACAGTATCGGGTGTTCTACTCCATCTACCTTTTGGGACAAGACAGCACCCAAACCTACATCCGACGCATCGGTGTGGAGGATGAATCTCTTGGTGAAATCAGGTGTGATAAGGGTGGGGGCATGGCAAAGTTTATGCTTAATAGTATCAAACGCCCCCTGACCACTTAATTAAATTTGGAGCACTGTTTTTGGTGAGGTCTATTAAAGGGTTAACCACTGTGGCATACTCAGGGATAAAGCAGTAATAACCAGCTAATCCCAGTAGTGTGGAGTAGCGGTTAGGGCTCTGGACTCTTGACCAGAGGGTCGTGGGTTCAATCCTAGGTGAGGGACACTGCTGCTGTACCCTTGAGCAAGGTGCTTTACCTAGATTGCGCCAGTAAAAACCCAACTGTATAAATGGGTAATTGTATGTAAAAAATAATGTGATATCTTGTAACAATTGTAAGTCGCCCTGAATAAGGGTGTCTGCTAAGAAATAAATAATAATAGTGACCTCACCTGAGTCTTGATTTTGGGGATCACCGCCTCGATCAAAGCCTGGATTTTGGTGACCACGGATCTCACAGTTCCATGTCCCATTAAAACCCCCAAATACTGAGTTTCTGTCTTGGCAAACGCACATTTTCTGAAGTTAGCTGTCAGCCAGGCTACCCTTAGAGACTAAAGAGACTGTAACCCTAGCCAAACGGTCTCGCCAGGTGGAGCTGTAAATCACATCACATCAGCGGGCGCACCATGTAGCCCAAACGGCATGGTTTTAAAGTGAAACAGCCCTTCTGGTGTTGAAAATGCGGTTTTCTCTCTTGAACTACGGGTTAAGGGGATCTGCCAGTATCCCTTTGTCAGGTCCAGAGTGGAGATAAACCTCGCCTTTCCTAGTCTATCTAAAAGTTAATCGACCCAAGGCATAGGGTACACATCGAACTTGGCAATAGCGTTTACCTTCCTAAAATCTACACAGATGCGGTTGGTGCCGTCTTTCTTGACTGCACCACTCGCACCTGGAAGGTTCAATCACCCCAAGCTCGAGCTTGTCCCATACCTCTTCTTAACGCCACTTCGTCGACTTTCTGGGATCCGGTAAGGTCTCTCTCGCACAGTGACACCTGGTGGAGAGATAATGTCATATTCAACCAAGTTAGTTCTGCCAGGCAAGTCAGAAAAAACATCTCTGAACTCCTCAATAAGCTTACACAGCTCCCGTTGCTGATCTGGAACCAACTGTTCCCCCATCGAAATTATTTTGTGCTAGGAGTCTCTGGACAGGGGCCTAAATCATAATTTTGAAACTGAAGTGTGGACATACTAGTGCCCCAGCACCATCAACATCCTTACCTTCAATAGACCGGACCTGGCCTCAAGCGTGCACTAGTGATGGGTCATTATGTTGGCCCCACACTATGTCCGCGCTTGAGTACCACATGTCCGGTATATTGAGAGGGGCCGGAGTAGCATCTGCCCTCTCGGTCACACTGCATTCCGACTCCTTTTGACTGCCGTTTGTTACTATTCAAGCACTCTCCCACCAGACCCCAGCCTTGTCTCAGTGATGCTCCCTCCCATTTTGTGGTCCGTCTCTCTTTATTCGTTTTTCTAGGATGGAAAATAGGAGAAAACATTTAAGCTTGAAAAGGAAACACATCACCAATTTGTTCCCTTTTCTTTTCTTCTGACACATTTACTTGTGCGGCTGAGACTGCCATTATTTGTATTCATTCTTTGAATTTTTGAAGTCTCGGCCCAGAATAACTGGGTGTGGCAACCTTTCCGCCACCCCTACTACCAGGTGACGTTTTATCAGTCATACCAATAAATATACTTTTAGTGTGGGGTATGCCGCCGTGTCTCCATGGATACAGGAGACGGCCACCTGACCTCGTGGCTGCCACAACACACTGCCCAAGAGAGCTGTTCTAATTAAGGTTTGCTCAGACCCTGTGTCCACTAATGCGTGGGTTTTCACATTTCCTAAAACCACATCAATCATACAAGGTCCCTCCTGACCATTTTCCCCACGCTTACCTATCTCAGGTGCCCAATTACACGCAGCCACGTCACACTCCATGGCAGCGGGGCATGACCTGGCCAGATGTCCCTGTTGGTTGCACCTAAAACAAGTTGGGGGGACAGAGGGCACACTGGTTAAATATCTGTCCCGTTGCTGGTATGGCAACGGGGCAGGGGCAGCACCTCTACCCCAGCTGGGGGCCAACCTTGGTCCCCATGAAGGGAAGGCAAGGGGGCCCATTGGGGTCGGCGGTCTCAGAGGTCTGGGTCCCGGGGCTGATGGTGGTGGTGGAAGAGAGAGAGAAGGGGCTCGTCTGCTGCGAAGGGCGGGAACCAACAGTATCCCTGTCCGGGCAAAGACTAGGGAGTCCTCATAATCCGTGGCCAGTTTCACAGCATCTTCCCAGGTGTCTGGGTTGTGGCGTCGTGTCCAGGCTTGGGTATCGGCGCCGACCACATGGCAGAATTGCTCCGCAACCACTACCTCCCCCATTTGCAGGTTGGTTTTCTTCTCGGGGGTCAGCCAGTGTACCATGTGGTCATAATGTCAAACGTAATGTTGTTTAATTTTAATCTGTATTATGAAGTTTTAAAAGTACTTACTACATTTACGCACTTACAATACATTCTTTCTGCCAACGATGACAATGAAATGCTGTGTGACCCAGATGTGCTATTAATTGTGAGGCACTGAGTCTCTAACAGTACGGAGCCTGGTTAACAAATGCCAATTACAAACGTTTCTAAATCACTAACTAAAGAGACAGTTGTCTCACACATGCATGGGGACAGAGAAAGGCACGTATTTGGAATACAGTGTTTATACAAACTAATAATCCACAAGATACAAGGCAGTCTACATATCTTATTCTGAATACTCTTATTCAGAATACTGCTTATCCTATTCTGAAATGTTGTTTACATGACTGGAATTCTTACTCAATAACGATGGAATATTAGCCTGCATGTAAACATACTGATTGTTGATTTATTTATAAATGTTTCTGAAATGGAAATGCTTTCCAACGACTCTAATGAACAAATCAGAGCAATCATATCCTCAGTCTGACCAGCTACACCATACCAAGGCTGCCACCTGCACACACTCAGGTTTAGTACACTGACAAGCCAAACAAATTAAGAATTGACTTAATTACCCAAAATGTGTAGCTTCCGGCACACTGTTAGAATGGAAACAGATGTGTCTTCTTCAGTGTTGAAGATATGTTACTATTCACAATACATGCACTCCTGTGGGCTCACACTTGAGGTTGGGAGTTTCTGCAAAAGTTCTAGGAACACCCAGTATACTGTCTTAATAAATACGTTGATCAGTGAAGCCACACTGCTACACTGCCTGGCCAGCCCCTTTATTTAGACCTCTCTACCTGATTGGATAGCCCTTGTGTTCTTATTGTGTACACAGTGTCCCTTGATTACTCTGGAAGCCCAAACAAATGCATTGTTACAGATCAAGACCACCCAACAATGCTGCACTTTTACCATGATGGAGATGAATAATGCAACCATTAATCAAATTGTGTATGAAGGATTATGACTGAGACCGGGCATCTTCTATGGCCATCACTAACTCTGGAGACCTCAATAAAATTAAGCATAATGAACTTTAACGACACTCCTCTTCACAATCCTGTGCCAACCTCCCTGAACCAAATGCATAAAACACGAGACACCTTCCACCACGTTGTTGAATCTAAAGACACGCCATGTCAAGGCATGTGATCAGTGCAAACTGTGAGCCAATCTCCTGAACTGACCATAAGTGTACATTCTTCTTAATGAAGCCAACAACCGTATAGGACTGTTTCTTTAATATTCACTTTTAACTGTTTAATTATACAACAGACTGTATAAAAGACTGAAAAAAATGAAACATTCTTTAAATAACTCATAAAGCTTTGTGAATAAAGCCCTGTAGTTCATTTACCTGACTTTTTCTGGATGATATTCAGGCACCTGGGTACATTTAACACTGATTAATTCGAGACATAACCAATGATTTCATCCAGTTACTTAGTTCCAGAAGAGTGATATCCATTGGGATGAATACAGATGCTAAATTAACCATACGGGAACACATTGTAAACACTATGCAATTAAAAACTGTGGACATTGTAGGCTGTTTTATGTTTGCATGCCAGTACTTCAAAGTGGATGCAGATGTTGTTTCCATTGCAGTACAGCAATTTTCCTTCAGGTTGACTTATACCATGTTGCCAACGAAGCACTAAAACATGTTCACTGGTAAAAGTGACCTGGTGGAGACTGCAATGAAATTCTCATACTTTTGAAAATGTATATGTTCACTATACTAAAAATGTTATTTAATAAAAACAGGGTTACATTATTTATTTATTTATTTATTTATTCCTGTTACAATGCATAGATGTACAGTAATTGCTGCAATAAATTAGCCCAATGGTCTTGTCTTCTGGGGCCTTCAGTACAGACTCCAAAGGCCAAAACACAATGGGCAAGGGGGTTATAATAAGCCACCCCTTCAAGCCAAAACAATACAATAAAAAGGGGGAATGTCACGTGAGAATAAATGTGTTGGCTGTACAATAATATTGTTTCCTTTTAATTAATTAATTAATTATGAATGAACTGCACTTATTCTTTAAAATGTTCAAAACTAATAGTTAATTACAACAACACAAAACTAACAAACATACCTCTTGTATGCTCTACATTTTATATCTTTTATTCTCATTCTCGCTCTGTCTTTGCACCTCCTCCCCTCTTTCTCAGAACACCTCAGTACAGATTGGAGAAGTATGTTGGTCACGATGAATTCTGTTTTTTATGTTTTCTTTATGTTGTTGTGGACACACTTCTAGTCCTTTGTGATGCACTTCATGTATAATGTAAACATTCATAACAAGTAACCACCCGCTGATTGCTGACCTTTCCCTGACTGGAGAATAAGGGATCTGCTTCAATTATCTCAGAGCAGATGGTGGCTCTTCATGGTAAAGGCCCAGCTATAAAACTGCATACAATGTATGGAGCTCCCATAATGGAAATATAATGAACACTGTTCATTATAGTACTGGCCCATAACTATACAATATACAGTGAGGTAATACTACACATTAACCAGGCTATATTTAGACTGTAGATACTGTACATTATGATTATTTGTGTAATGTTGTATAGTTTACTTGCTGAACATGAATAAATAAATATTTAAGTATACAGTAAGCATACAATATGTATGGAACATGGAATTATGGAAGTTCTGTTCCTGACTGGTCACTTGTTGGTGGTTCTGTTATTTGTGAATATATGTATTACACATATTTAAGGATTGAAAACAAATCCATTATGGGTGATAGATTGCTAATTTGTTATTATATTTATATTTTCTTACATTTCAAATGGTGTTTTAAAACAGGCATTAACAACACGTATTACTTGCCAGACATGAAATGTATTTGTGTTTAGTGCTTAAACTATATTTATATGTGATTATATAAACATCAACCATATTATGACAAAATCCTTTTTAAACAGCCAAGTGTTGCTAGCCAACCCTCTGTAGCACTATGCCAGATTTTCATTACTAAACCACATTATGCCTTGAAATATTATTATGAATGGGTGAGAAACTTAAGGGTGGTATGAACATGAGGGAACAGGCATGTTTTATTTAAAAGACAGTGAAAGATAAGGCTTGCAGCTCTGCCCTTTACATTCAACATCTCTCCTCTCAAGGATGGTTGTCATCATGTAACAGTAATTAATTCTGCTATGCAAATACTGCAATTGTAATCTGTTCAGTATGAAAGAGCAAGAATCATCCCCTTTTTATTCAGAAGGCTTTGTTTGTCTTTTCTATCTTTCAATGGAAGGTAGATGAAAGTGAGAGAAGCACACAGAGGGTATTGTGCTCTCAAACTCAGCATTAACTGCCTTGCACCCCATGGCACAGAATGCAGCCTGAAAGAGTGATCTAAGAACAAAACAAGTTGACAGCTGTTTGCCCTAACAGAGCTTCACTTTTTCTTGGTGAGGACATTTACCTTTATTTTATTTCAGGAGTGAAATGCAGCCTGCGTGCTAATGTCAATTTTGTCTAAAAAAATATCCTTTTAGGCTTATTAGCAGTGGAATAAGTCCATCTTAAAAGAAAGCATTGCTTTTAACTGCAGACAGTAGGTAGTACATATGAGGTATGCTGTATCTGATTTAAAAAAATATTTTAAATATTTCTTGCACCAGTTTTGTTAACATTTATACTGTATTTAATAAATGTACTTTTGCAAGGGATGAAAGAAGAAAAAAGTTACAAATCCCCTTGATTTCTTTACTTATTTGTATTCAACATTTGTGGGATACCACAGGTAATTTATTTACAAGTCATTACTAAATTTAGTATTGTTATTACGATTATTATTAGCATAGACCTACAGCATCTATCAGCAATAATAGTTACAGTGGGATTTTTGGAGGCAAATTGTTTGAATGGATGGTAATAGGTAAAAGGTTTAAAATACTGCTCAAAGTGTAAACCAATAAACTGTAATCCTGAATAAGCTTACCTATTTGTGTACTTGGGCAGCAGGGATGCTTTCAGCAAAGATTTAGTGAAGCTTTAAATGTATAGTCAGGTTTTGATCCTAGATTATTCAATCCCTTTGTTTAGAAAGGTTTGCACCTGCCCTCTGTGCATAAGCACAATGAGATCATGTGCACTGAATATGCATTATTTTGACTCAATGTGAATACAGTGTAATTCTCTGCATCGTAATGAGACAAAACAACCTCATTAGGATTCACTTTTTAGCCTCTGAAGATGCTGATAACCAATAACTACTAAATGAAAACAGAGAGCAGTGGTTTTAATAGTTGCAGGCAGTGAGATGTCAGCCGGTTTACTGGAGGCTGTATAAATCAAGATTAGTAATCATCACTTGGGCTTGTGATGTACACTTTTATGTTCCAGGCACTGCTTAAACAAACAAACAAAAAAGAACAGTAGACAATTTGTAACAAAATCTTAATGCAATTCAAATACTTCTGTGATGCAGAGGTCCACTGTAAAACATAAACCCTACATTAACATTTTTGATTCTATGAGGTTTTTTTTTTAAATGCTTTTATTTTAACCCTTCATCAATGGCAGTGTGTTTGTAATACAAATGTCTCAGATCTCTTTTAAGATCGCAGGATATCCCTATATGTGATTAAACTTTAATCGCTTACCTTTATTGTGATACCAAGCACGTCCTTGTCTGACTCATAAAACGGGAGTTAACATTCTTCAAAGTGCACATGGTCATTTTTCGGGGTGCATTTGTGTAACAGCCAGTGTTGTGTGATCTAGTGTTGTTACAGATTCTGAGATGAGATGTTAAAACAGATCTATATTTATGAATGCAGAGGAGCCCAACTCTTTTGCACAGTGGTTAAAATGCTCACTTGCAGTGTGCAAGGTCGCCGGTTCGTGCCCAGCCTCCACCCAGTTACATTTGCACCCCTTTCCGCCATCAGAGTGTTGCAAAAAATAGATTTTTTTTCACATATAGCAAACACAGCTTCTGCTTACTGGCAGAATAGATTGTTGAGAATTGCGTGGGGAGCTACAGGAGATGTTTACACGTTTATCACTAAAATTATTGATTTAGCCCTATTGAGACAATTTTCTTAGAATGAGTATGTATGTATAATACATTTGTTTCCATCTTTGTATTTGATTAATTAATTCTTTACAGTACCCTACTTAGTACCTCCTACAGTACATTATTGAAAAAAAAACATTTTATTCCACGAGTATAAAAAAATACATCTTTCATGTACTGAGACTACAGGCAATTTGGAGCAAATGTGCCTCCATCTACAGGACTTTGAAACTTTGATAAAGGTGTTATTTGGATTACTACTGATAGCACAGTTTTTTTTTAATAAATACAATATTTAAATAATGCTTAGCACTCCAAAACAACATTTATTCAATAAAGAATTGTTTAAATAATAATATAAACCATTTTTGTGTCGCTATTATGGTTTAAATTACAAGTTAATCGTGTTTATTTTTCTGGGGTGCATTTGCATGCCATTTCACTTCCTGTATGAACCCAAATATTGCCACTGACACAAAGCTTTGAGCGTAAATCTCCCTCCCGACCTGTGAGGGCGCTAAGTAACGGGAACAGAATACCCTGGACTGTTTGGCATGACAATTTATTACCAGGGTTAAAAGGAAGTCGGTCATCTTGAAAGGGGGCGGAGCTTCGGTGCACTAACTCATCGACCCGGAAGGGAAATAATGTGGCAGCCGCGGATTGGAGGAGCAGCTGCAATCGTTTACCAAGGGGTCATGCGTGACGGTACAAATAGGGGTCGAAGCAACGTAATCTGTTCCTTCATTTTAGTTAGGGGAACAACCTGGAAGGATCTGTGATTTGTGTAAAGAAAATCGTGAGTGTTTTGTTTGTTTATTGTCGTGTCTGAATTATACTTGTGTGTTATTATTTAGACGGCTAAACACGATCCAGGAGTGTCACTAAAGGCCAGCACGAACCTGGACAACACTTTGCTTTGTTTTCACTAAAGAACTGTATTTTCACCACGAGCACTACAGCACGCACTGTGGACTGGTGTTTGTGTTTGTTAGGTGTGGGTGAATTAAAACGGGTCTGTTATTATTTCAGGGCCAACCCGCGGATTACAAAAAAGCAATACACTCCACTGCATTGCTTCTCATTGACATTGTTATTATTTACTGTCACCATCAGGCATTTGGATTACAAAATACAACCATTAAACAACATTGCACCTGGATTATAATTGTTTGTCTATTTACTGATCACCTGCACCTGCACTCTGTTAACCACTTTGCCACACACCAGTACATGAACACAACAGAACACTATCTATACCAAAACAAACAATAGCAGCATGTAAATGTAAAGTTTTATCCTCAGAAGACAGAAATTTGTGGAAAAGCAGAATAACGCAAATAAGTGACATAAATTTAGTCAGAGATTACTTCGGTCACATGCCATGGGATGTTAAGCAGTTTAGACTGATAGCAGAAAGCAGAAGCTCTTAAGTGGCAAGGAAATCATTCAACTTCACCCTCCATAAAAGCCAAGCAAATGTGCTACTCCGATTCTTAATAATAGTACTTGTTTTACAACTGTTAAAAATCAACACTATTACCACACAACCATTTCTGTCTGTTAAAACACCATTCATTATAACAAATAATATACACCAAAACTACATATAATGCTAGAATTCTATCTCAGGTTTCAATTGAGCTAGCACTCTCATGATTTATGTGTCACCAGAAACCCTTGCTAGACAGCCTTATTATGCACAGATGGGTGTACATTATTCCTTATATAAGAGATGAATGAATATGCTGTGAAAAGAGAGAGCTGGGAGGACATTCAAGATAATGAGCAGCTTGTGAGAGCATGGATCCCGGCTGAGAGGTAAAAGTGGTGGTTTTGACAAAATGCTACTGTATATATAAAATGAGGTGAGCTGCATGTGAAGTTTATAAACTGTAGTGTATACTGGCAGTGGTGTGTATCCGCATATAGCAATTGTAACGGTAGTGGACAAAAAAATGGAAACACCAATGTAAAGTCACTTAATAGGGCGTTGGGCGACTATGGTATCCCGCTCTGTGGAGTTCTCGACGGACGGTTTTTGATGAAACTGGCTGCTCGCGCCCCAGGTTGAAATTTGCAGTCAATTGATCTGCAGCTGCTCACCTGTTTTGCCTTGTACTTCAAATGAATGCACGAATATCATGATTCTGGAGTATACGCTTCCACCCACTGTTGTCCTTTGCTGATGATGTCTTTTTGTCCACTACCTGTAGCTCATGTGTTGCCGCTGCTGTTACATTCAAAACCTGGCACCGGCTCTGACTGTAGTGTGAGTATTGGGAGATCTAGAATGGCTCAGATAGGACTGTTTAGCCTGTAAATTGAGAATCCAGTTACTTTCTTTGTAGCGGTGAGAATGGGATTCTTTAACCAATAGAATACATGCAGATTAAAGGTGGCCTTTCTTGACTGTGGGAGCACCATGTTGAACACAATGACAATGTTTTAGTATGTAATAATAAAAAATAATAATATTTATAAATAATTTATCAAGCATGGCTCAGTGTTACATTGTCCTGGATCTGCTAAATTATAAACACATCACAAGAAATTCAAGGTCAATGACCTTTTTGCTAGAATTTGGATCACAAATCTGTCGCTATTGCTACTGGACAGCACTCTCTTTAATTTCCATACGACATTTGAAAAGGCCAGATGCAAGCTAAGCATGGGTTAGGAAGAACATCTCAAATGAAACTGTACAACTGGCAGACAGACTGCAAACAACCAAATGTTTGATGTGAGCATTTCTCATAGAAATATTTTTGGGCAAAATAATATTTTTCACCAGATTAAAACTTGTGTTTTAAGTAGGCCTAATGCAGGATATTGTAAGTCATCTTTAGTAAAGAAAGATTCTTCTATTCATTGACTGGCTGTAAAATGCTGCAAAATTAGGCTAATTAGTCATATTCTCTGTGACAAAGCTAGCACATTAAATTATGAGCCCAATCACACTGATAATGTTTCTGCTTCATTGTAGATCAAGACAGAACCACTGTATACTACTGACTTGAGGAAATACAATTAGCACCTTATCAGCACACAGTATGTGTAACCAGGAGATTTTTTTTTACATCTGCAACTGGTGCTGAAGACTTCAAAACAGGCTCTACAGTATATATATATATATATATATATATATATATATATATATATATATATATATATATATATATATATATATATATATTTTTTTAAATCCATTATATATTTTTTCAATTTGTTTTGCCCTTATACAATGTTGTGACAGGGCTAAGAGTCCTGTACATGAAAAGGGAAAATGTGTTTGTTTTTGTATGTGGAGGACGAGCGAAGTGCCGTCCGCCACATTATTGCTTTGTTTTTATTTTGTTTGTTTATTTTAGAACGGGGTACCCCTCCGCCCCTGTGCAATTTATTATTTTGTATTTGCTTTGTTGTATTATTATTGTTATGATTTATTTATATGTATTTATAAATATGACAGCGTAGCCGTGCGTTTGTTTTGTTATTGTTTAAATGTGTTCTGGCAGAGGCGAGGTTGGCAGCTCGTCCTCTGCCAGTAGTAGTTAAAAACCTTGTGTAGAAGAAGGTGGCCATCTTCCGAGTTAATAAATTGTTGCTAATCGGGAGATGGTCACCTGCATATAAGCCTGCAGCTCTCTGCACTCTGGGTGGGTTGTTCAGAGGGGAGAATGGAGCGAGAGAAAAAGAGGAGAAAGAAACGAGACAAAACAGAAAGTAAAGTAAAAAATAATCTAGGAACAGTGAAGGCGATTTGCCCAGCCTGTCCTGGATCATTTGTTTGGTATTTTGTGTTCGTGATTTTTGTTTTTGTTAAAACCTTTATTTTTTGCTCTGTGAGCAGTGTTTTTGTTTAAATATATATTTTATTTTTGTTATTTAAATAAGTGGCGCACGCCTCGTCTTTTGCCCTGCAGTACTGCCTGACGAACCCACACGGCCAACCCAGTCACAAATGTATTATGGGATGGTAAAATAAAAGCAACGTGTTGTAAGCAATACATAATTCTATATATTTTATATATTGATATCTAGGTGATTTTCATCTCCAGCAGTCATTTTTACATGCATTATCCCTTGGGATGTACAAGTAGTCTGGGTCCTTTATTCTGTGCTACCTACATGCTGAGAGAGAGAGAGAGAGAGAAACCCACATCTGGGAGTAGGAAGAAAACAACAGAAAAAGGAACATGGTATTATTCAAACAATGTTTTATTTAATATATAGATTTATTTTTTAAATTAAAAAAATAAAGCAGCACTTACATTTATGAAGCTGTAGGATACTGCAGGGCCCTGCCTGTACAGTGTCACCATGGAGATGTGCTACAAGCTGTATTGGAAAGATGTGATTTATATCTAAATGTCAATGATGCTATGAAAAGTCAAACAACACAACATGCTAAAGTTATCAAGCCTTTGGTCACAAGAACAATATGATATCTGTAGTATGAAGTGCACTTTTTGTTTGTCATGGTCAAATTTAAAACACAGAATGAATTCCAGAAATTATGAAGTATGAGGTGTAGGTCTATGTATTTAAAAAAAATGTTTCTTACAAATCTGTATTTTTCAGAGCACTAAAGATAATGGAGCCAACTTCCATACATTGCCAATAGCTGGAGGTATGCATTAAAAAATATTATGAATATAACAAAATACTGCATTCACATGAATTGTTCAATGAATTTAAATATTTCCAAATACTGCATTAACAAATGGTGCTATGGCAATAAATACCTCCCTTCAAAATCACAACATGGAGGGCACCACTCAATCCTATGCAAACGTAAAGTACTTTGGGCCTGATTCACATACGGACCAAACATTTAAATTGGATCGGTTTGTGTGGCTTATAAATCTTCTGCAAGATTCTTATAGGATATTGTTATATAGGAATGTGTAGTATTTTGGTGTATGGGTCTTAATAATTATAATAGGAAATAACATACACTGTTAAAAAGTGCTGTAAAATGACAGAAAATGCAGCAGTGTAACCACTACTTAACCTTGCTGATAAAACCTTTGCTCAACAGATATTACATGTGATCGCCTTGTAGTACAGTCCAATTCGTGTGTCAGCTCCTTGCATAATTCTAATATTGCCTTCCATGTGAGGCGAAACCTTTTAACAAATATGTAATCTGGGAAACTGTCTAAATTTGTTTGGGGTCTGATTTGGAGCGGATGAGATTTCCCCTGCCAAATTCTTGCTCTCTGACGCATTCTACGTATCCAAAGTATGGCAGATATCTTCTTACTCCACCAGTGTATAAGAATAGGGTTAATAGCAAGTTTTTGTAAAAGCTGACTTCCCCTGGTTTTAATAACGCTCCAACAAGTTTCCTAGACCTTCGTGAATTGCACAGATTGTAGAATTAACATGGGAAAGCCCTAAATGCATTCACAAAACGCTGTTAAGAACATTTGTCAGTAGCACTAATTAAAGCACAGGGTTAGACCTTTGTGGATTAGATAATTTGCTGAATAAAGATATTAGCAGTTATTTAAACAGAAATGGTACTAACGCCAACAAAAACATTGTGTGAATCGGGCCCTTTGTCCATCTACTGCATTTCATAAAAATCAGTACACAAATGTCTTCATAAACAAAAACATTTATTCGGTTTACAAAAGGATTCATATTGACTGTAGTTGTCTTTATCCCAAAGTATTCATAAAACTTACCATCTCCTTTATCATGCCAGTAATAGTGTTTAACGTGACAGTATTTCATCGGGTGATGCATAAACACCATTTACCATCAAAAAACATCACTCATCACGACATTAGAATAACGTGCCCTTAGAGACCAATTTTCTCATTAACATATTATTCGTCTGATTCATAAATTTGTATTGTGCCATTAATTAACCCTTACCGGCATCATAACACGTGCCTCAGATCAGGCGGATAATGAGATGTGTCTTAACGGTATAATTTCCTAGCATAATTTCTGCATTTAGATACATGTATTTAGCCAGTGGTAATAATAATAAAAAAAAAAACACCTATTTTTAATTATCCAATAATTACTTAATTTAAGTATTTTGCTATTTGTAACACATACATTAAATTGCATTGTTATTGTTAAGTCGTCTGAACAAGATAGGCTACTTACTGGTTGGGAAACATAAATCACGCTTGTAGCCTATTTGTTGCTTTAAGAAAATGCCAGGCTTCGGCGTGCTTGTGTGGACTGTACATCAAGGAGGGAGATATCTTGGAAAATGATCCAGAAGAGTGAAGAAGACCTCGCAGTAGCTTCTGGCAGTATATGATCTCCCTTTTTACAGTACCAACCGCATTAACCCGATCATATTTTTTTCAGCCACAGAACCTTGCATTTCCGAACAGCTGATCTGCAATAACAAGTACGTCTTCTTGAGTTCCTGGGGAGTGAATTTAGGTTTTCTCAACCTCTCATCTCTCAGGAGTCCCTTGCTATACAGACACCATTATGCCATACATTCTTATATGTCTGATGTCCTGATCATAATTAATTTAGTGTGACACTAGGAATTGCATTATCCAAGAGTCCCACTGAAAAAAAAAAACTACTGGCACTGTTATACTGGATAAAAATAAACCCATCAACAGATACAAGCAGCTACTAAATTGCTCAAATTAAGAACATGATTAAAAGAGGGCATATAAACAAACTCTACTCTAGTTTAAACAATCTGAGATCAATCGGTTGTAAAAGGGCAAGAAGCTTTCAGAAATATTGCTGGACTCCAGTGGTTTGAAATGCGAGATGTGGTCGACAATATTCTGAATTTGGAGTCTTTAATTAGTTTTTGCAAAGAAAAGAAAGTTTGACTCATGCCCAAAGAAAACAAAAGTAGTAGGTAGGCTATGTGTTACTCATAGCCACCTGTACGCTGCACAGTTTTCTATGAACATTTAAAAATGATATATTTCTGTAAAGTGTGTATATATAAGGTATTGTATAGTACCATAATGTGTTAATGCGGCAGCGTGATCTGTTTTGTATACTAAGTAGGCTACGGTAAAAGAAAATGTGCTAAAATCATTTCGTTTCAATTTAACATGTTTTTTTGCATTATACAGTATGTGTAACAGCATGATTTTTTTTTTTGTGTGTGTGTTACCGGTAGCCTATAGGCCAAAGTATAAAGAAAGTGTGCTACGTTATTCATTTGATTTTACTACTGTGCTGTACAGCTACAATCAAAAGTTTTGCATGTACCCATTGATGAAAATGCACTCTTGCATGCATAGGTTGATCCAAAGCAGGTTTAGACCTTCTTGGCGCATGTAACAACTGCAGGGTATGTCTCATTCAGTACATAGCACATCCAGAATGTTTCAGAGTTTACTTCCTGGTGCTTAGCTTTCAGAACAGTATTGTGCTGCATTTCTATAATTTCTTGCTGAAAAGTAGCTTTTTTTACACCAAACTTTACTGCTGTAACTGAAGGAGTTTTATGTCAACAAAAAAGGGGTTTTCAACTACTGAAAGTATCGATGTCAGGGGTTTCATGTCAGAAAACCGAGAAGAGAATTCTCTGGACAGCTCAGAAAGGTATTCAGTGTAGGGTTCTGGCAAAAAGATAGCTGGGTCGTGTAATTGTGTTACCTGTGAATTCGGGACTGGAAAGTGTGTTAAGGCTTTTTCAAGGGCAACAGTGTGGAGTAGTGGTTAGGGCTCTGGACTCTTGACCGGAGGGTTGTGGGTTCAATCCCCAGTGGGGGACACTGCTGCTGTACCCTTGAACAAGGTACTTTACCTAATTGCTCCAGTAAAAAAAAAAAACAACGGTATAAATGGGTAATAGTATGTAAAAATAATGTGATATCTTGTAACAATTGTAAGTCGCCCTGGATAAGGGCGTCTGCTAAGAAATAAATAATAATAATAATAAAAGAAGCTGATCCAAAAAAAGAGCCAATTTAGCTTCAAATGCTGACACATCACTTAACAGTGTCCTTCCCTTGAAGCTTGAGATTAAGCAAGTTCAAATGTTGTGTTGTATCAGTCAGAAAAGCCACTCTCATCAGGAATGTTTCGTCATTAATGAACAACAGCAAATCAAATGGCTCTTTTCTTCCAAGAAACCTCGCATAGCAGGAAGCAAATCCATGAAACGCACCAAAACCTGACCACGGCTCAGCCACCTAACTTCTGCGTGCATCGACAAATCCCTGTATTGCGTTTCGTACTGCTCCACTAAAGAGGGAAATTGCCTGTGCTTGAGTGCATGTCCAATGATAAAGTTCACAATCTTCACAACACTTTCCATTGTAGTTTTGAGATACCCTTTCTTTAGTTTGCAGCAAAGTTGTTCCTGGTGCAGTATGCAGTGATATGCAAAGAAATCCGGTATGCGTTAGTTTTTTCTAAGCAGTGCCACCAGCCCCGTTTCTATTCTGACCATAGAGGATGCGCCATCTGTAGTTACTGAAACGAGTTTCTTTCACTCAATATTTTTAACAGGTCACCAGCTGTTGATAGATATCTTCTCCCCGTAATCTGTTTTATTATGTCATCCTTGTTTTTGAATCCTGCAAAGAGTGAATCGCTGCAATCCAGGAAGCACTGCTTCATCAATTCCCTTTCTGTGAAAGGCCTTTTGCTTTTTGCAAGGTGCCATGCAATTTTAAATGATCCTTCAGTAACAACATTGCTGCTTTTAATTGCGATCGAAACAGACTTTGCTGCCCACAAAAACTTGCAACGAGGTTACGTACCTTATCTTTCCTTAAATTACTGCCAGGTGGATGAGACTGGTTAAACTCCGGGTGACATGTTTCATGGTGACGTTGTAAGTTTATTTTCTTGAGCACAGACACTGTTCTTTGACACAGCAAACACATCAGTTTTCCATTTACTTCAGTAAAAATGTATTCCAGCTCCCAATTAGGATTAAATTATTCTATTTTCGTCCACTATTTTACGTTTTTTGGTTGCCATTTTGTTACTACTTGTAACTTTCCAATGTTTTTCACTCTGTTCTCTGTATTTCCAATTTCTTTCAAGCGCTGTCTCACTAGCTTTGCTTCGTTGTACTTTGACGTCGGTTGCTGTTCCCGCCCGCTCCGTCCTAACCAGCCAACCTACCAAGGTTGGGAGGGGGAGCAAGGAGTCGTCCAAGCCAGCTCACTCCTTTTCAACAGCAGCATTCAGTCACACACACTCGCATTCCCCACCTCCTGCACCCTGACTAGATTGCGTGGCCCAGAACCCAAACAGCACAGGCAACACAGAAGCACACAACAAGATTTGTGAATGATTACGCAATTCATTGCTATGTTATTTCTTGCAAAAAAAATAAAATAAAATATATTAATGTAAAAGATACGTGGGCCTCAAATTGACTATGTGCGGCCCGCGTGTTGAGTAGCTTGGGGCCAATATAATGTGTACGGAGAATATATAATGTTATTTTGGTCCAATGATTTCTACATTTAAAATAATCTGAGCACTATAAATATGTGTGTGTGTGCAATGTATTTGTACTATTTTTAACCTGATGTCTTGATATTTCGGACCTGTCTCCAGGGACGGTATAAACAGACGTTGGTGTATGCCATTGACGTCTTAAGTAGGGGACAAAGCTCATTTGCAATGTCTGCCAATTGGTTAAATACAATCTCTCGGTAACAATCTGTGACAATAAATCACATCCCAACCCATTACTGTCCAGTAAAATAACCAGGCAGTAGTTTTATAAATCATGTATTAAATACTGCCCAGTAATTTGTTTAATGGACGGAAATTACCACCATCTTTTATGAATATGGCCCATTATCTCTAGACAGTTGACCTGTTTTATTAAGTGCCCTCCTTTTTGGCCTGGGACAGCTAACTGTTCCTGCAGTCAGTTATCTAGCGGGTAATAAGCACTGCATCAGATATTAATGCTTAATTATTTTCATCTCAAACTAACAGTTTTAGACAGAATTTCACTGCATTTAGGTTTGTTTTTTATATAATAGTTTTATATAATATTGCACAGGTGTAACCCTCTGGCTCAACAGTTGAAATACATTGCAATAGCTCTTAAAAGTCAATGTGAGTAAACTCCTGCTTAAAATGCAGTGAGCTAGCTTGGGCTTTTTTCCCATCTGAAAAGACACCAGGGATTTAATGACTTCATTCCTTGCATTTAAAAGCACGACTCAAATGAGAAATACAAGTGTGGTGAGGCAGCAACATTAATTTCCCACTGAGGTAAACATAATGCAGTGCCAAGCTGTATTATATCTTTCCAGCTCATTTCACCATTTATCATCTTTTTTCACATTAGTGATACGCATGATCGATAACTGCCACACAACCAAGCAAAATGCAATGGTGACAGATCAGAATACGATCTAAAATGTAGACTGAACCTAAAGTAAAATCTTTTTAAATCATTACAAAGGCAACCATTTATTTACAGTAGCAAATGCCTTTATATATGCTATAAAATACCACAAAAAATTAACATTTGCCATCCAGCTGTGACTTGTCTTTTAACAAATGACCAATTAGGAAAATATGTAAATACAGTATTCATGTATTTTACCTTTTTTCTGCTTGAGGAAAGACTTTCTTGTACAGGCCCTCTGAATATTGTCTGTAAATGTAGACTAGTTCTGCTTCCTCGCTATCCTAGCTGTCTATTTAAATGTAGTATATCAATTAAAAAAAAATAAAAAATAGAGAATAGTGTTTGCTGTCAGAGACAATACAGACACAGTAACCACAATAGAAACTAGTCTCTAGGTTGAATGATGAGTTGAAGAAATCAAACAACTGGATGCAGTCTGATTACTTTCAGCAATTTTATTTCAGCAAATCACAGTAGCAACACAGGCACAGTGCTCTCTTCTATAACAAAGCCAGGAAGGAGGCTTTGAATAAACTTTATGAACACACACTGTGAAAAAGTTACTGAACAGACCGCACGATCAGCATCTGCACATGGGCAACTAGATATTTGTAATTACAAAAAAAATGTGCACCCGACGGTAACTTAAATAACTAAACTTGCAAAAATGCAATCAAATCCTAATTTAAAAACAAGTTAGCTGTACGTTTATTCTTTTACAAACAGTTCACAAACCAGCCTGGGTGAAGGCTACCAGACCTCAGATGGAATTCTGAGCAAATCACATTACTCATGGAATAATGAGGAAAACGTTTGTATTCATTAGCAACAAAAACTAGTGTGGCATAAAATCACGAAAAAAAAAAAAAAAAAAAACAGAAAAACTGTAAATGTTATTTTGTTTCACGTATCCATTTTCTAATAGCAATAGAACCCTCATAAGAGGACTTTATCATCTGGCAAGGCCCTTCGGCTTGGGACATTTAATGACATTAGGTGGGCCTTACTAGGCGGTAAAGCCCTCCTCAGCTTCTTTTGTTTAAATAATATCTGTAATAAAGCTGTCGCCCAGCAGGTTACCAGAGTTCTAAACTGCAATGGAATGTTAAATGGAAAAGCAGGTTCAGTGCCCACACTAAATAAATATGCTGACTCGTCTTGAGCACAGAATTACTGTTTCATATTTCAGACAAAAAAAAGCAAACAATATTGGACTTTGGAAAAAAAATGTTAATGGACAAGGGCAACAGTATGTGCAAAGTGAAACTTTCAATCTGTTTTTAACAAAGGGTGCATTGTAGCCCACATCAGGACTTCGCCTATGATTTATTGCTAGCTTATGGATGTTGCAGTGTACTGTATGTCACTATGTGGGCAACTGCAGTGCCTTGGGCATATAAGTGTTGTAGATACTGTACTAGTACAAAAAACAGGCAAAAGTTCATGAAACACAGTGAAGTATTACGTTGTGACTGAAGTACCCACAGAGATTTAATAGAGTTTGCAATCCAGTTTAGTCTTTTATTTAAAAAAATCTAGATTCTAGCACCAAAGTACCTCATATAGCACCAGCAACAAACATTTTTTTTGTATTCCTTATAACCATAGATGATGATAGTTTCTCATTGGGTCTGGTCTACTCACATGACCCGTCCACACTCATTCACAAACACATGAGAGAAGGTTTGTGTCGTGTGGGAAGTTTATCTACAGAAACTGCAGGGGGGCTAGAAAATTTATCACCAGTAGGCTCTCTGGTGCTAAACTTTCAAAACAGTTTAGAACCAATTTTCAAAATGAGTTGCACCCCTACAGTACTTCCAATATGCAAGATATACAGATTTTTTTTTTGGGGGGGGGGGGGGGATGTTATTGCTATGAAAATCTTCATGCGTACTATATAAGAGTGACTTTGAAGCTGTCTTGAAAAAAAAGACCTGCCTTACAAAATGCAGGTTTTACAAAGCTTGAATGAATGTGTTTTCATACCATATTACCGGTGTTAGAGAAACCATAAAAAAAAAAAACAAAAAACAACCTTTAAGTGATTCCTTCAATGTTTGTTGTAATACTAAGCAATCGCCATTGTGATTTAGTTATTTTAATACCACATTTATCCTACACAAAATGTAGATTTAATCTATGGTACTCTGTGGTATCTTGTTGATTTCTAAGCAGTCATTTCTACAAAACATATTAAAATCATATTACCTACCCTGGAGCACAAGTCAGATCTCAGAGAAGAATAGAACAAGTTTTCTTTTATCCATCTCAAGGTGTGACAGGGTGAGCAAGAGGATCGGAGCTGTAAATCTCCCTCCCTACCCAAGAGGGCGCTAAGCAGAGGTACTTGCACGGCTGTGCTGAGAGCAGCCGGCTTGAAGGCTGGGGCGGAAATGGAAGTCAGCTGTCTTGTGCAGGGTGGAATGCTCATATTAGGCGATGGGATTACTGTGATCAGCTGTGTTGCATTAGACAGTGGGCAGGTGTGTCGAGTCGCACTGATCATGGGGTGGAGTCTCCTGATATATAAAGGCTGTCATTCTGTGAGTGCAGCCCCCTTTGAGGTTAGACGTAATGTGCAACCTGAGCCGCTGTGTGTTTTGTTTATTTGTCCGCTTGGCTACGTGCTTTGCGTTAATAGGACTGGGAAGTGACTGGGAACTGCTGCACCACTGTCAATTCACCCAAACCCTGGAGCAGTTTACCTTTGCCCTGAACACTCTGCAATTGAGTATGGGCACTATTCACCACACCAGGGAAGTGCACCCAGAACTGAGAGGGACTCATTCTGTTGGGACTCATTGTTTACCGTTTCTCTTCTTTTGGCCTGTGAGCCCATTTTGAATAAAGTACACCCCGACTGCCATTGCTGGTATCGGGGCTATTTGTGCTGACCCCGTGACTTTGTGACGTCATTTCTGCCACCGCACTCATCGTACTGTCACACAAGGTAACTGCATTAAGACAGTCAGCGTGTGCAAGGAAATACTGTAGGTATACATGCTGTGAGAAAAGATATAGGCTAAATCCTGACAGCTTGTGATCTGAAGGCACCAGCATTCACACTTCTGTTGAGAACTGACATTATTGGCAGACTGTATTTTCAGATTTAATTTGTGTTGTGATTTGACATAAAATATTGATTAGTTATTTATTATACACGGAATTGTTTTTACACTGTTAAGAAATGTCACCTGTAGGAAATGCCAAACCTAGCTACAACATGTTATTTCTTACTTGCTTTGTAAAATGTAATTCAATTGCATTAACTTAGCACTGGAAAAAAAGCTGGGTTCCAATTTCACATGTATACATTTGTATTAATTTCCAAATGTCTTATGTACATAATAACATTAGTTACCTTTTTTGATTTAGTATTCACTATACAATACGTTTCTAAATGTTTATACAGCTCAAAATAATGTATGTATATACCTTTTTTCTTGCACATATAATGCTACATTTATGTACTCCTATAGTTCTGTTTAGCATCGAATCTCATGTCCTATTCCCGTGGTAGTTAGTTTTTCTATTAATAAGTAATGATGAGTAAATATTAAAAAGTGTAACTCAAGCTTACTATATGCAGATGATTAAGTGTAAAATGTCACGGAGTAGACTGCATAGTTTTTAAAAGGAGGATGACAAATAAGATATAAGCAAAAAAGTGAAAAACACAGACCATGATTAATGCATACATCTAAACCTCTTCTAGATGTAATTTATATGTTATTTATGCACATGAATATAACTGCACATTATAATGAGACACAGACAGTAAACTTGAAAATGGCAAAAGTTAGTTAAGTTATAAAATACAAGGATTGTTATGGGAACACAATTCTGTAAAGCAGAATTATCCATAATACAAACTTTTAAAGGAAAAGCTATAATAATGAAATCTATCTATCTATCTATCTATCTCTATATCTATATCTATATCTATATCTATATCTATATCTATATATATATATATATAGTAACAAGCCAGGGAGGGGGTTGAAATCCTCCCTGCCAAGAAACATGTGTCAATTGTTTTTATTATTGGTTAATTATCACTTGCATCTGGTTACCATTGTAAATTAGAGCCAGGTGCAGGGTATTTAAAGAAAGCAGCCAGTTTCTTCAGGGCTGCTGTTGTGTGAAGGAGCCTGATTGATAGTGTGCTCAATTGTATCAACGGTACTGTGTGTAGTTTTGTTATTTGTTAAAAAACTGTATGTTTTTGTTTTGTATCAGGCAAACAGCTTAGCTGTCCCGGGCTAGACAGGGCTGTTCTTGTGTTTAGTTAGTGCTCGAAAAGAGCTAGGTTTTGTTTTCGTTGTGTTTTATTTTTGTATTATTAAATGTGCACTTAAGCGCTTGAAACTTCAAACCTGTGTGTCTGGGTCTGCTTGAAAAGGGGCAAACAAACCGCAGAGAGTGAAGCCCAGTTTACAATATATATGGGTCAGAATACAGAG
This sequence comes from Acipenser oxyrinchus oxyrinchus, assembly GCA_030684275.1. Lineage (NCBI taxonomy): Eukaryota > Metazoa > Chordata > Actinopteri > Acipenseriformes > Acipenseridae > Acipenser > Acipenser oxyrinchus. Next base: position 55,301,979 of record CM060248.1, on the reverse strand, counting down.
AGAATAATATATGGTTCAGAATATATTACCACTCAATAATATGTCTCGAGTTGGTTTTGAACTGCTAGCTGCAGTTGCTAGCTCAAAACTAATGAGAGACATACTTTGTGTGAAAATATATTGTGATCCATATTATTTTATATATTCTATGTTTCTTACCTTCTTTCTTAAGCTGTTTTTGTTTGGCTGAGAGTTTTGTTTGTGTAAACTGCGACGCACTGCTGTAGAAAATGCTGTTTCCATCAACAAGACAAACACATTTCTAGAAAACATGTATATACCGGCTATAACGGCCTTCATTATAAAGAACCTTCGGCTATAATGAACCTGGCCCCTGGACCCTAAAAAAACCCCAGATAATATTGGAACATATGTGAGGTCTGTGACGTGCAGTAATGCTTGGAGTAGGAGGGGCTGTGAGACAGGCACGGACCACAGGAGCTGCTGGTGATTGGCCATGGTGGGACGAGGCAGGACTAACTGGGACTAAAGACCAGTGACACTGCATTTTTCTACTCTGATGCAGTGTTTTCTACTATTATAACAACCTTGACTTGCAAAAACATTGAGTGAAATAGCTTAAAGAAATTGCCACAAAAATTGACCACAATTCCACTGCCTTCCAGAGACTGCACTGTAGTGCATAAACTGTTGCCAGAAAGACTGAGAAAACTGGCGACTACCTTTTCAGCGAAACCCTGAAATCAGTGGTAGATCTACCATTTGTGAGCATAATGTGTGATGAAAGCACTGACCAAAGTGACACGAGTAAACATAGTTTTGGATCCTAACAGAAATATCTGCACGCTGTAATGCAACAATATTCAGTTGTTTGGAAAATGAACAAAATAATTATCCAGTACAGAAAATTGTGTGGTTTAAATCTGACGTCAGTAATTCGTCAGTAATGTGAGCACAGCATTATGAGGTATGTTTATTTTATATTATAATGTACATAATACTAACAGTCATGGTATATGACCATGTCCATAAGTGAGGTCAGTATTTTGTAAGGTGTCCGTCCAGTGGCACTTGAGCAATTTTTTAATTGAGGGTGCTGAAAGCCACTGAACAAAGCCCTGCACCCTAGTTCCATTGCCCCTGTGTCCTTCATGCAACATGACTGTGCAGATCCCTGCATATGATAGCCTATGTGTTATTTAAGTTGAATTACAGTAACTACTCCGGTGCTCCTCAAGCAAGTTTTTTTGATATTATAGCACCCTACATAATTAATCAATTTGGCTTCCTAACGTCAAGTAAATCCTGCTGAATAATGTTACGTTAACATATTGAATTACATACTGCTTTGTAGTTTTCCATATGCTTAACGAAAAACTAACAAAAATTGAAAAATGTATTGTGAAAGGGTGACTGGGCAGTGACGTCACGGCAGAAGCAGGAACAAAAACTGACACCAGGGCAAGTACTGCAGTTCAAAGGCGCTCGCGCCGTTTTATTTTCAAATAATAAAAATAAATCAAAAGTTTAAACAAAACACACCGCTCACAGAGCAAAATAAAAGGGTTAACAAAACAAATCTCGAACACAAAATAACACGATCAATAATAAATAAACCATACAGGTCAGGCTGGGCAGATTGCCTTCACTGTTCCTGTCTGTTTTTTTTAAATAAAGTTTCTCTCTCTCTGCTCTCGTTCCTCCTCTTGAACACCAACCGCGAGCTGGAGAGCTGCAGCCTTTTTATATCGTGGCCGAGGGGTTTAACTAGCTTGCAATTAATTATTCTATTACCCCTCGGCCACAATCTGCACGAGTTTATTAATTACTACGTGGATGGGGCTGCCCATCCACGTTACTAAACAATAACAAAATAAACAAACGGCTACACCGTCAAAATACAAAACAATAAAACAACCGGCGCTTCGCCGTCATAAATATAATACTAAATCATAATACAAAATAAATACAAAATACACTGCACAGGGGCGGAGGAGGAGACCCCGATCTAAAAATAAATAAACAAAACAATGTACAGGGCACCTCGCCCTGTTACATATCCCCTTGTGCAACGCACATGGCCCCAACGGCCACCTCCCCTCAGTCTCAAAGTCCCGGAAGATGGGGAAGCAAGTTGTTTCTGGGGTGGCCATGGTGGAATCTCTGGCACCCCAAATCTTCATGGCCGGCAGCTCCCTCTTCCGGGGCTCCCGCCACACACTATCCTGCCGCGAAAGTGCGGCTGGGGAGCTGGTCTCCTGACCTTCCCCTTCTTCATGGCCGGCAGTTCCCTCTGTGGGGCTCCGCCACCCACCTCCGGTAGCGAAACTGCTGCGGGGAGCTGGTCTCCTGACCTCCCCTTCTTCATGGCCGGCAGTTCCCCTCCGTGGGGCTCCGACCACACGATTTCCGCAGCGAAACTGCTGCGAGGGGAGCTGGTCTCCTGACCTCCCCTCCTTCTTTGGGCCGGCAGCTCCCTCCGTGGAGCTCTGGCACAGCGTTTCCTGCCACGGAAATGCTGCTGGGGGAGCTGGTCTCCTGACCTCCCCCCCTTTCTTCATGGCCGGCAGCTCCCCTTCATGGGGCTCCGGCCACAGTGTAGCGACCCCAGACGAAGCAGGATCCCTGGCGACCCCAGGCGACGGCGGCAGCAGCGGACCCTCGGGAGGCGACGGCGGCAGCAGCGGACCCTCGGGAGGCGAACTCGGGAGGGGAGCCCCTGGCCATGGAGGCGGCAGCGGGAGCTCCACTTCTCCCTCGTACCCTGTACCCTGTATGGAGCAAAAGGCAGCCCCAGGCTATATGGAGCAACAGGCAGCCCCAGGCGATGCGGAGCAACAGAAATAAATAAATCAAAAGTTTAAACAAAAACACACTGCGCTCACAGAGCAAAATAAAAGGGTTAACAAAACAAATCTCGAACACAAAATAACACGATCAATAATAAATAAACCATACAGGTCAGGCTGGGCAGATTGCCTTCACTGTTCCTGTCTGTTTTTTTTAAATAAAGTTTCTCTCTCTCTGCTCTCGTTCCTCCTCTTGAACACCAACCACGAGCTAGAGAGCTGCAGCCTTTTTATATCGTGGCCGAGGGGTTTAACTAGCTTGCAATTAATTATTCTATTACCCCTCGGCCACAATTTGCACGAGTTTATTAATTACTACGTGGATGGGGCTGCCCATCCACGTTACTAAACAATAACAAAATAAACAAACGGCTACACCGTCAAAATACAAAACAATAAAACATAATGGCCGTCGTCATGTAAATATAATACTAAATCATAATACAAAATAAATACAAAATACACTGCACAGGGGCGGAGGAGGAGACCCCGATCTAAAAATAAATAAACAAAACAATGTACAGGGCATCTCGCCCTGTTACATGTATCATTTTGAAATCTAAAATAAAATACTGTACTACAGTTAGCACTTGGATATCCATTACTCAGATACACTTTTTACTCATTACTCATTTGTATTAAGAATAAAATCAATCCCCACTATATACAGTATATGTAACAGATTAATGCACTGACCCATCACACGCAATTTACAACTCTGTCACCAGTTTTCTGATACAAAGCCCATCTCTTCAATGTTACAATGTACTTATTTATCTGTCACAGCCTGTGGTTCTTTTTATTTTATTTTTTTCTCACATGCCAAATCAGTCTGCCTTTACTGTGCAGTTACACAGCATTACCTCCAATTTCACACAATGAAAATGCAGCAAAAACAAAGCGAACGAGGCAAGCTATGGTAAAGTAAATGTTAATCATTAAACAGTTTTAGATACTGTGATGCATTTTTTTAAATCTGTGATCTTTAGTTGCTGTTGTGCATTTTCATTTGTGAACTGTGACCTTAGGGCCTTATGATTTCATTTTGCTGCTGGGTCATTAATGGGGAATTTTACATACTGCTATGTAAAAGTATGTACTGTATTGCAGTCCACGTGTCCCTAGTCGTCTCTTTTGGCAAGAGATATTTTCAGAATCATATTGTTCTGAATAAAAATACTTCTTCTGTTGAAAATATAGTACTGTACCAACAAAACCAACTACAGAACATCTAAATGGAAGTCTACTTATTTTAAAACACAGTCCTTTCAGCTATGTATTTTTGATATTGTATCTTTTTTGTGTTCCCTGAAAAAAGGGAAACGGGCCAAAATGAAATCATCTGATATGAGTCACACTCATTTAACCATCATTGAAATCAAAATTTCCAGATATGTAAGTGCTGACTCTATTATTATGGCTTCCGGTAGACTTTTGTCGTATCATTTTGTAGTTTCTTTGATTACATGGTGTTAAATAATTTTTTTTTTTTTTAAATTGTGTCTTAATCATAAAATTCTAGATGATGCAAAACTTTTAGCCATAGCTGTTGATTTGATTGACATATGATATGTGTCATTAAGTTTTAATTAAGTGGCCCGTCTGGGTAGAGATGTGCTGCATTGACCACATAAATACCACCATATAACTGAAAAAAGTACGCGCTAGCTCATAAAATTAGTTTGGAGACTATTTTCATTGCATTTGTGGACATTATTTATCATACAGGATACATTTTTATCCACCCCTAACAAACTTTTACATTTTTTGTTTGCTCGCGTGAATTAACCAAATCTTGCCTGTTTCCATTACAGTTGTTATGCTTTTTTTCATACATATGAGTTTTAGCGCATAAACAAAAAGCGTGATGGAAACATAGCTATAGTTACATTTCTGCAGGTTACGCTGCTATGCTTCAGAGAGAACTTTGTTCAAAGTCATTCCCATTTTTATTTTATTTTTTTACTGACAAGATGAAATCTGGGGGGGGGGGGCATCTTATATACATATAAACAAGCACTGGCCCTACAGTTCTATGTCAGCATATAAACCATTAGAAGATCACAACAATCACAGAGCACAGAGTAAGTCAAACTAAACTCATCACACCGCGATCAGTCAATAGTCCAAAACAAAGACAACAAAACACAAATATATAGTCTCATTAAGTGCATTTTTTTCTTACTATAAACATGCCAATTATAGTTATCACGTTTATTTTTAACATAAATTAATTGTAATGATTGCATGTTTTTAATAATCAGTTTTGTGTCCGGTTTGAACCGCGTACCTGGTTTCAATAGAACCAGTTCACACATCTCTAGTACAGAGAACAGTTTTCCAGCAACTGAGAGGCACGTGAGACTCAGTTATCGCTCTGCTCATGACATTAGTAATATATAATCTTTAAATAGGAGGAGTTGGGGTTCATGGGAAGTTGTTTATTTTTAAGTGGTAAATTGCTCTATGTTTTGATATTCACAAATATGTATTTTGCGACATTTTATAGGAATCATGTACAGTGCCTTGCATAAGTATTCACCCCCCTTGGACTTTTCCACATTTTGTAGTGTTAAAATGGATTGAATTGGGATTTTTACCATTTGATTTACACAACATACTTAACACTTTGAAGGTGCAAAATATTTTTTATTGTGACACAAAAGTTAATTAAACAAAAAAAAAGACATTTGTTGGTTGCATAAGTATTCACCCCCGAGTGAATACTTGGTAGAAGCACCTTTGGCAGCAATTACAGCTGTGAGTCTTTTTGGGTAAGTCTCTACCAGCTTTGCACATCTGTATCCTGCAATTTTTGCCCATTCTTCTTGGCAAAATTGCTCAAGCTCTGCCAAGTTGGATGGGGACAGCAATTTTCAAGTCTTGCCACAGATTCTCAATCGGATTGAGGTCTGGGCTTTGACTGGGCCATTATAAGACATTCAGGTTCTTGTTTTTAAACCACTCCAGTGTAGCTTTGGCTGTGTGTTTAGGGTCATTGTCCTGCTGGAAGGTGAACCTCCGCCCCAGTCCCCGGCCTCTTGCAGACTGAAACAGGTTTTCCTCTAGAATTTCCCTGTATTTGGCCATGCTTCACCGTGGGGATGGTGTTCTCAGGGTGATGAGCAGTGTTGGCTTTGCGCCACACATAGCGTTTTGCGCTAAGGCCAAAAAGTTCAATTTTGGTCTCATCAGACCAGAGAACCTTTTTCCACATGTTTGCTGTGTCTCCCACATGCCTTTTGGCACAATCCAAACGGGATTTGATATGGGGTTTTTTCAGCAATGGCTTTCTTCTCGCCACTCTTCCATAAAGCCCAGCTTTGTGGAGCGTCCGGGTTATAATTGTCCCATGGACGGTTTCTCCCAGCTCAGCTGTGGATCTCTCCAGCTCCTTCAGAGTTACCATTGGCCTCTTGGTTGCTTCTCTGTGTAATGCCCTCCTACCTGGTCACTGAGTTTTGGTGGACGGCCTTTTCTAGGCAGAGTCGCAGATGTGCCATATTCTTTCCATTTTTTAATAACGGATTTAACGGTGCTCCGGGGGATGTTCAAAGTTTGGGATATTTTTTTATAACCCAACCCTGATTGGTGCTTCTCCAGAACTTTATATCTAACTTGATAGCTCCTTGGTCTTCATGATGCTGTTTGTTTAGATATGCTCTCTAACAAACACTGGGGCCTTCCAGAAACAGGTGTATTTAATCTGAGATCATGTGACACTTTAATTGCACACAGGTGGACTCCATTCAACTATGTGACTTCTGAAGGCAATTGGTTGCACCAGAGCTTATTTAGGGGTGTCACAGCAAATGGGGTGAATACTTATGCAATCAAGACTTTTCAGTTTTTATTTGTAAATAATTTTGAAAAATATGTAGATTTTCTTTCCCCACTTCAACATTATGGACTATTTTGTGTAGATCAGTGACAAAAAATCCAAATTAAATCAATTTTAATTGCAGGTTGTAACACTACAAAATGTGGAAAAGTCCAAGGGGGGTGAATACCTATGCACGGCACTGTAGTCAATACAGTTTATACCACCCTCTTTTTATTCTCAAAGTACTTAAATGCGTAAGAGCATAATAAAATATAGAATTGCCCCAGGCAAGAGAATTCTAAAAGTCAGTGGAAGAGAATATCTGATAATATTACAGCACATAATGTCACACTCTTCTGAATATTACCTAAAACTGTTCCCACTAGAATTAAATTTCACCTACTTATTAAGATTATTATGAAATTCAGAACATTCAAATATGTTATGGTCCTGTAGCGATCCATTTATGATACAGTGCCTGCTTTGTTGGTCTCTTGATCAATCTGTGCTGCATACAAAAAACATAACTAATTATAGATACAGGCTTTTTGATTGCAATCTGTGCCATTTTAAAAAGAAGAAAATATATATTGTTGACACTGATTTTCAGTGGTGTGTGCCACACAAAAATAATCCAAAAATTGAAACCCAGCTGCTAGTCTAGTCTAGGGTTACCACACGTCCGTTTTTTCCCGGATATGTCCTCCTTTTTGGGCCTCCAATCTCCGTTGAAAAATGAACGAATGTCCGGGATTTCGCCTGCTCACCCCTTTGCTTCTGCTGATGCTTGCAGAACTGCAATTCCTGGCGTGCCTTAATAGCGCCGCGCCGGCGCAGATGGCGTGCGGCTGTATTGTTCACTGGGGCCGGTTGTACTGGATCCAGGACTTGATCTTGCTTCTGTGACGTATTGGGTTGTACTAAAAGGATCAGGGCTGATCCTGAGCTCGGTTTGAGCCCAAAATCTGATCCTAACAAAATCAACACAATCGGATCAGAGCTTGATCGAACGTTTTTAAATGAAGGAACTTAAACTACACCGGCTCATTCATAGACTGAAAGACAAGAGTGCATATTTTGTGATCAGCAAAAGGTTTATTGCGTCATAGTGTGCTCTGCAATCCTTTAGTTTTGCTTCAAACAAATGCACTGTGTAATATAAAATATAGTAAACTGAAACAGGATAAAACAGGATAGCCCTTCTTTTTTGTATGCACAGAATATATTTGCATCACATCCACCAAAGCAACAAAAATAAAACACTTGCTTTGGTACAACTATAATATAACACATGTTGTTAAATTAGCTAAATATGTATGTGTCAAAACATGTAACCAATTCAAAAGACTGAGCTTTTTGTTTTTTGGCCAGCACTAGAAAAAACTGAAAATAAATAAATAAAAAATAAAAATTATGTAGGCCAATATATTATATACATATTCTTCTAGTAACCTTGCCCTGTAATCCTTGTAAAGTCGCCTTGGACAAAGGCACAGGGCAAATAAATAAATAAATAAATAGGAATTATTTCATTCAGTTGCCCCTAATACACAAATAAGTCAAAGAGACTTGCATAACAAAAGACTACGGGTACGTATTGTGTTGACAAATTGTACTTTTACCAGCGGAGGTTTGAGACCTTCCAATTTTAATGTTAAAATGTGCTCTTTATCCCTGACTCCTGAGTGGGGTATAATGTAGATTGTAATGGGAGGTATGAGAATTCCCCTTAAAATATATTTCTGGAAACGCTGAGGTTTAAAAACCGGTACGTTGGATTTGAAGGTTTCAGTTTCCAATCACTTAAAATATGTAGATGTTGCTGAATGTCATACTGCAGCAGGGCACAGACGATAATGTAAACAACACCGAGCTACGGTAAGTTCCAAACTTAAAACGTTTTCCCTTTGTTTAGATAAGTGCAGCAATCTCAAGAAATGTGTGGAAGGTTACAAAGTGATGAAGAGTTCAAGAATTTGCTAGCACACCAAAAATGGGCCAAAATGTCGACAGGTCCAAAAACATTAAATGTTACTTTGAACTGTTACAGATTGCACAGTTCTTTGCTGTTCCCACTCACAATGCAAATGCAGAGGGAGTTGTTTCACTGATGCAAAGCCAGTGGACAAAGGAAAGGAACAACATGACTACTGAGTCTCTGAAAGGGATCCTGCTTGAACAGCACAACTTCAGGCACACATCTTGCAAAGACTTTCAGAGCTACTTGATGAGCAATCAACCACTGCTGAGAAAGATACGCTCTGCAGAGAAATATGCATGGACACAAAAAGAAGCACAGTAGGAAAGGAATGTTTGGTGCACAGATTTGACATAAAGACTTTTATGATTGCTAAGCAATAGAGTACTGAGTGTAAAAAGTTACATGTATGTTTGATCCAGGCTTTTTTTTGTTGTTGTTCAAAGTAGAAATAAACTTTAGAGTTTAGTTTAAATTTAGCTTTTCCGTGTTCATTTGCATAATGAAAGATTAATTGTAAATAAAAATTGGTCATGCCATTCAGCAATCCCCTGGGTAGTGTGCTCGTTTTGAGGATCTGATATATGGTAACCCTATTCTAGTTACACACATGAAATTCAACCTTTGAAACAAAACAAAACCCTACAAAAATGTTAATGTCAATAAATACTTATATATATATATATATATTATATATTATATACACACACACACATACAGTGGAACGTCGCATATCCGACTGTCACATAACTGTTCTGATCAATTAACCACCTCGCTAAATTAATAAATATTAAAATTAGCCTACGAGAGTAATGGTATTGGCAGCAAGTGCAGCATCCACGATGGAAACAGAAAGAAAGAATTATAGCAATCAGTCTTTTGGTGCGTTCCCCTTTAAGAGAGACCGGCTGTGTACGTGTGTTAGTCAGCTGTGTGTAGCACTGACGTTTCAATACTCCACAGGGGGTCGGATATGCGACGTTGTACTGTGTGTATATATACACTGTATATATATATATATATATACACACACAGTAGAGAGCTATAGTAGAAAATGATTGACCTGAGGGAAGACTATAAAAAAATAAACATTGAACTGATTAAAAACAAGAAGCACTATTTATAGATGTTAAATAGAACATTGCCATTAAAATTGCAGTTTTGAAGATTTACAGGCCCTTTTTTAGATTTTCACTGTGAACAGTAGGTGGAGCTACAGCAAGTGATTTCGAGCAACATGGTGTTTAATCATTGCTGTCCTTGTCGTTGTCTGAGGAAGTGCAGGACAGAGTGTGGCACTTGAAGATGCTCACACCTGTGACCAGTAACAAACATTACTTGCCGTGTTTCAAGCCCTGCTTCGCTAAGGAGTACACTGGTGTGGACCTAATGCTGTGGTTTGTGTATCGGTGACTCAGTCCAGCTAGTAATGCCCGAGGCTGCAGGCTGACGGCATTGCGTCCTGGAGGTACCAATAGTCTTCCCCAGGGGCATTTCATTTTCCACAATGCCTGAGTCTGCAGTACATATTTAATATATGAATCAGTCAAGAAAATAAGTGAGGCAAGGTTGGATAGTAAATACGACTTTATATAGCTTGTTTAAATATAGCTGATACAGCATACACAAATAAATATTGACTTAAATAACATAAATAAATAACAGAAAATGTTTTTGAAGTTCATACCTTATATTTAGCAAAGTTTTTCTCTGTTTGGTTTGCCAACTGCTGCATAATCCAGTTTATATCCCGGCCATCATATTTGTTTACATCGTCAAGTCAGAAAACAGTGACAGGGACGTTTCAATCAACATTTTATTGTTTGGAACATCTTTCTTTTATAGTATGTTTTGTAATTCATTTTGTGTTAAATCACATAATTGGTGTCCAGCCATTTTCTCTAGTTGTGAGTGCTGCAGGGGAGAAGGGCGTTCCTTTGAAAAAGGGCGGGACTGACAGTGATGTGAACCAATCACATGACAGACGACTATAGCCAAGTAGTGTAAGGATGTCAGGGAAATAGTTCAATCTATTTTTACTCTGATGATGAGGTTTTAACCAAACACAGGCCAGGATTTCCAACTACTGCTTCTCATATATATAATGGGTCTTTTAAATACTCTATCCTGCTTGGTCAAAACAGGTGTGAATATTACAGCATATCCCCATGGGTTGGAACTTATTTTTAAAAAAGGGTGAATCACTTGTAGATATCCATACACCACTACAATTTTGGAAAAAAGAAAACAAAACAGTAGCCATATTTCAATTTATATTAATAAGCATGACTAACCACATTTAATATAGAATTTTGAAGATTTTTTTTTTTTTTTTTTTTAAAAGGTAGCCATATTTAAATTTGCAATAAAGATGACTTGTGAGATTTATGTCAGATTTGGTCTTTTGGGAAACCAAACTCTAGATGAGATTTTGGATGAGTCTGAATCGGACACCAACACTAATTCAAGTGGTAAAAAAAAAAGTAGGCATCTTGAATTTACTGAAGCACAGCTTCTGGACATAGAAAAAGAAAAGGAAGAAAAAAACACACAAAAGACCACTGACTAGGCATTGGGTGCCCTATTTGCCTGGCTAAAACAAAAATCATTCAATATTGATTTCAAAATAATTCCTCTGCCTGATCTAAATAATTTGTTACGGGATATGTGCAGCTAAATATGGCCAGACATGACAAAGAAGGTCTGTGTGATTTAAAAGCAGACTTGTTTGTGCTGTGCCATGATGAAAACGGCCAGGAATGCTTCATTTTAAAATTTAATGAAGAAACCAAGAATCACAAGAATTATAATTAATCAAATAAAGAAAAACTCAAAGGTTTCATTTACTCCATCCCCGGAAATCCCCTCTGTCCCATACTAAATTTGAAAAAATACATTAGTAAAACCCCTGAAGCTGGTGCCCCAAGTTTTTATTTACATCCTCAACGTCAAGAACAAATTTACCTAGATTCTGAAGCAGTGTGGTATTCAATGGAGCCCATGGGAATAAATTAAGTTGCCGATACACAAACCACAGCATTAGGTCCACACCGGTGCACTCCTTAGCGAAGCAGGGCTTGAAGCACAGCAAATAATGTCTGTTACTGGTCACAGGTGTGAGCATCTTCAAGTGCCACACTCTGTCCTGCATGTCCTCAGACAACGACAAGGACAGCAATGATTAAACACCATGTTGCTTGAAATCGCTTGCTGCAGCTCCACCTACTGTTCACAGTGAAAATCTAAAGAAAGGGCCTGTAAATCTTCAAAACTGTAATTTTAACCCTTTGCAGTCCATTTATTAATTGTGCGTCAGGCTCGCCAGGTCCAATTTATTTTCACGCGCAGTTAATTTTAGACGCGCTGTTTAAAAGTATTTTTTTTCCCCACAGTCAAACGGGTTTAAATGGCCCTGCATATCAACAAATCACTCACTAGGCATCTCCAGCCCCGCCCCACCCTTTCGTTCGCTATCGCTTTCACATATGCTAAGAAATAAATAATAATAATAATAATAATAATAATAATAATAATAATAATAATAATAATAATAATAATAATAGTCATACATACCGATCAATCATCTCCTGATGACTCGTTTTATCAAAGTACAGAGAAGTCCTTGAGGAAAACCTGCTGCCGTCTGCAAGAAAGCAGAAACTGGGACGGAAGTTCACCTTTCAGCATGACAACGACCCAAAGCACACAGCCAAAGCTACACTGGAGTGGAACAAAAAGGTAAATGCCCTTGAGTGGCCCAGTCAGAGCCCCGACCTAAATCCAATCGAAAATTTGTGGCATGACTTGAAGATTGCTGTCCATCAAAGCTCCCCAAGGAACTTGACAGAGCTTGAACAGTTTTGTAAAGAAGAATGGTCAAATATTGCCAAATCTAGGTGTGCAAAGTTGGTAGAGACCGATCCCAACAGACTCTCAGCTGTAATTGCTGCCAAAGGTGCTTCCACCAAGTATTAACTCAGGGGGGTGGAGACTTATCCAATTATGATCTTTCAGTTTTGTGTTTAATATAACATTTTTTCTCAATAAAATCTTTTTTCCCCTTAACAGTGTGGAGTATGGTGTGTAGTTAAGTGGAAAAAAATCCTCATTTAAATGCATGAAACTCTGAGGCACTGACACAATGAAATGTGAAAAAAGCTCAAGGGGGTGTAGACTTTCTATAGGCACTGCATCATAGTTCAATGTGTATGTATATATATATATATATATATATATATATATATATATATATATATATATATATATATATATATATATATATATACACATTCAGAGTGGGGTCTCATCCACTCCAAAATAGCTCCATGATAAAACATTCACACTGGACTGGTGTAAATAAGATCCAAAATGGAAAATTACCTATATGGTAACAGTATCCTGGAAGACAGTCAGCACGGTTTTAGGAAAGGGAGATCATGTCTAACTAACCTGCTTGATTTGTGATGCAACATCGACAATGGATAATTGCAAAGCATACAACATGGTTTATTTAGATTTCCAGAAAGCTTTTGACAAAGTCCCGCATAAAAGATTAATTCTCAAACTGAACGCAGTAGGGATCCAAGGAAATGCATGCACAATGATTAGGGAGTGGTTAACATGTAGAAAACAATAAGTACTGATTAGAGGAGAAACCTCAAAATGGAGCGAGGTAACCAGTGGAGTACCACAGGGATCAGTATTAGGTCCTCTGCTATTCCTAATCTACATTAATGATTTAGATTCTGGTATAGTAAGCAAACCTGTTAAATTTGCAGACGACACAAAAATAGGAGGAGTGGCAAACACTGTTGCAGCAGCAAAGGTCATTCAAAATGATCTAGACAGCATTCAGAACTGGGCAGGCACATGGCAAATGGCATTTAATAGAGAAAAGTGTAAAGTATTGCACGCAGGCAATAAAAATGTGCATTATAAATATCATATGGGAGATACTGAAATTGAAGAAGGTATCTATGAAAAAGACCTAGGAGTTTATGTTGACTCAGAAATATCTTCATGTAGACAATGTGGGGAAGCTATAAAAAATGCCAACAAGATGCTTGGATATATTGTGAGAAGTGTTGAATTTAAATCAAGGGAAGTAATATTAAAACTTTACAATGCATTAGTAAGACCTCAACTAGAATATTGTGTTCAGATCTGGTCACCTCGTTACAAAAAGGATATTGCTGCTCTAGAAAGAGTGCAAAGAAGAGCAACCAGAATTATCCCGGGTTTAAAAGGCATGTTGTATGCAGACAGGCTAAAATAATTGAATCTATTCAGTCTTGAACAAAGAAGACTACGCGGTGATCTGAGCATTCAAGCATTCAAAATCCTAAAAGGTATAGACAATGTCAACCCAGGGGACTTTGATGACTGCTTGATGAGATTCTGGAATCAATAAGCTACTAACAACCAAATGAGCAAGATGGGCTGAATGGCCTCCTCTCGTTTGTAAACATTCTTATGTTCTTATAAAAAGAGTAAGTAACTTACTAAAACATCCCATGTCTTGATGTTTCTAAATCACAGCAATGTGGTGAGAAAAATGTATCTGATGTTGCAAAATGAATACATTGGGCCCTATGGGTGGACTGACTATTGCAGAAATGGGAAATATTTTGAGGTCTTCATGAGAAATTTATTTCTGATCAACTCCAATGCACATAGAGTGACGATAGAGCGATTATCTACTAGAAAGGAGAGAAAGTCACTCAATTAGTGCATTAACATGACCAGTAGTATTCCACTAGTATTTGGAATACTGAATAATCTGAATATATATTCCGCCATGTAAACAGTATATTCGGAATATGAAGAGGAATATTCCACCTCTGCATATTTGGAATATTGGGGGTGGCATGTTCCACTAGTATGTGGAATATTAGTGGAATATAAAGCCATGTAAACAGCATACTCCAACTATGAAGCGTAACCCACAACAGACACGCGCAATAACAAATACTGACAGCAGTAAACCTGACGGCACGTGCAAGAAAACATAGCTACTTTTGTCGTAAAACAGCTTGACGCAAGAAACAGATGTGCAGAAGTGTTTAAAATGATGGCGGAAAAAATCATGAAGGGGGATTTGAGAGAACTGTGGGTCAAGTTTGTCAACGATGCAAAGTTTTAAAAGCACATGACTATAAAGCAAAAAAATAAATAAATAAAGAACATAAATTGGGTTAATCTAACATTTTTTCCTTACTTCAACCTTATGAATTACATACTGGGTAATCACCCTTTGTCTTCATAATGTAGCGCAGCAGCGTGCCTTTAACATGTGCACGTCATGTGATGTAAGGGGAGACGATGGAAAAATACCTTGAGTTTAACATTTTAAAACTAGAAGAAACAAGTACATTTTGTACATTTTCCTCTTTGCAAGCTTTTCCCACATCTGTACTTTTGCTGTAGGTGTGTTTATTCACACAACGTTTTACTCGTATTACAAAATTGACAAAAAGTGTATAAAAAACTAGATGTTGTATTCAATGCTTTATTAAGTGTAGCACTGTATATATCTAATAGTGGCAAAAACTACAAAACAAAATGGAAAAATCTATTTATTATGTAAGGGGTGCACTATCATGGGATGCACTTTCGCACCAGCGTGGTGTGGGTATCGGGTCTGAAGAAGAAAGTTACCCTGACCAGATGACTGACGAGACTGAAGGAAAATAATTCAGTACATCATCACATTATAAAATATTAGCCATCACATACATATTATCTATTTATTTATTTATTTATTTTTCAAAATTTCTGAAGTGCCACTCACTGGTAGGGATCAGGCGCTGTATAGATACAGTATAAATGCTCTTACAATTTGAGTACAAAAGAATATACAGAAAACAATATCAATACATGCTAGATCTGCAAATATACATCTAAATTTAAAAACAGCATAACTATGTATTTATTTATATACAATTACAGCTATCGACTAGAGAAATTCAATCAAATGCTCTTTGAAAACTATACATGTGGTGTCATATATATATACACACACACACACACACACACACAGTATTTGATTATTTGTTTATTTACTATAGTTATTATTATATTTTACATTTGTTTACTGTAGGCTCTGTTGACGATGTTGTATTGTTATATTAATAAAGACATAAGCGTGCATGTCTGAATCTGTTACAATAGGTAGAGAACTAAAATACATCAGCAGTTTAATGATTAGTTCCAGTTTCAGAATTTAGTAGGTCAATTGCAGATTACTTGTGAGAAATTAAATTTGATAATTTCCAGAAAACCATCAACAGCACTACTGCATTTAGGGGTTGTTTACTATAGAGGGTATTTTGGTCAGAATTTACACAGTCACGCTGTCATCAGAACCCTGTCTAATTAGTCTAATACAGCCATGGTGCTAGACATACAGTAACATGAGTGTGAATTGTGTGGGAAGCTGGTTTCAAATTAAAAGGAAAATGGTACACACATATAATTAATCCCAGACCTTGATGGTAGTTTAAGGTCACAAAATAACAAGTTAAAAGTGATACCCTTTTAAATAAGAAATGCATTTACTTTGCAGCAAAAATCCTTTCTCTTTGTCCATTTGTGTAAATTCTACTTTCGTAGTCAACATTCTACTTTTTACTGTAGTTGCCCTATACTGCATTGAACTGGCAGGTTCAACTGACAAATGGGCTGCCAGCAGAATACTTAGTAAAAGTTCTGAAAATTTACAGTAAATGTGGGGAGAGGATGATATACAGATGGACCTGGAGTAAGAATAAGATAATGCACTTGGATATTAATCTGTACAGTATGACAGTAAAGCACAGGCACATGAAACAAGGAGATTAGCCGGAGATTAGCCGGTTTACATGTTTATTCTTCTAAAATTGCTGTTTTGTTTAAATTACCCCTGTTAAGCAGGCAGGAGTGATGCATCACATGTGTTTTGATCCATTATAAGCTGGAAAAGCCAATTATGCCCGACCGGTGTGTAGAAATATGCATTGAATACGGGAATGACTTCACATCCTAGAGGCAATACTGCTATGTGATTGAAACCATAATTCACTACAGCATTTCTGAAATACTCGTTCATGTGTATTTGGTATGAAGACAATGTTTTTCTTAGCATTTCTAAATCTGATTTAAAGGATTATGTAATGCCTCTGGAATAATAAAAAAAGATCAAACTTTCACAAATCTAAGATTAGTACTATTAATTCTTGTTCAATTTAAAACAAAAAGACGTTTAAAAATAATTAGTGTTGAGACGAACACAGGATTTTCATGTTCAAATAGTCGCTCAATTTAAATATTCTTTCGGATATTCGTTTTCAAAAAGTAATAAAAGCCATTATATTGTGCTGAACGCAAAGGATGCCAAACAGCAGTTCAAGTAAAACGTTGTTTTATTTATTCCCATAAAGTTGACACCGCATTTTATTTATTTATTTACTTTTTTTTCATTCCTTGCCATTGCCGTTTCTTCGCAGTATACAGTGGCCATAGACACGTTTTCAGAAAGTATCAACATTTGGTTTACGTGTGCCTTTTTGTAGCTGAACAAGCAAACGAAAATTGAAATTTAACTTTAAACACTTCAAATAAAACAAACGCAGACATGGCGTTGTAAAATGAAGGGGGGAAAAAACTCACCATTTTGGTTCTCGTTTATTACATTCCACATAACCGAAAGTCGCAACAAAAAGTATATAATAAAAACAATCTATATAAAAATCACTACACAACATTTCCAGCAAGTTGGACATTGTTTAAGCGAAGCATTGACGTGCTTGCCTTTTTTCTGTCCCATGAGATGAGATGAGATTCTGACTCGCTCTAAAGCAGCACAACGCGTTGTTGAACCAGATGGCCTTCCATAGAGATCACTATGCGTGCACACGCACAATCTGGTTTGTTTACTTTTTGCTGTCTAAAACCTTTAAATAGAGTCTGAAGAGCTGCTGTGTTGATCCTGTGTTATATATATATATATATATATATATATATATATATATATATATATATATATATATATATATATATATATATAAATCTCACATATCACACATTTGCCATTTTTGAAACTGTCACGCAACTTCTGGTGAGGTGGTAAATAAGTGTATGGTATTTTTGTCATTTCTAGTGAATATGAACATCCAATTTTTGTATCCGAATACACTTCAAAAAATATTCGGATATTTGTCCCAGCACTAAAAATAATGTGTGAGACTACTGTACAGTGAAGGGGGACGAACGAACAATGTCAGTCAGTCTGTTTTTTTAATTTATTTTTTACAATGTCAAGCATAATTGAATGTGTGTTACCCTAATGAGGCTTTGCTTTTTGTATCCTATCCTAAGAAACATTTAGTAATGTATAAATAATTACAATTCCAGGCAACTAGCACTCATTTGAGAAAATGGAAGAGTGAAAGCAAGGCATCCCGTCTGAGCAAGAGGGAGGCAGATTTATCTGCAGGCTGGTTGAATCTAATTTAGGATACATCATATGCACATTTTAAATAGGGATCAGCACTGTTGGAATGAAGGCTGATAACAAGATGTGACATATGCCAGCAGAACTTCACAGCAGGCTTGGCTTTGTTTTGTCAAGAAAACTTTGTCAATTCCTGTGACAGAGAGAGCCCTGTCATTGGTTCCTGCGCAAATGTGTTGCTGGGCGATCAATTGAGCCATCAGGCTCGCCCGGCATTGAGTGGATTGGGAGGTCCGGATTGGCTGGGGGGTGTGCCCGGGGAAGCTGCACGGAGCGGAAGCTTGGGCTTGTTGACAGCGAGGAGGAGAGCAGAGAGACAGTGAGACAGTGCTCGTGAAGGCATTGCCCAGCCCAGGCCTTTTTTAAGAGACAGGAGTCGCCGTGAGGATGCCGGGGCTTAGAGAGCCCAGAAGGTTAGTTTAGAGGAGGTTAATCCCAAACAGTGCATAGAGAGGGTTTTTGTAGTGTATTAGGTTCCTGGAGCGGGACATGTCTTTTAGTGAGACTAGCGCTCACCTTGTGTGGCAAACATTTATTTTTAGCATTGTTTTCTTTTATTTTCTTTATTAAATGTGACACTAAGGCTACCATGGCTGGTACCCTAGTGTCAGCACTTGTGTTAATTACATCTGTGCGCCTGTGTGGCATGTCATCTGCCTAAGCATTGTTCAGTGATGACCTACACAAGTAACAAACCCATACACTTCAGAAGCTGTTATTTCCATACATTTTAATAGGATAACTATTAATTGATTAACAACACAGTCGCCCTAAAAAGGGTATAGCTAATTAAAAAAAATGTTTTAACTCAAACATTATCCACTTCCATTTTATATGTGGGTCTCATTTGGATGGGGGTTATTAATTGCACAGGAAGAGTGTTGCCAGATCAGAGATTTTATGTTTCTGCTTAGGGCAATCTGGAGGTAAGAAATGGGCAGAGGTTTTTTTCGGTACATTTTTAATTTTAGAGGTTTTTTTTGTCTGAAATCCGTTTTCTTCTGCCTTGCGACCACTGGTTTCTATATAGTTTCTCCAGACTTTAGATTTACTTTGACTGCCACAACATTATCAGATCAACGTGCAGCAGTTATTAGGGCCCCTGGGCCCACATAGAGTCTGTGCTGCATAGAATTTGGGGGGCAGAGGTGGGTCCCTAATACGTGTTGCACAGGAAGTTAATTTGATTGTAATGGCAGTGTTTAAGTGTTGTGCCAGTCAGAAAATATATATTCTGGAAAATGAAGAAGAAAAAAAAAAACATTTACAGAAAAAAACTAAAACTAACTTACCAGTATAATTTTCTAGCTTTTGTTTTGTTTTTTTTGCCAATGATTTTACAATGTAGCCATAGTGTGTACCAATATAATATTAGGTTCATTTTAAGAATTATACAAGGATGGTGTATTACAATTAATTGCATGCATGGTGTTTGCATTTTCCTGTTAACTAAAAAAAATATGAAACACATTTCTAATGAAGATTCACATGCAGTAGATTGATGTTTATTCATGCAAGTAACACTGAAATCCAATTTTAAATAATATCATTTTAAGTCATACATGTATTGCAGAGGAACCAACCAATGGTATTGTAAGCATACATATAGCTTGATACCGCACTATTTTTATTTATACCGTTTTATTATATCTAGACATACTCTGTTGTGGTCGCTCCCCTGTTTCACTGAGTGTGACAGACAAAAGTAATCCCGCTATAAATATGTGAAAAATTTGTATATAACGAGGAAGAAGTGACACAGCCAGTCTTGCTAATAGTCGTTGTTCCTGTGGTCTTGCTACTGACAACAGACATCATGGAAAATAGCAGAATCCAGGCTACACTTTAAATAGAAACACTGGTTGTGAATAATTCAGGATTATACAGTAGTATTATACTACCATACTGTAGAAATAAATATTAAGTTAAGTGCCAGATGTAGACTGCCAACTATATTATAAGGAATGATGCGAATGTGGGTGTTTCTAAATTATGATATTACTTGCATTTTGATACCCACAGAATTGGAGAATTAATTACAGTATTTCATATGAGTGGGTAGAACTTCATTTGTAGCATCACATCAATGTGGATAGAACAGTAGTTGGTGTCCTCATGCTCATCTATATTTTTACTGTACTCTTATGCTTATGTGAGAATTCTGCCATGGAACTAGAAAACATTTACATATTTATATCATTCTGAAATAGACTGCCTTTGTTTGAATTGACCTTCACGGAAAGCAAGACATCAAGTGTCTGATTTAAGACTGATTCATTCACAATTATAAGATCCCATATTGGCCTCTTGCTGGCCAATACATTTACCACAAAGCTGTGGGAATTTTGCTTACAATTGTACTTTTGTGTACAGAACTACCCATTTGTTGAACTTGTATGGGAAGCTTGTTGTGTTGAGCAGCCTTTTATAAAGCACCTCAGGTGCCAATAAGAGGACTAATAGGGGTCTATTCATAAAGGGTTAATGCCTGTCAAAATAAGAAAACAGGAGCACATGATTGGATTTCATCCATAGCCGCCTATTTAACAGCAGTTGCTATTCATAAGAGATAATTAAGATGCGTCGTTAAGCCCCAACGATTTTCATCTATGAAGGGATGTTTTTAACGAATTGAGAGAAAGATTAACGATTACCTAATTAGCATAATGTTTTCATCGGTCCTAAGCGTCAACCTGCTATTCATAAGAGTGAATGACAGCAAAATGCTATTATTGAACGCTTTCTATAGTTGAGTCTAAACTAACGACAACCTCGGTAGACTATTTTTTTAAAGACCTATTTTATTACTACACTTGCTGTTATACAGTTTGACATACCCGTGAATAACACTGCCTAGTTTGAAAAAAAAAAAAATCTGTAGCTTTATATGAAGGAAAATGTTTAATATAAATATATACTCACACAAGAACATATTCTCTGGCATAATCACTTTGAAACAGTGCTGTGAAGCGGAGAGCAAGTGAGAGACTGAGAATAGACAGTTATTTTATTATTATTATTTCTTTGCCATGATCCGTGGCTGACAGCGGTCCTATTCTTTTTATTTCTTTGCCCTGTGTTCACAATAAACAGTTTGGACAAATATTGCCTGTGTGAACCCGTATATTTTCATGGAGCATTACAATATACAGTATACCAGTGCTGCTGATGTAGTCATTGAGAAATTTGGGCTTGCTTGGTATTGCAAAAAACACTGATCGAGCCTCAGTGCGACACTCGATCAGTGTTCGAAAGGGAGTCTTTTTTTTCGTGCACCACATAACGATCCATTTTGTGTACAGTGTGCAATATGGCGTTAAACTTTCACGGATTCATAAACATCCTCACTCCTGATTGATCCCCTGCTTTAAGCGGGGTTTATTAAGAAGAAGAAGAATAGTTGAGACTTTGTAAGTTGTCTATTATTATTATTATTATTATTATTATTATTATTATTATTATTACTAGAATGATAGTATTATTCAAACGTCCTCCTACAGTGCTTTTTGTTTAGTTTTTTTTTTGGGTCCTGCAGTTAAGAATGGAAATCTTATGTGTGCATATGGAAATGTGTTTAACAGCATTGCCAAACAAAACGAAAATACAAAGTATTTATTTAAAAAATACTTTTTTTCTAAATCATGACATGTCCTGAATTTTTGGCAGACGTGATAGGGGCATCGGAATCAGGTTTTGCAAACTGCCCGTGACTGGCAGCTGCAGACTCAGGTTTTGGTTGTAGGCTACTGTCGGTGGATTCCGTTTTTCTTTTTGCAACAGCTACCGACGCCACCCAAGGAACATTAATAATGCTGACGATGTCATCAAAAAGAGGCAGATTTTCGTTCTTGAATGACTGTATACCCAGTGATAAAGTGCTTTGTGACAGTTGCCCATTTGCACAGATCATTTTACGAATAGCAATATGGACGACTTTCTTTAGCTTTAAACGAAATTCAATTTATTACGGCAGTCGGCAAGTACTTTTATGAATAGGGCAGCAGTGTGGAGTAGTGGTTAGGGCTCTGGACTCTTGACCGGAGGGTTGTGGGTTCAATCCCAGGTGGGGGACACTGCTGCTGTACCCTTGAGCAAGGTACTTTACCTAGATTGCTCCAGTAAAAATCCAACTGTATAAATGGGTAATTGTATGAAAAAAATAATGTAATTGTATGTAAAAATAATGTGATATCTTGTAACAATTTTTGCTTGTTACAAGATAAAAATTGCCCTGGATAAGGGTGCCTGCTAAAAAATAAATAATAATAATAATAATAATAATAATAATAATAATAGGGCCCATAGTGTATTGCTTCCTGAACCTACAATATATTACAAGAAGAAAAAACCATATGCATTAGACATTGAAAACAAAGGTCTAATTAATTAAGTGATAACAGCTGGAAGTGTGACTATTATCACAGTACTGTATTAATAGGGATCATAATATATACATTGATAAACCTGAACACTTTTTTTATAGTCTCTCACCTCCATCCAAATCACACTTAATGTCTACACATTCATCGCAAAATAAATATACCTGTGTTAATTAGCTCTGAGACCTGTAAATGTTATATCCACCTTTTCTGTGTTCACCCTTTGAGATGAAATACAATATCAATTGATTTATTTTATGTTTAAAAATACAATTAAACAAAATAAATATAATGGAGTATTTTCAGTTGATCTAAACATTGTCACTGTTGGTCAAGGTCAAGGTTACGACAACAAAAGATCTAACCATGATTGTGAGTCTACATTGTATTTCTGTCTGTAATAATTAGGGCTGCTCCGATTAACAGATTGATCAGACCGATTAATCAACTAAAGAGTTGATTGCAGATTATTTTTCTTTACAATTTAATCATGCAAAATTTTATTTTTTTATATATAAAATAAAATCAACCAATAGAAGATCTACATTTTCTCTGCGGCAGTCCAATCATAAGTGAGCAAAGGCAGGGCATAAACAGTTGAATGTCTTTAGTAGGTTTAACTAGTGGGAGAATCAAAGATCTGCCCCTTGTTATGCAAGTGTCCAATCACCAGTGAGCAGAGGCGGGACATATACCGTTGAAGGTATTCTCTGTTTCAGTTGAAGGTCATGTGAGTTTAACCAATGAGGAAGTCATAGATCTGCCATGGTTTTGGAGCTGTCCAATCATTAGTGAGCAGAGGCGGGATATAAATATGCTAGGGTGCACGGTGTAAGAATAGCTGAATTGTGCACAATATTCCTAATATTATAGATACCGTTATTGAGAATTATATTGAGAACTTTGAAGTAATATTTAGAATTTCTTTTTACAAATAAAAAAAAAAGTTATCAGACAACAGAGACATTGTAGTCGATTTGGTTATGAATCAGTTTTCAAGACGAACTTTCTCAGAAAAAGAGATTCTTAAAAAAGGGCGGTATACACCACAAATGCCCGAACTGAATATACTCGCCACTTCCAACATTCATGATGAAGACACCAATTCCTCAAATAGAGGTAAATATATGGAATTACTTTCTCTGATTTCTGTCTACGACTGCATGTTAAGCAATCGCTTGTCAATAGCCACAGTATTCTCGGGTACCTCTAACAAGATTCAGAACAAATAAAAGCAGAAGTACAGGAAGCCAAGTATATAGCTGTAATGGTAGATTAAACAACACCACAACTGTCCTCTTCAACCAATAATAAATGTGCTATAAAATGTATCTATCCTGTTGAAATGTATATTCAGCTTGTGAAAAAGCAAATACAAGAGGAGAGAGGCTATTCCACTGCTGACCATGGATGGGAGCTACCAGGGGGCGGCACACAATTGGCCAAGCGCCACCCGGGGGCTTAGGTTAGCCAGAGTGTCCTCAACTCAACACGTACCAGCAACCCCTGTAGTCTGGCTGGGTGCCTGCGGGCTTGCCTGTAAGGTGCCCAGAGCTGCGTTGTACTCTGACGCTGTAGCTCTGAGGTGGCTGCATGGTGAGTCTGCCGTGTGAAAAGAAGTGGTCAGCAGACAGCACATGCTTCGGTGGACAGTGTGTGTTCGTCTTCGCCGCTCTCGAGTCAGCGCAGGGGTGGTAGCGGTGAGCTGAGCCTAAAAAATAATTGGCTATTCTAAATTGGGAGAAAATGATAAAAAAAACAATTGGCTACTAATTTTTTTTAAATAAAAAAAAGAAGAGGAGGAGGAGAGAGGCTTTCAGTTAAATCTAACCATGGGTTTTGGTTTCATAACTTTACAACATCCCCTCAAATATAGATTACTGTTTTCCCCCTTCTCCTTAGAGTACTTTCATCCTTAGGATTAGTATACTGCTATACAGTTTTATTACTGTAAGATAGCACCCTTTACAATAAGTGTCCATTCTTTATACATAATTGCATTGTAATAACACATTAATTATACAGAGGATGTGTACAAAATGAAAGATTTTAGGCTATTGCTACTATTGTATTTACACTGTATTTATACATGTGGCTGCGCAATTACTATATAATCACATGTACAACAGAGTAATACAAGGGTGTCTGGAGTTATGAACAGCCTATTGTACATATTAAATAACCATAAGCCAAATCCAGCTGCATCAGAAAAAAATGTGACGCTCATGGTAATAATCAATCTTTTTTATTTTTCCTTCTATTTCTTTGGCAGTATTACATTTCATAGAAAACTTAAGTATTGAAAAACTACTTTATAATTCACACTACCAAGAAACAATTTGTAATGTCTACATTGTGGTGGGGTAAATGAATGCTGACAATGGTGCTTGTTAAGGCTTTGCAGCAGATACACACAAAAAACACTTTTCATGCACAGGGCTCTCACCCTGCTTCAGGGGTCAATAAATGTTAATTTAAACTTCTTTTTAAAATTGAATTGACAATTGGAACACATAATATTTTAATCAACACTCACAAATCTGCTTCAATGAAGTTCAGCAATTGCCTGCAGGTGCCAGGTAGAGAGTTATTTTTCTACTGATATCATCTGCTCAATAGATTCCACCAGATCTGGTCCAGACATTCAGCCTCAAGGGTCTGTTGACCTAAAGAATGTATCAGTGTGCATCATATTTCTAGCTTTTATGAAAGGGCAGCATGGTGGCCAAGGCTTGTTACTCAGCAGGAAGGAGACTCAGAAACAGGAAGGCTGCAGTTTAAGCTCCGTAACAAACAAAAGCAAAGACAAAGAAACAAGGCACAATGGCCAAAACAAAAAAGGTTCACACAAAATAACACTTCAGGCTGGGCAAGGGCCTTTCCTAAAATGTCTTACCCAAAACACAGTATAAACCCTCATCCTCATCCTCATCCTCATCCTCAACTCCACCAGACAAAGGATTTCTGCTTCCTTTTATACCATGTGGCAGGGACTTGGTTGATTATCAATTATTCAATCAAAACCCAGCCACATGCTACACGTGTATTTAGCAGGGATGGAATTAATCCCATCCCTGCCTAGCTTAAACACAAGACCACACAAACCCACTATTTACATGTGCCGTCTGCCCTGTCACACTTTGAAGATGTTTGTCCTTGAGGACCAATGTCATTGGGGTTCTTTTTAAATTAACACTGTTAGGATGCATGTCACCATTTAATACCAGCCAGAAACAGATTGATAGCAAAAAGCATTGATTGTTCTAAAAGGCTGATTTTTTAAATATAAACTTGATACTTCAAGGGATGCTTTTAAATGTTCCTAATAGTTAATTCTATACCTGTTTAATATCACATTGTATTCTGTAAAATTATCTTTTACTGTTTCTACCTTATTATTTTACCATCTACCTTATTGTCATTATTTTCCCTACTAAGTTAGTGTCCATTTAAAACACATAGATCTAACAAGTAAAATGTACCTAATATGTATTGCGTAATGTCTTATAACCTACAGTGCCAACACAAATTATGGAGACAACAAATGATTTACATCAAGACTAGAGTGGTTTGTATTGCCCAATTTTCCTCCCTCAGTCCCCTTACTAAGTACATTAGTATCTCTAAATAGAGATGGGAGCAACACTCAGCCATTGTTTGCCCAACTTTTATTTTTCCTACAGTGTGTTTTATTGCATTTTTGTATAACTTTCATGTACACGTGTGTGTATGTCCTCCCGTAAATAAAACCTGGATGCCAAGCAGCGTTTCAATGTCAACCTCTATGTCTCTCTACCCACACAGTAACAGAATACCCCTGTTACGGATGGCAATACATATTATTAGGGAAGATTTACTGCAATTGTTTTGTTAGCTCAGTGTACCCTAATATAACTGCAGGACAGAAGCATGCGCAAATGTGTTGCGAAGATTGGAAATTACTCACTATATAATACATTTATTATAAAAAAAAATAATAAAAAATGACAGTGTTCTTTAGCACTTTAAAACTACTTTGGTGTCAGGCTTGATGCTAATTGATATAGTTAATGGAATTGCTGTGGCGTGTTACAAGGTAACAATGTACAGTAAGTCCCGAATTATTTGAATGAGGGAATTTCATTATTACCGACTGTGGAAGGGTGTGGGTATTCACTGACACGGGAGACAGAAGGGTGTATTGAAACACCGCACAGGTTTATTGATTTACTTTTTTTTGTTCGCGCTGGTGATGATTTGTTTTAGCCCGCAGAGGGTGCTGTTGCCTGTGGCCTGAATACCAGCGATGGTAAAACAGGTCCACAGAAATACCCACAGGTAAACAGACACTCTGGGGCATTCACAAGTGCTCTGAAATAATAACAACAAAAGGCAAAATCAAAAACAGAAAATAAAACGCAGTAATCAAAAACTACAAAGAAAAGGTGCTGCACTCGGCAGCATTACCCTGACCGTCGCTATCCGCACGGCCCGGGTTCCCGTCCAACACTTTACCGCTCCTTCAGCCTGCTTTCTATGCACTTATGGGGTCTGCCCAAGGTTTCCCCGCTACCAATATCTTAATTTTCTTCTCTTTGGGGTTCTTTCGTTGTTTTTTTTCCCCAGCCGTTCAGTCCCGGATCAGAGCTTCCACTAGCTGGTCGCAGAGCTGAGGGAACAATAGAACATTATTTTATAGGGCCAGCAATCCCCCAATGCCCACCTCTCAGCCACTCAGAGAGAGGGAAAGCCCACACACCCTCTCTCCCACCTCTCTGTGTCACTGCCATGACTGACCGTTGGATATTGCAAGCTGCTGCCCTCTTCCTGCAGCACTATGAACGCACCAGAAGAGTCAGCACAGATCTCCCCCTGTTACACCAACTAACACGCCACAGCAATGTCATTATTATGATTATACACAACGTATTACTTGCTTGTCTGAAATGTAGCCCACTGAAAGAGTTTTCACAAGCAGAGTTTGAGCGTCCCTGTGAAGCAATGGTTTTAGAAAAGATATATACAAGAATTGTTGTTCTTGACCTGGAACACTAACTATAACAGTGCACAGGTATTAATACTTGTACTGTGATTCTTGAAATGTATTTTTGTTTACGACTGAGAGTCGCCCCGGATAAGGGCGTCTGCTAAGAAATGAATAATAATAATAACAATAATAACAGGAGTTATAATGACCAAATTAACCTTCCCCTATCATCTTCCAAGTATCATTGGCATTGCTTCAGCAACAACATCTTATATCCACCAAAGGAGTTAAAAACAAAACTAAACAAAACCAAACAAAAAAATATCAATATTAAACTGATAGATGTTTGGAAATTATACATTTCGATAGAAATACAACAATAAGTATTTTTAGTCTCACAGAACCTGTGGTCAAAAAAAGTGAGGGTAATGTTAACTGTTTTCTTTCTGTAAAGTTTACATGTGTTTCATCCTATTGCTAACTATTTATTTGAAATTCAGGTATGTAGCATTCATAACATGTTATTTTCAGGTAGATGTACAACATTGTAGCATTGTGACTTGGTGAGATGGTTGTGTGGATGCATGTAATGCATTATAATGCTCTTTTCCTACATGTGAATTTAAATGAGATAAGAATGGGGTTATGAAGGGATTAAAAGGGATTAGCTGGACATTATGATGAACTTCAAATAAATCTGCTTAGTACAATAAATCATTTTCATATTTTTGAAAAGGTTGCTTTTGTAGAAAATGTTTAAAGTACTACGTATGCCAAAAGAAAACCAAAGACAATTCCACCACTGAAAAAAAAAAAAAAAAAAAGTTTTTTTTTAAATATATTTTTCATATTAGTACTCATACTTGGCCCTTCTTAAATGTAGTACTGGTGCTCAGTTTAGAATTTTCTTCACTGTACTCAATAAATCATCAAACCGCTCTTTTAAAGAGCTGGTTGTAGGACTCTGTGTTGCTGTGTTGTGCTGCATTTAAATGGCAAGAAACGTACAGCTATGGCCAAAAGTTTTGCATTACCTAGAAATTTTAGATTAAGACATAATTAAAAAAATAAACTATATATATATATATATATACACATACATACGGCTTTTGAGGATCCACCTGAAGATTCAGTACGATCAGTGACATATGTTTTTCTAGTAGTCTTAACTCCTCGAATAGGAATCCTTCGAATAATGACAGAAGAATTTAGATTTTTTTTATTTAACATCATGTAATCAAAGAAACTACAAAATGATATCTCAAAAGTCTATCGGAAGCCATAATGGTAGTACAGTATTTCTTGTTAGATTTAGAAATGTCACATTTTTCAATTTTTGTCACTTTTTCCTTTAGCATATTAAACAACATTTTGTATTTGTTTACCATGTTCTTTTGTTGTTTGTTTCAATAATGCATTTCATGAATATTACATGTTTACATTCCAAATGATCATGATAAACGTATATATCTAAAGTATTTTGTGTTTTTTAGTTTTCGATTACATATTGATTTTAAGCAAATTGATAAATATCTTTAGTAGGCATGGGAATGGAATGTCTATTTTTTCTACTAAAATTCCTCCCACAATACTGTTAATATCTTGTGCTAAATAATTCCTTTTCAGGTACATTCGATACAACGAGTGACTCCTTAGATAACTTGAAGTGTGGCATACTGTGACAAGCAGGCTGTAGTGGTGACGTCAGACCCGGAAGAAACACACAGCACTGCGAAGTGAAATGTGAATTGCACTGTTGCGCGTTTAATAATGACCAAAATAAAAGGTTTTAAACAAAAAAACAGCACACGGCACTTTGGGCCAAAATAAATAGACAAACAAAACGACAAAACAGTAAACAGACAAACACGAACAGACAAACAAACACGGTGAGTCAAAGAAACTTTACTTTTCTTGTCTTTACTTTTTCTCCTTCCTCACACCCGTTCTCCACTCACCGAACACACAACCTTGAGTAAGTGCTTTGTGCATCTATATATACTGTTGTGCCGGGATTCAATTACTAATTAATTATTCACTTGAATCCCAGCACGTGAACTAATTCTGTGCAACCCCGTGCTCACATATTATTAAATACTTTAAATGCACGTGAAGTGAAGTGCAATCCCCGTGCCTAAATACAACTATACATTTTAAATAACTCGTGCTACACACACCCATTTATATCCCGTGCAGCAATATCTATACACCAACATTAACACACCACACGCAACATGTAACATAGAAATGCACACAGGGGCGGGGGGCACATTGCCACAAGTACATACATACGAATGCACTGACGTACGTACATATGGCTGCCTCCACTATATCCCTATTGCTGGGGATATGCATCCCCAGCGGAGGATAATGATACAGTAGGTAGCTGATCAGATGTAGATCTTTGTGATCTACTGGAAATGAATCCTAGATAGCAGAAAGTTCTAAGAATGAAAGAGTTGACAGTGGATGAAACAGAAACAGCTGTCACAAGCCGCTGTCCACTTTAGCAAGTGTTTTGTTTTAGTATTCTGTGCATTAAATTAAGACATTTTAAGTACAGTATAATACATTTTTAGTTCGTGGTAAGTTGGTGAGACCTGGGGTATTACACTATTACAATTAACCTTTTTTTTTTTTTTTTTCTCTGTCACAAGAGGATAATGGATGGCAAAAGAACGAGTGGATAGTTGTAATGTACTGAAGAAATATTAATTCTTAGATAATGCTAATATGGTGGATGAGTTCAAGCACTGGTCCAATACATCAAAGTATAGCTCCAGTTCCACTAATTACTTACTAATTACCTTACTCTATAGCAGGGAAATGATTTAAGCCCAGGCATGATTAAATCACATGCACTAGTACAAGAGGCACTTTCAGATTTAGTTTGTATGAATTTAAGATGGATTTCCATTATGTTCATCTGTTCACTATGACAGGCAGTCTTTTATGGTGCCTAGTATATCTGGATAGGTTAAAACATTCTTTCAGAATGAAGAATTGTTACATAATTTTTCAAAAAATGTTTTTGGAGTATGGTTCTGGATATTCCCACAGCTTAGTATATCAGAGAATAGCATTATATTAGTATTTCATTAGAATAGCATTCTGTGGTTATATGGGGTTGCATACGTGACACAAAACATTTTCATAGGATCTGTTGTAAACATGTATTATTTATTGAGAAGTTAATTCCAAATGTTTATACCCAACCTGGCAAAGCAAAGTAAAGCAACCATGAAAATCACAAAACAACAAGCAGGAACTGTACACTGCGGTATAAAAAGGCCTTCTATCACTTGTTTAGAGGATACAATATTTCTTACTTCAGGGCGAAGGGAAATCCATAACTGATGCTGAAAGGCCAAAGAGCATAACTGTTAAACAGAATGTCATTAAGTCTCCCACATGGCTTTAGCCCCAATCAATTCAATAAAGTAATGGGGTTAATTTCAGATTATCAGTGCACTTCAGCGTCTTATTAGTGTTGTGGTCACATGTAAATTAATAGTCAACATAATTGTTTTTTTTAACCAACAATTTAGAAAAATGTACGTATGCTCTGATTTCAGTCCCATGTAACACAAGTTGCCATCGTCATTGAAAGTCATACAGTTCAGATCAAAATGCAGTATACCACAAAACTGAAGATATTCAGTAAACAATTAAAACACAACACATAAACATATGTGTGCGAATTAGAAAAAAAGAATCAACTAAACAATTACAATAATAATTAGGTAATATGACTGCAAGCACTAATTTTCAAGGTTAAGATGAACAAACAAAACTCAAAACTCAAATCACAAGTTCAGAATTTGTATGCCAAAAATATATATACTTTACAATGTGTAATAGTTTTTTTTTTTTTTTTTTTTTTTTGGTCTTCGTTGTTAAGATCCAAAGCAACCGATCTTCGCCCCGATTTCAGATCCTGCAGTCCGGTGAAATTTGTTACTTAAGCCCGGGGCTTTACATGAGCTATCGCCGTGGCCAAGGAGATCGATATTTTGAGATTATAAAGAAAATAAATTCACAGCAATTGATTATACTTTTTTTACAATTCTATTTAATTTCTGTTAGTGTTTGACTATAAAAAAAAAAATGAAAATGTTGAATATCTATTTGTCTCCTCATTTGCCAATATGGCAGCGAGAATATTTGTTAAAGCTTTTAACCCAGCACGCTTTGATCTTCAGAAGTCATTCACCCCTAGCCATGAATGAGACAATTCTTACTGCACGGTCATGAGATCTTGTTCAGCCAATCATGGCCTTTAATTTATCCAAGCCATTTCATAACTTGTATTTAAGAACATTCTCTAGCATATCATTTTGTTGTAAGAACATATTTTATATTTTAAATGATTTAGCAAAAATGTAAGAACAACACAAGTCCATTTGCCTTAATTTGAAGTGCATCCGATGTTGTTCTGTATATATTATTCTTACCTAAAATAAACAATGAACTCTTTCTAGTTTAATAAAAACAAATGTAATTGTGTTTACTAAAGAAGTTGGGCCTCTGATTCTAATAAGCAAAGGGTACCCCAAGAACTGCACAGGCATAGAATAAGCGAGTTCATTCTGCATATTCAAACTGCAGGCATGTCATAACTGCGAGGTGTAACAATTGGAATCATTATTCCTAATATAAATGGATGATTTCTCTCCTCCATATCTGAAGCCGTCCATGATTAGAAGCTAATTTATGGCCTACTTTCCAGGTAGTGAATAAATGTGAGCAGTGAGCTTTTGGCTCCTGTTCATAACCTTATTCACCAGGCATGCCGACCTGTATAAATGTCAAGGTGCTATTCAGAGCATTCAACTAATAAGTAACACATACCAGGGCTGACATAAGCTCTAATAATATTTAAGATTAATGCATTCTCTTCTAAGTGCCACGAGCTGAGATGGAATAGGTCACATTCTTTGGGATAAACCTAATGCAACTACCACATTCCACAGCACTGAGAACGGCACCAGTACCTTAATACAGTATTCATTCAAAAGATTATCTTGAAGTAGTTGCATAACCAAAACAGTTTTCCACATTAGCAAAAAAAAAACAAAACAAAAAAAAAAGCCATTAACATCCATATTAATCAACACTTTCATATTGAAACTCTTAAGACTCGTGTCATTTTTTCCTAAGGGACAAAGAAGCATGTTAATAAAATGTATTTTTGACTTGTGGTGAATCTAAATCCTGGCTTTGTGCCAGTATTTCTGAACTATTGTTATTATTAACTTCAAGAGGTGCATCAAGTAATAAAAGGTTGGATATATGAAGGTTCCACTTTATCTGCCAAAGGTATCAATTAAATACTTATCTGAAATACTGTTTAATATAATATCACTAATGTGTTTTGCCTCTGGGCATTGTTTCCTTGGAAGAAAGAAAATTGCTCCTGACTGAAGGGTGGAAAGACCACCCAATTTAGATGGATCATAAGCATGTCCTATCTGTGAAGAAAGAAAAAAAAAACAGAATTACATTCTTGCCTTTTGTCCTTTAATAAAAAGGTCCACCATAAATGATCAATGTATTTTATTACATGCCAGTCCCTATATTGATAGTAAGTTGCAGTACCAATAAGGGAAGTAAGATGACAAAAACTATATCTGCCATTACATTTAGGTGCAGCTGTTATGTAACCTTGCCTGCCTGTACACCTGGAATTCAGTCCTGTTCAGGCACAACGGTAATCAGCTACAACAGTATCTGTATCTGAAAAGACTTTTCAACATACTGTAACACTAACGGACAGTGCCTGTATAATGCACTGCCATTCCGGATTCTGACCCCTGCAGGTGACGTGAGGTTAAAAGTCTCTTTTGTGATGTTTAAGAACCTCACTTGAGGTATGTGTGGTCACCAGTTCATGGACAGCCTTTGTCTGTTAGTTAGATGCCTAGGCTACTCAGGCATACCTATTATTATTATTTGTTTATTTAGCAGACACCTTTATCCAAGGCGACTTACAGAGACTAG
The DNA here is from genome assembly GCA_030684275.1 of Acipenser oxyrinchus oxyrinchus. Lineage (NCBI taxonomy): Eukaryota > Metazoa > Chordata > Actinopteri > Acipenseriformes > Acipenseridae > Acipenser > Acipenser oxyrinchus. The sequence continues at coordinate 55,268,533 of CM060248.1, read as the reverse complement.
GGTGTGTGAACTATGCATCAGCTGCAGAGTCACTTACAACTACGTCTCACCCGAAAGACGGAGCACAAGGAGGTTAAGTGACTTGCTCAGGGTCACACAATGAGTCAGTGGCTGAGGTGGGATTTGAACTGGGGACCTCCTGGTTATAAGCCCTTTTCTTTAACCACTGGACCACACAACCACCTAAACTGCTATGGGAGAACGGGAGCTCAACAAATCATATTGATCACAGGAGTCAGAGTTTTTGCAGGACTCTGTATTTCCACGTCATTTTAATTAATAGTTCTGTGTTTTGAAAGTACTGTCACAGGTGTAAACAGTAAGAATGGTGCACCTAAAGTTAGATAAATAAATTGCAAAATCTACTGTACTTCAAGTTCATAAGTGAAATACCTGTGTATTGTTCTCTGGAGTTGAACATTTAACTCCAAAGAACATTCTGCATGACATGCAGCAAAAACTGTTAAGTTTTATATCCTGGAATTGTTTTCTGCCATGTACTTTAAACTTGGCAGAGGAGCCCTTTTCCATCCACTCTTGGATTTGTGTTAGCAATTTGGTTTATACTGATGCATGAAACAATTCACAGTACAGTAATTCCACATGGGATTGGTTAATAGTAAATGTGATTTGTGATTACTTCTACATTTTTTAAACATGGTAGGTCATTGAGGACATGAAAACAAATAGTCTTCATCGATGTATTCAGATATCAATGGGTTACAAGGTCTTTTCAGGCAAGTAGTTCCTGAAGCGGTTTACTCACCATGCAATAGCCACAAGCTCAACTTAGTAATAGCCAGCGCAAGCAAACTTCCACAGATCACAAACTGTATGGCAAAAATCAGCGAGGGGTTTCTGTTTTTCAACAGATCACCAAAACTCCATTGTTTCCTAGAGAAAGAAAGTTGTGTTGTAAACAGCATGAGCAAAGTCCAAAAGCTTTTTGGACTATGCAAGACTTGATGGGTCGAAAGGTTCTAGGCCATAGAGAACATTTATTTATCAGAAGCTGTGACTACTGCATACAAAATTATCGAGTCCCCCCCATCTACAATAATGAGCCTTTTTTTCCTGCGATTTTGTTACAAAACTGGAACTGGGACAGAGATACAAAGACTCGTGCACAGGGAATACTGTACAGTGTTCGAGATTATGCATTTTTAGTATGTCTACATACTTTAAAGAACGTCCTGTATCCTCTTCGGGGTATAACTAACAAGCTACAGAAACGTGACCTCGATATCTATTCAGCATACTGTGACATCGACTTGGCTATACAGGACATCCAGCAATCCATGAAAACAAACAAACTTTACAATCAGTGGTATACTGAAGTAAAACATCCTGGCAATCGTTTGGGTGCAGATGAGAAAATGCCTCGCACAGCTGGTAGACAGTTGCACCGTACAAATCATCCGGCAGAAACACCTAGAGATTACTATAAGAAATCGTTCATTATTCCTTTTGTTGATGATGTCTTGTGTCAGTTGAAAACCAGATTTTCCGACGACTCAAAGAAGAATGTGTGAGCAACTGATTCCTGAAATTTTGATCAAGGTGCCTCCGAACGACATTCCACGATTGGCATCTAATCTCATTCTCTACCAGAATGGCATGGCACAATATGAGTCTCGCAATATGGCTAGAAATGTGGAGAGACAGGTGGATCAGAAATGTTGATACGTCGCACCAAATGTCAAGCAGTTTGCTCACATCCTTAAGACACTGCAATAAAGAATTATTTCCAAACTTGTACAAGCTGCTGTGGATCAATTGTATAATACCAGTTACCAGCGCTGAAGCAAAACGTTTTTTTTCCGTGCTTCGACGTACCAAAACAGTGCTATGGTCTACGATGGGGGAAGATCGGTTGGCTGCTTTAATTGTAATGAACATGCATTATCACATGGATATTGATGTTAATGAGGTTGTTGAAAGAGTCATAAGAAAACATTCTCGACGGCTCTTTGACGATTTATGAGAAAACCAATCCATAATGATATCAGCTAGGCTATATGCAGAACGCACCCACGGCATAAACTATGCAAAATAAAGAATATTCCGTACAGTAAATATCAAAATATTGTTTATTAATTTAGCAGACGCCTTTATCCAAGGCGACTTACAGAGACTCGGGTATGTGAACTATGCATCAGCTGCAGAGTCACTTATAATCACGTCTCACCTGAAAGACAGAGCACAAGGAGGTTACGTGACCTCCCAGTCTGGATTCGCCCCTGTGAGGCTGAGGGTCAATTCTATTCCATTCTGTTTTCCCAGTGTAGGCAACGGAAACCAAGCCATCCAATTAAGAACATCAATTATTTAAAATTGTATAAGCTATCAATCTCCACTTCAAAGAGGAAGGGGAAAAAAAGAGAACCTTGCGGGTAAAATGTGCAATTCAGGTGATTTTTCTCTGTGCCACTGAACAGCATTACATTTTATTTGTCTGCCAGTATGTGCAATTGCAGACAGTACCCATATTGGTTAGCAGATTGCGTGGGTAACTCAGTCCCCAGGGCATTGTTATCTTACCATACAGGATTTAATCTCTAACAGCCAAACATGCAGCCTGCATTTGGGTTAAAATTTTGGATTTGCATCTAGCCTGAGGCAGTATTGTCAGGGGATCAATCTCATGGTTTCCTAGTCCAACGACAACTATGCTAATTACTATCTGGTTAACAATCTGAAATCAGTAGTGATGCTGTCAAATAAATGTAAGAGGCACTCAAATTACCAAAGAATAAGACTTAGATAGCTGGGTTGTGAAATAAGAGGCTTTAAATCCATAATAGATGGAATAGGCATCATTCTGTCAATAGGTTGAAAACAGATATTTGAAGTTTCATTTAGTTCCTTTAATTTAATTTAAATAAAGTGGCTACGTACATATTCTGCACATGCTGTCTTTTTTACTTATATCACTGTTTACAGAAATTGACCTGTAATTAATGATACCTGTACTTTATGTGTACTAAACTAAAAAAGTCTACACAAGCAACATGGCACTCAAGTATGTCTAAACTGGGATATAGTAAATAGAAAAAAAAATATATATATATATATATATTATATTAACAGAGCTTTATCATACATTGCTTATCTTATTGGCACTAGCAACATTATCATGTGGCCCTTTTTCTGCTGATCTCATTGTTCTTTGCTTTTTTATTTTAATATAAGTTGTAATGTTACTAGCTCTTATTAGCATATCAGCATTCTCACAAGCCCCCTATATACTTTATATCCTTGTTAAAGTCCATAGTATAAACTGGCTTTACCAGAGTCAATATGAAATAAATACAGCATAAAGATCAATAGCAAAATAAGAGATTTGAAAGATATTGCTTATAAGTTTTTTTTTTTCTTAACCCTGTAATGCCCATTTCTGTATCACATACAATGCAATGCTTTGCCACCCCTCTATGTTATATTTTTTAAATACAGCCTCACGAGACAGAATTGTTCATATGCAGTACTTTAATTATGAAACAGAATCTAGTTTCATAATTAAAGTGGGTTTTCTCATTTAAAAAATGCTTGGGCATTACAGGGTTAAAGCCACTGTTGCTTTGCCATTCGTTATTCAATTCTGCATACCAGAATATATTTTGTAATCAGTACATTCAAACAGTGCATTAACATCTACACATACACATAAAACTGAGGATATATTATAAAATATACATTGTTAAACCTGTATACCTGTATGGTCTTTTTTAGAAAGCTGTCCATTCTGTCTGATAATTGGTATCATAGCTTAATGGTCATTCTCATTTCTGTCCCATCTCCTCCAAATGTGTGTTTTTGATTTTCTACGGCTAAAGGAAATCTTCAACAGGCCAAAACAAACACCACTGTTACAGAACCGCTGGGAAATTATACATTGGTGGATAGTGTTTTACCTAATTGGCACTTTCAGATCTATTTTTATCAATGGCTTCATTATTTTAAATTATAATTGTTTTTAGTAACTGCACGCCACCATAAGCCAAGTCTCCTCAGAATAGCGTGGCTGTGTCTAGACTCCAGCATGAAATATTTTTTTAAACTATGTACATGATAATTTTCCATAACATCTTCAGGTTAAACAGCTAAATATTTACTGTATTTTTGCACCTGTAAGAAATGTTTGGCATTACACAATAGACATAACTGGACCTGCAACAATCTAGTATCTGAGTTAGTGATTGTTTTGAACACAATTTGCAATAGACCAGTAAATAATGTTGTACTATATCAACTGTATACTTAAAAGCCAAGGGCCCAATTACTGGGTTGAAGCAGTACATGGGTTAAATTAAACGTTACCTGATGGGTAAAGACCTCTTGTGAGTTTTATTTATGGTGACTCAAATGAACATTTATGAAAACGAGAATGTTAATGAAATCACAATATACTGACACCCTTAGGCATGTGTTTCCCTTTATTTTATTCAATATAAAAAATAAACTGCTTCAAAAATTCACTGCATCTTAAGTACCATAACTGTTCAATGCCAAAATACAATGAAGCAGTAATTTACAAATCAAGAGGGCCTAAGTGACTATAATAAGTATCAGATTGCCTTAAAGTTAGTATCCTAGTTTAGCAGGGTTTCCATTTTCATAATTACAGGGTTGAGATTGCAAAACTCTCTTAAGATGTTAATAGCTTGTGGCCTTCTGATTATTTAGAAGTTAATTTGATGACATCACCACCATGAGCAGCAGTGTGGAGTAGTGGTTAGGGCTCTGGACTCTTGACTGGAGCGGTTGTGGGTTCAATCGCAGGTGGGGGACACTGCTGCTGTATCCTAGATTGCTCCAGTAAAAACCCAGCTGTATAAATGGGTAATTGGATGTAAAAATAATGTGTAAAAAAATAATGTAATTGTATGTATTGTAACAAGATATGTGATATCTTGTAACAATTGTAAGTTGCCCTGGATAAGTGTGTCTGCTAATAAATAAATAATAATAATTAAGTGTCACGATTTCAAAGAAAATATTTTGAAAATATTTTGAACCCCAAATACTACTCAAACACAGCCAACAAAGCCCCATAACAATTCTGATATGTACAGTGGCTCATTAAGGACAGTGGGAAAAAATGAAATAGAAATTCTCAGGATCTCAATATTTCAAACTGTTATGTAGAGATCACAAGGTATTAGATCATTTATTTTATTGTTTTCCCTATGTCATCAATGATCCTCCATAGATGTACTTATCACCATGTGTTTAACACAATTTATGTTTGGAAAATGTAAATTCTATATGAAAAAGAAATTCACCCCCCCTTCCCATTCAGTCAGGGACTCATGCGATAGATAAAATATTTATTACAGATTAGACACAATAACACATTTATGCATATTATACATTCTTGAATAAAACATTTAACATATAATACATCTTTGGCCTCACCTCAGGGAACCCCTGCCCATAAATCTTCCCGCTGATAAGTGGAGAGGCTGACTGTAGGGAAAGGGGCAGGATAGCTGCCCTCCCCAAAAGACAAGTCTGTTTAAATCGCCAAACCAATTGACCTGCTTAATGATAAATACCTGGCCTTTGATAGTTAAGCAAAGGCAGGACTGCATCTCCCCCAAAATAACAAGCTAGATTTTAAATAACACAAAACCAGATGATTTCACTACATGATGATCCCAGCAGCCGACGCTGCCCCCTGCGCGGGGTGAGACAACAGTGCCGATTTTCCTGTCTAGAGCACGACTGCAGCCTTAGTGGCCTGATATAATGAAGGCCCACTGCCTTTCTCCCACTCATCCTATTCATCCACGCGTTGATGCACGAGCGTCATGACAAGCAACAAATATCTATTCATTTATTGATTCACATTGTGTCTGATAGTTGACTCCGCCCAAAAGAACGACTTGGATAGAGAACACTTCGTCTGCCCCCCGAGGGGCGCTCCCCCAACCACTGCGATAACAAGTCCCTTCCCCACGAGAGGACAGAGCGCGTATTGCCAAAGCAGCGTTCCTGAATTTGGTGTAAGATTGTCCCAACGTTAATTATTATTTCATTAGTATGCACATACAGTCAAACCTGTATTAAGAGACCACTCAAGGGACAGTCTAATAGTGGTCTCTTAACACAGATGGTCTCTTAAAAGAGGGCTCATAACTTATGAATTTTCTATTTGTCTCTGACATGCTTTCCTGTAATTATGTATGTCTTACATACACTGTAAAAGGCAGAAAAATGTAATATGAATAAAAGGAAGTATGAAATTTAATAACATTCATTTAGATAATGCATTTACAAAACAAATGATTTTGTGAAAGTAATGAATGCTTGCCTGTCTTAGGTCACACAAAATGTTTTAAATCCTTAGCAAATTTCAATGCATGTTTCTGCCTTTCAGGTATGTGTTGATTCATTGCATCCTGAAACCAACCCAGCAAAAGCATAAGATATTTTTCGATTACCGCACACATTGTTTTCATACTCTTATAAGTATGGCTTGAATTTTTCGGTGTTTATTTTCCTTTTAACGGTTTGTCTTTAAGTCTTACATCCTAATTATGAGAACATACTGTTAAATTAGTGGGAAAGAACAACACAACACGAAACAGACACATTGGAAGCTATCTAGTTCCCAGGCAAGTGCGAGGATGAAATGCATGTTAAAGTAGCATCTGGGGGAAGTGATTAATGTCATTGCTTGCTCTTGTGTTTGAATAACGAAGAAGGTGAAACAGAATCAGCAAGTCAATCAGGACATCAAGGTAAAAAAAAGCGACTTTGTTTAGTAATTAACAGTTTAATTAAGATATTGAATCGGCTCAAAACATGGTCACGTGAACAAAAATAAAAACTTAAAACTTCAAGCCCTAGTTTTTTCAGTTTCAAAATGCTGTATCTGCGTCCTTCTAGTGCCAAATTTTTCAGCAGTTTTTTTCTGGCACTGTCTTTACAAGTTTAATAACTTTAATTCTGTCATCTAGGGAGGACCTTTTGTTTCTCCATGTTTTCTCTCTTCCTTTGAGAGTGCTGTTGTTTTATTGATTACGGATAAAAGACGGCTAAAATGGTTACCGTATTGCTTTGAATTTAGGACGTATTATTATTATTTGTTTATTTAGCAGACACCTTTATCCAAGGTGACTTACAGAGACTAGGGTGTGTGAACTATGCATCAGCTGCAGAGTCACTTACAATTACGTCTCACCCGAAAGACAGAGCACAAGGAGGTTAAGTGACTTGCTCAGGGTCACACAATGAGTTAGTGGCTGAAGTGGGTTTTGAACTGGGGACCTCCTGGTTACAAGCCCTTTTCTTTAACCACTGGACCACACAGCTTCCTACCATTTAAAACCATATTTTTCTTATAACAATAGCCCTGTGTAAGGGTGCTTAATACAGGTTTCAGTCCGTTGACGGGTAAGAGAATTTTGGTCGCCGTTCGTGTTAGACAGGTAGTCGCTTAATACAGTTAAATAAAAGCACAAATATCATTGGTAGGAATTTAAAGTGGTCACTTAGACCAGGTGGTCGCTAACTAAAGGTGGTCGCATGAGCAGCTTTGACTGTATCTCGATAGAACTTTGTCTGCTGCGCGGTGTCCCGAACCACCCATCATGTTTGAGTGGTTCCATGTCCGACGCTTCGGAGTAGGATGGAAGATGAAAGACCGGTATAGTGTTATTTACAGGTATGCACTAAAAAGCGGTATGCAGCGCATGCCTAAACAACTGCTAAGAAGCAGGGAAGCGCCCATTCAAATCTGGTACGTTATGTTGTCTTTTTTTATGTTGTACGTTATGTTTTTAATGTAATGTATCATGTTTTTCCACCATTAAGAAAATAGTATGAAAATATTTATCATATGCAATACATTAGGTCTTGTACATTTTTTTTTTTTAATTTACTTGTGCAACTTTGCAGTGCACTTCTCATTTTGTCTTGTTCGTCATGAATTGTTTGTTATTTTCAGAATCATTTTAGAGATTGATTGTCTGTTTCCAGTATAATAAAAAAGAATGTATAATTAATTAATAATTGAAACAATTGATTGCCCCTGTACCAAAATCTACTAGCGTGTATGTGATGACGTACCACTGTCTGACTTTACACGGGTCAAGTTTTTGTACACGTACCGCTTTCTGACGATGTTAAGTTTGGTTCAGACCAGCTGAAACGACTTGCTGAATATCGAAACATAAAAGTACAAATGCGGCGTTTGGAAAGACTGACTTGTAAAGTATGATGTTATGTTGCGATCCTGGTAGTGGATCAGGTAAGATTTAAATCCTTTCCTTGATAATCATTGGACAAGTAATTACGTTACTGCTATTTTGATTGACAATGTCGGGTTATTGACGCGTGATGACTTGATTTGACTGACTGATTAAAAGTGATCCCAGATCTGAACCACCGCTTTGCTTAATTTTTGTTACATTCAGAAATGTATGTATGGCTTAAATAAGGACATTATCCTGAATAAAAAAATAAAAAGATTTGTGTCACATTATAGTAAGATTGCTTTGTTTTTTGCCATTTACTTGTGTAATTAAAAAACTATTGGCTCTAATAAACTGTAATCATGATATCAACAAACAATAATGCACTGTATAGACCACTTCCTTTTCAACGCCCCAGAAAATTTTGGACTTAACCAGCCAAAAAGTAGCCAACTTGTGTTTTTTATACCAGCCAAAAAACACTACTTACATTTAAGATTTAATAATACTACATATGCTACAAAAAAAAGTATGCAGTTTTTTTTTTTTTTTTACATTACTAATCTGCTCTGCTTGTTTATTTCAAACTGTAAAACTAATAGCACAAGCACTGCTATTTGTTACCTGATGAAACCAGGCACCAGGGGGAATAAAATCAGAATGCGTGAAATAAATTGTTTAGAACTGTTGGCAGATACAGTAGGTTGGTATCCTGTTAAGTCACAACATTTGTAGTTTCGTACATATTAGCTGATTTCAAAAAGGAATTCCCAAAAGTAATCCCATCTGCCTGTAGAGAAAAACGAATCCTCAGGAAATTTTCTAAAGTACAGACTGAGAGAATTGCATAGTTTCCTTTTCTGGAACTAGTGTAGTGTGCGATTATATATATATATATATATATATATATATATATATATATATATATATATATATATATATATATAGTTTAAGTTGTAATCATATAATGACTTATTTGAATTCAAAATCATGTAGGACAAGCCTATACTGAAATAATCAGACTGGACACTGCTTCTAGTGAATATAAAGGAACAGTTTTATTAGAAGTTAAACTAAGTAAAGGAAAAATTAAAGGTGTAACAACTAAACTAAAACAATACAACCTTATGAGAATTATCTACTTTGGATTCTAGCTTTAAATGCAGAATGATAATTGTCTTGTAAAACCCACATCAATTTGTATAAATCACATACAAATAAACAGTTACTATTGTGTTCATTAACTCAAAGCATGAATTGAAAGCAATCTTACATTTTACCTCAAGCAAAATGTTAATTTTGCTTTAAGGCCTGCTTATTCTCGAGTTTATAAGAGGATACAAACATTATGTGTTGAAGACTTTCTCTGCCTTTTCCAGCCGGTCCGTATCTCATCAACACAGACCATCAAAGACTCTCCTGCAGGCAAGGAAAGTCCAAATTCCAGGGTTTGTCTTCCTTGCGTTGCGTCTCCACACCAGGGGACAAAATTAATGTTTTTTTTTTCAAAAACAAGAGTCATTCACTATTTAGGTATTCCACAGAAACAGCAAATCCTCCACACGACATGCACTCTTCGTCCGAGTATTTCTGGGATATTCCACCGCAGATTCCGGCACTGCTAGCTGAATAAGAATATATTTCAATCTCTGTCGACTTCAAATGAAATGTCCAAAAATGATCTTCCTCCGGTGGTCAGTCTGGGCTCTTCATCATCCTCTTCATCATTGTCGCTGAGTGATAAGTCAGCATCACTGTTGCTGGTATCGAAATCCTCTGAATCAACTTCACTCCCGTTGCACATTATAGAAAGACCACATACATTGCCATGTTTAGCTTTCACTAAAAACTAAGACTGAATATATTTATAGTCTCTGTCGACTTCAAATGATATGTCCAAAAATGATCTTCCTCCGGTGATCAATCTGGGCTAAGTTAGAGATTTGATTCCAAGTACTTTTAGGATTTTAGACGTCTTACGTGGCAGACTTCCACACCAAGGCAAACACTGGGGTTGTTATCCCATATCAGAGTTTCCAAAAACGGTTCAAGCCAATCACAGGCTGCGGGTCTTCAAATTGTCAAATCTCAGAGCCCTGTTTTGCATGTCAAGGAGCACCGATTGAAAGTTGTGCTTGTCCTTTTCTAATCCTCTTCTCACCCGGTGATTGGATAGTTTGTTTATTTGTGGCTGTGCCCGAGTCCACGTGGGGTGTTTTCCCATTGGCTGTTCTAGTTCTGAGACGGCCAAGTGTTCTATATTGGTCTGCTGTTTTGCCCCCGTCGGCTGGATTCATGAGTTGGACTGTTCTCTGTCTGCGGTGTCAAAGCATTCAAAATCTGCTTGTGGAAGACACCCCCTGGCGCCACAGGATTTATTCAACGACGCTAAAAACTATATAAACTACAACTAAACAAGTAAAACTAATAATAAAACAAAAAATAATAATTTAAAACACTATATATATATATATATATATACTTGTAAAAGTTGAATGGCTTCCCGAAAGTCTTCTAAACGCCCACAGCTGGATTGGAATTGCTACATGACACGCAATTGGATGCAAATGTCACCGGACCCTCCCCCGACTTTTATTGCACATTCCACAGTACTAGCACTGCCTTAGAGAATGAAACCTGAAACGCTAGACTGAGAAACCGATCATAGAATAGAATGGGAAACTTGACGTACGCCGGTACGGCATGGTACTGTAAGTGAGTTTTCATTTGACGTACATGCGTACGTCATGGTGTTGAAGGGGTTAAGTTGGAAAACAGTAAAACAGCAGTAAGTCCCAAATATGCCAAATTTCAACAATGGGTTTGGCCACCTCAAGTAACAATACAGGTATCACATTAGTTTTTGATCTGGTTTAGACCAATTAACACTTATTTTCAAGAAGTCAAATTATATCATCTGTATTGAGAGCAACAGTAGTTCCGCACGCCAAGTTATCAGCAAGAACTGCCAGACTCTATTCAGCAAGGATAGCTTACTTGTTTTCAGGGTTTTGGTGCAGCAAAAGTAAATCAGCCAAAATCACCATTTAACTTTTAATTTGTTCCCAACACTGAGGTGAAATGTAGAAAAAAGTGAATACATGTCATACAAGAAGAGGAATAAGTCACCAATGTAAAAATGTCCTTCTCCTTTTTCTCCTGTTTTTTTCTTTTTTCCTTTTTTTTTTGTAAGTGTATGCAGACCCCAGGCACGTTTATCCATGCATATGTATATTACAGGACATCCAAGTTTAATGACAATCAACTTGTTTTGTGAACATGGAAATATACTAGGGAACACACTTATTGTGGCGTGTATATCATTTATATTAAATGATTTATTTATCTTTTAAAATGGAACATTTGCCTGCAAAAACATATGTTCTTTATATAATATAAATATAAAAAGATCTAGCATGCATGGGATTTGAAACTATAACCTTCAGTTTGCAAGCGTGTTGTGTTATACTGTCAATGCTACACGATTAGTTAAGAAAACAAGCAGTATTTTGAAAGATGAAATCAGCCAGCTGAGAATTCTCAGGACTTCTATTTTGAAGATTTTTCGAGTTATCATTCATCTTCATCATCATCATCATCATCATTCTGAGATTCTGATCTTGAGCTCTGAAAAATGTTGGTTTCCTGTCAGTGTAAAGCTCATTGTGGTCCTGCGGCAAAGTGGCTGCTGATTAGAAACAGGTGCAGAGGTGATGCAGTGCAGAAATAATCACACAGAAGGAAACTGTAATCCATTTGGAAAAGGGGGTCTTTTATTTATAAACTCCCGGTCTGGCGACCAAACAATAAACCTCCGGCAATACACACCAATGTGTAAAGCACAGAAGGAAACGATAATAAATGGATTGCAGACCAAATAATAGTACACGTTATCCGCCCCACAATAATAAAAAACACGGTCACCAGTCCGGGTGCATGCAGTAGTGCTCGTGGTGGGTGATAACAATTAAACAGTGACTGTGGTGTAGTATGGCTCTGGGTAGTGCTGGCCCAATGCGACAGCTCCGGAGACGTGTTAGCCGTCTAGTGAATTCACAAAAACAAAAGACAATTACTAACAGCGACAAAACAAACAGAACACTCACAAACTCTTTTCAGTTTTTAAAGGGGTTTCTCCCGGTCCTTCGTTTCTTGTTTTCTGAACCAAGTGAAGGAAAAGATTTGTTATTCTCCGTCCCCTTTATGCTATCACACATGACCCCTTGGTAATCGAGTGCAGCTGTCTCTACTGTCTGCAGCTGCTACGTCGTTTACCTTCCGGATCAATACGTTCCTGCAACAGAGTCTCGACTTCTTCCAGGATGACCGACTTCCCGGTCCAGGGAAAGAACTGTCAGTCCAGCCCGTCCAAAGACTTCTCCTTTTGCTGCTTAGCACCCTCACAGGTCGGGAGGGAGATTTACAACCAAAACTCATTATATTTCTGTCACAAGTCCCTATTGGTGCAAGGAAGTACGGTTCCTCTCGACACTGGTTGATGAGAGTTAAGGCTGAGGCGATGCATGCACATTGGCTTGTGTTTTTCAGGCCCCACCACTTTCACAGTTGAACCTATTTGCTTGGTGCTGGCCAAGATTACCCCAATTGTTCTTCTAACTTAGCTTGTGTTTTTGATACAAGTTAGAAGAAACAATTGGGGCAACCTTGGCCCCCATCGGGCAAGGTTGCCCCAATGGTTTATTGAAACTTGGCTTGTGTTTTTGATATCTCAACTTTAAATGGCTGGGCACTTTTGATAACTTGGTGTTTTTTCACATTTACAATGTGTTTTTGTTTCAGATTTAAAGGTTGACTTCACTCCCCCTTAGGAGCAGGATTGCTGTTTGCAGGTAAAGCAGGTTTTTTTTAAGTTGACAATTCATTTTTGTATCCACATTTCATTCATCGGCCAGAACATTCCCCCATAAGCAGGGAGAGTGTGAATATGCTCTAAAATAGCAATGCTACTGGTACCTTGTTTATAGATAAAGGATTACAAAACAATGTGTGTTTGTGTAGCAGTATTATTATGTTTTTGAAGCTACTGGAAATTTTTGTTTTGTTTTGTTTTTCTTTTATTGATTCTAGCTGCTCTGTCTTTTGTACTTTATGGATCAAAGTAATCATTACTTTCCTTAATCTGTTTGAAGTCATACAAAACGACACAAAGAAAGTAGTTGACCATAATTATGTTTTTATTTTGTAAATATAAAGTTAAGCCATGTTTTGTTGTTTCATAATGGATTTTTTTTTTTTATGAGCATGTTTTTGTTTTATTACTTTTTTGTCTGTAATCATGTGTGTGCTCCAAATATTTTTTATTGGAATTTCTGTATCAGGGAAAATCTCTGCCTAGAATTCTAAACAATTTCCACAAAGCATACAAAACAGTTGATTATTCTCCCATATCCTCCTATGAAGTAAATTAGGAAGAGTGGGCTGGTTCAGCTTTAGAAAAGTTCCACACTAGCAGTGCTCAAGTTTCCATTCCTCATGGCTTGCCATCCCTTCACTGGTTCCAGGAGTCTTGCTGTCTACTCTTTAAATAGAGCTGACCTCAGCCTAGCTCTGGTTGCTACAATCTTTTACTCTAAAGTAACTGGCAGAGACACTTCTTTGCTCAATTAAATTTAGAACGGAAATTAACCCTTTTCAAGGTTAAACTCCTAGTGAAATATTACTGTGGTGACATGTGGCCAACTTCTTTGTATTTCAGTGTATTCTGTATAATGTTGTATACAAAGCTTAAATGCAATCCTTACATCTTCCTTGCTACTATCCATTCCCAGTTCACATGTCACTTAGACGTTGGTAACAAAACTCTTTCAAAAGTCAATGTTTATCAAACTGGTCGAATTCTGGTATTACATTCTTGTAATTTGGTAACACTTCATTTTAGGGTTATGAACATCACATATACTATTCACACTACCTAGATAATGTGGCATCATTACGTGTCAAAATTGTGTTTGTGAATTGGTAATCATAGCCTTTTGTACCACAAGTCCCAGACGCTGACTATTTACACTTTTTTTTTTTTAACTGTATTAAAATGAACATTAGCATCACATTGATCAAATGGTTAATTTAGTACATTCTGTTTCGGAGGTCTTTCAAAGAACATAAAAAGTCCCTAAAATTGTAGTTCTGAAAAGTAGTCACCAACTCCAGCAAAGCGGAACATAATGTTTTAGTAATTTTCTAGTCTGAACTGTGGAAAAAGTAAGTGCTTTGTCTGTTAGATAAATTGCACCAAACAATTTGCTAAAGTCCACAGACTTAAATAGAAGTTAAAAAAGAAAATACTGATACAGGCTGAATAGGACAGAACTGAAAGCCAGCCAGGAGTCTAAAATTGATTATGTTCCCTAGGCCACAAGAGAGAATTTGAGTTGCAGCCATATATGGAATCAAGCGTGTAAGTAAATAGAGAAACTGACCTTTGTGCACATATTTTCCCATCTCCCTTCAACAAAGAAATTAGCTGACAGTAATCTCTGGGCACTCCCAGAGTAAACACTTCACAGAAATAACACCCTTGGTAATTACAGTGCATCTAAGGAGATTTTTACCCTGTGTACAAGTTCACATTTCACTTGACAGGGTTTTAATCGCCATTTGTAAACAATGATCTCTAGTTTTGCTCTTGAGCAATCAAGGGCTCAGTTAAAATATGTAAGATGTAATAAGACAACAATATTTTAAACTCTTTCTGAACAATTATATCAAATTCATGATACCAAAATCCATTTTTTCATTGTAAAAATGTTTAAAAATGTGGCCACACACTAAACTTTTATTTTTGTTTGTTATTTTGTGATCTGACACCTCATAGTTTCAAACAGGTTGTGTTCCAGTTGGATCCATTGCTGCTGAAGAACAAATAAACTAGTAGAGTTTCAACAAAGAGCAAATCATTTATTCAGAAATGTACTTTAGCAGTAATACCAGCTACATCTGGCTCTACACAAATGTGAGGACACAACACATAACATAATTGTTTTATTTATTATTATTTAAAATATATATATTGGACTCGACCTACTGGGATACAATATCTACTCTGAAGGGAGATCACATACAAACAGCCAATGTTACATACAATTTAGTATATAGGAGGCTGTGTGGTCCAGTGGTTAAAGAAACGGCCTTGTAACCAAGAGGTCCCCGGTTCAAATCCCACCTCAGCCACTGACTCATTGTGTGACCCTGAGCAAGTCACTTAACCTCCTTGTGCTCCGTCTTTCGGGTGAGATGTAGTTGTAAGTGACTCTGCAGCTGACGCACAGTTCACACACCCTAGTCTCTGTAAGTCGCCTTGGATAAAGGCGTCTGCTAAATAAACAAATAATATATCATCTGCGCAGCAACAAGCACTGAAAAATACAGCCCATATTTTGAATTACAATACTGGCATTTCAAAGTATGGGTATTTTTAGCATAATGTAGTGTGTATGTCTGATTGCTAAAGGAAATCTTAGCTTCTGTTAAGCATAAGTAGGCAGAGATCCATGTCTTACATTAGTCTCAATCAATTTTAGAAACCACTGCAAGCTTTTATTAGATTTTCACCATGAGCTTGTGGCAAAGTGCCCCCCCTGTGTATTATATGTTACGTGTTGTGTGTAAATGTTGGTGTATAGTCATCGGTACACGGGATATAAACGGGTCTGTGTTTCACTTGTGATTTAAAAATGTAGATTTATATTTAGGCACGGAGGGCACAAATCACTTCACGTGCTAGTTAAAATGTAATGTGTGGTCACGGGAGTGCACTTAATTAATTCACGCAGTTGTACCGAGATTCCAATTGAATGATTGACTAGCAATCGAGTCTCGCACAACTGCATAAAAACAGCATGTTTTCACTCACTCGGGTTGGGTGTTCGTGAGTGGAGAACGGGTGTAGCGAGGAAGAAAGTTAAAGATAACAATTGCTATCGCGTGCTGGTAGGACCAGCACGATACTTGTTTGTTTAAACTCACCGTGTTTGTGTGTCTGTCCATCCACCGTTTGTTAATGTTAGTCCGTTTTGTTGGTCTATTTATTTTGGCGTAAGTGCCGTGTCCTGTGTGTTTTGTTAAACCTTTTATTTTCTGTCTGTTTATTTATTAAATGCTGAGCGAAAGCATTCGCTCAGCTCCACCAAACTCCACCTCTCTCTGTCGTTTTTGTTCCTGCTTCTGCCGTGGACGTCACCGCCCAGTCATCCTGTCACACGTGGTGTCAGAACCGGCATAACAGCGCTCCAGGACTCAGGCCAGAGCGGGAACCGCAGGTTTTTTGTTTGTTTGTTTTTGTTTTTTTTTGAAAAATAAAAGGGGAAAAAATGGAAGGCTGGAACTGGAGAGATGGCTGCCAGGATCTGGAGGTCCTCCTTGGTGGTCTAGAGGACCAAGGCTGGTGCCTTGCCTGTGGGGAGTTCGGGCACCCAGTGGTGCGCTGCCCCTATCAAGAGGGAGAGGAGGAACTGGCCCAGGAGAGGAAGGTGAGGAGGAGGCAGAGAAGGGGAAAGGGGAAGAGGAAGGTGGAGTATCCACCGCCCAAGTCTCCACCAGCAGAGGAAGAATGCCTGCTGGTTTTGCCTCCACAGCCTGAGTGGGAGGAGCCCGAACGTCCTACGCCTGAGTGGGAGGAGCCCAAACGTCCTACGCCTGAGTGGGAGGAGCCCGAACGTCCTACGCCTGAATGGGAGGAGTCGGTGCGTCCACAGCCCAAGAGGGAGGAGTCGGTGCGCCCACAGCCCAAGAGGGAGGAGTCGGTGCGCCCACAGCCCAAGAGGGAGGAGTCGGAAGGCCCACAGCCCAAAAAGGGGAAGGTAGAGCGTCCACAGCCCCAGTCTCCACTAGCAGAGGGTGAATTCCTGCTGGTTCCACTTCCATTGCCATGGGAGGACTGCTTGCAGCTCCCACCTCCACCAGCAGAGGGTGAATTCCTGCTGGTCCCGCCGCCACCTCCATCGGCAGGAGCAGAGCAGCAGGAGCTGTCTCTGCCTCCGCCACCTCCACCGCCAGGAGCAGAGCAGCAGGAGCTGCCTCTGCCTCCTCCACCAGCAGAGGGTGAGTGCCTGCTGGGTCCCTGTCCACCAGCAGAGGGTGAATGCCTGCTGGGTCCTTGTCCACCAGCAGAGGGTGAATGTCTGCTGGGTCCCTGTCCACCAGCAGAGGGTGAAATCCTGCTGGGTCCCTGTCCACCAGCAGAGGGTGAATGCCTGCTGGGTTCCTGTCCACCAGCAGAGGGTGAATGCCTGCTGGGTCCCTGTCCACCAGCAGAGGGTGAATGCCTGCTGGGTCCCTGTCCACCAGCAGAGGGTGAAGGCCTCCTGGGTCCCCCACCAGCAGAGGGAAAATGCCTGCTGGTCTCCCCTTCCGAGGCAGAGCCGCACCAGTCCCCTGAAACAAGGGTAGACTACACGCCGCTCCCACCTCCGCCGCCAGGAGACTACACGCCGCTCCCACCTCCACTGGCAGGAGCAGAGCAGCAGGAGCTGCCTCTGCCTCCGCCACCTTCACTGGCAGGAGCAGGGCAGCAGGAGCTGCCTCTGCCTCCGCCACCTTCACTGGCAGGAGCAGAGCAGCAGGAGCTGCCTCTGCCTCCGCCACCTCCATCGGCAGGAGCAGAGCAGCAGGAGCTGCCTCTGCCTCCGCCAACCCCACCAGCAGAGGAGGAATGTCTGCTGGTATCACTTCCCACCAGCAGAGGATGAATGCCTGCTGGTATCACTTCCCCACCAGCAGAGGATGAATGCCTGCTGGTATCACTTCCCCACCGCCACGAGGAGAGGAGCAGGAGCTGCCTCTCCCGCCACCAGAAGGACCAGGACTAGATGCTGGCGGTCCTCAGCAGCCCTTGCATAGGCTGCTGAGGGAAGCACGGGAAGAACCGCCCGCCGCAGAGGCCGAGAAGAGGGCCAACACCGCACCCCAGCTTGTCCTGACTGCCTGCCTCGCCGCCCAAGGATGCCTGCCTGCGCCGCCCAAGGATGCCTGCCTCGCCGCCCAAGGATGCCTGCCTCGCCGCCCAAGGATGCCTGCCTCGCTCGCCCAAGGATGCTTGCCTTGCATCGCCTGGGGTTGCCAGCCGCTCGCATCGCCTGGTTGCCAGCCGCCCGCATCGCCTGGGGTTGCCAGCCGCTCCGCGACGCCTGGGGTTGCCAGCCGCCCGCGACGCCTGGGGTTGCCAGCCGCTCCGCGATCGCCTGGGGTTGCCAGCCGCCCGCGACGCCTGGGGTTGCCAGCCGCTCCGCACGCCTGGGGCTGCCTTTTGCTCCGCGATCGCCTGGGGCTGCCTTTTGCTCCACACAGGGTGCAGAGTGCGAGGGAGAAGTGGAGCTCCCGCTGCCGCCTCTATGGCCAGGGGCTCCTCCCGAGTTCGCCTCCCGAGGGTCCGCTGCTGCTGCCGCCGCCTCCCGAGGGTCCGCTGCTGCTGCCGCCGCCTCCCGAGGGTCCGCTGCTGCTGCCGCCGCCTCCCGAGGGTCCGCTGCTGCTGCCGCCACCTGGGGTCGCCAGGGATCCTGCCGCCTGGGGTCGCCGGGCCTCTGCTTTGCCTCGGTCGCTACACTGTGGCCGGAGCTCCATGAAGGGGAGCTGCGGCCATGAAGAAAGGGGGGAGGTCAGGAGACCAGCTCCCCAGCCGCATTTCCGTGGCAGGAACACGGTGGCCGGAGCCCCACGGAGGGGAGCTGGCGGCCACAAAGAAGGGGGGAGGTCAGGAGACCAGCTCCCCTGCAGCAGTTTCGCTGCCGGAATTGGGTGGCCGGAGCCCCACGGAGGGAACTGCCGCCATGAAGAAGGGGAGGTCAGGAGACCAGCTTCCCCGCAGCAGTTTCGCTGCCGGAGATTGTGTGGTCGGAGCCCCACGGAGGGGAACTGCCGCCATGAAGAAGGGGGAGGTCAGGAGACCAGCTCCCCAGCTGCACTTTCGCGGCAGGAGATAGTGTGGCTGAAGCCCCGAAGAGGAGCTGCCAGCCACGAAGAATTGGGGTGCGGACATTCCACCATGGCCACCCCCAGAAACAACTTGCTTCCCCTCTTCCGGGACTTTGGGACTGAGGGGAGGTGGCCATTGAGGCCATGTGTGCTTTGCACAAGGGGGTATATGTGGCAAAGTGCCCCCTGTGTATTATATGTTACGTGTTGTGTGTAAATGTTGGTGTATAGTCATCGGTACACGGGATATAAACGGGTCTGTGTTTCACTTGTGATTTAAAAATGTAGATTTATATTTAGGCACGGAGGGCACAAATCACTTCACGTGCTAGTTAAAATGTAATGTGTGGTCACGGAGTGCACTTAATTAATTCACGTGCAGTTGTACCGAGATTCCAATTGAATGATTGACTAGCAATCGAGTCTCGGTACAACTGCATAAAAACAGCATGTTTTCACTCACCGGGGTTGGGTGTTCGTGAGTGGAGAACGGGTGTAGCGAGGAGGAAAGTTAAAGATAACAATTGCTATCGCGTGCTGGTAGGACCAGCACGATACTTGTTTGTTTAAACTCACCGTGTTTGTGTGTCTGTCCATCCACCGTTTGTTAATGTTAGTCCGTTTTGTTGGTCTATTTATTTTGGCGTAAGTGCCGTGTCCTGTGTGTTTTTGTTAAACCTTTTATTTTCTGTCTGTTTATTTATTAAATGCTGAGCGAAAGCATTCGCTCAGCTCCACCAAACTCCACCTCTCTCTGTCGTTTTTTGTTCCTGCTTCTGCCGTGACGTCACCGCCCAGTCATCCTGTCACAGAGCTCCATTTAAATAACAATCTAAAGTAAATCGACTTAGATGAAACAAAACCATGTTTCATTTTACACCAGAGAGGTTACGCACAAATGACTTTTTACATAAAGAAAGAAATTGAAAAGTTTTATATGATAATTCACAGGACAAGAGCAAGGGCTGTGTAGAGAAAAAAAAAACATCTGGAATTGAGAATAGGAGAAAAGTGCTTTGTGACTTAAGGATGAGTATGGGTATTCACCTTGGATCGCGGAGAGTTTCTTTCGTGGAGGTGAGACCGAACCAATCGGCCTCCAAGGCTGGGAAGCAGCCAGTACTTCCCCCAAGGGGAACCTAGAGGTGAGAAAATGGGACAACGAAAGAGAGTTAGAATAGATTTGGCCAGGGGTTCCCTTTGGCTGTGGAGAAACTACTTTGCGGAGGATGAAGCCAGCGGCTGGGCTTCTAAGGTTGGGAAGTGAAACTCCCAGCAACTGCACCACCAATGCAATATATATATATATATATATATATATATATATATATATATATATATATATATATATATAATTGATTTCCATTACATGAGAGTAGATGTTAAAACTTCATGCTGATTTGAACTTGGCTCTTGCCAAGATAAGCACCAACTAAGACGTAGCTTCACAGTAAACTAATGTGATCCATATGTGTCTCCATCCATTTGCGCTTCCTTCCATATGATGATGTAGATATCCTTCTGTCTGGTGTTGATGGCTGAAGTGTAATGCTGGCTCCAGGGATCAGCTTATTGCCTCCCTAGCGCATCACAACACACAACGGCTGCGATGCTGGCTCCGGGGATCAACCATAGTGCGGTCTCCCCAGCACATCAGCATGACAACCGTCTGGATTGAGCTAAGTAGGGTACATCTCTGGGGTCTTCAAGTGGGCACCTTCCATCCTCTGTGTTTCGTCGACTAGCCCACGACACCTCAATATATATGCAATAAGGCCTGACAGGCCTTGCTGAATATACGGATGCCTCGGGGCGTTGTGAGGTACTCGACTTCGTCTCGTGCCTCCCACCCCCCAAGAAGTTACTGCATTTATAATTCAGGTCAGACAGTGGATTTGAAGAAAAAAAAAGCATAAATCACATTTAGGGCATTTTTTTTAATTAAATATCCTTACACCAATAAAGTAGCCCCATTTATAACTTTGAAGTACACACTAAGTTAAGATGAGTAAATACATTTTATTGGAACATGCAAAAGAGAGTACATCTGTATTTATGATATAGTGGACATTGTCATTGAAAAGATGCACCAGGGGGCGGAGATGAGACGGCACTGAGTTCTTTTTGTCCTTGTCACTGACAGTGCAGACACACTGTTTGAGCAGAACAGACGGGAGAAATAAAAATAAATACAACAACATCTTGGATTTCAATAATTTTTCAAGGTATGTATCTGAGAGGGGTGGATAGTGTGCAGAAGTGTATTTTTGTGTTTTTCTGTAGCGTTTACAAACCGTTAAAATACATTATTTTAAGTGACATAGTCGGTTTGGCTGAGTATAAAGACAGCGATTTTTTTTCTTTTTTTTCTTTGTTCATTTAATTGTTCTTCATCCAAATTGCCATGTCTACTTATACTTTGGGATTTTTTGCATGTAATTGGTCACTCAGCTGTACATCTGTAAAAGCTGTTTGATACTTTTAAATTGTGTGAGGCAGCAGTGATTTAGAATATGTGACAAGGCTCCAAACTCTCCATATCCACCCAATATACGGACAACGGACAGCTGGAACCTAGCTTGACCAATCACATTGCTTGTTTCACGTTCCATTGCCAGCCCTGGATTTATATATATATATATATATATATATATATATATATATATATATATATATATATATATATATATATATATACTGTGCAAAAGTTTTAGGCAGGTGTGAAAAATGCTGTAAAGTAAGAATGCTTTCAAAATAGACATGTTAATAGATTATATTTATCAATTAACTAAATGCAAAGTGAGTGAACAGAAGAAAATCTAAATCAAATCCATATTTGGTGTGACCACCCTTTGCCTTCAAAACAGCATCAATTCTTCTAGGTACACTTGCACAAAGTCAGGGATTTTGTAGGCATATAGTCAGGTGTATGATTAAACAATTATACCAAACAGATGCTAATGATCATCAATTCAATATGTAGGTTGAAACACAATCATTAACTGAAACAGAAACAGCTGTGTAGGAGGAATAAAACTGGGTGAGGAACAGCAAAACTCAGCTAACAAGGTGAGGTTACTGAAGACAGTTTACTGTCAAAAGTCATACACCATGGCAAGACTGAGCACAGCAACAAGACACAAGGTAGTTATACTGCATCAGCAAGGTCTCTCCCAGGCAGAAATTTCAAGGCAGACAGGGGTTTCCAGATGTGCTGTCCAAGCTCTTTTGAAGAAGCACAAAGAAACGGGCAACGTTGAGGACCGTAGACGCAGTGGTCGGCCAAGGAAACTTACTGCAGCAGATGAAAGACACATCATGCCTTCTTCCCTTCGCAATCGGAAGATGTCCAGCAGTGCCATCACCTCAGAATTGGCAGAAAACAGTGGGACCCTGGTACACCCATCTACTGTCCAGAGAAGTCTGGTCAGAAGTGGCCTTCATGGAAGACTTGCGGCCAAAAAGCCATACCTCCGACGTGGAAACAAGGCCAAGCGACTCAACTATGCACATAAACACAGGAACTGGGGTGCAGAAAAATGGCAGCAGGTGCTCTGGACTGATGAGTCAAAATTTGAAATATTTGGCTGTAGCAGAAGGCAGTTTGTTCACCGAAGGGCTGGTGAGCGGTACACGAATGAGTGTCTGCAGGCAACAGTGAAGCATGATGGAGGTTCCTTGCAAGTTTGGGGCTGCATTTCTGCAAATGGAGTTGGGGATTTGGTCACAATTATATGTATAATATACAGTACTGTGCAAAAGTTTTAGGCAGGTGTGAAAAAATGCTGTAAAGTAAGAATGCTTTCTAAAATAGACATGTTAATAGTTTATATTTATCAATTAACAAAATGCAAAGTGAGTGAACAGAAGAAAAATCTACATCAAATCAATATTTGGTGTGACCACCCTTTGCCTTCAAAACAGCATCAATTCTTCTAGGTACACTTGCACACAGTTTTTGAAGGAACTCGGCAGGTAGGTTGGCCCAAACATCTTGGAGAACTAATCACAGTTCTTCTGTGAATTTAGGCAGCCTCAGTTGCTTCTCTCTTCATGTAATCCCAGACAGACTCGATGATGTTGAGATCAGGGCTCTGTGGGGCCATACCATCACTTCCAGGACTCCTTGTTCTTCTTTACGCTGAAGATAGTTCTTAATGACTTTCGCTGTATGTTTGGGGTCATTGTCATGCTGCAGAATAAATTTGGGGCCAATCAGATGCCTCCCTGATGGTATTGCATGATGGATAAGTGTCTGCCTGTACTTCTCAGCATTGAGGAGACCATTAATTCTGACCAAATCCCCAACTCCATTTGCAGAAATGCAGCCCCAAACTTGCAAGGAACCTCCACCATGCTTCACTGTTGCCTGCAGACACTCATTCGTGTACCGCTCACCAGCCCTTCGGTGAACAAACTGCCTTCTGCTACAGCCAAATATTTCAAATTTTGACTCATCAGTCCAGAGCACCTGCTGCCATTTTTCTGCACCCCAGTTCCTGTGTTTTCGTGCATAGTTGAGTCGCTTGGCCTTGTTTCCACGTCGGAGGTATGGCTTTTGGCCACAAGTCTTCCATGAAGGCCACTTCTGACCAGACTTCTCCGGACAGTAGATGGGTGTACCAGGGTCCCACTGTTTTCTGCCAATTCTGAGCTGATGGCACTGCTGGACATCTTCCGATTGCGAGGGAAGTAAGCATGATGTGTCTTTCATCTGCTGCAGTAAGTTTCCTTGGCCGACCACTCGCGCTTCACGGTCCTCCACGCGTCCGTTTCTTTGTGCTTCTTCAAAAGAGCTTGGACAGCACATCTGGAAACCCCTGTCTGCCTTGAAATTTCTGCCTGGGAGAGACCTTGCTGATGCAGTATAACTACCTTGTGTCTTGTTGCTGTGCTCAGTCTTGCCATGGTGTATGACTTTGACAGTAAACTGTCTTCAGCAACCTCACCTTGTTAGCTGAGTTTGGCTGTTCCTCACCCAGTTTTATTCCTCCTACACAGCTGTTTCTGTTTCAGTTAATGATTGTGTTTCAACCTACATATTGAATTGATGATCATTAGCACCTGTTTGGTATAATTGTTTAATCATACACCTGACTATATGCCTACAAAATCCCTGACTTTGTGCAAGTGTACCTAGAAGAATTGATGCTGTTTTGAAGGCAAAGGGTGGTCACACCAAATATGGATTTGATTTAGATTTTTCTTTTGTTCACTCACTTTGCATTTAGTTAATTGATAAATATAATCTATTAACATGTCTATTTTTGAAAGCATTCTTACTTTACAGCATTTTTTCACACCTGCCTAAAACTTTTGCACAGAACTGTATATATTACATATAGCAAGAAACTATGTTAATGCAGCGTTAGGATTGAACTCATTGCCACAAAAGTAAGGAAATGTGGTATTAGGGTTTTTAACCCTAACTCGCCACCCCACACAAGCAGCCAAAGAAACCAGACAACACAAGCAACCGCAGACTGTCGTCATCAGGTAAGACATAGAACATGCAACTCTTTGTAAAGTTGATACGGTTCTTCAGCCTGAAGTGGGTGTGTATGTTTTGAAGTGTACATGTATATTCATTGCTACAGCACTGGTTGGCCATGATGATGGATGTCTCTTGTGTCATCTGGAAAGAGTTGCATGTTCTATGTCTGGGGTGCTCATTTATTTTAGTGAAGGTCAAAAATTCTTGGCTACAGCAAAAGATCAAAAAAATGAATTGGAAAATCACTGTGCTTTCTCTTCAAGTGAATTAAAAATAAAAACACTTTACAAATAATAAAACAAAAGCAGTAATTTTATATTCAGTACATTTATAAATCATCTAATACTCACAGTAAGTGGGAGAAGTAGCAGGTCCTCAAGGGCCTCGAGTTACAGGTGAGCTCAGCAAAAGCAATACAGAGATGCAAATATTTGCATCAATCAGAACAGAATGCTGATATTAATATTAATAACGTTTGTCTTGGAGAATGAATATCCATACACAATGTGATCTGCAGATAGGAAACATTTTAACTGCATGTGTTGTAAGCCTGATTTGGATCGCAGAATTTGACAATTTTACAATCAGCATACTCATTGCTAAGCTTTGCACACACAGCACATTTTGGTGGATCATGGAATCTGTCGTGGCCGGGGTTCTGTCTGTTGCGCTACCATTACCATTGCAAAGTGAAGTTTCATACACACGAGTAGTACAGTACGGTCCCATATTGTGTGCTTTCCCTGAGTCAGGAGTACCAACAGGAACACAAATACACATTGGCTCGTATGTATTTTTTAAGAAGAGCATTATATTGTTTGTTTTACCAGTGTGGAGTAGTGGTTAGGGCTCTGCGCTCTTGACTGGAGGGTCGTGGGTTCAATCCCTGGTGGGAGACACTGCTGTTGTAGCATTGAAGCAGGCTATAAATTTGGTTGAAAACTGTGTCACATCACGTAGAAGACATTTTATCTGTGTGTGAACAAGATGGCTTGGTGGTGACATCAGACCAGGAAGAGACAGACACTATTACTGCAGGTTGAAACGCTGGTGCGCGTATTTAATTATCAATAAAAGGTTTGAACACAAAACAAAACACTGATACAAAACAAAACGGCACTGAGCGAGCGTTTTTGAGGACGTACCAGGTATGTCCAATAGCAAGGGGTTAAACGTTTCACTAAGTTATTTATTGTTGCCTTCACATTAAGTGGTGCTCCGCAGCCTCTGTGTACTGTATATATTTAAATGGTCATTCACCTTGTATTAGTGACTGACATGTTTTTTATTTTTTTAATTTTAGTTTTTACTGACTTGTAAAATTGGATGCTTTGCTGCATTTGCAAAAGTATTGCCACGTTGTTCTAACAAAACAACAGTTATCAAGCCGTTTGGTATGCATTCTGGGAGCTGTAGTTGACGGGAGCACAGACCACATGTACCTTACTCAGTTTGGTGCAGAAATTCAGTACCATGTAGCCTGTACCAGAGGTGCCTAATTTAGTTTAAATGTTGGGGGGAGGGGACAAAGGTACAGAAGAACTGTTTTTTTTTTGCTAATAAGCTTTGGTGAACCTAATTTTTACTGTTCAATCTTTTTCAAGTTAATGTTTTTGTAATAGTAAACCCACAAAATTGGACAGGTGGTTCAGCATAAAATATAGAATATTTACTAACTGAGCATTCATTAAGTGTATATAGTGTTTATTTGCTGCGTTTTTTACGCACAGCGTTTCGCTGCTATTTTTATATTGCACATTAAATATCCTAGGCAAGATGGGGGAACGTCTGATTATAGCAGTGCAGCAATAGCCTGTTCTTTATGATAAGCAGCACAAGAAACATCTCGATAAAGAATACAAACAGAAATTATGGGAAAATATGACGAAATCGGAAAGTAAGCACTATTGGTATGTTAAAATAAACACACTTTTTTGGTTTTCATTAAATATCCGGGTGTAGCTTCTGGAAACTGCATGCCATGAGATACCGCGGCCCATGAACTACAAAATAAAATCATGTATCTAATTATATAACAGTTTTATGTCAATCATATATTAGTATACATATATTTTTTCCCAATAATGTCAAACACTGTCTGTACTGTCTGACGCTACATCTGTATTGGCAGTACCATCTACCTGGGTTTACTGTACTGTTTATTTAAAAAAAAAAAAAAAAACTGAAAAAAAAATCATCAGGATGCATCGAAATCATAGTCCTGTCTATACTTCTAATTTGTTTAAACAATATTTTTGTTGCCAACAAATTTGTTGAGATTATTTGTTACGGCGCCGATCTGACAAATGTCACATGCTCCCTTTTATTGGCACCCGGGCTCAGGGTGCCCATTCAAGACTACACACACCCTATCGGGGCTCCCTGCCTCGGTAAACCTCTTGAATTTGATAACTTTGTAAATAAATACAACAGAATGTGTAGGATATGCTAGATGCATACATACACGTTTGTGTGCATCTTTCTCTTCTTCGGACAATAACTATGCAGCAGCTTGCACCCGAGCCAATATAAAAAATAAAAGATGTTGGTGGGAATTGAACTTGAACTTGTTCATGGCCCCACGGCAACATTAACCCTCATAAGGACACATCGGAAAACTTTCTTTCCTGGTAACCTGGGGTGCATCTGAACCCCAGCAACAAAACAACATATAACTAACAACTGGAGTAAATGAATGAATGAATGAATGAAAATATGTATATGAACACTTTATTTATCTTTTCCTTTACTTCTAGCCATCGTTTGGTATGATGTGTTGTTTATGCTATGCAAAATGGATAAGATGCCAAATGTCTCCTGGCAAATGAAAGCACCACTGTATTCTGGATGCTGTAGTTTATTCATTGGAAAGCCCCAAGCCTCCTCTTTCATTTGGTGTATTGACTGTGTTCCTCACTCTTTCTGTTTTCGAGTTACAGGCACATGAACACACCTACCGATTTGCTGCATGTCACAGCACTGGAGCACTGAATGAAGGGGTGGTAGAAAGTACGCATATGGGCATGCCTGAAACCGGAAAGCTATCTGTTGAAGCGACTGAGTAATAGGCAATAAATGAAACTTAGGAGCTGCCTCATGTCACATGGCTCAAGACTTAATTTTGGTTTGCTGTAGTTTCGCTTAGGAACATCTGTTCAGGACATATGCTACACCAGGAAGCTAGCTATTACCGTGCCTGATATATTCACGCGAGAAGGTTAGGCCCGCCGATACACTACGCCTGGGGTCCATACAGACCCCAAACCTAAAACAATTTGGGAAATTCAACCTGGCTACCTGGACTAGAATTATCCTTTGTATAGTGTAACAGAATGGGTGCCTGACAACTACCAAAAAAGAAACAAAAATTAAGTCACTAGATCAACATAATAACTTTTATTAAAGCACCGTGGGGTCCAAATGGACGCCAGGTTACCTTATGAGGGTTAAACTCATTTTTTATTCTAAAACCCAACATTATTACATTTTTAATAATGGTCTTATACTCTCGCTTCTTTCAGATATTTTTGTGAGTAATAAATAAAAAATATATGGCTATATTAAAGTATTACTATTTTGTGCAGTCGTTATGCCTTCATTTAAGTATTAATATTTTGTGACCGCCTGCCGAGTTCAACTATGTTTTTTCTTACTGTTTTTAGCCACGGTACAGACCTTGAGTCAAACCAATGTGTTTGTGTAGGGAGAATTGATTGTGATTGTTTATAAATGTGGCCCATCCTCTGAATACTTTTCCATTTTTTTTTTTTTATTTTAAACCTTTTAAAGAAAAACCAATGCCAAACACAAGGAGGTATAATACATATATAATGAACTAAAAAAAGTGGAGGGGCAAAATATATAGTTTGACCCCCATATTCAAAGTGTGGGTGGGGGGGGCAGGGGTGGGCACATGCCTCTTCTGTCCCAATGGCCTGTACATGAGAGCAAAAATGCAAAAAAATATATATATATATACTGTGTGTATATATATATATATATATATATATATATATATATATATATATATATATATATATATAACCCTTTATGTCCATTTATTCAGCGCATCTCAGGCGTGTCAGGGCCAATTTATTTTCACACGCGCAGTTTATTTTAGATGCATTGTTTAAAAGTATTTTTTCACAGTAAAACAGGTTTAAAAGGCACTGCATATCAACAGGACACTCAGTACTGCATCTCCAGCCCCGCCCCACCCCTTGTTCCCTGTATTTTTCACATACCTCTTCATAGTCATGCATACTAATTAATCATCTCCTGATCACTCGTTTTATCACCAAACTCCTCAGTAATGTGATCCAAGTCATTATTTTATTACTATAACATCTCAAAAAGCTCTGCAAATGTCTGTGATATTCTTTGAGCGCTGGATGTGGAAGGAGCTATCTTGTTTGTTTATGGCCGTGTTATCTCTGTGGTGTCGGGGCTATGTGTATTGCTCAGATCTGCCCCTTTTTTTCGGTTTCTCTCAGCTGCTATCAGTCTCACTCGTCCATTAAATGGTTTTCTCAGCTGTTTCCGCAGAAAAAATGACTAGAGACCTGTGTTTTACGTCTTTTTGATGATGTCGGACAGGGTCCGACATAGGACCGCAAAGGGTTAAGTATAGAGGAAAAAAGTGAACTTTTACAAAAAAACAGGTATCCAGATCTCGTTAACCGCACAAGTTGGCATCATGAAACTCTTTACGCTGTCACAACATTGCAAGTCAATGGAACATGCAAATCTGTGGGCAATTCCGATAAACCCTGCCAAAGTTATTAAAGTGCAAAGTCAGAGGCTTAACATTGAGCACAGTTGTCCAGATAAGCTGCATACCTGCCATTTTTACACATTAAAAAATCTGCAATACGCACTAAATTTAAACTGAATGCGTACAAATACACATAGCAATTTTGCTGCACAGCTTGTTTGCCTCCCCTCCACTAAAACTTGCACTAACAACTACATCTCCCAGAATACAATGTCCATCTGTTATTAGGGAACTGTACACAAGAACAAACAACCCAACAAACATGATCCAATCTCTGGCTAGCCCTGTTGTCTTTGCAGCCAGTCACAATAAGAATAAGAAAAATTTGAAGCTACACAAGTTGAAGTGTAAACACCACAGTCCAGCTACAAATCCAACTGGAGTCATCGTCCGAGGCAACCGCTAAAAAAGGTGCCTATAATATTAAATTAACAGTTGTATGACTTATTAATGTATTTCCTTATTGTATTTATCTGTATGGCTTGATATTGAAGTTTTAACATGTTCACCGAGTTTAAGAATGTAATGTAAAATATAAGTATAGTAATTCATTTGCAGTCAGTGTGATGCCTTGAAAAAAATGTGCTGAGCCGATAAAGAACTTTGTAGAACACCTGTGGTTGTCAGGGTTTTCAAAATAAGTTGGCAACCGGTGCAATGCACCGCCTAATACTATATTTGAGCCGACTACTTTATATTAAAATAAAAAATAAATAAATAAAAAAAGATGAAGATTGTTTTCGGGTATTATCATTCAGTCAATTTTTTGTTGTATTACTGTACTGTAGTATATAATATCTATACAATACATATGCATAGATATAGGTGCTTGTCAGAGATAGTGGGGGTTCATGTATAGAAGCTTTACGCCTTTAAGAAGAAAGGCAAGATGGGATATCAGCTGAATGGTCAGCTGATATACAAATGCTTAAGTGCAGAGAGGTGCTGTGTGGAAGGGTGGTGGACGATTCACTGGCAAACAGGAGACAGAATTTTATTTGTAATGCCACTCAGGCTCACTGTTTTATTTTAGCACGCAGAGGGCGCTGTTGTCCGTGGCCTGAATACCGGCAACAGTAATCAGGTCCACGGGAATACCAACACAGGTAAACAGTTCACAATGCTGCTGCACTTACAGGTGCTCTGAAAATAATAATAATGAATGACAAAAGGTGAAAGAAAAAGGGAAAATAAAACTACAAAATAAAGGTGCTGCACTCTGCAGCTTCACCCCGACCGTGGCTACCCGCACGGCCCGGGTCTCCGTCCTACGCTCACTTGTTCCCTCAGTAACTAGGCGGATACTCTCCGGGGTTCTGCCCAAGTCTTTTCCCCGCAACTAAAAAAATCTTTCTTTCTTTTTATTTTGGTCCTCTCCGGCTGTGCTTGGTCCGACAGCAGCGCTTCCGCTGGCTCATTTTTTCGTCTTAGAGGGGCAGATCTGAGGGAACAACAGAGCGTTATTTAAAGGTTCTGCAGTCCCCCAAGGCCCGCCTCTCAGCCACTTAGAGAGAGGGAAATCCAACACACCCTCTTCCCCATCTCTCCGTGTCATTACCATGACTGACAGGCTGATCTTACGAGGCTGCTGCCCTCTTCCTGCAGCACCACGCATGCGCCAGACAGTCAGTACAGATCTCCCGTGTTACATGCTGTATATTACTAACACCTGCAGAATATGGTAACCCCAGTTTCATGCAACAGTTGTGATGGTGACCAAACATGGGTGAGTATTGTGCAAATGAAAATATGAGAAAAATAGTGAAATAAAATATATTACAATGTGCTTGCTGTGGTGTATTTAATATTGAAAATAGCAGAACAAAGATGCTGCAATTTCAACTTTTTTTTTACTGAAAAAGAAACAGCAACATGTAATCATAAGAGCTGTGTGTGTTACATGCTGTCAGATCAGGACTTGACTAATGCTGAGCATGGGAGCTGCAGCATGCTGTTTCCTTATTACAACTGGACACAATTAAAGGTGCAGTCACCAATTCCACACACATTTTCAGCCAGTCTTGTATTGCAGGGGCTTTGATGCTTCAAAATATTTTTTTTTTCTTCTTGTTGATCTTGTCTTACTGAAATAAAATTCCTTCTTTGTACTAATGGAGTACAAGTACAAGCAGATTACTACTAGTCTAGCACATGCTTAAACCATCCAAAATCACGCCAGAATGTACCATTTTAATACCTTTTTTTCAAAGGTTACAACAGAACTTTGGACATTGTAGTTTAAGTACCAATTAAAGAAAAAGGAGAAAGCACATCTCAAATCTAGTAAGCATCCTAAAGAAGAGGTAACAAATTATTTAACACATGTTTTCTTAACACTTGTTAGAAGTGCTGTCAAGAAACATTTTGAGCCCCGGTACATCATGTTGGCTGGGGCCCCCACTAACTCTCATTAAACAGAAAACATCTAAATGGATTTTATTAATCACTTCTAATCTTACTTAAATATATATGAAATAAAAAACAAATTAAACCATTAAAATCCTTTTAATGTGCAAAAATCAACTAATTATTTAACCAGAAGTCCATCTTGGATTTACTGTGCACATTGAACTAACTTTGAGTTTCAATAATTAAAAAAAATTAAAACGGTTATATTAAAATAACATCACAATTCAAATAAAAATGTGAACGGATCTGTAGAAAGCTTGCAATTATTATTTTCCACACCAAATGTGCATGTACACCAAATTAACCTTCTTTTAAGTTTTGGGTGTCGTTTCCGCCCCCACCCTAAGCTCAGGGCCCCAGTACAGTTCCCGTCCCGTCCGTCCTCTCATCAGCGCTGCTCGTTAGCTTATCTACTGTCTCAAAAGTTCCCTTGTCATTTACTGAAATGATTTTTTTTATTTTTGCATTTACTTGAGTGAAGTAATTTTTTTAAGGACCACACTGTACCACATTCTCACTAAGCCATTCTGTCTCTCTGTGTTACAGGTAAAACAATCCTTCCTGAGTCACACACACTTATTGGCTGCTGGATTTGTAGGTTTTTTAACAGATAGATGAATTGATCATAACCACAAATGATGACAGAAAATAGAAATGCACTGTATATATGGCTAAAGTGTAAAACAAAAAACAATAAACCTACCTCTTTCCTAGACATAGAAAGCAAATCCTTGTGCTCCTCAAAGTAAAATTTTTCAATCAGCTGCAGGCATGAGTGTGATTGAAACGTACATAATTTATAACTTGGTACTCATGGAATTATAATGAAAAAATGTAAAAGAAAGAAATGAAGAAAGAATGACTAGTGATATGGCACTAAACATGTGAGGCAAGTTCATTTAGAGCACTGGATGGGATGTGCATTACAACCTGGTTACAAGACAGTAAAACCGAAATGTGCTCTAGCATGCAGCCCCATAAATCAACAATATAGGAAATGTGATTTGGCAGGATTTAAGCAAATCTCCTGTATTGAAACCTACTGACTTTAAATCAGTAAAGGATTGTATGTATTTTTTAAGACCGAAATACCGATCCACAAAAAGGGAGACAAAACCGAACCAGGTAACTACAGACCAAGCCTGACTTCTATTATATGTAAATTTATGGAAACTATAATAAGATCCAAAATGGAAAATTACCTATTTGGTAACAATATCCTGGGAGACAGTCAGCATGGTTTTAGGAAAGGGAGATCGTGTCTAACTAACCTGCTTGATTTTTTTGAGGATGCAACATCGACAATGGATAATTACAAAGCATACGCCATGGTTTATTTAGATTTCCAGAAAGCTTTTGACAAAGTCCCGCCTAAAAGATTAATCTCAAACTGAACACAGTAGGGATTCAAGGAAATACATGCACATAGATTAGGGAGTGGTTAACATGTAGAAAACAGAAAGTACTGATTAGAGGAGAAACCTCAAAATGGAGCGAGGTAACCAGTGGTGTACCACAGGGATCAGTATTAGGTCCTCTGCTATTCCTAATCTACATTAATGATTTAGATTATGGTATAGTAAGCAAACTTGTTAAATTTGCAGATTACACAAAAATAGGAGGAGTGGCAAACACTGTTGCAGCAGCAAAGGTCATAATAGGAGGTGCCACATACTTTCACACGACAGCCAGCTCAGGTTTTTGAGTTAAAGTGCATCTGTCATGTTTGTTTTTACTTAAAAATGAAATCAACGGTATTAATTCGTTATAAACCTGCAAAAATAAAATGTAAAAAAAAAATGTTTGTGCCCATATTTTGTGATAAAAGCAGATCCTAAGCCACAGCCACTGAAAACACTCCATTTGTGCCTATCTCACCTGTGACGTAGTGGGAGGCAGGAACATGCCACACTCTGTATTGACAGACAGACAGTGTGAAAGACAGGGTCTGTGATCAAGTGCATTTGTGGGGGTTGTAGCAACTCCAACTTGTCTGGCCATCGTTTCCACAGGTTTCCGAACAAGAAGAGTGTTTTGCTCGTGGGTGTGGTTTGTGCAAGTAAAACGGCAGGATTTCTCATCCAAGTCCGTGCATGCAAGGAACTCAGAGGTGAAGCATAATCATGATGCTTAGCAATGAAAAAGGTGCAACACTCGTTATTAAAAGCTAAATTATACTTTATTATTTCACATTTTAAAAACAAAAGACTGTTAAAAACAGACTGTTAGCTTTGTGTGTGTTACCTGCCAGTTTATTAAACACAGATACACAGGCGTGGATACGGCGCCACAACCCCGACACCCTGGAAGAGGCAGTGAAACTCGCAGAGGACTTCGAGGACTCCCTGGTTTCCTTGACCAGGCCAGCCTACTCACCGCTCGAGTACAACGGAGCAGCCGAGTACCACCTCCTTTCTCCGCTCCACCATCACCTTGACCTGGTCAGAGACCTCCTAGACCGCCGACCCCAATGGGCAACCTTGCCTCCCCTCCATGGAGGCCAAGGTTGACCCCCAGCAACGGGACAAATATTTAACCTCTGCTCCCTCCTTCCCCCCTACCTGTTTTAGATGCCACCAGCCGGGACACCAGGCAAGATCATACCCATCTGCGATGGAGTGTGACGTGGCAGCTTGCAATTGGGCATCAAATGCGGGTAAGCGAGGGAAAAATGGTGGGGAGGGGCCTTGTATTGTTAATGTGGTTTTTGGGAATGTGAAAACCCATGCATTAGTGGACACAGGGTAAGAGCAGACCTTAATTCGGACAGCTCTCTTGGGCGGTGTGTCGTGGAAGCCACAAGGTCAGGTGGCTATCTCCTGTATCCATGAAGACACGAAGAAATACCCCACCATGAAAGCATACGTATCAGTAGGACTGATAAAACGTCACCTAGTAGTTGGGGTGGCGGAAAGGCTACCACACCCAGTTATTCTGGGCCGAGACTGGCCAAACTATAAAGAATTGGTGAAATTAATGGCAGTCTCGACCGCACACGTAAACGTGGCAGAAAAGAAAGAAAGGGAAATAATTGGTGATGTTTTTTCCTTTCAAACAAATGTTTTCCCCCCTTTTTCATCCAAGAAAAACAAATAAAGAGAGATGGATAAGAAAATGGGAAGGAGCATTAATGAGACAAGGCTGGGGTTTGGTGGGAGATTGCTCCAATGGTAACAAATGCTCTGCTGACCCCCTCTGTCACCTTTCATCGAAACCTCTGTTCTCTCTTCCCCCTCTTTTCCTCTGCTGCTCTCTCACACCTCCCCTCTATTGACTCCTCCCAACTCTCTGCAGACTCCGCTACCTCCACCCTCTTCTCCTCCCTCACCTCCTGCCTCCACTCCCTTTTCCCCTTCACCTCTTGACCTGGCCGCCCCTCCCTGCCCCAGCCCTGGCTCTCCTCCATGCTCCGCTCCGCTCGTACCGAACTGCACTCTGCTGAAAAGAAATGGAAGAAAACCAATCTCCCTGCTGCCTTGGATCTCTATCACTCGCTTCTCTCTTCCTTCTCTTCAACACTCACCTCTGCCAAATGCTCCTACCACTCTATCATTCAGTCTTCTACTAAAAATCCCTGTAAACTTTTCTCTACCTTCTCCTCACTATTTAGCCCTCCCCCTCTCTTCCACCCTCCTCTATCTCAGCTGACGACTTTGCCTCCTTTTTCTCCTCCAAAATCACCAACATACGCAAACTCTTCAATACTTTGCCTCCTTCCCCACCTACCCACTGTCCTCTGCTCACTCACTCCCCATCACCTTCTGCAACCCCTACTAATCTACCCTCCTTCTCACCCCACTTGGACTCTGATCTTTGCTCCCTGCTCTAGAGCCATAAACTCACCACGTGTGCCCTGAACCCCCTCCCCACTCACCTCTTCTAGGCTGCTGTCCCTACTCTACTCCCTTTCATTTCCTCTCTTCTCAACACCTCTGCTCTCTGGCTGTTTCCCCTCTGCCTTCAAACAGGCCTGCATCACTCCCATCTTTAAAAAAAACTCCATTGATCCCTCATCTGTCCAGAACTACTGTCCTGTCTTCTTTCTCCCTTTCCTCTCAAAAAACCCTTGAGCGAGCGGTACATCTCCAGCTCTCTGCTTTCCTGTCAACACAATCTCTGCTCAATCCCCTCCAATCAATGAGTAACTAGACAGGGTTTCTTGGCCATCTTCACTAATAAAAACTTTTGTAATAGCCATCTTCCCACTAGAAATAGCTAGAAAGCAGTGATATGAGTAACTAGACAGTGTTTCTTGGCCATCTTCCTGTGACAGAGAGCAAATGAATCCGAATCAGCAATCTCTCTCTCGACCTGTGAGAGCACTGTACAACAGGAACTGCGTGCCTCGTACTGAATGGTTGGGCAGTTCATTCCAGGGGCAGTCGGAAGCCAGCCATTCAGGAAGGGGTCGGCGTTACGGTACCAGGAGTCATCACCCTAGTACGGCGAGAGAAGTTTCAGTCATGGATTGGAGACGTGAGGGGGATGTGATGCCATAATCGGTTCCTTTGTTGTGGTTAATGGGAGGAAACGAGGATGGAGAAAACAGTGAGTGGATTGTTTGTTGTAAATAATGGTGTATCATTGTCTTTGCCAGACGGCTAATATACATATCCGGGAGCTGCCGCTTCAAGCCAGCCATAAGCCCGGACTTAACTGCACCTGCACACCAGCAAGCACCCCTGGATCAAGCACACCACCTGCACCTAGAACACGCACTGCCTGGAGACGTGATTGTTTCTGTGTTGTGTGTCTGTGTTTTGTGTATTATTTCAGGACTGCAACCCCTTGGTTTATGCGCTGACAATACCCATAGTTGGGTAGAGCCAGCATTTATTATTTATACGGTCAAGGAGAGTGGAAACAGAAAAGTAAAAAAGAACTTGAACCGTGAACTTTGTGTTGTGTCGTTGTCTGGAGCACCTGCATCACCCTTTCACTGCGCACTGCAAACCACACGTTCACACTTCCCTAATAAAAACGTTTGCAATAGCCATCTTCCCAGTAAAGATTGCTAGAAAACAGTGATATGAGTAACTTGACAGTGTTTCTTGGCCATCTTCCCCAATAAAAAACTTGCATAATAGCCATCTTTCCACTAAAAGCAGCTAGAAAGCAGTGATATGACTAACTAGGCAGTGTTTCTTGGCCATCTTCCCTCATCAAAACTTTTGTAATAGCCATCTTCCCACTAAAATTAGCTAGAAAGCAGTGATATTATTATTATTATGTATTTCTTAGCAGACACCCTTATTCAGGGCGACTTACAATTGTTACAAGATACCACATTATTTTTAAGTACAATTACCCATTTATACAGCTGTGTTTTTACTGGAGCAATCTAGGTAAAGTACCTTGCTCAAGGGTACAGCAATAATGTCCCCCACCTGGGATTGAACCCATGACCCTCCGGTCAAGAGTCCAGACCCCTAACCACTACTCCACACTGCTGCTCCTATGATATGAGTAACTAGACAGGGTTTCTTGGACATCTTCCCAAATAAAAACATAAGAGCCATCTTCACACTAAAAATTGATATAAAACACTGATGTGAGTAACTAAACAGTGTTTCTTGGCCATCTTCCCTAGAAATACTTTTGTAAAACTGACCTTCCCACTAAAAATAGTGCAGCCAAAAATAATAATAATAATAATAATAAAGAAATAAGAATAGAGCAACACTCGCTCATTGAATTAAAACAAATACTTTATTCTATCTGCATTAAAAATAAAAACATCTTGACGTTTCGGCCATACATGCGACCTTCGTCAGAGACAAAAGACTTTGATCACACTGAAGTTAAATACACGCACACAGATAACACCAGTTTCAAATACACAATTAAATTAACAAGCAACATGCTGAGATAACTGGTAAAGTTCATTGACCTGTATAATAGACCTAACTCAGGGACAAAGGAGTTAGAAATAATCTAAATTAGTGCAAAGTGCCCAGTTTACATTTAGGCTATATAAATAGATGATAATAACCCAACACCATGAGTCAAACAAGACAATCACCACATCATTCTTCAATTAATTTAGAAAACCTACAGAGTACACTAGAATGCGACCTATTACAACGAGAAGAAAAAATAATTAAATAAACACATTATAATCCTTTTCCAGATTAAGGCCCCTTGGTGTTAAGGTGTCCAAAAAATGAATCCAATATGTTTCTCGAGATTTACGGAAATTGTTAACATCGCCACCTCTTTTATTCACACCAACTCGGTCAATGCCAAAATAAAAAAAGGCAGTAATATTATGTCCCAGCTGGATGAAATGATTAGATACAAGATTAGTTCAATATTTGTGTCTTATTGTACTCCTATGTTCACAAATTTGAATTCTTAATTCTCTTGAGGTTTCCCCTACATAAAAAAGACCACAGGGGCATCAGATACCATAGATAACATTCCGGAAATTGCAATTAGTAATACCCCGAATAGAAATTGCTCTGCCCATTCTGGGATGATACAATTATGTCATTCTTTTTGTTTAACAGCACTGAGTACAGCTGACACATTTATAATTACCAGGGGGCAACGACAGAATGGAGACACTAGACCCATTATGTGACACATCAGCTCGTACCAAAAGATATTTTTCTCTTATACACCATAGTTGGCAATTGCTTAAAAGTGTTACCAAGTGAAGCACCTGTAGGTAAAATATGCCAATGACTCCTAAGAACGTTCAAAAGCTCTGGACTCTATGGAGTATACGTAGCGCAGAACAAAAATTTGTTTTGATTGAGTTCATGCGTTTTAGGGTGATGCAAAATTTCTGTTCTCGAAACATCCTTAAGACTTGATTTGACCACTTATTTTTGTATCCCTTTAAGTGCTTATTAGAAGCTTAATTGGTCCTATTAATTAATTTAAGGTACAGCTGGAAGAAAAGCCAGGAGGGACATCGGCCCTTGAGGACCAGAATTGCCCACCCTACAATGACTAGCTGCTACAATGACGGAGCAATAGACTCAAAACGAAACCTAAGCTGTTAACTCTGTCACATGATGAGAGGCTTAACTTCAGGCAGTCATAGTTCCGGCTAGGAGTACCACATACACACACTGCGTATGTCTTTGGAAAGCCCAGAGTCTGTACTTTTAAACAAGCCTGAACCAGGTAGGTGTCTTTTACAGTGCCTGAGTAATATGTGCGTAACCTTCGGTGCACTGGTGCCCCAAAATGAATGGGGCTGAGTTTTAAGAGTTAAAGCGAAAGTCACCGCTTGCAAAACAACACCTACATAGACTTAATATTGTATTCTTTTTTTCTAAACTGTTCACTTACTGCAATGTACTGAGTTTCTATAATGTTTAAAGATAGCGGCCGAGATACTAAAGTCTCGCGGCACATAAAATATCCAGCACTATTTTATTTATCTATTTATTTTAACCAGAACTACTCAGAATGTGGCTCATAGTGCTTTCGTCACTGACACACCAAACGCGGTGCAGCGGTGCCACGTGGCAAAATGAAAAAGTTGAAGCCATTCTTTTCAATGAAGGCGGTCACACTGATGGGGGCGTGCAGCGGCAGAAGGAAGCGGCGCGCAAAAGATAAAATATTTTCAACTTTCGAAGCGCCGTCACGTATACCACCAGCAACCAATCAGGTGAAAGTAGAAGGCTCCTTTGCGAGGAAGACAGACAGCAATTAAAATGGGAGAAGCTCATTTTAACTGTCTCAGAGTTCCCAGTTGTACAACACAGCTCTCAACGTGTGCTTTCTCCTATGCTTGAGGATGTCATGGACCCACAATGCTTGTGTATTTGTTTTCTTTCTGCAGTAGAGCAGGGTAATCACAATTACATTTTTTTCGTTGCTGTTCATGATTCAAAATAAACTAGAAGTTCCAGGCAACTTTAAGGCTTCCAGGTGTTTACAGCAGAAAAAGATATGGTTTGAGACTTGTGAAAATGGAAATCATAAGAACATTACATCATTTTATAGTGTGTGTTTTTTGTAGGATAACAGTTAGTATTTTATAAATGTTAATTTAGTATTAATTGTGATAACTACTTGTGATTAGTTGTGATAGAGTGCATTGCGCGTGTGGAAGTTTCAGCTGCATATTTTAAATACCCCAGCTGTCAAATTTTTGTGCAACCCGAGATTGCAGTATATTTTTCTAATACGTACAGTGTGTGTGTCAGTATGCGTACAGTTCTGTATATGCTTGTATTTCTACAAGGTTATTTTAAGTAGACAAACAACATTAGGGCAGAAAAGCTGCTCATACAGCTCCAATTATACTAAAATGCCCGCTTTTTGGGGGGATTCTTGTGAAAAGTGTTGAATTTAAATCAAGGGAAGTAATGTTAAAACTTTACAATGCATTAGTAAGACCTCATCTAGAATATTGTGTTCAGTTCTGGTCACCTCATTACAAAAAGGATATTGCTGCTCTAGAAAGAGTGCAAAGAAGAGCCACCAGAATTATCCCGTGTTTAAAAGGCATGTCGTATGCAGACAGGCTAAAAGAATTGAATCTATTCAGTCTTGAACAAAGAAGACTATGCGGTGATCTGATTCAAGCATTCAAAATTCTAAAAGGTATTGACAATGTCGACCCAGGGGACTTTTTTGACCTGAAAAAAAGAAACAAGGACCAGGGGTCACAAATGGAGATTATATAAAGGGGCATTCAGAACAGAAAATAGGAGGCACTTTTTTACACAGAGAATTGTGAGGGTCTGGAACCAACTATCCAGTAATGTTGTTGAAGCTGACACCCTGGG
The DNA here is from genome assembly GCA_030684275.1 of Acipenser oxyrinchus oxyrinchus. NCBI lineage: Eukaryota > Metazoa > Chordata > Actinopteri > Acipenseriformes > Acipenseridae > Acipenser > Acipenser oxyrinchus. The sequence goes on along the minus strand of CM060248.1, from coordinate 55,227,973 downwards.
ATCCTTCAAGAAGCTGCTTGATGAGATTCTGGGATCAATAAGCTACAAACAACCAAACGAGCAAGATGGGCCGAATGGCCTCCTCTCGTTTGTAAACTTTCTTATGTTCTTCTTATGTTTTTATGAATAACCGTGCAATCTTCACCATTGTATTTCATAGAGCAAGCGATTCTGAAGAGTTTTGTCTATATTTTTCCTTACCTAAAATAATTATTTCAATGAAAGATACGCTCCAAAAGTTGTGCCACCCCCCTTCATGCGTCTTTTAAATGGGTTACACACGCAGCTTCATTGCAACAGATTCAGGATTTGTGATTGTTATTTTACCATAGTTCAGTCGTAAAAATAATTGTATTCCGATTTTTAAATAAACAGTATTTGTGTAACTTGTAAAGCTCATGTATTATACAATTTATTGTTTCGATTGTCTTCTGGTTTAAAAAGCCTGTTTTTTTTTTCTTTCAAGTTGATGCTGTATAGCTGTAACAGCGCTTGACAAAAAAAAATCTCTTAGTTTACAGTATGTGTTTTTGTATACTGTACTGTGTGTGTGTAAAATAATATCAGCCACTGTAATTACTGTGTTTTAAGTTCTGAGTTAGTGAAAGCTGTTTTTGAGCAATGGCTGCTTCAAGAAATATTTTCCCTAGACTGTGCTCAGCTTTCCATGGTATCAGCTGTCTCCAGTGGTGGGAATGTGTAATTTCAGGGTGAAATATTCGCTAAACTGGCATGTAGGGTTGCCACCTTTTCCACAGACCAAACCCGGACATATTCTCAGTCAATAGCTCTATCAAAACTGCAGTAGACTGTAATACAGTTTAACACAATACCACCAGATCTCGGTACAAATCAATAATCATAGCATACACAGTATTGTGCTCTTGATATTTCTAGCAATCAAACTTGCAAGCCAGAAAAATAGTAGCTATATCTTGGTAGGTTAGAGGCTAATCTTACCTGAGACAAGTAGCTGTGGTGATGAGTAACACTGTGGCAAATCAATGCAATTTCTGAAGCGACAATCCTGTCTATGTGCTTTTTTTTTTTGCAAATAATTTCTGAGCCTGAAAAGCCCATTTGTGATGGTCAGAATTATTTTACAGCCATTGTGACATAGGAAATTTCACCCACCAACCTACCCCGCCCCGTTGTTAATGTTAAAAACAACGGCACTATTGGGTTTGTGTCGGTAAAAAGAGACAAAATGAGTCAAAATGTACTCAAATTTGGTTTGTTTTTCCAATGTTACTAATGGCTACCACTAAATATGCAATGTTTATACATACACGCATGCATATATGTGGTTTAATTACCATTATATATCATAAGTAACTCATATTTTACTGTAGAGGTTATGTATTTAATCACACGCAGATCAATGTATTTAATCACACGCAGATCAATGTAATGTAAAGCATTATTCAAATGCTGGGGGCACAGTAGAATGTACAGATTAGTGTAAACAGTACATTTCTAATAAGATCGTGGAAATCATTTAAGCAACTAATGTACCGTATAACTGGAAAATTTTGCTGGTATTACATTTGCAGATTTTGATACCTTGGTAGATTTTGATGGTTTTTGAATTGGCATTTATCACTTAGCATGTTCACAAAGAAAGGTCAGTTTTGTATTTCTACTTTTAATTTCAAAAACATTCAAATACATGTTTACTTAATGAAATGTGTCTGCTAATACAGTATCTAATTTACAGTAACTAGTTATAGCATCTACAATGTCATTGCAGCAACTTGGAGAACAACAAAGGAGGCCTTCTAAAGAAGAGTTACAATATTTATCGTTCTTATATGGCCCTTCAATTTTAAGATATCTAACTGCAGTAGACTTTAATGTGATCTGGCAACAAATTCAATCAGCTAAAAAGGAGAGGAAGGAGCTCCATGTGACATTCCTGGATTTGGCTAATGCACATGGTTCAGTGCCACATGAACTTCTTTGGGCAGCATTTGATTTTTTCAGTGAACCGATGACAATAACAAATCTAGTGAAAGCCTACTTTGGAGATTTGCAATTCAGCACTACATGGCAATGCCTAGAAGTTGGAATAATGGCAGGATGCACCATTTCTCCACTGGCTTTTACCATGGCAAAGGAAGCAATTATTAGGGCATCAAAATGGGTAGCGGGAGGAGAGCGCTTGGCTTCTGGATTGTGACTACCACCAATTCTAGCATACATGGATGACATGACAACCATGAAGACAACAGTAGCCTGCACTAATCGGTTATTGGGCAAATTAATAACATTGAATGGGCATGAATGCAATTGAAGCCCACTAAATCAAGGAGCATCTCTATAATTAAAGGTAAAGTAGTAGATAAAATGTTCTACATTAATGGTGAGGCAATACCAACAGTGTCTGAGAAGCCAGTGAAAAGTCTTGGGAGATGCTATGACGAGGATCTAAAGGACACAGTTTGTGTGGGAGAAGTTAGACAACAAGCAGTGGAAGGGTTGAAGAGCATAGACAGCAGCACTTTACCAGGCAAACTAAAACTTTGGTGCTTTCAGTTTGGTCTACTGCCAAGGCTGCTGTGGCAAATGACTGTGTACGAGGTTTCTTTGATAACAGTAGAGAAGCTGGAAGCTTTAATCAGTTCATACATCAGGAAATGATTGGGAGTTCCACGCTGCCTCAGCAGAGTGGGACTGTATGGTAAAGGAATACTGCAGCTACCAGTCTCCGCTCTAACCGAGGAGTTTAAGTGCGCCAAGGTCCGACTGGAGATGACATTAGTAGAGTCACGCGACAAGTGCATAAGGGAGGCAGCACCTGTGTTGAAAATTGGAAGAAAGTGGGCGGCAAAGAAAGCTGTGGAAGATGCAAAGGCTGCCCTTCGAATTGGTGATATCATGGGGCAAGTTCAGCATGGAAAAGGGGATCTTGGTCTCAGTTCAGCTCCTCCTACATGGCACAAGGCATCCCCAGCTCAACAGAGGAAGCTGGTAGTCAACGAGGTGCAAAAGGCAGTGCAGGAGGAGAGGATGAGGTGCGTAAAGGCCATTTCCCAGGCCAAGCAGGGAGAATGGATGAGATGGGAGAGTGTGGAACAACGCAAGATTGGCTGGCAAGACCTATGGTCCATGGAACAGAGCAGGATCAGTTTCCTCATCAGGTCAACATATGATGTTCTCCCATCACCACAGAACCTAAACCTCTTGGTAGGAGAGGATCCCTCATGTCCTTTGTGTTCATTAAGGCACATTTTGACAGGATGTAAGGTGGCTCATGGCGCCAGTTTACTTGGCGCCATGACCAGGTGCTGCGATGTTTGGCCTTAGCATTGGAAGACAAGCGTAACATGACCAATAAGTTGCCACCAGTTCCAGCAAAATATTACACACAAAAGACAACATTCCTCTGCCCAGGAGAGCAATCACCAAGAAAAGGTGTTAAAACCAAGCCTCGCTCAGGACAACTGGATGCTGCTAAAGACTGGAAAATGCTGGCAGATGTTGGTCAACGGCTTATTTTTCCACTAGAGATTGCCATCACTAACCTTCGACCAGATATTGTTTTGTGGTCTGGATCAGCACGCCTTGTTCACCTGTTAGAGTTAACAGTGCCATGGGAGGATGCTGTAGATGAGGCGTATGAGAGGAAGAAACTTCGGTATGCTCAACTAGCCACTGAAGCGGAAGAGTGAGGATGGAGAGTCTGGGTTTACCCAGTGGAGGTGGGTTGTCGAGGATTTGAGGCACACTCTAACCCAGTTTCTCAGAGACGTCGGATTCAGTGGCCAAGAGTTGCGTCGCACAGTGAAGAACTTATCTGAAGCAACAGAGAGGAGCAGCAACTGGCTGTGGTTGAGACGGAAAGATTCTGGTTGTGGATCTCAAGCACAATAGAAAGAAAGAAATGCTGATGTACGGGTAAGTAAGCTGGGCTGAGTTGAGTGGGGGACGGAGGGGGGTGATGCTGGGACACCAGAATCACCGTCGAGCCCTCTTGAGGTGTTGTGGGCTAGTCGACGAAACACCGAGGATGGAAGATTCCCACTTGAAGACCCCAGAGATGTACCCTACTTAGCTCAATCCAGACGGTTGTCATGCTGATGCTCTGGGGAGACTACACTGTGGTTGATCCCCGGAGCCAGCATCACAGCCGTTGTGTGTGCTGATGCGCTAGGGAGGCAAATAAGCTGATCCCTGGAGCCAGCATAACACTTCAGCTATCAACACCACACAGAAGGATATCTACATCATCATATGGAAGGAAACGCAAATGGATGGAGACACAGATGGATCACATTAGTTTACTGTAAAGCTACGTCTTAGTTAGTGCTTATCTTGGCGAGAGCTGAGTTAAAATCAGCATGAAGTTTTAACATCTACTCTCGTGTAATGGAAAGCACGATAGGCATTGCTAACTCTCAGTTTTAAAACTTAGCTATGGTTCATTAACATAACAAAGTGGAATTAACACAGTATCATGTTGTAATTGTAGGACAGTATTGCACGTATAAAAACGCTTTAAATTTAAACCTGGTAATAGACTAGCAAGCACTGGCAAAATCAGGTTTTTTAAACGGTGCAGAACTAATTTATTTTAACATATTCTTTAGGGACTTTGCAATACATGCACGGTGGATAGTAGTATCTACACGTATCGACAATAACAATCCAAAGCAAATTTGCACCATTATTACACATTTTCTAACAAGTCTGGCATAAACAATTGTTGCTACTTAATTAACCCCTTGTAAATAATAATAATAATAATAATAATAATAATAATAATAATACAAAACTGCTTAACCTAAAAAAAGAACAGTCGTACAGGTACCACAGTAGCAGGTGCAGTTTACACAGCCTCGGAGTTTCTGATTGCATCATAAATTCCAGATTTCCTAAATCCATTGATGGAATGTTCGGTCTGCTTTTAATTTTTTTAAGCAACTTGGCTTCATCACTCACTGCCATTCCCATATTCACTTTGACATCCGACACATTAAATGGTATTTCAAAGAAAATATTAAAGGATGGTTGGTATTTCTTATACGTTTCACTTAAAACCGGACATTAAGGTGTCCAGGTTTGTTAATTCCTGCCACCCGGACACAGAGGTCAAACCTGGACAGGTGGCAACACTACATGTCACCCACATTGGTTGGCACATGGCGGCCATGTTTGTTAATTTATGAACTTTTTCTGAATAACTTTTTTAGAGGACAGTACAAAGGCAGGGTGTTAAAAAAAATATAGTGTTTCGTTCCTCATTACTTGAAATATTTAGCTTTTTATTTTAGCTTTGTATTTAAACAGTTTCCAGATTTGCATTTGTATTTAGTGTCTAGCTGCAAGTGATCTAAAATGGCCTGCGTGAGTCTTATGAATCTATTAAACAGACATTACTGGCACATAGTTTAGATAAACTAATTTCAATGAATAATATACCTCTGAGAACTGAAAGCATTATTCGGTATTCATAATTACAGCACTATGCCGATAAGAGCAAAAAAGGAATAAATATGCTAGCGTCAAATAAATAGTTATCCGCTGAAACAAACTCATCTATATTCAAAGGTTTTATGGAAACTATTGCTGAAAATTGGCATACATTTACAGAATTAATTATGTACACATTATCTGTATCACAAATCCTTCATGTCCTGCATATAGATTACTACATCTAGAAAAAACACATAGAGATCTGAACCACTCTTCAATCTGCTAGTCTTTGAAATGTAATTTATGGTACTTATCTACGTTTTACGATTAAAGCTGTATTAATTGCTGTACTTTCTATAAAATTAATGCTTTGTAAAGAAAGTAGGATTTTACACAATGAAAAACTCAACAAATTCAAGCAATAATGAAAAACTGAGTGAACCCAATTCCTTTCAAATGAATTGGGCTGCATTTATAATTGGATTAAAGTATGACTTCTTAGAACTTATTATTTTTCAAACTAATGTGTGACCAGGCTGGCTGGTGGTGATATCAGACCCGGAAGAAGTAACACACACAGACAGCACTGCAGGGTATGAAAGTGCAGCTTGAGCGTTTTATTAATAAATACAAGCTGAACCAAAACAAAACACTTATACAAAACAAAAAGGCACACTGTCCAAAACAGACACGGAACACACAAGTATTGTGTTGGTATAAACCTAGCACGAATAGCAATTGTAATGATTTCTTTTAGTTTCCCTTTCACTCACGTTCCTCCTCTGAACACATTCTGCATGTTTAAAGCTGCGGGTTTATGTACATTAACCGTCTCCAAATTAGTAATAAATTAATCAATCAATCAATCTGGAGACAGTCACATTATGCACGGTTTTAGCATGGATGGAGAAGTTTAACCCCATCCATGCTGTAAAAACAATTGTGTTTTATACAAATTAAACAATACACTTTAAATAACAATACAACACATACAAAGTAATACACACACACAGGGGCAGGGTGTACCCCGTCACATACATATAACATGTTGGCAAGCTGGGGATCAATTTGTTTATCAAAGTAATTCCAGATCTCCATATAGCTACCCTTAAATCTACTGTAAAGTGGAACTTCTTAAATTATATTTTTATTTTGAGATGTTTATAAGATGGGTCAATATATCACCCTGGGGGAAAACACCAGCTGGATATACAGTTCATAGTTAAACACAGATTACAACTCAATACCGAAGCAACATAACTGAGAAATAGTCGAAACTATTGAAGACAACATTAAAATGGGATTTGCTATTTACTCTTTAAAGAAAATAAGTTTTATGAATCATGCCCCCTGAGTGCTGCTCTGATAAGTTCAATGCAGATATATTACTCATTTATGCATGCAATGTGTATACAAGGGAGGATCAGAACATATAGTTGATTCCCACCTTTGTTTACTGTTCAACAGAACAAAGCTTTTTCTTTATGTGTTCTCTTTCATGTCAGGCCAATAAAAGTGAGTGTTTTATCTTATTAGGTCAACCTTTGAAACCAGATGATCTAATAATAAGACCACATGTTGGTATTTTTTTCTTTTTTTTGTGAAGCCCAGAAGGAGTTGTTCTTAACATTCTTTTGATGTATTTTTTTTTTAATATTCCAAACTATACTCCCCCTATAACACCCCAACCACCACCACCCCCATACATACACAGCTATCACCAGGTAAACTGAAAGATTAAAACTATGTTAATAAAACTAGAAACAAGCATGCTGCAAATGTAATTTGTGACCTGCTTTACTACTTTAAATTCATTGATTTTGTGGTAGGAGAATGTGAAACTGTTTAATTTAAAATGTTTAGTGGAGTGAATATAGTATCCTCCTGTGGCCCACAACTATTTTGTAGTTACTAATGTGGCCCTCCACAAATTATATAGGAACTGGGGAGGGGAGGGAATCTAAAGAGGCATGTAAAATTCAGGTTAAAGTATCCTGCCATTCCCTCTACCCACTGAGTAAACACAGAGGTGTGTGCTACAGTAACCTTCATCAAATTCCTATTACCTCTGCTCAATCACATGCTGTTGATTGGACCAGTTTATGCCTAGGTTTATTTAATGTCAGGTCTATGTCTAATAAAGCTCCATTAATTAGTGATTTTATTCAGGATAACAACATTGATGCTCTCTCTTTAACTGAAACTTGGCTTTTACCGAATGACAATGTTTCCCTGATTGAGGCTTCTCCACACTATCCTTTTTTTCCCAGAAAGCTCGCTCTACTGGGCAGGGAGGTGGACTTGCTACTGTTTTCCATAGTGAACTTAGAATCCAACAGGAAATTGTTGAAGGTTATTCATTTTTGAAGTTTTAAGCTTGACATTAAACAGTCAATTACCTGTTCATATTGTAATTATTTATCGACCACCTAAGTCAAACCCACTATTTCTGAATGAATTTGGGGATCTGCTATCTAAATTGACAGTAAAATATGATAGCATTCTTTTATTGGGTGATTTTAACCTTCATGTTGACATTGATTCTGATTCTAACTCCTTGGAATTTTTGAGGCTACTGGATTCTTTAGATCAGTGTTTCTCAAACTGAGGGTCCCAACCCAAAAGGGGGTCGCAAGGCTATTATAGGAGGGTTGCGTGATCACAAATAATACTCACATAACCTTAAAGGGCACATAAGGACCTTTTTATTTTATTGTGTTACATGTTCCCATGTTTTGCTACAACTGTTTATGTAAGGTGTGTGTATTGTTTTCATTTTTTTTTTTACATTTTGACCACTTTTTTAAACTTTAATTTGCATTCCCTGGCTCAAGATGGCTTCCCATGTACGAGCATGGACCACTCAGAACTACATTTCCCATCATCCTCCTGCTCACATATGTAACTGAGATGGAATTACCAGTGAGCAGGAGGATGATGGGAAATGTAGTTCTGAGAGGTCCATGCAGGTACGTGGGAAGCCATCTTGAGGCAAGGAATGCAATTTAAAAGTTTAAAAAAGTGGTCAAAATGTAAAAAAATAAAAAATAAAACAATACACACCTTATATAAACAGTTGTAGCAAAACATGAGAACATGTAACTAATAAAATAAAAGGTCCTTATGTGCCCTTTTAAGATTAGGGCTTCTGATTTTTGGTTTTAACTGATAAAACACCCGATACAAAAATGGAAACATTGGAAATGGTTACTCAATTCATGTGGACTTCACCCCTTTCCAATTTAAAAAAAAAAACCCTATTACAAAAAACTAAAACAAATTGATCTTTCCCAGTGCAGCTGGTCAATGGCCCTCCTTCCCGACTCATATCAAGCATTGATTTGTTCTGAATACTTTAAACCCACCCAACTACTGAGTGGCAGCAAATTCTACATTTCTATTGGAGACTCCGCTTGCGAGATTTAAAATGACATTACAGGGCAGTGGGCTTGTTCGTGAGATTTAAAGCTGAATTACAGTTAGATAGTGAGAATTTAAAAAAGAATTGCAAATTGTGGTGAAATGTAAAAAAATGCCTAGACACACAAAAACCCCAGAAGAATGTGCCCGTGATCATTGTTGTGGTAGACAGCAAAGGAAAGAAAGTACAACGTGAAACATAGTGTACTGTCGAGTTACTGGTATTGTGACAGAGAAAAAAAAAACACCCTAGTATTTTGAAAAGTGACAGAAAAAAAACATTTACATAAAACTCGAAAATAGATAAAAAATAAGCACCTAAAAATGAAAAAAACAGTGCATATACGCTTAATCCTTAATAGTAAATGATGTAATATGAAGCCAGACCTCCTGTCATGTTTACTAAGCGTCAAGATGCTTGTTTGTTTGTGTATATTAAAGTTGTGTACAAAGTGCTAGCGCCGGTCAGAAAAACTTTTTAAAATCTTCAAGTTTTTTTGTGTTTCACAGTGTTTCTCAATTTGCCACAATCCTTGGACAATGTTATGATTATTGCCACAAATATTGGCGAACTTTGTTCGTTTGCAAGTACTTCCAGCTCCCAGAACGCCATCCGGTTGGCCGCGAAAGGTAAGACGCAATGTTCTCAGACAGTAACACGTGTTTCTTAAATGTCTACTAAGAGACTTTGGAAGTGAGACTTAAACATGCCTTATTTACAAATCACGGGAGTTACAAGTAGACGGTAAAGATACTATATGCAAGTTTTAGATGCTTCACTCCATTTCTGATGGCAAAATTAAATCTTAATTCACACAGAAAGACCATCTTGAAGCAGAAACACAAGTGACACAAATGTTGCTGTTGGGCTAATATTATGTCATGGTTTCATTTTGTAATCTGGTTATTTATTTTATAATTGAGATGTTTGATTGAAATAAAAGTGCATTTTATAGATAAAAACTATAATTTATTTATTCATTAAAAGCATTGCTACCCCCCAAACCGCACACACACTTTTATAAAGGCTCTGGCACCATTGACATAATGATTGCATGTCCATGCTTCATTTAGCATTCCTATGTAGTATATACAGTAAATTCATATGATAACGTATGGGGGTGCAGGGTGTCGTCACAGCCTCAAACATTTCCAAAGGGGAGCCCAGCAAAAAATGTTTGAGAACCCCTGCCTTAGATTATATCCTGCATGTCAAAGGTCCTATGCATTATCGTGGCCATACTTTAGATCTGGTAGTTTCTCTTGGTTTAGCTGTTAAGAACGTCAAAACCCTAGATCTTACTATTTATGATCATCTTGCCATTCTTTTTGTGGTGAGTCTGCAAGTATCTACAAAGACTGTGGACAGTACATTTAAATCCCAGGTAATTAATTCTTCAGCTTCTGTTAAGCTTTCTGATATATTGAGCTTATTACCACTCTGAGTCCTCATCAGTAGATGATCTGGTTAATACCTACAACACCACCTTGACTGGTGTCTTTCCCATTGGTTAAACTCCCAATTATGTACCGCCTCTGCTCACTCATGATTGGACACCTGTTTAACAAGGGGAAGAGCTTTGACTCTCCCATTGGTTAAACCTACTAACACCTTCAACTGTTTATGTCCCGCCTCCACTCACTTATGATTGGACTGCCACGGAGAAAATGCAGATCTTCTATTGCTTGATTTTATTTTATATATAAAAATATTACTGCATGATTACATTTTGAAAAGATTAATCTGCAATCAACTATTTAGCTGATTAATTTAGCTGATATATATATATATATATTTTAGCTCAAAGAGCCAGCTGCCCAACGTTTCGATATGTTGCACATATCTTTCTCAAGGGAGCCTGTGTTTGAATCAAAACATTGGAGGTATTTATAGGTTTTTGACGGCATGACAACTACTTGTTATTGTTTACATTCAAATCTATGATTTATTCTTACATGATGTAATGCTGTTCTATATATTGTGACATCATTTTTACTTCTACCTTTGAATCTGTATTAATTCAAATTAACATTACTTTATATAAATTTATATTTTTATTATATCATGCAATGCTGGCTCTGAGGATCAGTCTAGATTTGGCCTCCCCAGCGCATCAGCATGCACAACTTTTGAACAAACTTTGTTTATTTATTTAAATGTTATATATCTATTGAAGTTAATTAGTTCATTCTTTTCTGTTGAGTCCCGCTGGCATAATCGTGTTCAGTCTATTTATCCATTTACTTTCTTTTATTCTCCTATATGTCGCATTGTCTAATTTTAGCTGTTCTAATACTACAAACTTTACATCATTTATGTCATGTCCTTGACTGGTGAAGTGCTGTACTATTGGTTCATTCATTTTTTATTTCTAATTAATGAAAGGTGGTTCTGAATTCGTTTATATAAAGTAGTTCCAGTCTCACCAACATATTTGATTTCATCACATTTTTCACAGGCTATTCCATAAACAACATTGCTATTTTTACAGTAGGTATTAGTTTTTAGTGAATATGTGGTGTTCTTATGTTTAATTATATTTTTACTTTTATCTATGTATTTACACACTTTACATCTACTGGTGCACATGTTCGTAGAACCTATTTTGTCAATTATTCTTTTATGTTTACTGTGAACTAAAATATCACCTAAATTAGCTTCTCTTTTGAATGCTACAACTGGGGCCTTAATTTTTCTGAATTATGTAGAATCCGCAAGTGTTTCCAAACTATCTTAGAAATACTGGGCAAAAGTTTAGAGTAAGTCATTATTAATGGGACTCTTTTGACCTTTTTATCTCTAGTTTTATAATCTAGTAGATCATCTATTTTTAGTTTATCCACTTTTCTTAACTCCGTCTCTATAATTCTTTCTTTGTATCCTCGTCTTTTAAGATTTGTTTTTAATACATTTCTTTGTTTTACATAGTCACTTTCTTTTGAGCATATTCTTCGTATTCTTATTCCTAGACCATTTGGGATTGCCCTTTTAGTGTGTATCGGATGTGCAGAGGACATGTGTAAATACTGGTGCATGTCAGTAGGTTTACAGAAGAGGTCAGTCTCAATTGAACCTTCTTCAAGTTTTTCTATGGTATCTAAAAATTCTATTTCTTTCCTTATCCATCGAAGGTCCACCTTAATATTACTGTGTATTTCATTTGCTATTTTATGAAACTGGAAAAGAGACTCTTCTCCATGTGTCCAAACCCCAAAAATATCATCTACAAACCGAATGTATTCTAAAGGTTCTCTTTCCGATTTTCTAAGTAATTGTTCTTCCCATTTTCCCATGTATGTACTGGCAAAATGCATTCCTAATTTAGATCCTATTGCTGTACCATCATTTTGTTTGTATATATTTTGTTTGTATATATACGTATATATATATACAGTATATATATATATTATTATTTGTTTATTTAGCAGACGCCTTTATCCAAGGCGACTTACAGAGACTAGGGTGTGTGAACTATGCGTCAGCTGCAGAGTCACTTACAACTACATCTCACCTGAAAGACGGAGCACAAGGAGGTTAAGTGACTTGCTCAGGGTCACACAATGAGGCAGTGGCTGAGGTGGGATTTGAACCGGGGACCTCTTGGTTACAAGGCTGTTTCTTTAACCACTGGACCACACAGCGTGCTTTCGTAGCAGGAGCACCCGCCTTGCTGCAGACACTGTTTCCCCTATGCTGCATTATAGATGCAATTTTGCACCAACGTCAACCCCTACCAGGCGATGCAAGGGATTCAGGGGGGGTGTGACTTGTGACTGACAGCGAACACTGGTTGATTCAAAGTAATTACAACGTTGCAATATTGCAAGGGTTGTGGGGTATAAAGAGGCAGCCTGTGTGCTGGCCGTGTGTAGTGCTGACTGCTGATGTTCCTGTGGTGTTGCTGTGCTCAACCCGTTGTACCTGCTAATAAGAGTGCGTTGTTTATTCTAAAAATGGTGTCCTCTTGCTTTTTTTCTATTAACCTAGAGCTCGCTACAATATATACAGTATTTACTCAATTTTCAGTCACACTTTTTTGACCGAGATCCAACTTTGGGGGGAGCGACTTGAATTCGAGGGCAACTTGGATTCAGGTTTTTTCAGTTGGGGTACCTGTTATGTCCTGTGTGGCTTACCGTATTTGGAAGACTAGTGAATTATGGAATGGCAGGAGCCATCTTGTTCATTGAAGTTCTGTTGCAGCAAGATATTAAAGAAGTGGTTGTGAACTCACCTCTGTATCACGACTGCTGAATCCGTAATTTATAATACTATATATTATCGTCTCCCCAAATATAACAATACCAATTTACATTTGCGCATGTTAATTATTCTGACACTTTTGAACTAGAGATACTGTACACAGAGTAATGCCCACTACAGTAATTACTCTCAATACAGTAAGGGTACATTTTATGATGCAGCTTTTAAAAGAAAAGTAATTTTGTTTGCTGAAGTGAAACCGTGCAGCAGAACGTGAATTTGGGGCATGTGTGTCAGAAGATGGAGACACAATCGAAAGGCTATTTTTGCTTGCGAAAGTGACAAAACCACATTGGCCAAATTAAGGACAATAAAACTAACTGAAATAAAGTTAATGTACCTTTTCCCAGCTACCTTAAACTTCAAAGGCTGCTGTTCAATACTGAAAATACATATTATTTTCCAAGTGACTTACCCTAATGCTTTAATATATGGTAATACAGTGTTCATGCTGGCACCTAGAAATTAAAAAGTAATTTAACCGTTAATTATTGTGTGTTTTTTGGGGGGGTTGACTATAGGGAAACCCTGGTAATATACTATTAACCTTGTTTTCTTTCTTCTTTGCACAGGTAATTTAGATTTCGTTGGACTACCACAAACCACACAGATGAACAAGAACCACCATACAGGTTAGTAAATTATTCCAATGTTTATTTCACAGTATAAAATAATTAACGCAGTTTTCATATGACATTATTGCATAGCAGCTCAGTTATAGCAAAATTAATTTATCTTCTAGATTCAAGGCATGTAACCAGACACCCTCAAAACCTAGCTGTCCCACTTCACAAGCAATATCCCACTGCCCCAATGTACTGCTCTTTAATAGCAATATCTCTATTACCTGCCCCCCTCCTTAGGTAACGTACAGTAGCACCAACTCTTAAATAAAAATCATAGTACTGCTATATAAGCATACATATACCAATACTATCTTAAAGACACTATGATTGCAGCATTAATATCTAAAACGCAGCAATAGTATAAGGCACACAGTAATAGCAGCAGTAGTATAAGAACCACGGTAATAGCAGCAAAAATATGAGAGACAGAATAATAGCAGCAAAAGTATAGTCACGTAGTGCATCAGGCAGATCAACGGCCCTCCAGATGGAAGTCCTCCTCTCCAACAATAAGCTGGCTCCACTTAACTAGACTTCAAATGAGTACCACCCACAGTCCCGGTCCTGCGTACTGCAGCTTCCTCCTAGTCAAAGCAGGGGCCCACTGCTGCTCGTCCTCCTCTGCTTCAGCTGAGGGAAAGACACAAAGCGGCGTGCATTTGAGTACCACCCGCTGGCTCTTGACCCCACCCAAAAATAACCAATTATTCTCCCACCCCACCCCACTCTATCCCAGGTGAAGCATTTAAAGTTGGTCCCACTACTGGGGTCGGCCTATCCGTGCTACCTGCACTGGCCTGACCCTGGTCACAGTAGTTAACTTTAGGCAGATCGGGGTGGGTGAATACGGGGATAAGTTCCACAGCAGGGCCCTCAGGTCGCAGGTCTCTGACGTCAGCGCTGATTCTTTTCCTCAGGATCTCACGGTAATCTCTGCAGCGCAGCAAGCGTTGCTGGTGGGATCAAGCAGCACACCAACCATAAAAGGTAACAGTCACAACAGCAGCACACCGTCACTTTGCTAAATATTATTACAGTACTATGATTCATGGTTTCTTTCTTCTTCCTTAAACAACATATCACCTCACTCCCCTCAGTATGGAGACTTTATTTCATCCTAGACCTCACAGTCAGACAATCCAAACTGGATTCCTTTCGTAACAATAATGATGAAAAAAGTACTTCCCTTTTACTACTTGCAAAACGTCCGTGGTTGCCTGCATCCACTGTGTAAATCTGCTGCTGTGTTTACAACTGGCTGCTCCTATGATCCCTTTATCCTAACATTCTCTCTGCATCTCTCCTTCGTGTTTCTTTCCTGCATTTGTTCTCTTGTGTGTCTCCTCCCCCTCTGCTTCCTATCTACTCCATTTATAAGCTGGGCGAAATGAAATTGTTTAACAGGCAATGATGTAATTAACCTGGTGGTTAATGATGTAAATCAGCTCCTTGGAAATCCAATGCAAGCTTTCTCATTATGTGACAAAAGCAAAAGCCCTGTGTAAACATAATCCAAACTGAAAATTATAATACCGTACAGCGTTACAGACATACACATAACACGTTCTGAACAACCAAAATAAATATAAAATCATAATAATAAGTGAATATACAACCAGTGCAATAATTAAATTAATCCAACAATCAAGTGCAATAAATTATTTAAACCCCAACTGATAGCATTTGTCACTGGTGACATTAATATGATATATTTATATTGACAACCGCTGACCTATAACAATTTACAGCCTCATGAATGTGCTTTGTGATGTTTTGTGAAAGTACTTAATCTCAATGGGTTTTCACTATGATTACTGGATTTAGGAACTATTCAAATAGTCTTAATATCATTTCGATTAGTAATGTATCTCTTCTGTTAACCCCTTGACAATTGTTTAGCAAGGAACAATGTTGTGTCACTTGAGCTGCTTCAGATATTTAACCTAGGGGTCAAAGGATTTGATTCGTCTTAGGAAGAAAATGTAATACACAGTGGGGCTAGCTTCTCAAATGCTGTTTTCACAAGAGTTTACCAAGTGAAAGCTTCCAAATGTTTTGCTTGTACAATCTGTAATAAGCAAGTAGTCAAGAAGCCAACCATTTCAGATAATACCTTCAACAACCAAAGACTGACCTTCCCATTATTCTGCCTGAAAGTGAGTTTTATTGTTTATTTTACTTGTGGGATTACTCATGTTTCACATCTCCAAGATAATTTATGCAGCTTTGCATGGATGTGAATGTGAAAGCTGTGCTCTCACATCTTTTATAACACTCCTAATGTGATCTGAGGGCATTAGGAATACCCATCTGTCAGCGGATTTGCGCTTAATTTGCACTTATTTCAACTCTCAGCTCAGAAAAGTCTAAAACAGATTGATAACAGGAATGTAACACCATACATTGGTTGTTATAGGAGTTAACACCTGCAAGTTAGTTAATAAGGACCATGCATCAATAAAGAGTTAAAAAAAAAATGCACCTGAAAAAACATTTTGATGTGTAGTAAATTAGTCTAACTTCTTCTAATAGGTATGAGTAACATCAGATGAGCTATACGCTGATTGCAATTTATTTGACAATAGTCAGCTTGTCATCAGATATAATTCCAGTTTCCTGGTGAAGGCTGCTTAAGCCCCAGTTGGATCTGGGAAATATCTAACATAGCATCTATTAATAGATCATTCTCACAGTAAAGTCACATATAGTTTAACACACTGCTTTCTTAAATAATTACTGTGAAAACAATACTAGGTCAACATTTTGTCAAACCATTATACTGCTGATTTTATAATATCCTGTGTTCCAGTTATTTTATACACCAGTTCAATGGATAATTAATGGACTTACAAATACATTCATCTATTAGTTACAGTCAGGGATTCAAATGGCATGCAGGAATGCTGAATACATATTTCTTGTTTGTTTGTTTGATGTCCTGTGTGCTTGCCAGTAGGATGCTCCTTCTGTTGTGGATGTGTCACAGCACACAGAAGCCCTCTAACTGCAGTCTGCTTCATTGGAATTAATCCTGATTCCAACCTTCAGATGGACATGTGCTTCAACACAGTCACAAGAGTATTCTTTGGTCTTTTCAGACAAGTTGACATTTACAGAAAGGGCCATACTTTACTTTAACTTATCAGCATATATTTTGTTTAACATCTTGGTACTGTATTCACTGATCCCATATTGATATTCATATTCACTGATTTGATTTCTGTCCAAAGATAGTTCCTGCCACACAGGGAGCTATTGTGTTGTAGTTGCCTTTCTGACAAGTATTATGATTTGGTTGTGGGGGCTTATCTGATTTTGGCCACTTATAATTCCATTCTACTTTTAATTATTGAAGAAGGGGTAGGGTAGATTTATCCCGACTAAACTTAATTCCAAATGATTTTCACAACAGGTTAGTTTGATTAATACTGACGAGGAAGCAAAACTGGAGGGTAGCTTTAGTTTGTACAGTTTATTTTAATTATATTCCTTACCTTATTGTGCAATACTTTACTATCGCAGATCTAACTTTCCGAATGTGACAGTCATATGATATGTATGAAATGCAGTTTTCAGATGTAGCCATTCAGGGAAAACTTAGCTGTCTGTCTCTGGCACTTCAGACAAGTAAGCGTATTAACTTAGTCTTATACTTCATAGTACTAAATTAGTACTATGAACAGGATCATCTCACATCCGATTTGGTATGCTGCAATCAGGATCTTGTGTAGTCTGCTTTAGCGGATGATCCACCTGTGGTGATTATCGTCTGGTACGCTGCAATCGGGAATAACAAGTGTACTAACTTTAGTTCAAGCAAGTGAACTAAACCTGCTTAATCCACTAGTTAGATGCATCAAGTGGACTAACTGGTACGCTGCAATCGACCCAATTTGTGCACCTGATGTTGAGAACCGGGTCATCTGTCCAACTGTGATTACTATCATTGTGTGGGTATCCATATGCATATCCCTTTTCTTAACATTTTTATGTATATACGTGTATGTATATATACATATACTGTATGTGTGCATATATGTAATATACATTACTTTAACACTTATTTGTTTATTTATATATACATTTTTCTCTCAATTTATTTTATTTTATATATATATATATATATATATATATATATATATATATATATATATATATATATATATATATATATATCTTGTATATATAATTTATTTTATTATTATTTTTTAGCATTTCTCTTATCTCTATGGGCTTGAATATGGTACTGTACTGATCTGTTAATACCACACTGTTAATTGTTGGTTTTAATAGTATGTTATCCTTCTCTATTTCTGATGAGTTGTTAGTGAACACACCAAAGGTTTAGTTTAAAATAGGTGTGAACAGAGTTGAAGCTCTGGGACTCACCCCTCTCTTTCTCTCTTCTCATTTCACTCAAGCAGTCACCTCTATCCCTCTCTGTGGGTATACCTGGTGGTTGTGCATATGCAGATATGATCAGATCACTCAAGCGGTCATACCTATCCCTCTCTGTGGGTATACCTGGTGGTTGTGCATATACAGATATGATCAGATCACTCAAGCGGTCATACCTATCCTCTCTGTGGGTATACCTGGTGGTTGTGCATATACAGATATGATCAGATCACTCAAGCGGTCATACCTATCCTCTCTGTGGGTATACCTGATGGTTGTGCATATACAGATATGATCAGATCACTCAAGCGGTCATACCTATCCCTCTCTGTGGGTATACCTGGTGGTTGTGCATATGCAGATATGGTCAGATCACTCAAGCGGTCATATCTATTCCTCTCTGGGTGTACCTGGTGGTTCTGCATACGCACATATCGTCAGATCACTCAAGCGGTCATCTCTGTTCCTCTCTGTGTGTATACCTGGTGGTTCTGCACACACACATATGGTCATTTCACTCGAGTGGTCATCTCTATCCTCTCTGTGGGTATACCTGGTGGTTCTGAACATGCACATATGGTCAGATCCAGCTCTCAGGTCATCCTTACTGTCAAGATATGTTTACTCGCTTTTACTATAATAGCATCAAGTAATAAGAATAACTGTAGTGGGGATGCCTGGTTAATTTTGCTAGCTGGAATGTTAAAGAGTCTTAACCATCCTGTGAAACGTAATAAGGTCTTATCACACCTCCAACAGCTTAAAGTAGGAATTGCTTTTCTTCAGGAGACGCACTTTAGCACTTCTGACCACTTTCACATGCGAAGGGGTGGGTGGGGCAGGTTTTCCATTCTAATTTCCATGGCAAGGCCAGGGGACCGCAATTTTAGTAAATAAGAATATCCCTTTTGTTGCCTTTCAGACTATGGCAGACCTAAACGGACGATACATTACAGTTAAGGGTAAACTTTTCAACACTTCTGTACTTTTAGCAAATGTGTATCCACCTAATTAGGATGATAGCAACTTTATAAAGAACTTCCTGTCCTTGCTACCAGACTGTGACAGGGTCTTACTCGTGTCACGTGTGTGGGTAACCGCTGTTCAAGCAATACAGAGAGACAACTGGAAGTGAGTTGAAACGCCGCACAGACGCCGGGATTTATTAACAAAACAGAAAGTAAATAAAGATGGTCATGTGACGTTACCAGCCATGGTAACGCACAGAGGACACATATACAGGAAGATGTACAAAAATGCAAAATAAAACACAGTACAAAAACTACAAATAAAAGGTGCCACAGAGGAGGAGCGCTAGCCTTATAAAACGAGGCGTCCCGCTCCAGGAACCGGCTACACTACGTAACCCTCACTATACATTACATGGGATCACTATCCCCTAAACTAACCTACTGATGAGCCGGTATTCATACAACGGCTCCTGCTGCTTCATACGGCCTTGCCTGGGCATTGCCTTCACAAGCTCCGCTTGCAGTCTCAGGGTTGTGTAGCTGTCGTTCCTGCAGAGTGGACTCTCTCCCAAATATACGCAGCTCCCCTCTGGCATGACGTAACTGACGGACACTCGGTCAAGGCCCACCCACCTGCTGATTGAGGTCCAGCACAGGCAATCACTTGCTGCCCTTCCCCTCAACCAAGCCTAGCAGGCAGCAATTCTCAATCGAAGCCCGTCTGTAAACAATAATGTAATCACACAAATCAACTCCAAAACGATACACAATAAACCCATTTCCCCATACAAATTACACCAACACACGTGCAGGGCAATTGCCCTGCTACACAGACATACACTCCCACCATCTCATTCTAGGAGGGGATTTTAACTGTGTCTTGAACCCAGCCATGGATTGTTCCTCCCCGAGATATCTTTCACTATCTAACTCCACCAAGGCAATCCGGCTGTTCCTAGACTCCTATGGTATTTGCGACACCTGGCGCTTCCTCTTCCCTACAGCTAGGCAGTACTCATTCTTCTCTCCTGTCCATCATTCTTTTTCTCGAATTGATTACTTTTTTGTTCAAGCTGCTGCCCTCTGTTCGATCCTGTGCCGACCACAGTATTGTTATTTTTGATCATGCCCCCCTGATGCTGGAGCTCGCACTGCCCGGTCACCTTGCACCTCGCTGATCTTTGACAAAGAGTTTGTTGCTTTTATTTCCTCCCAAATCGATCTTTTTCTAGAGAATAATACTACCAAAGAGGTTTCCTCTGCTCTTCACCGGGAAACTCTTAAAGCTTACCTTCGGGGTCAAATAAATTCATACACAGCCAAAAAATAAACAGCATGCTGGCTGACTTGCTGAGCTGACTGACTGCATTTTAGAAGTAGATCAACAGTACACTGAATCGCCCACTCCTGAGCTTTACAAAAAACGGTTAGCTTTACAGACAGAATTTGACTTCCTGGCCACACACCATGCCGAGCAACACTTGACTAAATCGTCTCATGCTATATTTGAACATGGGGATAAGGCGAGCAAACTCTTGGCTCATCAGCTCCGGCAGTCAGCTGCTAAACGTTTGATTACTGAAGTCTGCACAAAATCAGGCCTAATTACTTCTGATCAGCAAAACATTAATGCAGAATTCCAAGACTCGTCTCTTAATAAATCTGAATCTCCCAAAGATCCGTCCTTAATTGACTCCTTCTTTGAGACTCTTCCCATTCCTACTATTGACCCGCTGTCCAAAGCATCTCTGGAAGAGCCTTTCACCCAAGCTGAAATTAAACAAGCCATTAGCTCAATGCAAAGTGGCAAATCCCCAGGCCCAGATGGGTTCCCCCAGAGTTTTTAAGAAATTTCGCCTCAACTTTCTTCGCTGCTAGGTTCTGTCTTTCATATCCAATCTTCTGCCTCCAACCCTCGGCCAGGCATCCATTTAATTTATACTAAAAAAAAAAACCCTCTTAACTGTGGGTCATATCGACTTATTTCCCTTCTCAATTCAGATGTAAAAATCAATATCATATATTCTCCGCTGGATGCAGAAAAAGCAGTTGACCGTGTTGAATGGGACTACCTCCTTCCTACACTCCATAAATTTGGCTTTGGCCCTAAGTTTTTTCAAGGATCAAACTACTATATTCTTCGCCCCTGGCCTCTGTTATTACTAATAATATACACTATAAATATTTTTCACTGCACCGTGGTACTAGGCAGGGTTGCCTTCTTTCACCTCTCCTTTTGCCATTGCTATTAAGTCCTTTCTATTTTTCTACATACTAATCAGGAAATACAGGGTGTGACATGAGGAGGGCTTGAGCAGAAGGTCTCATTATATGCAGATGACCTCCTTGCAGACATCTCAGAACCTGTATCTTCTCTCCCGCATGCTCTGAACACCTTACAGCAATTTGATAAATTCTCTGGTTACAAACTTAATTTTCACAAAAGTGAACTTGTCCTGATTAACTCAGTTGCCCAAAATTACACCCTCACAAACCTACCCTTTCGAATAGCCACCAACATCCTTCACTTATCCTGGAATCACAGTTACTAGATCCTTTAATAACCTTTTGAAATCTAACTTTACTCCTCTATTAGAACGTACAAAACAGGATTGCTCTCGCTGCTCTGCCTCTGTCTCTTGCTGACCATGGTAACTCTGTAAAGATGAACACACTTCCCAAATTGTTATACTTATTTCAGTGCATTCCAGTCTTTATCCCACAAGCCTTTTTTTACTACTTTAGACCAAACAATCTCCTCATTATTCTTGTACAAAAAATGCCTAGGATCCGTAAGGTCTTCCTACAAAGACCCAAACCTTCAGGAGGCCTGGCGTTACCAAATTTTCACTTTTACTACTGGTCAGCCAACATCCGTGGCATCTCCTTGTGGCTACACTCAAGCCCCGAGCAGAATGTTCCAGCTTGGTTAAGCATAGAATCAGCCTCCTATCAGTACACATCCTTACCTGCGCTGCTGTGTTCTCCTCTTCCATTAACTAAGCCTAATTTTAGTACTAGTAAATCTTAAAGTCTGGGCACAATTTAGACAGCACTTTGGCTTACAATCAATCTCATTACACTGTCCTGTGGCTAGAAACCATTTATTTCCTTCAGTGGAAGACACTGCTTTTCGTATATGGTATGGGAACAGTGTCTAAAAAGACCTATTTGTTGACAATAGCTTTGGTTCTTTTGAACAACTCTCCCAGAAATACAATCTGCACAAAACCCACTTTTTTCAGATACGCTACAAATTTGAAATGTTGTCAGGAATACAGTAGCGCAGTTCCCTGCACGTCTCCCTGAGTGCGCACTTCACTGTGTACTTCGATTCGACCCCTACTGCAAAGGTTTGATATCTAAAATATACAATGAAATGATGTCTTTACACTGTCCTTCACGTTCCAACCTAAAAATATTATGGGAGCAGGATATGGGATTCAGTCTCTGGGATGATGACTGGGAGTCTGCTCTCACTCAAGTGCACTCTTCATAGCCTTATACTGTTTAAAGTTCTGCACCACATTCATCTCTCTAATACCAGGCTGGCAAGGATTTATCCAGGTTTAGACCCAACCTGTGACCGATGTGGGCGGGCCCCTGCTACCCTCATCCATATATTTGGTCTTGTCCTAATCTAGCTTACTTCTGGGCCTGTTTTCAGACCCTCTCCCAAATCATTCAGCACCCTATTGAACCTAACCTCTAATTGCATTATTTGGCATAACACCATCTGACATTTCTTTAATGAAACTCCAATCTGACTCTTTGGCCTTCTCCACACTACTAACTAGATGTCTGATTCTGTTTGCATGGAAACAGGCTGCCCGCCCACACATGCTCAGTGGATGAGGAACCTTTTGCAGCACCTAAAGCTTGAAAAAATATAATATACAGTTTGTGGATCTACTGCAAATTTTACTTAGCTTGGCATGCCCTTCTATCATGTACTAATGAACTGGATCCACGGCTCCCCTGATCTATACCTATCTGTCTACCCTTTTTTCTTCTGAGTGCAAACTGACTGCTTGCAATCTCTCTCTTTCACTCTTCCTCTCCCCTTTTCCTGTCTCTGTTTTTTCTCTTTTGTCTCCTAAATAAAATTTGAAAACAATCTGGCAAATTGAAAATGATAAATGATTTCATGATGCTTTATGTATTATATTATTATTTAAAATGAGTCTATTACCTTTGTTATTTTGTAAGTCATTGTGTGTAATTTCTTTTCTTAACAAAACCAATAAACAGAATTAAAAAGAAAAAGGACTTGAGTTACCTAATGCAGGTTGTACAATGCTTGAACGACTGTGTTTTATACCATGTTAAAATGACACCCTCCATACAAGCTGTTAGAGAATCTGCAAAATCCTTTTGTACGGCACCTTGAATTTTGTTTTCAATACCAAGCAATTAGGCAGCATTGTGAATTTTTGTTTTAATACCAACATTAGCTAAGGCAGCACCGAATTTCGATTTATTCTGCCCCTACATATTAAAACATTAACAGTTTATCCTAATGTTATACTGTAAGCTGGTCAGCTGTTCATGTATCCCCATGCTACTACAGGAGCTGCTACATCATTGTGTTCATCTGCCGTAGAACTGCAGTTGGACATAAAAAAGGACACAAATAAAAATATCTCTAAAAATTGAAAGATATATACAGTGCCTTATGAAAGTATTCGCCCCTTGAACTTTGCGACCTTTTGCCACATTTCAGGCTTCAAACATAAAGATATGAAACTGTAATTTTTGTGAAGAATCAACAACAAGTGGGACACAATCATGAAGTGGAACGAAATTTATTGGATATTTCAAACTTTTTAACAAATAAAAACTGAAAAATTGGGCGCAAAATTATTCAGCCCCTTAAGTTAATACTTTGTAGCGCCACCTTTTGCTGCGATTACAGCTGTAAGTCGCTTGGGGTATGTCTCTATCAGTTTTGCACATCGAGAGACTGAAATTTTTGCCCATTCCTCCTTGCAAAACAGCTCGAGCTCAGTGAGGTTGGATGGAGAGCATTTGTGAACAGCAGTTTTCAGTTCTTTCCACAGATTCTCGATTGGATTCAGGTCTGGACTTTGACTTGGCCATTCTAACACCTGGATATGTTTATTTGTGAACCATTCCATTGTAGATTTTGCTTTATGTTTTGGATCATTGTCTTGTTGGAAGACAAATCTCCGTCCCAGTCTCAGGTCTTTTGCAGACTCCATCAGGTTTTCTTCCAGAATGGTCCTGTATTTGGCTCCATCCATCTTCCCATCAATTTTAACCATCTTCCCTGTCCCTGCTGAAGAAAAGCAGGCCCAAACCATGATGCTGCCACCACCATGTTTGACAGTGGGGATGGTGTGTTCAGGGTGATGAGCTGTGTTGCTTTTACGCCAAACATAACGTTTTGCATTGTTGCCAAAAGTTCGATTTTGGTTTCATCTGACCAGAGCACCTTCTTCCACATGTTTGGTGTGTCTCCCAGGTGGCTTGTGGCAAACTGTAAACGACACTTTTATGGATATCTTTAAGAAATGGCTTTCTTCTTGCCACTCTTCCATAAAGGCCAGATTTGTGCAGTATACGACTGATTGTTGTCCTATGGACAGAGTCTCCCACCTCAGCTGTAGATCTCTGCAGTTCATCCAGAGTGATCATGGGCCTCTTGGCTGCATCTCTGATCAGTCTTCTCCTTGTATGAGCTGAAAGTTTAGAGGGACGGCCAGGTCTTGGTAGATTTGCAGTGGTCTGATACTCCTTCCATTTCAATATTATCGCTTGCACAGTGCTCCTTGGGATGTTTAAAGCTTGGGAAATCTTTTTGTATCCAAATCCGCTTTAAACTTCTCCACAACAGTATCTCGGACCTGCCTGGTGTGTTCCTTGTTCTTCATGATGCTCTCTGCGCTTTAAACGGACCTCTGAGACTATCACAGTGCAGGTGCATTTATACGGAGACTTGATTACACACAGGTGGATTCTATTTATCATCATTAGTCATTTAGGTCAACATTGGATCATTCAGAGATCCTCACTGAACTTCTGGAGAGAGTTTGCTGCACTGAAAGTAAAGGGGCTGAATAATTTTGCACGCCCAATTTTTCAGTTTTTTATTTGTTAAAAAAGTTTGAAATATCCAATAAATTTCGTTCCACTTCATGATTGTGTCCCACTTGTTGTTGATTCTTCACAAAAAATTACAGTTTCATATCTTTATGTTTGAAGCCTGAAATGTGGCAAAAGGTCGCAAAGTTCAAGGGGGGCGAATACTTTCGCAAGGCACTGTATATATATATATATATATATATATATATATATATATATATATATATATATATATATATATATATATATATATTATTGGTACAAGTACTGTACATCCTGGATATTTATTTTATTTTCTAAGTGGTTTAGATAAGACTACTAATCCTAAATTAGCAGGTATATCCCATTTAATGAGTACTGATTACTGACACATTTGGTGATTACTTAAACAATTATTTAAAAAAAAAGTTCAAAAACACAAAACAGCATTGTATTATCTGCCTGGTAGAACACAGTCACACAGCTGGAGTGTTGCGTTCCTCAGGTTGATAGCTGAACTGGGTTACTCTGTTTAGATTTTCTTGAAAGTAGGGTCTGTTGATAAAGAACACACTTTTAATTAAATGTCAACATAATGAAATACACCTCCCAACTTTTTCTTACAAGTTTACACGTCGCTACTTGTAATGAATTACTGGAAAGAACCTAGCATCCCATTGATGTTTTATGCCTGGGGTGGTCTAGGCTGTCAGCTGACTTCCTCTTGCAAACAAAAAAGGCAGTAAAAAAATAAAGCTTTTAATTTACAGAAGGATGTTACAAACCGTGCCCTGGCTGTAAATGTTTGCTACCAGATGGTCAATATATGCCTCTGTCTGCTTGGTCTGGGCCTTGCCTACACCAATAACTTTCTGGGAGAGCTGAGAAATTGGCCGTAAAGTTTTAATGCCGCTGTTGTCTCCAATACACAATTGGATTTATCATGGGTGACTTGTTCAGCCACAGTATAAACATGAGCTATAGACCATGAAAGCTTCTCTTAATCCAAAAAAAATCAATTTATCACTGAGGTACTTCAGTTATGATAACTGGGTTTTATAGTCACTTCCCTGGTGTTGCTAAGTGAATGGGGAATGTTTTGTGCACAGATTTAAAATAATGTGTCAGTCATATATTAACCCATTAGAACTCCCATGAGCAAGTGTCAAATATGTTCCTTGAATTCTTGCTGGAACCCATATCCTTTTGCATTGTACCAGTGCCAACTGTACTGATATCCTAATAACTGCAACAGGTTAAGAACTATAGACAGTAGAGCACAGGCAGCCAGTTGATGAACAGCATGACAGGAGCTCATCTCATATTGGGATTTAAAGGGTTAAAATTGAAATGATTTGATATTTGCTAGTTGACCCAGTGCAGCCTGTTCTCTAAAAAAAACAACTAAAAGAACCACCACAGGAGGCCAAGCAGGTTGTTAGCTACATATGGAAACCAAAAACTCTACAGAGTTTGCCATTTCATTCCTAAAACAGGTTAGCAGTGTTTAGAAGTAATTTTCAGTTTTGTTTGTTTAGCCTGTGAAGAAAATCTTGATGGCCTCATTTTAAATTTGAATGCACAGGTGTCCACAAGCACTGTCCGTACTACTGGATAACTAGTACATTTGTTGGCAGTGCCTTTGAGATGCAAAGAATTATATGGGAATGGAGACTGAACTAACCCCATTAGCTTCTCAGAGGGTGGTCTCTCCAGGGCAAGCTCACACAGGGGGTGACCAGTACAGTAACTGCTCTTTGGATAAACAGAGCAATTCAGCCTTAAGAACTGTTAATCTAGTTTTATTTTAAATATATGTTGTGCACTGATATAAGGATAGATTCTCTATGTTCTTTTCTTAATATAACTCTTTAATTGTATTAGTAAGTCGATGCAAATTGGGGTTCTGTTGCGTCCAAACAGTCATGCTTCTAAATTCACCCAATGAGTTTAACGAGAGTTAAGATAATATTTGCTCACCTGAGTTAACAAAACTGTTCTATTAGCTTGGTGATAAGGTTTTACCTTTTGGGGAGAAGCTTTCGGATTCATTCTTCACTCTTAATGTTTGTCCTCTATCAGGTGATGTACATATATAATAATTAATGTCTGCCCTCTACTGCTTTGAGTGGGTATGTGCCGTGTGGTGGCTGTTTTTTGTTTGTATGGCTGGTCTTTGTTCGTATTGTTGTTTGTGTGTGTAATTGGAAGTATTTTAGACAGTTTCCATATCTATTCCAAGTTCTGGCTGTATACTTGAGAAATACAGTCAGCACTCAGATATCCGTTAACCAGATACAAGTCAGTCACATTTTACCGCCCTTGTATTAAGAATAAAATCAATCCCCATTATATATGTAACAAATGAATGCACTTAGCCGTCACACATTATTTTCGATTCCGTCACCAGTTTTCTGATACAAGCCCATCTCTTCAATGTTACAATGTACTTGTTTATCCGTCACAGCCTGCGTATTGTGCAGTTACACAGCGCTTCCTCCAATTTCACATGACGAAAATGCAGCAAAAACAAAGTGAATGAGACAAGCTACGGTAATGTAAAAGTTAATCATTTAATCTGTTAATCAGTTAATCTGTGATCTTTAGTTGCTTTTGTGCATTTTCATTTGCATGTGAACTGTGACATTAGGGCTTATCGAGCACTACATTCTGGTATTTTGAATACTGAATTTACTGACTACTGTTTTAATTCTGGAAACTGTTGTTTTTTTAAAATCTTTTGCTAAATTGCATTACCTTTTACGTTTTACGCAGTTCTGTGTATGGGTAACATTTTGGCTAGTTAATGGGTAATTTTACATATTGTTACAATGCGTACTGGATTTAAAAGTATGTACTGTATTACAGTTCATGTGTCCACAGGTGTCTCTTTTTGCAGGTGATATTTTCAGAATCATATCGTTCTGAATTAAAATACTTCTGTTGAAAATATAGTATTGTACCAGTAAAACCAACTGAGTTTAAAACACAATCCTTTCAGCTATGTATTATTGACATTGTATCTTTTTTTGTGTTCCCTGCAAAAACGGACAAGGGTTGGAACGGGCCAAAATGAAATAATCAGATATGTGTCACCTCATTTAATCGACACTGAAGTCAGAATTGAAGTGAAGTTGTCAGCACACAGGTTCTAGAGGCACATCATGCCACGAACAAAAGAAATTCCTGAAGACCTCTGGAAAAAAGTTGTTGATGCCTATCCATCTGGAAAGGGTTACAAAGCCATTTCTAAGGCTCTGGGGCTCCACCGAACCACAGTCAGAGCCATATTGTCCAAATGGAGAAAGTTTGGGACAGTAGTGAATCTTCCCAGGAGTGGCCGTCCTGCCAAAATCTCTCCAAGAGCAAGGCGTAAAATCACCCAAGAAGTCACAAAGAACCCTAGAACAACATCCAGGGATCTCTAGGTCTCTCTAGCCTTGGTTAAGGTCAGTGTTCATGACTCCACCATCAGAAAGACACTGGGCAAAAATGGGATTCATGGCAGAGTAGCAAGGCGGAAACCATTGTTCACTAAGAAGAACATGAATGCTTGTCTCAAGTTTGCCAAAAAGCACCTGGATGATCCTCAAGAGTTCTGGAACAATGTTCTATGGATAGATGAGTCAAAAGTGGAACTTTTTGGCCGACATGAGCCCCGTTATGTCTGGCGAAAACCAAACACTGCATTCCACAGTAAGAACCTCATACCAACGGTCAAGCATGGTGGTGGTAGTGTCATGGTTTGGGGATGCTTTGCTGCATCAGGACCTGGACACCTTGCCATCATTGAAGGAACCATGAATTCTGCTCTGTATCAGAGAATTCTACAGGAGAATGTCAGGCCATCCGTCTGTGAGCTGAAGCTGAAGCGCAGCTGGGTCATGCAGCAAGACAATGATCCGAAACACACAAGCAAGTCTACATGAGAATGGTTGAAGAACAAGAAATTTAAAGTTTTGGAATGGCCTAGTCAAAGTCCAGACCTAAACCCCATTGAGAGGTTGTGGCAGGACCTGAAACGAGCAGTTCATGCTCGAAAACCCACAAATGTCACTGAGTTAAAGCAGTTCTGCATGGAGGAGTGGGCCAAAATTCCTCCACGGCGCTGTGAGAGACTAATCAATAACTACAGGAAGCGTTTGGTTGCAGTTATTGCTGCTAAAGGTGGTGTAACCAGTTACTGAGTCTAAGGGGGCGATTACTTTTTCACACGGGGGCATTCTTTAATAAATAAATGAAATATGTATCAAATTTTTTTGTTATTATTGTGTTATTAGGTTTTGGTTGAAGATCTGATAACATTCAGTGTCAAAAATATGCAAAAATGCAGAGAATCAGACAAGGGGCAAATATTTTTCACGGGATTGTATATACAGTCACCCTTGATAAATATAAGCAAAAAAGACTGTATAAAATAAATAATACCAGTACTGAGCTATATTGTAATTTTCCAACATGTGGAATATATTTGACTTTATTAATGATTCAATGGAATCAACCAAAATTACACATTTCTCAAATTATAAATTTATTTCCAAAAAAAATGAAGTGTCACAATTATTAGAACCCTTGTTTTCAGTACTTTGTGCACCCTCCCCTTGCAAAGATAATGGCACTTTTTCTATAATGTTTAATGACATTGGAGAACACATTGGGAGGGATCTTAGACCATTCTTCCATACAGAATCTTTCCAGATCCTTAATATCCTTCGGTCTGCGCTTATGGACTGCCCTCTTCAATTGAAACCACAGGTTTTCAATGGGGTTCAAGTCCACAGACTGAGATGGCCAAATGTTGATTTTGTGGTCAATTAACCATTCCTTTGTGGATTTTGATGTGTGCTTGGGGTCATTGTCTTGCTGGAAGATCCACTTGCGGCCAAGTTTCAGCCTCCTGGCAGAGGCAACCAGGTTTTTGGTTGAAATGTCCTGGTACTGGGTAGAGTTAATGATGCCGTTGACCTTAACATGGGCCTCAGGACCAGTGGAAGCAAAACAGCCCCATAACATCAAAGATCCACCACCATATTTTACAGTAGGTATGAGGTTCTTTTCTGCACATGCATCCTTCTTTCGACGCCAAACCCACCGCTGGTGTGCGTGGCCAAAGAGCTCTATTTTCGTCTCATCTGACCATAGCACCCGTTTCCAATCGAAGTGCCAATGCCGTTTAGCAAACTCCAGGCACTTACGTTTGTTGGTTGCTCTCAATAAAGGCTTTTTTTTCTGGCAACCCTTCCAAATAGCCTATTAGCATGGAGGTGGCTTCTAATTGTAGATTTGGAGACTTGGTGACCCCAAGATGCAACCAAGTTCTGTAATTCTCCAACTGTAGCCCTTCGATTTCCCTTTGCCTCCCGAACCATCTGCCTCACTGTGCGTGGGGGCAAGATAAACTTGCGTCCTCTACTAGGCAAGTTTACCACTGTTCCAGTGGTTTTGAACTTCTTAATTATTGCCCTAATAGTGGTAAGTGGTATATTTAGTTTTTTAGCTGTTGTTGTGTACCCATTGCCTGATTTATGAAGGTCAACAACCATTTGTCTCTTTTCATTTGTGAGTTCTTTGCCTTTCCCCATGGTGATGGATGACAAATTGATTTCATATGCGTGTTACCTCATTTTTATACCCCAGTGAAACAGGAAGCCATGGAAGGCCACAATACAGTTCCTTAAGACTGGGATGAACTTAAAGAAGTAGAATGTTAATACAGATTTAATTTTGTTTGATTTTATTTATAAGAATCTTTAGGGGTGCCAATAATTCTGAGAAAATTTTTTATTACTTGTTAATAAAAAAACTTTTTCTCTGGGCAATAGTATTAGAATAAAATAATATGGTTTTCCCATATATTTGAGCATAAAATATAACTCACTACCTGTGCTGTTTATTTTATACAGCCTTTTTTGCTCAACTTTATCAAGGGTGCCAATAATTTTGGAGGTGACTGTATATCTATCTAGCTATCTATCTATCTATCTATATATATATATATATATATATATATATATATATATATATATATATATATATATATATAGTAATGTACATGAAAATGTGTCTAAAAATTGTATATTGGCCAATATACTCAAATATACTACTTTACACAAAACAGATTAACCCCACTGCACGATTCCTAGTCATCATAAAGTATGCAGGTGTAACCGGTATATAGCGCAATATTAATCCTACACCAAAGATCATGATCCAGTACCACATTTTCACTGCAGCGACTATTGTTTAAAGTGTACGAATATGTAGTTTTATTTTAGAATGCACGCCAACCCTAAGTTAATGCATTAATGGACTCTAGAGGGGTAGGCTGCATTCTTTTTTTTCTCTGTTATTTTTTATTTTATATGAACTATTTTGCTGGAATGTAGTTGAATAATACTCATGAATATAATACAACATGAGCTTGTGAAATAAAGTATTTTCATTATATTAATTTATTTTTAAAAAAAAGCTGGCAATGCCGAAATATTTCTGAAGGGTTTTTTTTTTTTTACCTCAAAGGAGATGAATGGTGAACCGAGCCATCTTTTGATTATTTTCTTTCATTTTGTTATACAGGTATGTTGTCTTTCTGTATTTTCATTTAAAAAATGTATTTTGATTTCATGTCGGTTTAAAATGTGATTTCTTTCAGCAATGTCTGTGAATTTGTATTTTCTTTTAAATCGATTTAATCTCATTAATTTCAGTAATATGTATGTTATGTATTTTACTGAGTTAATGCATTAATGGACGCTAGAGGGGAGATGAATGGTGAACCGAGCCATCTTTTGATTATTTTCTTTCATTTTCTGTTATACAGAGGGAAATAAATGTTGCCTTCTTCCAGCATTTGATCCCCCGCAGTCTTCTTTTTAACAAATCATTCAGTAACATCAACACAACGCAGATATAAGATAGCCAGAGTGTGAGCGCAGGCAGGGAAAGAGAGATGCAGGTTTCAGCTCTTACTAGCCAAGTAAAGACACACACAGGCCGGTTACAGTGGTGCCATGACTCGGATATTAGATCGATGCCATCTCGCCCGCCGACTGTTGTTGCAGCTGCATTGTCTACGCAAGACCGAGGCTTGAGTCAAGTGCAAGGCCAGAGACTGTGTGCGTGAACAATACACTATAGTTGTGAGCGAACTGCCCTTTTTTTCTCTCTTCTAGACAAATTAAGGAGGGGTGCCTGTTTCTTTTTTATTTTTATTTCTCTCTCTATGCGATTTGTAGCTGTTTAAGTTTCATTTTATCACAATGAGTTGATTTTTGTTTTTGTGTGTTGGAGATTGGTATAGTATTGGTATACTACATAATTACAGTGTACACTCAGGGGTATTACTGCATATATATATATATATATATCAGTGGCGTGCTGTGACAAAATGGACTAGGGTAGCAGAGTCGTAAAAATGTGTCAAATAAAATTCGAAATAATTAGATGTTGTAAAGGTATTTGTATTTACCAATGTATATTTATAAGCAGTATCGTGCGAAATTCAGCTATCCTCCTAACTGCAGTGCTAACCAAGGAATATTCATGTTTTGGGGTTGCTAACTAATGATTGGTCAGCTGTCAGAGCTTTGACTTTCCCATTGGTTGCTAAAGCAGGGCCTTCAAGTGAGGCAGAGAATACGCTGGGAGATTTATGGCCCGCCTCTGCTCACTCCTGATTGGTCGCCTGTCTAAAACAAAGGACATTCTTCGACTCGCCTATTGGTTAAACTCACTCAAGACCTTCAACTGAAACGGGGAACTGTTTTTTTCTAGCGTCTGGTCGTTGTTTTAGACTTATGCGGGGGAAATGCAGATCTCTTATTGGCTGATCACATCCCCTTCAGGAAACGCCAAGACTAGTAAACCTAAAACCTCTAGTAAACCCTGTAAATCATCTTGGCTAAAGGTGTCAGACAAATGAACAAATAATAATTAGAGTAGTATGTTTCATAGTATAAGCAAGCACATTTACTTGGCACTGTCTGGTCAGCAGAGAATATCTTGAAGGTTCTGACGGCACGCCACTGATATATATATATATATATACTGCTGTTAGTGTGAACGGGCAGACACAATGGCTGGCAGAGGTCATATAAATATTAGTAATACCAACACTTCAGTTAGAGGGGCTGTTTCCCAAAAATTTGACACTGACTTTGGGGGGGGGGGGGGCGGGGGTGGGGCAGGTTTTTCAGTCATTTTGGTCAGCTTACACCAGATTCTGTATTTGAGGCGCCTGTGTATTGCTCTACTCAGAGGACAGTTCATCAGCCTACAGTAGGTGCAGAGCAACTACACATGGATTTAACTACTCTAGTGACTGAATTGGCACAACAAATTGGCAACTCAATCAGTTTAAATTTGAGGAACAACAGTAATGTGGGCAGTGTGTCTTTAGGGGGCAATTCTGTTGTCAGCGACTCGTGTACACAAACCACATGCATACTCCCATGCAGGTTCGCCTGCACACTAATAGGAATTCAAAGGCAAACTGCTTAGATACTTTATCTGGGTTTAAGTTGATGACAAAGGCACTGACACTGGCTCCATGGCTTGCACGATAAGTGAGTTTGCTGTACAGCAGTTAGATGAGAGACGCTCCCTACATGCTACCAGCCTCCATATAATTAGTGTTAGTAGATGAGACCAGACCTGCAAATTCATGGTATTGAGTTCATTGTGCCTATATTGGCAGTGCCTGGACAGCGAGATGACTTGATTGTTGGCTCAAATGTGATCAAACGTCTGTTGCATGAGCTGGGGCTGTCAGGCGATTGCTGGCAGATGTTCAAGACATAGGCGCCTGAATTGGTCTCAGATGATGGAAAGTTCCTGGAACTGATGTCATGCTTAACCAGGTAGAATAAAGCAGAGCTGCCAAGCAAGATATGGACTGGCAAGTTACCGTGGGCTGTCACTCTGTTGCCAATGACGGAACATCTTGTGTAGGGGAGACTGCCTCACCACACCATCTCATCTCCTGGCAGCACCATCCTAGTCAAACCAACTACATCTAAGTTGATGCCGCGACATATTCTTGTGGCCAGAGTAATAAGGCCTATGTGGGGAGATGGATGGGTCTCTGAAACTGAACTGTAAATTAGCAGATGTGTCTCCATGCCTTGCTGTTGAAGATCTAGCAGTGTTTCAGGCCTTTGTGAGAGTGAGCTTTCGCCGTCGGCTGAATTAACTGGGTTTGCTGCGGGTTCCATCAATCCTAGAGAAAAGCTTTTAAGTCTTGGCCTGAATGTCACTGAGATGGCTGTGGAGTTGATGAGGTATGGAGAAACTGGCCAGCTTGATTATAGGGTATGAAGACATCTTTTCACGATATGTCTTGGACTGTGGTG
This sequence comes from Acipenser oxyrinchus oxyrinchus, assembly GCA_030684275.1. NCBI lineage: Eukaryota > Metazoa > Chordata > Actinopteri > Acipenseriformes > Acipenseridae > Acipenser > Acipenser oxyrinchus. Next base: position 55,193,445 of record CM060248.1, on the reverse strand, counting down.
AAGTTAAAGGCTATTTGCATCGAATTTGTCTGAAAGATGACCGTCCCTTTCGTCTTCCATATAGGAGAGTTCCCCCTGCCCACTATCAAAAACTGCGACAGGTGCATACAGACATGGAGGAGCAGGGCATCATCAGGAAGTTGGTGAGTGAGTATGCTTCACTCTTGTAAGGGTTTGGAAGAAGGATGGAGGCCTACGCATATGCACTGACAAGGCACCAACTTTGAGAGCGAGTTAATTGCTGAGCTGTTAGTTTGTCTGGTGTGGCAAAGTCCAGAACTTCTGCTTACCATCCAATGGGCAATGGAGGCACGGGTCACTTTAACTGCAGCCTTGGCAATACGCTTCGGGCCCTACCGCTCAAAGCCAAAGATCAGTGGCCGCAGCAGCTCTGATCATTGACGTTGGCATACGCCACCGTTCATGAGACCACGGGATAGGTACCATTTTTCCTTATGTTTGGCAGAGTCCCTAGACTCCCGGTAGATGTGTTGTTCAAAAATGTACTGAGTGACCCAGCAGTAGTGGACTATGTCAAATATGTGAAAACTCTTGTTGGAGACCTGAAGGAGGCCATGACCAATCGCTCAGAAGCACACCAATCGAGAGCACCTGGAGTCTTCATGATTGTGAATAAACGCCCAGAAACGCACACTTACAAGATCCAGGATCGTATGGGGAATATCAAGGTGGTCCACCGTAACCTACTTTTGCAAGTTAACGTTCTGCCAGTTACTATGTCAGAATCAATGAGGTCTTCTGAGGAGCAAGGTTCTGACAGTATGCACTGTGATCAAAACACCATGGCGGCTGATTCCATCAGTTCTCTGGGGAGTGCAGAGGTTGCGGATAGAACAAGTGCATGGGTGTTGGACAATCCCCATGGAGGTGCTGTAGGTTCAGGTCAGGTCCTCTGGACAATGACATGGCCTCATTGGAATGCAGTGATGACTTTAACCATGTTTCTGAGGTTCCCAGTTGCCAACTTGATAGGGTCTTAGCCTCAGTTGAACACACAATTCCTGACAATTGCCCTGATTCAGTCTCTGTAAAGTCTACTACATCAAATAGAAATGTGCTAGCAGGTGCCTCCTTAGCACCAAACATAAGTGATCTATCTGTTCTCTCAAAGGACACCGTGGTTAAGACAAGGGCAGACCGTGTGGTAAGAAAGGTGAACAGGTTAATTCAAGAGATGACACAGAAAACAAGACATACTTCCCTTGTTTAGAGTCTGGTTGGTTATTTTTCCTTTCTTTTGTTCTTCTCCCAAAACACACATTTAACTGTGTTATTGTTTATGATGTGCTAAGATGCTGTATAAGTAATAGGATGTTATGTAGTAGTGGGTAATGGGACAGTGTGGTGTACAAGACACCATGTTAGGATCTGGGCAGAGTTTAGGCCTGATCCACCTACTCTCACCTGATCTGCAAGATAAAGAGCAGCAATGCCGATAGGAATTGTTTTTTCCCTTATTCCCTTTTGCCCTGTGACATAATCTATTGTGACATGTATCTGTGTATACGTGGTGTTTCGCTGGATCAAGATGTTTGGTGTAATTCAGGAGGGGTGAATGTAACCTGTATATAGCACAGTATTAATCCTACACCAAAGATCCTGATCAGGTGCCGTGTTTTTACTGCAGCCACTATTGTTTAGAATGTATGAATATGTAGTTTTATTTTAGAATGCGCACCAACCCAGAGTAATGCATTAATGGACTCTAGAGGGGTAGGCTGCATTATTTTCTTTCTCTGTTATTTGTTATTTTATATGAACTAGTTTGCTGGAATGTAGTTAAATAATACTCATGAATATAATACAATGTGTATTGTTACAATATTGCGACTGAGTTTGTGAAATTAAGTATTTTCATTATATTAATTTCTTTTAAAAAAAGCTGGCAATTCCAAAATGTTTCTGAAGGGTTTTTTTTACCTCATAGGAGATGAATGGTGAACTGAGCCATCTTTTGGTTATTTTCTTTCATTTTCTGTTATACAGGTATGTTGTCTTTCTGTATTTTAATTTAAAAATGTATTTTGTTTTCATGTCGGTGTAAAATGTGATTTCTTTCGGCAATGTCTGTGAATTTGTATTTTCTTTTAAATCGATTTAATCTCATTAATTTCAGTAATGTGTATGTTATGTATTTTACTGAGTTAATGCATTAATGGACTCTAGAGGGGAGATGAATGGTGAACCGAGCCATCTTTTGATTATTTTCTTTCATTTTCTGTTATACAGAGGGAAATAAATGTTGCCTTCTTCCAGCATTTGATCTCCAGCGGTCGTCTTTTTAACAAATCATTCAGTAACATCAACACAACGCAGATATAAGATAGCCAGAGTGTGAGCGCAGGCAGGGAAAGAGAGACACAGGTTTCAGCTCTTACTAGCCAAGGAAAAACACACACACACACACAGAGACCGGTTACACAGGCATGGTTTCAATCAATTCATCAGCATATTTCTTAATGTATCTTAAAAAAGATATATATATATATATATATATATATATATATATATATATATATATATATATATATATATATAATGCAAAATCTCAGTATATACTTATTTTCCAAAATATAACGTTTTTAACATCACTGAAAAAAAAAGATACTGGCAGGCTGTGAAATGCAATTTAGTAAACAGTACCACTATGAAATGTACCTTTTTATGACTTCTGTCTGGACACTTTTCTTGCAGTAGTGTCTTGATATCAAGCTGTATATCATTAGCTGTGGCCACTCACAACACAGCAGCCAAGTGTTCATCTGTAAGCCTTGATCTGTGCTTTGATTTGTTAAGGTTCATTGTCGAAAAGAGGTGCTTCCAAATATACTTAGGGTTTTGCGAAAAAGTTCTGACAATTTGGGGAACTCATTAACTGGAACATACTGGTAGATATCTTGCTGTGACACTTCATTGAATTTATTCTTGAGATGCTGTTTGCACTGAAAATCAATCAGCTCCATTTGAAGATCTGGTGGGGCTGTTGTTACATTACATGTAAATGGGATTGCAAGTAACTAAAAGATGTTTCGATGAGTCTTAAAATCGACAATCATATTATTTTATCAGGTTTGATAGTTTTCACTGCAGCGCTTGTAGTCTTCATCATGAAATGAATCTTTGTGTAACTCTTGAATCTCTCGGCACGCAGTGAAGTGAACAAAATTTCGGTTTGACACGTGTTGCTGCCACAAATCAGCTTGTCTTTGAAAGTGCTGACCTCTTCATCCGTTAGTGTTACAATTGCTTTGACCCTTGGAGTTTCTTGTTTAAAATGTTCATTTGCTCTGTGGAGTCAACAAGAAACAGAAGATCCAGTAGCCATTGTGGATTACTGAGCTCCACAAGATGTTTTCCTCGTTCTGACATTAAGTCCTGTATTATCTGACGCATGTGAAAGAACTCTTTCAGCACTGCCCCACGACTCAGCCATCGTACATGGGTAAAATCCTTATACTGTGATTCCAACTAATTTAACAAGACACAAAACTGTCGATGTTGCAAACCCGTTGCAGACGAAATTCACACACTTGATAACAATGCTTATTACGTGTTCTTATTCTGCAACTTTTCCACACCATGTCTGTAGATGCAGAATGCAGTGTAAAAAAATTGGTACTTGCGCATTTATTTATTTTCATTGTTTTTCAGCGCTCTGCCAGCCAGTCCACTCTTTTGCCCAGTCAAAAATGGTGCACCCTCTGTTGTAATCCCAGTTAGTTTCTCCCAAGGTAATTCTGCACTTTCCATGGCTTCTTGAAGTTTTAAAAAAAATGTCCTTTCCTGTGGTAGTGCTTGATAAACTTAAAAGCTCTTCAATAACATTCTGTCCTGGGATATTCCTCTTACAAAAAATGGCAAGTTGTGAGATTTCATCTTGAAGCTGGCCACAGCACTTCGGCAGAAACATTTCGATCAGAAAACTGCAAAACAGCAGGCTGCTGCAGCTCAACCTGGATTCTGTGCTGCACCGAGTGACACACGCAGAGAAAACATGTTACTTTCATTTTAAATTAAAACACAATTTTGTTTTTACAGTTTTGTATGTATATATACCTGTTTACACACTAGTTTCTTTTGAAATGCTTATTTTATTTTATTTTTCATTTTTTGAAGTAGTGCTTTATATGTGGTAAGTTAGAAAATAAACCCTTTTATGTTTAATTGTTCATTTAAATACAGTGTTTTAGCTGTGCAGATGTTTGATATGACATGCGTGAGTAACATTTTTGAGTTGTATCAGATAGTTTGTCTTTCATTTTAATACTGATGTTGTTTAAAATGCAACAGTCATAATGACTGCCGGTGGTGGTTTTAGGTATGAGTATAACCACGGCGGTACTAGTGTTAAGCTACAGATTTTCCTGCTAATATTACCTGCCATTTCGGTAATTTGCTCAGCAACTGTGTTACAAGACAGTGACGTTAGAAAAAAGTCTCTTTTTTCAGGACATACTGCATCGGCTGTCTTCTCATTTTCAGAAAAACATTTAAACTCCATAGCTTCTTGGATCTTTGTGACTTTGTCAGCACAAGCCCTTCCAGTAACCTCAGAATACTTTGCTTTGTGCAGTGTGTCATAGTGCCGTTGTATGCTATAATCTTTCATAACTGCAACCGTTGCACTGCAAATCTGACATATTGCCTTGCCATCAATTTCAGTGAATAAATAATCATGTCTAACGATTTTGGAATCTTCTGTGTTCCCCCTCCACCTTTCGCTTCCGTGACATCTCCAACTACTTTTTGGCAACTGATTTTTAATTTTACACAAAGTAAAATAAATAGTTTAAACAAGTCTTCGCTTCGCTATCCTAATCAAAATTATGTGTGCTGTGCTGTTGCACGTGTACGTGAGGAACGGATCCTGTGCACCATTTGATTGGCTATTTTACTACCTCTGTGAGCTGTCATTGGCTTAATAGGAATGTCACTCATACAATGCAGACTGCACATGTTCAATGCACGTGTTACACTAAAGAGGCAGGTTGTTTTAAAGAAGAATTCCAAAATGACACAGTACATCAATGCAATTTTAGAAACTAATGGGCGGGCTGCCAAAAATTGCCCTGCAGGCCGTATGTTTGACACCCCTGCCTTAGAATGCTTGTAACCACATCACAAAAACAAATCAAACCATATCACTCTGCCAGTTTTGTTTGTAGCAAAATGTAATTTAAAGTCTATTCCAACCTTTTCAATAACATGTCAATTGAATTATGGGTAAGTGAAAACTTCTCAATACAAGCACCTCAGAGATGTCTACCAACGCTGTAAAAGTAGTTAGAGAGGTACTGTCGGACAAACTGAAAAGTGGGATGGGGTAAAAGCCGGAACGGCACTTTAATAAATTAAATTGCATTAAAAAGCAGCTGAGAAAGTTACACACACGTGAGGAGAATATTTTATCAATGAGAACCGATTAATAACACGCTGTCATTAACCTGGGATAGCTGCATGCCTTTGTCTTATGTAGGTATTCACTTCAATTCAGGTCACTATGATTTCAGTTTACAAAAGCTCCATTATTTTGAAAACTCAATGTTGAGAGGTATGAGATATACAGGTAAATAAAATTGCAAAAAAACACAAAATACAAATAGATAAGGGGATATATATATATATATATATATATATATATATATATATATATATATATATATATATATATATATATATACTGTATTTATATGTATATATATATATATTTTTTTTTTTTTACGTAACACCAAAAGATAAAGAATATTAGTGACTGCTACTGCTGCTTCCTGGTACCTGGGATCTTTGCTTAGCACACTATTTAAGCAGCTTTTAGCAGCATTTCTTCAAAAACTCTCCATCAGAAAACATTTTTGAATGGTGGGCTCACACAAAGCTCACCTTAACAGCAGCATCACTTATGTTACAAGCATTCATAAACATCGATTGGTGCTTTTTTAATGACTGTGCTAATTTAGACTATTTATCGTCATGCAACGTTCTAGTATATTTCTCATATTTCTTGCCATAGTTTGCTTTGTAGTGTCTTTTAATGTTGTATTATTTCACAACAGCCACATGTTGCTCACAAATTAAGCATGTTGGCTTTCCATTCATGTCCACAAAGAAATGCGAAATTCCCCATTTCTCTTGAAACACACAGCAATCTTGGTCCACCTTTCTCTTCACACATGAAGACATGAGGACACTTGTCACTACAGAACTTACAAATCAGAACCAAAAACCTTTTTTCTGGTATCACTGGTGTATTAACTCGAACCAACTGACGCATTGCCGTCTCACCCAGGTGGTCGCCGATTGACGTCAATCACAGCAACATGACAATTTGTGTTGCTCATGTGAAGGAATTCGTTGCAGGCATGTTTGCGCACATATGTAAATATATGTGCTATTTAGGTGAATGTAAATATGCTATGTATGATAATTGTTGTTAAATACAATAATTTGCAGGTTTTGGGTTCGTTTTTTTTAGTTTTTTAACTGTGACTTGGCCTGTGCCAAGCGCCAGGGTATCGGGTCAGGCCCGCCGTACAAAACGAGTTTGACACCCCTGCACTAGAGCATTAGAAAGCTCTGGTTATTTTTCTCATAATATTACATTTAAAACTTTCATTTGATTGACAAATGGTACAGAAAGACAGCACCGCACAGTTGCATTATATTTTCCATTACATGAGAGTAGGTGTTAAAACTTCATGTTGATATTGGACTCAGCTCTTGCCAAGATAAACACCAACTAAGACATAGCTTCTTTTATTATAAACTAATGTGATCCATCTGTGTTTCCTTCCATCTGATGATGTAGATATCCTTCTGCCTGGTGTTGATGGATGAAGTGTAATGCAGGCTCCAGGGATCAGCCTATTTTGCCTCCCTGGTGCATCAGCACACACAACGGCTCCAATGCTGGCTCCAGGGATCAACAACAGTGCAGCCTCCCTAACGCATCAGCATGACAGCCATCTGGACTGAGCTGAGTAGGGTACTTCTCTGGGGTCTTCAAGTGGGCACCTTCCATCTTTGGTGTTTCGTTGACTAGCCCATGACACCTTACGAGGGCTTGACAGTGATTCTGACGTCCCAGCATCACACCCCTCCATCCCTCACTCAGCTAAGCCCAGCTTACTTACCTTAAAATACAGTTAATTGTTAAATGGCAGAAGAATTGCCAATATGCTTTTATTTGTTACTGTATTCCCTCAGTTTGGAAATACCTGCACAATTCATTCAAATATAATACATACAATAACATCTCAAATCTGTTTCTCATATAGTACACCTTACCATACAAAGAGCTTAAACTAAAAGAGATAAATACAGCTAGAGTGAAAAATCCTGCCCGTCACACAATACTACTCGGTTTCATAGCGGAATGGGATTAGAAAACGCTACATATTTCTTGTAATTTATTTTTAGTCACTAAAATGCAACTTCTTGAACTAACTAACAATACCGTTTGACACAAATATGTATTTTTCAATATACAGCTATGGTCAAAAGTTTTGCATTACAATTGTCGCAATTTTAGCATTGAGACAATTAAAAATGAACATAATTTGCATATTTTATTTAACATCATGTAATAAAAGAAACTACACAATGATATAAAAAAGGTCTACTGGAAGCCATAATAGTAGTACAGTATTTCATGTTAGATTTAGAAATGTTCCACCTTTCAATTTTTGTAATTTTTTCGTTAAGTACAGTAATCCGTTGTATATCCGACTGCGGTGGGACCAGAGTAAGGGCGGATATGTAAAAAGTCGGAAGAATGAATCTTGTTTTAAATACCATTATACACAACTATAACAATTACTATATTCACACAATTATTGTTTTGAGATTCAGCTTTTATTTGGGAACTCCCCTAAATCCCTTGTTCAGAAAGATACAGGTTATTAATGCTTGTGACAGAGTAGCCGTCTACTGTGTGGGTGCGTGCATTTGCTGCTGAGTGACAGGCAGGAGATAGAGACAGTGTTGAAGCCGATACGCCCCGCAGGCGAACAGGACTTATTTACATATCAACACACTGAACAGCTCACGTGACACTACCAGCAATGGCTGTGCATGGAGCACATACAACACAGTGTACGGAAACTTTGGTAGGATCTACAATATCTGAACTAATCTTCTCTGTTCAATAATAAACTAACATTGCTGAAGAGGTTGATCATGGCGGGTAAACGGTTAGGGCGGATATGTGATGGGCGGATACGCGACAGATTACTGTATATGGAAAACTACAAAGCAGTATGTAATTTAATATGTTAAGATAACATTATTCAGTAGGTTTTATTTGACTTTATGAAGCAAAATTAGTTAATTCAATAGGGTGAAGCAAAACTTTTGGCCATAGCTGTATAAATCGTAAACACACATACGTGTTGGAGGGCGTAATAAAATATAATTTATTTTAAAATGACTTGAGCTGTCTCTATTGGTAGATGGAATGCTGTGAAAAATATGTAAAGCTAAGTAGCCTAGTAGCTTTCTGCAAAACTCGGCAACATCAGAATCCTAATCATTAATATGGGGACAGCCTTGTTTCTATCAGTTTGACTCTTCAGTAGATGTTAGTTCTCCAAAAAGGTGAATAATCATGCTCCTGTTAAATCGATACCTGCTACGAATCAGATCATCAGAGTAATACAGAGCAAGTCACAGCTCAAATCTGCAGGGTCTTCACTCTTCTGGATCATGTTCCAGGATATCTCCCTCCTCTTGATGTACAGTCCACACAAGCACACCGAACCCTGGCATTTTCTTCGATCAACGAATAGGCTACAAACGTGATTTATGTTTTCCAACTAGTAAGCAGCCTATTCTGTTTGAACAAGATAACAATGCAATTTAATAACATCTCATGATCATAGTTCACTACGTCAACTTCATTGGTTGCCTGTTAACTTTAGGATTGATTTAAAAATTGCAATGCTAACCTATAAAGCTCTAAATGGCACAGCTCCTTCATATATTGCGGACCTGCTTACTCCCTACGTCCCTGCTCGCAGACTGTGTGAGGCTGGTCTCTTGGTTGTCCCCAACGCCAGGCTGCGCACTCAGGTCTTTTTCTGTTTATGCACCTAGACTTTGGAACTCCTTGCCAAATTATATTAAAAGTTCAGACTCTCCATAGTTTTTTAAAATTTCTTTAAAGACTTACTATTTTAAATTGGCTTTTAACTGTACCTAACTGTACTTTGAATTTGTTTTTAACTGTACCTAAATGTACCTTTTCTTTTTGTTTGTTTAAATCTTGTAAAGTGCCTTGGGATAGTTGCTATGAAAGGCGCTATATAAATAAAATGTTGTTGTTGTTGTTGTTAATGTATGCGTTACAAATAACAAAATACTTAAATTATGTAATTATTGGATAATTAAACATAGACTTTTTTATTATTACTATTGGCTTAAATACATGTTCCTAAACGCAGAAATTATGCTAGGAAATGATATATCGTTAAGACGCATCTCATTCTCTGCCTGGTGTGAGGCACGTGTTAATTATGATGCTGGTAAGGGTCAATTAATGGCACAATACAAATTAATGAGTCAGACGAATAATATGCTAATGAGAAAAACGTTGTGATGAGTGCTGTTTTTTGAAGTTAAATGGCGTATACGCATCACCTGATGAAATACTGTCATGTTAAACACTGTTACTGGCACCATAAAGGAGTTTTATGAAAATGGCCCTGTGTATTATAGTCCCAAAATTACATATTTTACAGATGAAAACATTTTTTTTAAATGACATATGTTAGCAATTAGCATGCTAATACAAAAAGGTTCCTCCATAGCATAACAGTGACTGAGAATTGAATCAGTTAGCCAGGGTCAAAGTCCATCTCTGCTACAATAAAACAGCTTGCTCTGTTTGCAAAGCAGGCACGTGGTTTTTATACTACTATATTACTTTATACCAAGGGTGTCCAATCCCAGTCCTGGAGGGCCATTCCACTCCAGGTTTAACAGGTAACATGAACTAATTAACTACTTCAGGGTCTGATGGAGGTTTCATTGGTTCGATTAAACAGTTTAGAAAAGGGTTGGAACAAAGACCTTGACTGGAAGTGCCAACTTTGGCCACCCCTGCTACAGTATAACTCAGCTACCAGAGGGAGTTTGTAATGTTTTATATGAGTGTGAGAGACTAGTGGGTGGAGCTTTAGGGAAGGACCAGAAAGAACAGCACACAGGAGCCGGAAGTGTCGTTTAGTCCTTGGAGCCTTGTACCATCAATGGTAACAGGCAGGATTTTATTTTAACTAACAAAAATAGAACAGTCCAGCATTGCAGAAAATAAACAAGAAAACCACCTGGAATACCAGCAATGGTAAACTCAGGCTTCAAATAAAAAGAATAAACAAAAACGTCTAATTACAAAACAACAATAAAGGAAGCACTGGGTTCTCCGTGCTACTGCAGTGGGTTTCCTCTCACTGCCTCTTGGTTCCCTGCCACGGATTACTGGCTTGTCCTGGGCTTTCTTCACTGCCGCAATCCACCAAAGTTTCCCAAGTTTCAAGCTTCTGTGAATTACAGCAATTTGATAAAAACAAAACAACAAAGCACAGCGTATGTTTTCAGTTCAGGACAGAGAGACGAATGGCAAAACCATACTGCTTAAATACTGCCAAGTCCCACCCCTGCAATCAGCACGCTGCCTCACGTCAGCCAATTGACGAGAACAGCACAGCTGATTGCAATGATGGGACCTGACGGCTGCATGGTTCCACCTTGGTCCAAGATGGCCGCCTGACCCGGAACTTCCTGTATGGTCAGAGTTCAGCCTCCTGACCCAATCACGGTCAACCCTACACAGCGCTGCCGGTGGTCAGGAGGGCGAATTATGACAGGGACTCCTTTCAATCCCGTCACAATGAGAAAGACCATTTTGTTAATACTCCAATAGATACAACACAATTGTATGAGGAATGTACATAGGCTCTGACTTTATGTTCTTTAAAAAAAAAATGTTTTCCTTTTGAACCCAATACATAGAAGCAATAGCTATCAATGACCTAACTTTAATCCTTTTTTATGACTAACTTTAAATTGTATTAAGCAACAATCAATCATGTGACACCCTGGGTGGCTGTGGAGGTCAATAAAATACTAACCAGTATTTACTTTTTTAAGTACTGTAATTCAATACAGAAAGAACAGATAGGATATCCAAGTGTTTGTGAGACTATTGCTTCTAAATAGCTCTAAAATCTTCAGGTATTGAATCTTCACAGAGAGATTGTTTTGTTTTATTGGGAAGTTATAAAGACATTTGACATCTGCTGACCAGAGAACTAATTAGAATATGCTCTTTGCACACATATACACTGACAACTGGTATGTCTTATACACACAAACACCACCAGTACAACACATGTAGCTAAGCAATCTGTGGTACAGATATATAGTTTTATAAACCATTTGTGTGGTATATTTAAAAAACTGAACTCACAATTCATGACAAATTGAATTCCTTTCATATTTAAAAAAACACCTTGATGCATGGTAATGGCAATGGACTGATGGGGCATAAGTAGTTTTTCAACATATGTGCATATTTTTACATAACTAAATAGGCCTGTTTAATAAACCGAAAATCAAATGACTTCCTGTGGGACACCATATTAATGTCACTCTTGGGGAAGACCTATTATAATTAATTAATGCATACAACAGTCAAGAATTGAAAGGTTTTTCTTGTTTATAGGATACATATAGGCCCCTGCTTTTTTGGTATCAACAAAAAAACACCAACATCTTAAGTCTGTTTTCCAGGATTCATGTAAGAGCTGGACCACACATATGCGGCGTGGCACAGATGGCCATTGTTGTGGTGCGATACTGCTTAGTCCCCAACCTGGGACACATGGTATGCACCACGCAACTGACTTTCTGGGAACGGAGCGTTGTGTACCATAAGGTCATCTAGGTACACGGAATGGGACCCCGGGTAACACATTCTTCATTTGACATACAAATATCGCTGGGGCCAGTGGAGAATGCGGCCAATGGACATCGGTTAAGATGTTTTGCTAGTTAATTGTTTTTTAATGGTGTTTTTATTGGGCCACCTTTACTGACCAACAAAAAAACTGTATTAGCATAAATTTCTGTATGGTAAAGAAATACCTTGACCAAGCATCACAGCTGTGAGGTAAGGAAAGCCTTGTAATACAATATGCTTCACGGAAGTGTGTTTACATTATGGTCACACCTCCCCTGTGTTAAAAGAATATCTGCTATGAATGAACCTCTTGTGAAGCACAACAGTACCATAAACAGCTGCACCTGAAAAAAACAAAACACTTGAACCCAGTGCTAGAAAGCTCTGAACAAACGCCACCCATTCACTAGCTACTGAGGGGCAATCACCTGCAATTGGACCAAAAGAAAGAAAGCAGGTTTAATTATTACAATATAAAGAAAGCATTGGGTGAGTGAAGTAAAAGGGGCCCCCATGGGTTGCAAATCACATCTTGTTAATGACAGCTTACGCTAATGACTTGGATGTGGTTTTGACTATTAACCGCATGTATCACTCCTACTTCTCTGCTTTCTGGCCCAGTTATTAAGGGATTTTATTAGTCCCTTTGTCAGGAGCAGGCAAATATGGCTGGGTGCTATTAAATGTCAATGTTTGTTAGAGACAGGTGTGTTGATAATTTCCATACCACTGAGCAGATAAACACAGCATATTAACATTTCCAAGTTAGCTGATGCACTTTGATCATATTAATGTCCTCTTTTTTTTCTAATAAAAACATTTTCAATATATATATATATATATATATATATATATATATATATATATATATATATATATATATATATATATATATATATAGCTATGGCTCCCTTGAGAAAGATATGTGCAACATATCGAAACGTTAGCAGCTGGCTCTTTGAGCTAATATATATATATATATATATATATATATATATATATATATATATATATATATATATATATATATATATTGCTATCCGGTTCATTTCAATTCCAATTGTCTTTGATGAGAACAAATCAACACCTTCTACTTGAAGGTGAAGGACGATGTCAGTGATTGTCATTCTGAACATATCAATCACTTCAATGCTGTCAAAAATTGTAAGCTGGCTTTTCTGAAGCTCCAGGTTAAGAGCAGCAAGCTTTGGATCATGTAACTGTTGGGCCAGATCGTGAGAAATGGTGGTCAAAATTTCAATGAGCTCTTCCCAAAGCTCAAATAGCATTTGTGCACAGTTATTAAAATTCAACAGCAAGCTATGTGCCTCACTGCCCGTTTTACACAACGTTTCAAAACTCAGTTTATTAACATTGCTTGTGTTGACTGCATTGATACCCTTTTTCACTGTTGATTCAACCTCATCCATGGCTTTCATGGAAGCCTTACTGGCAAGAACTTCTTGGTGGGTAAAAAAAACAAACAAACAGTGAAACATAAAAAGCTTTTGTGGGCAACTCTCTTGGAAATAATTCAGCACATCTACTTATGTGCTTTGTATAGCTGCTGCTCCACTGGCTGTCAAGCCGTACAGGTTGTCAAAGCTAATGTGGCATTCCTCAATTCTGGCTTTAACAGACTCAAAAATGTGTTTGCCACTTGGCCGTTCACAAAAGGTTGCCAAACCTATAACCCTGTCACAAAAATAATGGTCATCACAATCAAAAAAGTGAATGCACCTTGGCATTCTTTGTGACATGTGTTCTCATCAAGACATAGGCTGTAGAAAAGGGCTTTTTCATCTGTTTCATGTTTGCTAAAACTCGTGTGATCCTCTGTAACATGTTGATGCTCAGTGGTGCATCTCTGAAAAGGGTATTGTCAGGTTGAACAGGCAGAGCATTTTTTTTCATGAGTTCTCCATCGCTGAAAAGTTTCCTGCTTTGCACCAAAAGAAAAGCAACTTTAAAAATAGCCATCCACGTTTAACCCGTCTTACTCAAAAAATCAGACTCCGAAACATTTTCTGATATCCATACTGTTATTTTCACATAGCTCGACCAAAGCCTTCTCGCGTTCACCTAATTTTATGTGCACTACTTTTTAGAAATGTTACATTTCCTGCATCACATTCAAAAAGCTGTTATTTCATGATGGCGTTTCTCTCAGCTTACTCACGCTGCATCTTCAGCACGGCACTACGTAATCTCATCTGCTTGCGTTGTCGCTTACATCTACAATGTACATGTTGAAGAACGCTGAACACAGAACTACACTGTATAATGCGCAGCTACTGAGTAGATTTTATGCACCTCGCATGCACATCTCACACTATGATTTTGCCTTCCTGTGTAGCAATTTTCACTGCAATGCATCAGGTAGGGCACTAAATAGCATAGCGGCGCTGATTAAGGAGCTGCTTTGGCCACATAAAATCACGCTGGTGGCCGCATTTGAGAAAAGTTGCCCTACCTTTATTTGGTAGTGAAATTGGATTCACGAGATCTAACTGACGGATAGTTTCTGTCAGAATCACATTGGTACCATGTCAGTATGTCGGTTCATCCGGTTTGGGAAAATTTACCAGAAACTACATAAGCAAGAAAGGCAGGACTCATCTAGCATTGAAGGAAGACTAATGTTACACCCAGCGAGGAACATGGTTTTGGCCCTCTCCCCAGACTACTCCTCTGAGTTTTTAGTCAAATAATGTATTATTTTATCACACACTCTTTTGATCACTAATTTAATTTTAAAAAAGCATTCTTCTGTGATCCATCACTCTTGTCGCACATTTTTATTTTTGTTTTATAATGTTACATGGCTTACTGCTCTGGGCTCACAGCTGCCCAATTACAAATGCAAGTTTTTGCAACAGAATTTAAAATCCTGGTTGTAAGATTTAAATGGCATTGTGCTATTATTTTGTATCTATAATTTACCATATGTTCTCCTGTGTTCTTGGAAACATTAGACATTTAATTAGAACACTACCACATGGGGCTTTGCTATGGAAATCGAATTCAAATGTAAATGCTCTATTAATGCACCATACCAGGACTTATTTTGATGCCGGTACCAGGACTTACGCATTCCATCCACTCACACAGTCCACTAGCACAAGTTTCTCAAATGTGATTTCTTTCACGCTGCTTGCATTCTGTTTCCTCATACTGCTTCTGTTTCTGTTAGCTGCTATTGGCCACCATTAACATCAGTAAAATCACTGCATGTTGATTGGCCAAGCTTTCATTCTGATAAGATTTCATTTTGGCGTGCATCACAAATCTCCACCCATTTTTCTTTGTGTCAGTGCTCAAGAGAAGACTTTAGCAGTACGATGTGAAAACAGCAGTATGAAGTAATTATTATTATTATGGTGTGTGACACGATGGCAAAGGGTTAGAGAGACATTTAGAGACAGTAGCTGTGGGTTTAAGCGCTGGGCTGTGCATTTATTAAAACTAGACCGCCGAGATTTCAGACTACATACAACCGCCGCACCCGCAAAATGTGCGGCTCCATTTTAAAACGGATTCGAAATGAAAATGAAAAACAAACAATAGGATACAACTTAATATTTTTATTTATGAACATCATACATATCATTTTCAGAGCAGAAACACCGTATTTACATTGAAAATTAAACTTAGTTCTTATTTTTTTCAAAAAGAGCAAATATACATAAACATGAAAAACTGTAATAAAATGAACTTTACGCAATAAACTTCTGTGTAAACAGGTGTAGAAAGCTGTATGCACATATAAAATACTGCACTCCTTGTTGATGGCTGCCAGGTCCAAAACATTATAAAAAACAGCCACAGGCCACCTGCGAGCACCACCTTTGACAGAATACAGCCGTGCCATTTGATCCAGTATATCCGCACCGTACTTCGTTGTGTTGTAAAATGCAACAGTCTCTGGCTTTCGTTTAGCATCAGTCCTGATGGTCACTGATTTGTGCAGAGAGCTTAGAATAAGCACATTTTTTAATTTTTTTACACCTGTACACACTCAGGGTGGCACAGTCATTCTGCCTGAGGAGTGTAGTGGAGTGCAGGGGGGCTCGCACGGCTTGAGCTGTTGGTGGTAACTCTCGTCTTGCCTTGTTCATAATAATATATGATGTCTGGAATAACTTGCATTAGTGTTTCAGCACTAGACAGGAGTAAATAATACTTTTATTACAAAGCCCATACTAAATTGTCGGCTATATTGTATTGATTTCAATATGCAGCATAAACTGCGGGTCTGGTGGTTGAAGAAGCAAGTGCTTTTAACTTATTCATTTTTATGATTCTGCAGCTGAAACACTGTATGGGTATTTAATTCAAATATTTAGTAACACTTAAGAATGGACATGCACGAGATCTTCACATACGTGGAGATATTTAAATTTAAATTGCAAAAGCCGTTAAACATCGGCTACGGTGGTGCCAGTGTTAAACACAGATTACATCAAACACACTGCTCACAGAGCTAAATAAAAACAAAACAATACTTATGTCCGGCTGGACATTTGCTTTCACAGACCAAAAACAAAATTACACAGCACCCAACAAGACTCACCTCACCTCACTCCTTTCCCAACACACTTCCCAACAAAGGATTCTATCCCCTTATATCCCATGTGGTTGGAGTCTAAGTAATCATCAATTATTCAATGAAGACTCCAGGCACATTCTCACATATTTTTGGTAAGGATAGGAATTAACCCCATCCCTGCCAACCACCACCACTAACTGCCCTGCCACATGGAGTAATTATTATTTTCTTTAGTGTGGCAGAGTAACTGTCTTTATAATTATCACAATGTCTTTTGCCTTGCACCGATTTACCATCAGAATTTGCATGAAAGTTTCTATAATGGCCAAGTCATGTGTGGGACAGTAGGGATTGACACTAAAAAAACAGGATCAACAAATTGGTGCTTCAGATTTGGTAAGCGAGTCAAAATCGGGATACAGATGTAGGTGTGCGTCACGCTTTTCAAACACTGGCCCAACTTGCATGGTACATGTCAAGCACAGTGATCAGCGTTTTGTTTTGTTGTGATCCTCATATTTGCTGTTATGAAGACTGTAATAAACAAAAACCGACACGGTTAAGGGTGGCCCCTTTACATTTTCACCTGCGTATACATCTAAAAAAAGGCATAAGTAAACTACAGTAATGTTATTACTTTATGAAACTGTATCTTTTGCCACTTTGTTTATTATGCAGAAACTACAATGCTAGGGATTAAACCGAAACTAAACTGCATTTTTTTAGATTTGTAATCTAATTTGCATTTTTTTAGTAATGTGATTACAGTGACTGTATTTATCGGTAATTTCGTAGCAAAATATTACTGAAAAGGAAACGTCACGCTCACATTCTCTTTTGCTAGTACAGAATTGGCACATCTTCTAATCTCTCATCTCTCTAGCCAATCAGTGGCTCGTTGCTATGGTTTTACGCATGGTAATTGTGTGGTCTATGAGAGGATGTTAAATGCTACTAGAGTGTATTTTACATTTTTTTTGTAATTAAACCATATTTTTTGTCATTAATAACTGTTTTTGTATATGATTGCTTGTGAATTTGGGAGAAAATGAGGGTGTAAGATAATCAAGCGTATTGTCAAGACCGACATGCTGAGACCGAGATCGAGACCAAGACCTCAAAATGTGATCTCGAGACCGGTTTCGAGACCAAGACCAGGTCTCGAGACCATCTCTGATATATATATATATATATATATATATATATATATATATATATATATATATATATATATATATCCATCAAGGGTTTCTGTGACGTCATAAATTACGAGACCGAAGGTCACTGAAGTAATGTGCGGTCAATTTACCGCAGTAACTCAAAGTCCAGTATTTAAGAACATAAGAACATAAGAAAGTTTACAAACGAGAGGCCATTCAGCCCATCTTGCTCGTTTGGTTGTTAGTAGCTTATTGATCCCAGAATCTCATCAAGCAGCTTCTTGAAGGATCCCAGGGTGTCAGCTTCAACAACATTACTGGGGAGTTGGTTCCAGACCCTCACAATTCTCTGTGTAAAAAAGTGCCTCCTATTTTCTGTTCTGAATGCCCCTTTATCTAATCTCCATTTGTGACCCCTGGTCCTTGTTTCTTTTTTCATGTCAAAAAAGTCCCCTGGGTCGACATTGTCTATACCTTTTAGGATTTTGAATGTTTGAATCAGATCGCCGTGTAGTCTTCTTTGTTCAAGACTGAATTGATTCAATTCTTTTAGCCTGTCTGCATACGACATGCCTTTTAAACCCGGGATAATTCTGGTCGCTCTTCTTTGCACTCTTTCTAGAGCAGCAATATCCTTTTTGTAACGAGGTGACCAGAACTGAACACAATATTCTAGGGGAGGTCTTACTAATGCATTGTAAACTTTTAACATTACTTCCCTTGATTTAAATTCAACACTTCTCATAATATATCCGAGCATCTTGTTGGCCTTTTTTATAGCTTCCCCACATTGTCTAGATGAAGACATTTCTGAGTCAACATAAACTCCTAGGTTTTTCAGGGATATATTTCCAATCGATAACAAAAATACTATTAACTAAAAGGCTCAAAACTATAGATTGTGCGTGTCCCTTGTTAGTAGCTGCCAGTCTGTTTTTCATTCAACAGTTTCCTTCAGTTTTCTTGACAGTTTTTGTAGATTCGGTATTCTGTTCAGTATTCGGCCGAATCTTTTGAGATGGATTCGGTATTCGGCCGAATCCCCAAAACTTGGATTCAGTACATCCCTAAATTGGGCCGGAAATAATCGTAGCCATGCGTTGCGCAATAAACCTGTGTTTTTACTGTCATTCTTAATTAAAAAATCAAATTCATTGCAAATGTGTACATATATTGTAAGGTAAACTTTTTTTTCACAGGACATATTATTCTGCACATCCAAATCATTTTCTGCTATTTGTTTATTTATTATATTGCTGTCAAAAGGCTGTTTGATATTTTTTTAAAAAACAGCACGCACTGGTCAATGAAGTGGTTGCTCTTGGAGATGCCCCAGCAACAGAGGTTGCCCTCTCAACCAATCACCTGCCAACAGAACCCACATACAGCTTGAGGCAGATCTTTCTTCACAAGAGACCGTTCTTCACAACAGAAATTAATTTATAATGGTGGGTAAAATCTAATAGTAATTATCTTAATTTGTGTTAATCAAAGAAAAATCTGAAATAAAGACTTATCACAGACAGCTGTAGAAGCATCCACGTAAAAAAAAGGTTGCTTTTGTTAAGTACTAAACTCATGACTGATGACGATAATCAATTGGCTTAACTAAAAAAAAAAATAATAATAATAATAAAAAAGATACAACTCGCAACAAGTAGTCTAAAACCGTTATAAAAAAAAGAAATAAATAAAAGTTGTATTGTTATTGTTATTACTGTTGTTACAATAAATGAATCGGGGCAGTATGGAAAAAAAAATACTTTCTGTGTAATATATTTAACTGAGTATATTGTTTAATGCAGATTTCTAGGTTATATGTGTATTAAGTATGAGGTTAATTTATGGCTTCACTATGCCTTTCTCAGGCGATTCGACATCTGGTACAAAGTTAATGAAGCACAAATTACTGTATATATTTTTCTCTTGACTGAATGACAGAACATTAAATGTTTTTTACATTTTTTTTAATGATGTTCTTTTAAAACCATTGTGTTTAATTAAGTGATAGTGCCCATTGATGATGGCTCTACCATGTGATAGTTGACCATGATGGGAGTTGTGCTTACTGAGCCGAAGGCGAGGGCGCTAACAAAAGTCAAGGTCAACTATCACACGGTAGAGCCGTCATCGAGAGGGCACTAGCGCTTTTAGAAAATAATTTTTACCATTGTTTTCTTTAAAAAAAAGACCTAGATTTACTTTGAACTTTTAAAAGTTTAAATCGTTTTTTTTATTACCTTGTTATGGTTTTAAACCCCTATTTATAATCTGGACATTGCCTAAGAAATGAACGTAGCAATTACAGTCTGTGTATGATGGAGTCTGAAAACTGCTTGTTATTGGAGCGTCATTTAAGCTGACAGGGAGTGGATTGGCTGGTGCGGTAGTGACAGGAAAAGGATTCACTGCTTTATTGGTTGGTTTTGAGTCTTGTTTGGAGGATCCAGCAGAGGATAGTATCGTAGACCAATTGTGTTTTTGCTGAACATTTGCTGTCCAATAGCTGCGAATTGAGCTTTCGTTACGGTGCCCTGTTACATTACAGACATGATTTCTCTTGTCTCCAGACCAGCGTCAGTATCAAATTCAGTATCAAAATACTTTTCAACTTACCAATTTTTAAAAATAGATACTGACCATTTTATTTGTTGTCTTGTTCTTAGTTCATTTCTTTGCAGTTCTAGGTTTTTAAGGTCATTCTACAATACGTTTATATGCCTTTCTGTTACTTGTAGAACTAGGGTTTTATAGCAGGCTTTCAACAGCAGTAGCTGGATCGGGTGTTGTAGGCGAGGATGGTAAATGTACCCACTCCGGTATTGATACATGCCCAAATAAATCAAAATGTACATAAATAGACAGAGTTTAGGTAGTTTGTCACGCAGATTGATTTTAAATTTGATTCACAGTCAGTACTGAGACATTCCAGTGGGCATCTACCGTCTATTAGAACCTGCTAGAACTGGAAGCTGATTGGCTGACGGTAATGAATCGTTTTCTAATTAAGCGATAGAGGCCCTACCTTGTGGTAGATGACCGCGACTGGAGTTACGTGTCCTGAGCCGTAGGCGAGGGCGCTAACAAAAGTCAAGGTCATCTACCAAACAGTAGAGCCCGCATCGAGAGGGCTCTATCACTATTAGAAAATGATTTATTTATTTATTTTCTCTTTAAAAATAACTTTAAAACCTATATTTACCTTGAACTTCTGATATTTTGCCGGGTAACCTTCCGCTGAGGAAAATAATCCCTAACATAATTAGAATAGAAAAAACGACACACACATGGAGAAAACGGATTTTATTATTATTATTATTATTATTATTTGGCTAACACATTTATTTATTTGGGGTCTTTACTTTCTTATTATAATTTATCTTGACATTACCAGAAAAATTAACTGTACAATTGTTGAATAGCCCGTGTAGTATGTAGTCGGACTCGAAACTTGTTGGAGGCTGGGCGTAATTCAAGCTGGCAGAGAATGGATTGGCTGGTGCAGAAAGAACTGAAACAGGGTAGGCAGTTTGACTGGCTGGTTTTGATGGAGGGTGTTGCTTGGATCCAGCTCATGACAAAATTGTGGACCAATCGTGTCTTTCCTGTTGATTTGCTGTCCAGTATCAATGTTTAAATAGCTTTTTATGTTATCAGAGTAATTGTTGATTAGAATGTTAAGAGAAAAAGGCTGTATTTATGCGTGGATTGATTTAAAATTTAATTCACAGTTATGCACTTCAACGTTCCAGCAGGCATCTCTGCAAAATAGAAGCCCGCTAGATCTGGAAGCTGATTGGCTGGTCACACTCAATTGTTTTTTAATATATGTCACCCATACCAACTGAAACCATATTTTTGAAATAATTGCCTACCAAGTTTTTTTTTTTTTAATTATAATTTTTTAGTAGGAGACAGGGATTGCAGTACTCCACTGTTTATTATTTACAATATTAGTCACTGTCAACCATGACTCATGCCACCAAAACAATAACCCCACTGGCTAATGATGTCCCCCTCTTAACTGTACTACTGGATTAGGTGCCCTCTTTCCTTATGACACTCTGTGTTGGCTTCTCTTTTTCTCAACTCCCAAACCCTTCTACAGTTACCGTTGCCAGCTCAAGCTTTCTTCTTTTGAATGTTAACAGTTAAGACTCTGTGTTCGCCTGCCCCATGCTGCTCAACACTCTGCGTCCGAACAGCAAAACAAGTGAAGTCTCTTAGTTAGAAAATGCATTTGTAAAATTTGCAACTTAATAAAGTAAAATAGTTTTTAAATATAAATATTTTATTATTGTTGGTATATATGTAGATGTATTTATAAGTTACATATGTGTTAACGGCACGGATTGTATTGCAGGCATTTTATATTTTCCAATGCACTGACTCAATTTGCATTGTATTATAATATATACTGATTTTACTTTTTTAATGTCTTATAGAGATAGAGTGAGAAAGAGAGAGAAACCCAAAGATTCACAAGTGTATTGAAGAAATTGACAGAAAGCAAGAGGAAAGGGAGAAAGATAATCAGAAATGCAAACATCTTTGCTCAGTTATTTACAAAAAAAGAAATGTGGAGGAGTCAGTAAGTACAGAAGACTTATCTACATGTGAGGCTAGAGTGGCCCGGAAGCAGCAGCAGGGAAAGAACCCTTAAATAAAAGATGCAGACAGGAACAGTTGTTAGACGATAGTAGCATGGAGTTTTGTAGTAAAGTGAGAGAATTACCAAGTTGTTGGACAGAAGATCAGGGAAAATATTTTAAAGAAAAAAACCCATGGCTCAAAATTCAAAATGGAAAACAAGGATGTGACATCTGCAGTAGTGTAGGGAGGCTGGGTTTTCATCAACGTACAGTGGCTCTCAAAAGTATTCACCCCCCTTGGACTTTTCCACATTTTATTGTGTAACAACATGGAATCAAAATGGATTTAATTAGGAGTTTTTGCCACTGATCAACACAACAAAGTCCATAATGTCAAAGTGAAAAATAAAATCTACAAATTGTTCTAAATTAATTTCAAAATATAAAACAAAAAAGAATTGATTGCATAAGTATTCACCCCCTTTGCTATGACACACCTAAATAAGCTCTGGTGCAACCAATTGTCTTTAGAAGTCACATAATTAGTTGAATGGAGTCCACCTGTGTGCAATTAAGGTGTTTCACATGATTTCATGTTAAATACACCTGTCTCTGGGAGGTCCCACAATTGGTTAGTACATTTCCTAACAAAAACTGCATCATGAAGACGAAGGAACATTCAAAGCAAATCTGGAATAAGGTTCTTCAAAAGCACCAATCAGAGGTAGGATATAAAAACATTTCCAAGGCATTGAATATCCCACGGAGCAGAGTAAAGTCCATTATTAGGAAATGGAGAGAATATGGCACAACTGTGAATCTGTCTAGAATAGGTCGTCCTCAAAAACTGAGTATCCGGGCGAGAAGGGCACTAGTCAGGGAGGCCACCAAGAGGCCTATGGCAACTCTAAAGGAGTTACAGTCTTCCACGGCTGAGCTGGGAGACACTGTGCATACGGCAACAATAGCCCGGGTGCTTCACAAAACTGGCCTTTAGGGGAGAGTGGCAAAAAGAAAGTCATTGTTGAAAAAAACTCAAAAACATCAAATCTCGGCTAGAGTTTGCCAGAAGGCATGTGGGAGACTCTCAGACCAAGTGGAAGAAGAATCTATGGTCTGATGAGACCAAAATTGAGCTTTTTGGGCTCAACGCTAAGCACTATGTTTGGCGCAAGCCTAACACCGCACATCATCCTGAGAACACCATCCCTACCGTGAAGCATGGTGGTGGCAGCATCATGCTATGGGGATGCTTCTCTGCGTCAGGGCCTGGAAAGCTCGTGAAGATAGAGGGCAAAATGGATTCATCAAAGTACAGAGAAATCCTGGAGGAAAACCTGCTGAAGTCTGCAAGAGACCTGGGACTTGGGAGAAGATTCCAGCAGGGCAATGACCCCAAACATACAGCGAAAGCCACACTGGAGTGGCTTAAAAACAAAAAGGTCAATGTCCTGGAGTGGCCCAGTCAAAGCCCTGACCTCAATCCAATTGAGAATATGTGGAAAGAGTTGCAAATTGCTGTTCACCAAAGGTCCCCATCCAACTTGACGGAGCTTGAGCAATTTTGCAAAGAAGAATGGGCAAAAATTGCAGTGTCCAGATGTACAAAGCTGGTAGAGACTTATCCAAATAGACTCATGGATGTAATTGCTGCCAAAGGTGCCTCTACCAAATATTGACTCAAGGAGGTGAATACTTATGCAATCAATTATTTTCTGTTTTGTGTTTGTTATTAATTTAGAACAATTTGTAGATTTTATTTTTCACTTTGACATTGTGGACTTTTTTTGTGTTGATCAGTGGCAAAAACTCCTAATTAAATCCATTTTGATTCCATGTTGTCAACAATAAAATGTGGAAAAGTCCAAGGGGGGTGAATACCTTTGAGAGCCACTGTATGCAGGGCTCCAGAATAGCTAAAGAATGGGCTGAAGTTAAGATCAGTACCAATGCAGAAAATAAGAAAGCCCAACAAACAGCACTTAGAATGAAGATATGGGAACACAGGGAGAGCCAAGCACATCAGGATGCAGAAAATATCATGCAAGCCAAGGAGGGACTTTTGGAGTCGCATGTTCTGAACATGAAGAAAAAACTTGCAAGACATTTCGAACTGCCTATATGATTGGGAAGACTCAACACCCATTTACAGCCATGCCAGTTCTGGTTGATCTTCAGACAGGAAATGGAATTGACTTGGGAAGAGTGCTCCAGTCAAGGAAGTGATGTGCAGAGATCTGTGATTTTATTGGAACTGAAATGAAGAAAAAATGCGTAAAACATATAACAGAGAAAGACCTTAAATTTAGTGTGCTTGTCGATGAATGTACAACAGTTAGTCATCAGTCAGTGTTAATTGTATGTGCATTTAATGAGAAACAAGCTACAGTAGTTTTTGATTTAGTAGAATTAGAAAGCACTACTTCCAATGCAATTTCACAAGAGCTTCTAAAATGTCTCCTTCACTATTCAACAGAGCATTCCCAATGACAGGCCGCGTCTCTGGAGTTGCAACAAAGCAACTAAGAGGATCAGAATTGTACCCAGATCTTGTGGTGTGGTACTGCTGTAATCCTAGAGTGGAGCTTGCTGTGGGCGACACTATAAAAGAGATATTTGGAATAAGTCATTTTGAAAGCTTAATGGACAAGCTGTATGCTCTTTACCACGCTTCACCAAAAAAACAACGTGAATTGCATTTCTGGGCAGAAGACTTGGCAATCATCTTCTTGACAATTGGCAGAGTTCTTGGCATCCGGTGGGTTGCATCCAGTGATCGTATTGTCAAAAATGTTTGAATTCTTTATCCTGCCTTGCATGCTCACTTCAATGCAGCTGCAGCAGACCAAAGCAGAGGCAGCAAAGAAAATAGCAAATACACAGAGGTCTTCTTGAGCGACTGACTGCAACAGCATTTGTAAAAAAAAAGCTGTCACTGAAACTCCAGGATGACTCCATCACGCTTCCTGAGGCTCATACATTGGTGTGTTGCAAGATCAAAGTTTTTGAAGCACTGAGCAGCAGAAGAGAAGCAGAATTCACAAGATTCGCTACTGAAGCAGAAAAGAAATTGGAATCTTAGGGTGTTGCTCTTCACAAAGGAAGAAAAGTCGATTTGGAAATCAACAGCAAACATTTTTTTTCCTAAAATTGGCAATCTCACTGAAGAGCAGACTAATGACAACATCATCATCTCATGTTTCATCAACGTCGCTTGGAAATGTTTCTGAATATGAGGAGTTGCTTGTATACCCCCGTAACTGGCCAGATGACCTTGACATTCTGTACGGTGAAAGTGAGGTGATCTCACTATGCAGGAGATTTCATCTGCCAGAAAAACAGATTGTTGGAGGATTCAGACAGTACAAGGACAATGGAGGAAAGAAGATCCCAGCAGACATGATAGGGCTCATAAAAACACTAGAGACTGTAGCAGTTTCCACAGCTGAGTGTGAGAGAGGCTTAAGCTCAATGAATAACATTTTCACACCAATTAGGAACTCTCTTAGTATCCCAAGAGTGAGTCATCTTTCTTCCTGAATCGTAATGGTCCACCATTAACTCAGCTTCAGCCACTGAGTTGTGTCAGAGCTTGGTTGTTACAGGGAAAAAGAAGTGCAGAACACAAAGCATGCAAGGAGAGGGAGCATAAAGAGGAACTTGACACCAAGGATATATGGTCTCTCCTTTAATATGACAGACAGGACAATTTGAACTGACTGTTAAGTGTACAATTCTATAACACACACACACACACACACACACACACACACACACACACACACACTGTCTGGCACTTTGTTACATTTGTTTTAATTATTAATTTGTATGTTTTAAATGTTAAAAAGAACAACTCGGGATTCAATTCACACCTTCAAACAAGACTGCAATCTGAAAATGGTATTTGTATAAAGAAGACTGATGTTTGTTTTCTATAATTTTTCTATATTAAAGTAGAAATTTAAAACAAAATTATTATTTTAATTTGTTCTTAATTGATATATTGACTATGTTGCCTTAAAATGTTTCATTGCTTTATATTAAAGGGACATTATAAAGAAGTACCTCTGAATCTTCTCTTAAAAGCACTTCACAAACCTTGAATTGGGGTGTCTTGACCCCTAGCATTTTCACTTCACTCAACAATAAACATCCACCTAGGGATCCCCCAGTGATTTCTTTCCAGTTCCACCACTGTGTATATATATATACAGTACTGTGCAAAAGTTTTAGGCAGGTGTGAAAAAATGCTCTAAAGTAAGAATACTTTCAAAACTAGACATGTTAATAGATTATATTTATCAATTAACTAAATGCAAAGTGAGTGAACAGAAGAAAAATCTACATCAAATCCATATTTGGTGTGACAACCCTTTGCCTTCAAAACAGCATCAATTCTTCTAGGTACACTTGCACAAAGTCAGGGATTTTGTAGGCATATAGTCAGGTGTATGATTAAACAATTATACCAAACAGATGCTAATGATCATCAATTCAATATGTAGGTTGAAACACAATCATTAACTGAAACAGAAACAGCTGTGTAGGAGGAATAAAACTGGGTGAGGAACAGCCAAACTCAGCTAACAAGGTGAGGTTGCTGAAGACAGTTTACTGTCAAAAGTCATACACCATGGCAAGACTGAGCACAGCAACAAGACACAAGGTAGTTATTCTGCATCAGCAAGGTCTCTCCCAGGCAGAAATTTCAAGGCAGCAGGGGTTTCCAGATGTGCTGTCCAAGCTCTTTTGAAGAAGCACAAAGAAACGGGCAACGCTGAGGACCGTAAACGAAGTGGTCGGCCAAGGAAACTTACTGCAGCAGATGAAAGACACATCATGCTTACTTCCCTTCGCAATCGGAAGATGTCCAGCAGTGCCATCAGCTCAGAATTGGCAGAAAACAGTGGGACTCTGGTACACCCATCTACTGTCCGGAGAAGTCTGGTCAGAAGTGGCCTTCATGGAAGACTTGCGGCCAAAAAGCCATACCTCCGACGTGGAAACAAGGCCAAGCGACTCAACTATGCACGAAAACACAGGAACTGGGGTGCAGAAAAATGGCAGCAGGTGCTCTGGACTGATGAGTCAAAATTTGAAATATTTGGCTGTAGCAGTTTGTTCGCCGAAGGTCTGGAGAGCGTACACGAATGGGTGTCTGCAGGCAACAGTGAAGCATGGTGGAGGTTCCTTGCAAGTTTGGGGCTGCATTTCTGCAAATGGAGTTGGGGATTTGGTCAGAATTAATGGTCTCCTCAATGCTGAGAAGTACAGGCAGATACTTATCCATCATGCAATACCATCAGGCATCTGATTGGCCCCAACTTTATTCTGCAGCATGACAACGACCCCAAACATACAGCGAAAGTCATTAAGAACTATCTTCAATGTAAAGAAGAACAAGGAGTCCTGGAAGTGATGGTATGGCCCCCACAGAGCCCTGATCTTATCATCATCGAGTCTGTCTGTGATTACATAAAGAGAGAGAAGCAACTGAGGCTGCCTAAATCCACAGAAGAACTGTGGTTAGTTCTCCAAGATGTTTGGGCTAACCTACCTGCCGAGTTCCTTCAAAAACTGTGTGCAAGTGTACCTAGAAGAATTGATGCTGTTTTGAAGGCAAAGGGTGGTCACACCAAATATTGATTTGATATAGATTTTTCTTCTGTTCACTCACTTTGCATTTTGTTAATTGATAAATATAAACTATTAACATGTCTATTTTTGAAAGCATTCTTACTTTACAGCATTTTTTCACACCTGCCTAAAACTTTTGCACAGTACTTGTATATATATATATATATATATATATATATATATATATATATATATATATATATATATATATATATACAGTGCCTTGCATAAGTATTCACCCCCCTTGGACTTTTCCACATTTTGTAGTGTTAGAACCTGGAATTAAAATGGATTTAATTGGGATTTTTACCATTTGATTTACACAACATTCTTAACACTTTGAAGGTGGAAAATATTTTTTATTGTGACACAAAAGTTAATTAAACAAAAAAAGACATTTGTTGGTTGCGTAAGTATTCACTTGGTAGAAGCACCTTTGGCAGCAATTACAGCTGTGAGTCTTTTTGGGTAAGTCTCTACCAGCTTTGCACATCTGGATCCTGCAATTTTTGCCCATTCTTCTTGGCAAAATTGCTCAAGCTCTGTCAAGTTGGATGGGGACCGTTGGTGAACAGCAATTTTCAAGTCTTGCCACAGATTCTCAATCGGATTGAGGTCTGGGCTTTGACTGGGCCATTCTAAGACATTCAGGTTCTTTTTTTTAAACCACTCTAGTGTAGCTTTGACTGTGTGTTTAGGGTCATTGTCCTGCTGAAAGGTGAACCTCCGCCCCAGTCACAGGTCTCTTGCAGACTGAAACAGGTTTTCCTCTAGAATTTCCCTGTATTTGGCTCCATCCATCTTGCCTTCAATCCTGACTAGTTTCCCAGTCCCTGCCGATGAAAAGC
Organism: Acipenser oxyrinchus oxyrinchus; assembly: GCA_030684275.1. Taxonomy (NCBI): domain Eukaryota; kingdom Metazoa; phylum Chordata; class Actinopteri; order Acipenseriformes; family Acipenseridae; genus Acipenser; species Acipenser oxyrinchus. Next base: position 55,164,682 of record CM060248.1, on the reverse strand, counting down.
ATCCCGATAACATGATGCTGCCACCACCATGCTTCACCGTGGGGATGGTGTTCTCAGGGTGATGAGCAGTGTTGGCTTTGCGCCACACATTGCGTTTTGTGCTAAGGCCAAAAAGTTCAATTTTGGTTGCATCAGACCAGATAACTTTTTTCCACATGTTTGATGTGTCTCCCACATGCCTTTTGGCAAAATCCAAACGGGATTTGATATGGGTTTTTTTCAGCAATGGCTTTCTTCTCGCCACTCTTCCATAAAGCCCAGCTTTGTGGAGCGTCCGGGTTATAGTTGTCCCATGGACGGTTTCTCCCATCTCAGCTGTGGATCTCTCCAGCTCCTTCAGAGTTGCCATTGGCCTCTTGGTTGCTTCTCTGACTAATGCCCTCCTTACCTGGTCACTGAGTTTTGGTGGACGGCCTTTTCTAGGCAGAGTCGCAGTTGTGCCATATTCTTTCCATTTTTTAATAATGGATTTAACGGTGCTCCGGGGGATGTTCAAAGTTTAGGATATTTTTTTATAACCCAACCCTGATTGGTGCTTCTCCAGAACTTTATCCCGGACTTGTTTTGATAGCTCCTTGGTCTTCATGATGCTGTTTGTTTAGATATGCTCTCTAACAAAATCTGGGGCCTTCCAGAAACAGGTGTATTTAATCTGAGATCATGTGACACTTTAATTGCACACAGGTGGACTCCATTCAACTAATTATGTGACTTCTGAAGGCAATTGGTTGCACCAGAGCTTATTTAGGGGTGTCACAGCAAAGGGGGTGAATACTTATGCAATCAAGACTTTTCAGTTTTTTATTTGTAAATAATTTTGAAAAATATATATTTTTTTCCCCACTTCGACATTATGGACTATTTTGTGTAGATCAATGACAAAAAATCCTAATTAAATCCATTTTAATTCCAGGTTATAACACTACAAAATGTGGAAAAGTCCAAGGGGGGTGAATACTTATGCAAGGCACTGTATATATATATATATATATATATATATATATATATATATATATATATATATATATATATATATATATACTCTATCATTGAAAAAGGAGTTTTTTTTTCTTCAAATTTAATCATAATATTTCTATTGAACAACACTAGAGGGAATAAATACATTTACCAAGACTGTACTTCCAAACATATGCCTCTATTCCCCGTTCCATCCATTCTTGCTACTGGAACAGTAGTGCCATTCTCCCTTGAGCTTTCAGGGCCCTGGAGCTGTTTACAGACTTCTTTCATTGATAGTTGTAGAGGAGGAAATGAGGCCACTAATGAGATGTTGTAAAAATCGTGTTATGTGTTTTTAATCCCAGGGTAGAAATCAAATGTGCTGCTCGGTAACGCTGCCATGTATAACTTTTTTTTTTATTATTTTAATTAAACTTTCCTGGCAGAACATAACTTTTCTCTGCTACATCAGTTAAGAGTAACCTGTTCGAATTTGTTTGAAAATAATTTTTCAAACCCTTTACATAGATTTCCAGCCTGGCCCCTTAATCCACTGAGATTTGTTAAAGACAGGGTATTTTACTTTGTGCTACTCTCTACTTAGTGCCAATGTCAAGTTACTGTAAATCAGGATTTGAAAATACCACCCAGGAGAAAGGGTTCCTAGAGCTGAGGTAGCAATCAAGATTGGAAGATGTTAAAGGTTAACTACTGTCAATGTTGATAAGAAGATCCAGATCTTTAGCTCTTTTTCATTCCTAATGGTGTTAGCCTCCATTCCACCCATTCAACCCATGGAGCAACTGAAATAGTGCGCTTTTGTTGCATGACTCTCTTTGATGTTATGCTGGCTATTTCTTAATCTGTAATGTATTTATACATCAAAGAGCAAGGTAAACCTTACAGCAATTGGATAAATACGCGCGCACCAGCGCTGTCTGTGTCTCTGTCAGCTTCCTGGTCTGGGGATGTCATCACTCAGCTGCCTATCACAGAGGGAAACAAACCAAGAAATTTGTGGTTGCTTGGTTTTGAATGATCTACGATTAATACAAATTGAGAATCTAAGGTCATAAAACCTGGCACCAGGGATACTATTAATGAACCAGGCTTATTGTGTTCCTTTCAAGGCTCTTGTCAAGCACTCTGTGTGTCCCATCTGCTGGTTACTTTCCTATTTGTTGACTTATGACCAATACTTATGTGTACAAGTAAGAACAGATTTGTTTGTGGAAGACTGAGATGGGATTAAAGGTAAGGGACATCTATCCATAAGGTTGGCTGGAGTCAATAACTGTTTTTAATATATCAAAATAGCTTTAAAATAATATAGGGTCATAAAGCTCATTCATAATAAATAATAATAATAATAATAATAATAATAATAATAATAATAATAATAATAATAATAATAATAATAATAATGCACAGGACACTTTATTTTCTCTTCGTTAGACACACAATATAAATAAACATTTTTCTAGGAGCGTTTGTCAGTCTCGGTTGAAAAAGGTCAAGCCATTGCTGAAGTCACCATAGCAGCCTTGTGTTAATGAAGATAAAATTAGTCATTTAGAGGTTACTGTCTGCAGGCAGCTATTGGATTAGTCAATTTTGTCATGATTTATATGTCAGTTTTTCAAATCTATGTCCGGTAGGATATTCCATCAAGAGAACTATGGACTAGAAAAAGTGAGTTTTGAAAAGTTAGAATTGCTCCAAGATGTCTTGCACAATATTGAGTCTTTGGTAAAGTGTTACTGTTGTGCTGCAGGATGTCATCTGCCCTAAAGCAGGCATTTGACTTTTTTAAATTCCTTGACAGATTATGTGACTGTGGCAGGGCAGAAGTCCTGAATGTGTAAATATGGAAGTGTGTGTTAGATATGGCAGGGCTGGAAATTAAGATTCCAGCCCTGGTTGTCTTGGGTGTGTTTGTGGTGGTGGTTGGCAGGAATAGGGTTAATTCCTATCCCTGCCAAATACATGTGCAGAATGTAGCCAGGTGTTGATTGAATTATGAGTTCTCAATCAACCCTGGCCACATGGTATATAAGGGAGCTACACAGCTCCATGGGGAGAGCCTGCGAGAGAGACACATGCTCCTGAAATGTTTGTTTAAAAAACTCACCGTGATAGCACTGCTTGGGTGAGGGTTTTTTGTTTTCATTTTGTGGTTCATTGATTGTTTTTGTTAAACTTTTTATTTTGTGTTTATTAAAAATGCGCAGTAGCGCTTAAACTGCAGTTTTACTGTCTCCGAGTCTCTGTCCACCCAGCCATCCTGTCACAGTGACATTAAGTGACTTAGTGCCTCAAGTGTGTATTTATAGCCAACGAATGCAACTCTTGAAAAAACAGCAGGATACACATATATAAGATGGTGATAGTGCATTGGCCAAAATTGATGTCTCCAAAAAGAAAAGGCAGCACAAATTATTCGTACCCTGAAGAAAATTTTGTATTAAGCACATTAGAGTACAAAACGAAAATGTGCTGATTCTGCGTCTCAACTTGTTATACATTTGATGCATCATACAGGAAGGGTTTGGAAACCCCTAAACATTTAAATGTTTTCAAGTACAATATAGTATTGTCAAATCACCACGATGAATCTAGTATCAAATGTTACATTGTTTGTACTTTGAAAGTCGCCACTGCTTACCTACCCCTCATAAAAACTTGAATGAATCAAAATAGTACTGTTCCTGAAATGCTTAATTATGATTTAATTTATTGTGATCATACAACAGTGTGTTTTTAATGGTTTATTTAAGGCCAAAAAATCTGCTACTACACTGTTGGTGATTGCAAACTAAATTGTGATTTCATATATTGTAAATGTTCAGTACAATTCCATGCTTCGCTAGTTCATAACACAGAATTACAAGATAAATAACAATTAGTTTTGCTGCTTTCAAATTATCTCTCCGTCCTTTATACACTAAGAGGGTTTTTATCATGTCAGATGCCTGTAAAACAGCAATTAACGAGCCTTTAATCCAGTCTTAATTAGCAAGTACAAAATACGGCATGATTTTTTTTTATTAATTTGACTTTTATGCTCAATATAATAACGGGGTTCCAAGCGAAAATCTGAACGGAACAAATACAAAAGCACTATTAGGCATATTTTAACCATCAAATGTCTGTGTTTGTACAGTATATCCTTCATGTTCCTCTTTAGACTACCAGTAAATACTAATCACACAGATCTATTGGAACCAGGAATAAGCCTACAAACTACATTCCAATGCCAAAGCTACAGGGAGATTTTTTTTTTTTACACTGCCATGGACTTGGAGATAATTAAATTTGTTACCCTTTGATAATTCTGCTGCTGGAAAGAATATAAAAAATGATGGCAAGAAAAATAATAAAATATACAAATTTAAAAAAAAAACAATTGCACAGGTCACATGAATTTTTCTAAATGATATCCCTTTTTAGCTCATGATTCTTATAAAAGGGTCATAGGGGCTATTTATATTAATCCTTGTATCTTATATGTTTCCGTGGCAACCGACCTACAACGGTATCCTTGCTGCAGTCATGCTTAGCTTTAATAAATGCAACTTATATTAAAATACAATAATATTGCAAGAATACAACACTTTTTTTTTTCTGAAGCCTCCTTAAAGTTAACCACCATCAATGTCCTGAACCATGCAATAACAATACAAAAATGAATCAAAGCTTCCAGAATCTACCGCACTAAGGGCCTCATTTATGAAAGGGCACTAAATTTGTCAACCCAGGGGACTTCTTTGACCTGAAAAAAGAAACAAGAACCAGGGGTCACAAATGGAGATTAGATAAAGGGGCATTCAGAACAGAAAATAGGAGGCACTTTTTTACACAGAGAATTGTGAGGGTCTGGAACCAACTCCCCAGTAATGTTGTTGAAGCTGACACCCTGGGATCCTTCAAGAAGCTGCTTGATGAGATTCTGGCATCAATAAGCTACTAACAACCAAACAAGCAAGATGGGCTGAATGGCCTCCTCTCGTTTGTAAACGTTCTTATGTTCTTATGGAGTTAGCAAGCATGTAAAGTAGATTAATGAAACATAGCCTCAATTCTCTTTCTTGTTGGCATTGTCACCCTGCAGAGCAGGCTCCATGGATCAGGGTGACAGTGCTATGTGAGTACAATCAATAGCACCCGTCACATTGGGGAAGCCAGTAACCTGGTAGAAGCTTCAGCTTTTAATGGCAGGGAGTGAATCCTACTAAACATAGGTGTGCAGTTAAAGCAGTGAAAACTGCTATTTTTATTTAACTCCTTTTTGTGTCAATGGATCTTTTCATGCTCTTTTTTATCTCTTTCTACTCATCACACACATAAACTGATAGGCAGGCTGGCTGCTCAAGGAAAGAGGGAGAGTGACACAACAGCACACAAACATCACACCGACACAGCAAATTCCCAACCATGTCCACAGTCCGTTATTAAGTCCATGTTTTCAACCAACCACTTGTTGCATTTTTGAACTATCCATTCAAACAAATTTTCATAACCAAGTAATTCAGCAAGATGTATTTGTTTTGTGTTAGTGAATCAGTGAATCAAACGAACAAATCTGTTGAATTGATTCACTAAACTGACTGAATCCAATGAATCAAGTCAGTAAAAAGAATCGAACTGCACATCACTAGTTTTCAGGTCGGAAAAAGAGGTTTAAATAGCGCGCCTATCAGTGGTTAAAGCCTGGTTTCCAACAAACTAATTATCGCTCACTTTAATAAGCACAATACAATTGTCGCCCGTTAGTAAATACAGTTTCATTTAAAAAAATAAAATTGCAATAGTAAATACAGAAATCATTAACATGGACAATAATTACGCACAATAAAGTTTAGCACCCTTTTGTAAATGAGGCCCTAAGTGCCATGTTCACAAAAATAAGCATTTTTTTTTTTAAATAAATCAAACTACTAATGTTACATAACAAGTAACAAACAATACAAGCACACATTTTAGTCCTTAAAATTACCAAGTTGATTGTTATTTGTTTGTTCTGATCAACCATTTTGATTGTGTGTCAATATATTCTAGTCCTGTTCTGGCTAAACATAAGGGTTTACATTATTTTAACAAGGATATTTATATTGCTAATTTAATAGCCAATGCAGATGGTAATATTATTCAGTGTATTTTCAGGTGGTTTCAGTTGATAGGTTGTAACATTGCTTTGTGCCCTCTGCCCAAAGAACCTAAATATGTCTGAGCAGTAAGTCTACCATCCTTTGCAAAATGAGAAGAAGAATCAGCCAATAAAGCATAGATGAGTCACTTGCAGAGCACTCCAGAGGAGCGATGCACTGAGAATACATTTTTAGACTGCCAGTTTGACTCACTGATATTTATGCTTCCACCTTATTTAAATTTTTTGACAGACCTATACATCTGAATTCACAGTCATTGAAATGAATCTCAATAGTGTGGTACACTGAATTTCACTAAACCTTAAAGCAATAAAATGCATTTCTGTAACAGGTAACATGTTGTCTTTTGTCTTTTTAAATTACTAACGCTTTTCAGGTAATTAAAAAGTTTTTATCAAGAGCCATCTATAATTCTTCAGAATATAATGTGCAACCTATGTATACAAGGCAGACTGAACTGCCTTGGCTTAAATGTCTCATAACATATACTGTATACCTCATATATATTGTGTAATCTGTAATTATAATGGAGAAATTCTTCTAAAATATGTACACTACCGGTCAAAAGTTTTAGAACACCCCAATTTTTCCAGTTTTTATTGAAATTTAAGCAGTTCAAGTCCAGTGAATAACCTGAAATGGTACAAAGGTAAGCGGTAAACTGCCAGAGGTTAAAAAAAAGTTTAGGTTACCAAAACTGAAAAATAATGTACATTTCAGAGTTATACAAAAGGCCTTTTCAGGGAACAAGTAATGGGTTAACAACTTACAGCTGTTCTGCAGCAATGGAAGTAAATTAAGCCTTGAAAGTTGATGCTAACAATTCCTACAGGTGTCCCAACTTTTGTTGATTACTTACAAACCCTCTGTCTGTATAAAAGCAGTGTTGGAACAGACTGTGTTACTACACCCTCTAAAGCATTATTTGGACAGTATTGTACTGCAGGAAGTAGTATATTGCTATCATAATGGTGAGAAAAAGGCAATTAACAAAGGAAGACAGACAGACCATTATAACCCTTAAAAGTGTGGGTCTTTCCTTTAGAGAAATTGCAAAGAAAGCCAAGGTGTCAGTGAGTACAGTTTCCTACACCATCAAAAGGCACATCAAAAGAAACTGGAGGAAACTCTGACAGGAAGAGGTCTGGCAGACCCAAAGCCACAACAGAATCAGAAGACAAGTTTCTGAGAGTCAACAGCTTGCGTGATAGGCAGCTCACAGGACAACAGCTTCAAGCACAGCTTAACACTGGTCGAAGTAAGCAAGTCTCAGTTTCAACTGTGAAGAGAAGACTTCGAGCTGCAGGTTTGACAGGTCGAGTGGCAGTAAGAAAGCCATTGCTAAGATGGCAAAATAAGAAAAAGAGGCTTGCCTGGGCCATGAAGCACCGCCAGTGGACTACTGAAGACTGGAAGAAGGTCTTATGGACCGATGAATCAAAATTTGAAATCTTCGGTTCATCACGCAGGGTTTTTGTACGCCGTCGAGTAGGCAGGTTTCCCCACCCCTGTGCATATTTTGTGTATTGTGCTTTATGTTGTCTTTTATTTGTATTATTGTAGTGGTGCACAGAGTGTGGGTTATGTAGCACAGGTGATGTAAAATGTATATTTCTGTTTAAGCACGGGGAAATGCACAACCTCTTCACATGTAGATTAACCCTTTGCGTTCCTATGTCGGACTGGGTCCGACATTACAATTTTCCCTTTCCATCATAAATATGTTTTTTCTCCGGAAAAAGCCAAGAAAACCATTTAATGGCCGAGTGAGACCGGTAGGAGCCGAGAGAAGCTGAAAAAAAGGGGCGGATCTCAGCAATACACATAGCCCCGGCACCACAGAGATAACATGGCCATAAACAAACAAGATAGCTGCTTCCGCATCCAGCGCTCAAAGAATATCACAGACATTTGCTGAGCTTTTTGCGATGTTATATTAATGAAATAATGACTTGGATCGCATCATTGAGGAGTTTGGTGATAAAACGAGTGATCAGGAGATGATTTATCAGTATGCACGACTATGAAGATGTATGTGAAAAATACAGCAAACAAGGGGTGGGGCGGGGCTGGAGATGCAGTACTGAGTGTCCTGTTGATATGCAGTGCCTTTTAAACCTATTTTACTGTGAAAAAAATACTTTTAAACAGCGTGTCTAAAATAAACTGCGTGTGTGAAAATAAATTGTGCCTGTGACGCGCTGAATAAATGGACCGCTAAGGGTTAAAATGGGTATTTGTATGGGGGCACAGGAAGTGCACAATTAGTCACGTGCAGACTGTGCCGAGATTCATTTGAATGATTGATTAGCAATCAAGTCTCGGCACAACTGTATAAAAGAATTAATGTTTTACACACAAAGGGTTGGGTGTACAGCGAGGAGGTACGGGAGAGAGAGGAGATAGAAAGAAAAAGATAACAATTGCTACCAGCACGGTACTTGTTGTTTGGTTTCGTTTCGTGTCTGTTTTGTTTGTCTATTTGTTTTGGCCACTGTGCCATTTTGTTTGTTCTGTGTTTTGTTCAACAATTTTATTTGTTCATTTACAATAAACCAACACATCAGTAAATTTATTCATATCCCAGCACTGTTGTCTGTGTCCGCTGTCTTCCGGGTCTGACGTCACCACCAGCCATCCTGGTCACACCTCGTTGTACCCAACAATCCACAGTTAATTGAAACATATTTATCACAGTAATTGCCCTCGCTATTCTTGCAGGACCCTCCCCTGCTTTGACCAAAATTCAATTCATAGCCTTGGGAAACTTTACAAAAGAGGATCTAGTTTTATTCAATTGGAAGACGATACAAAAATCCACAATGCTTACCAAGTAAGGTAATATTTTAGCACATTTAAGGAGCAGTATTTGTGTGGGTAATAATAAGGTCTAAATGTAAAATTTACAATTCGCTAATCAAGCCATCCTAAACATCTGCTGCAAGCCACTGTTCAATATCAGCTTTCTGCAAAAGTCTGTAAGACATCACATGTGTAGGTGTGAAAGAGAGCAAGATTGATATCCTACATTGGAAAATATGTAAAAGACATCAAAATAGATATGAAGTTGACCTTTTTATTATGAAAAAAGGAATGTCTTTGCCTGGCATAGAAGAATTCTATTACATTTAATAGAAATAAATGGAGATATTTAGGTCTAAATATCACATCAAGGTGTTATAATAAAGGCTTGCTTCTGATTACCATAACTGTTTAGACATTATTTTTTTTCTAGTTTTCCTGTCAACTTCAGAAATTGTGACTTGTGAAGTAGTTAAAAAGGCCCCATCTGAGCCTTAAATTTGCATTTTATTTTGAGCATTGTAAACCAATTAGCAAAGCTGTAACTCACAAGTTATATCTAGAATGTGATTCTTTAAGTCTAATTTAATAATAAAATAAGGTCTGACATTCATTGAACAGTTCTAGACAACTGTTGGCTTCTAAATCTTTAGTTTTTACCTCTTTAATACTACACATTAAATAGGTAGGGCTATTCAACTGATGGATCATTGATCACCAAAATATGTCTCTTTTGTCTGTAGAGACATAGGAAACAATATAAATCGAGTTTGTTCAATGTGGAAAAGGAACAGGTTTTAGTCTTAGTGTGAAATCAGTTTGTTCTATTTTTTTTATGTTCTAGCATCATGGCTGGCGGCAATTTGGGGATGCTGTTTGTGCTTTGTGGTGATTTTCTTTTGTCAGAAAGTTCAGAGCAGTATGTATATCATATGTAATAAACTATACCATTAATACTGTTATTATGGGTCAAATATATATAAAAAATCATGCTATACAGTACAGACCATCGTAAATCGAGGCTATGTTTATTGTAGTTCCCTTTCAATTCGAAGATGACCACCACAACATACTTTTGGAATATGCCTGCCAATTGGTAGGTATTCACTGAGCTCTTTATATCAGAGCAGCCGACAGGCCCCTTCCTGGAGTGACACCCTCGGTCCCGCCCACCGAGGGATTAAACAGTCAACTCATGGAAGCCATGATCTCTTTTGCCTTTCACCTACGTTAAGGTAAGACCTCTGTGTTTAACTGAGTGTTTTGAAAGAGCTTTTCTGAGTCGATTGCAGTTCCCCTAATGTACATTCGTGCTGAAAGCTGGCTTGCTGCTTTTGTGGAATCAGTGGCTCCAATTCAAAGTCGTTCTTTTTCTCCTTTCCTCAGCAGCCTGCTTGCTTGCTTTGCAGGCTGCCTTTTCCTACTGTCTGTCATACGTAAGCGACTGCCTGTGCAGTATTGATTTAAAGGAGTGCGTGTGTTGTCTTTTCTAGCCTACACTCTTGTGGAGAACACTGTTTTGTAGGTTTTGCTCTACCCCCACTGTTGAGCGATTCTGCCGGCTGCTGTGTGCGCAGTTAGACAAAATTTAAATTAATATATACTCTGTACTGTTGTTGTTGCGTGTCCACCTGTGTGTTGACCCTGTCGCACAACACTACTTTGCCCATGTTGTGGCATAGCACCCTCGGTGCTCAGTAGACCCGGTGCACACGGTGCTCGGTGCACATGGTACTTGGTGTACACGGTGCCTGGTATGCACAGTGTTCTATGCACTTGGTGCGCACGGGGCTCAACACACAAGGTGTTAGTACCTTGGTGCGCATAGCACCCTCGGTGCTCGGTAGACCTGGTGCACTCGGTGCGCAGGGTGCAATAACGCCAGTGGTGCCTGGTGCACAAGGCGCTCGGTCCACGCAGCGCTTGGTGCACACAGTGATCGAAACGCACGGTACACGGTACTCGGTGCGCACGATACTCAATACACTCGGTGGGCACGGCGCCCGCAGTGCTTGGTACACTCGGTGCACATAGTGCTAGGTGCTTGCGGTACCCAGTGCACTCCATAAACTTGGTACGCATAGCCCCAGCAGTGCTCGGTGCACATGGTGTGCACGGTGTCCGGTACTCCTGGTGCACAGTGTTGGTCGGTGCAAGCGGTACTTAGTGCCTCAGTGCACACATAGCCTGGTGCACGCGATGCCCTTGGTGCTTTGGTACCTCGGTGCATGCAGTGATTCACTGCTCCCGGGCCTTGCACCTTGCCTGTGCAGGCGCGTTGTGCGACACCTAAGGCGGTATTACAATGACAAGCATACCGTGGTTACACACTTGCACGTCCTGCAGGGCGAACATGCCCCATAACGATGGCCATACTCTGTGTGCACGGTACCAGGGTTTCCAGCATGCCACTTTGGCCCTTGTTTTTTTGCGATATCTGCACAGCTTTTCAGCCCCAGGTGCTTCACAATAGGCTGGCTAGGTCCACGGGTATGGACGCCCCGTCCCCTGTGGCCGAAGTATCAGCGGCCCTTGGGGCTCCAGTCCCCCCACTCCTCCAATTGTCCTAGAGCCCCTTGTAGGATATCCCGTGTGCAGGCTCTGGTGACGACCCCTCGAAGCCGCTCCCTATCTCCACAAGTGAGACAGGTTAAGCACTCGAAGCAGGCGAGGTTCATAATGGACCTCAAGGCACAGATGGCCCAGGTCCTACAGCTGCCCCGGCTGCAGCTCCGGCTTCACCATCACCTGCCCCAGTACCTGCCCCTGTCTCCCCCAGGGGAGCTCAGGTTGAGCTGGAAGCGCCATTAATGATGGCAGAGGAGGATGCTCTATCGATAGCGGCCTCCTGGGGTTCAGGAAGGAGCATGTCAATCTCTTCGCCTCAGCGGAGATGATGCACTGCTCCCTGTGGTACTCCCTCCACCGCTTAGGTGGCCCACTTGCCGTCGATGCCCTAGCCCACGAGTGGCCCAGAACGCTTCTTTACCCGTTCCCGCTAATACAGTTGCTCCTGTCCTAGAGAAGGTCCGGTTAGAGAAGGCGACAGTTCTCCTGGTGGCCCCCTGGTCGCTCAGGAGAACCTGGTTTTTGACCCTGTGCCAGCTCTTACAAGGCCAGCCATGGGAGATCCCCCTTCGCTTGGATCTCCTCAGTCAGGCGAAAGACACTGTCTGCCACCCAGAACCAGGCAGGTTCCAGTTATGGGTCTGGCCCCTGTACAGGATCACTGGTCAGCCCTAGGGCTATCTGACGCGGTCGTGTGTACATTGCAGAATGCTAGGGCAGGCTCCACTAGGGCGTTATATGCCTACAAATTGAGATATTTTCAGAACTGGTGTCTGTCTCTTGCCCTATGCCAGTTATCTTGCAGTTTCTGCAAGAACTGCTCGATGCCGGTACGTCACCTTTACACTGAAGGTGTACTTGGTGTACATTTCTGCGTGCCATGCCCCATTGATTCTGTATCTCCGGGGGCACACATTTCTTCGCAACCCGTTTTCTCAGTGGTGCTCAGCGATTACACCCTCTAAGGAGTGTCGTTCTCCCCGAATGGAGCCTTGATGTTGTACTGGAGGCTCTCACGAAGGCCCCTTTTGAGCCCATACACTCCATAGAGCTGAAGTATCTGTCTATTAAGACAGCCTTCCTCTTGGCTATCACCTCCGCAAAGTGGGTCAGTGAGCTACAGGCACTGTTGGTGCACAGCTCCTGTATGCGTATTTGGGACGATGGCAGCAGGGTGTCACTACATACAAACCCTGCGTTCCTCTCTAAGGTGATCACAGCCTTCCACATGAACCAGTCTGTGGAATTGGAGGCTTTCCATCCACCTCCGTTTTCTTCGGAGGAGGATAGAAGATTGTACTTCCTCTGCCCGGTGCGGGCATTGAGGTGCTAAGTGGATAGGACAACTCTGTGTCATTCTGATCTCTTTGTCTGTCACGGTATACGGACCATAGGACAGCCCCTCTTGAAGCAGCAACTGTCGCACTGGATTGTGGACACAGTCTCGACTGCGTATGATAGTGCCAGCTTGCCCCCACCTGGGGGTTGGCTACATCTTGGGCCAGCTTCCGAGGGGCCTCGCTGTCCGATATCTGTACTGCGGCTAGCTGGGCTACACCACATACTTTCTCCAGGTTCTACCACCTTAATGTGGTAGATCCTCTTTTGCCTTCATTAGGCATGAGGGTCCTTGAGGTTGCAAGCTTGCATCGCTAACCCTTGAGTTATGCAGTCATGATGCGTCCCTCATATATTGCCGTTCCTTCTCCCTCGCGACTGTTCTGGTATACGTCCCATAAGTATGTTGTGGTGGTCGTCTTCGAATTAAAAGGGAACGTTAGGTTACTTACTGTAACCTTAGTTCCCTGAAAGAGAAGACGACCACCACCCAGCGAGGTCGCCCTCACGGGTTTGATGCAAAAGAGAGCATGGCTTCTGTGAGTTGACTGTTTAATCCCTTGGTGGGCGGGACCAAGGGCTTCACTCCAGGAAGGGGCCTATATAGGCAGGCATATCCCATTAGTATGTTGTGGTGGTCGTCTTCTCTTTTAGGGAACCAGGGTTACGTTAAGTAACCTAACATTTGCCAGTATTACAGGTTATTTATCTAACATTAGAATACAGAGAATCAGTTATGGCCAAAAGTTTTGCATCACCCTATAGAATTAACTATTTTTACTTAATAAAGTCGAATTAAACCTGCTGAATAATGTTACGCTAACATATTGAATTACATACCACTTTGTAGTTTTCCATATACTTAAAGAAAAACTGACAACAATTGAAAAATGCAACATTTCAAAATCTAACATGAAATGCTGTACTACTAGTACGGCTTCCAGTAGGCTTGCAATATAAATTTTAGTTTCTTTGATTACATGAAGTTAAATGAAAGATCTAAATTATGCTCATATATTTTTTTTGTTATGTCTAAAATTATAGGTGATGTAAAACTTTTGGTCATAACAGTACCGGCGGGGCGCCACCATGTTTCACTGTGTGGAACTGCTCCTCGAGCAGACCGGGCTGTTCGACTGAACATGCAGAACACGTTCCACGGCAGGAAGGTGGAACGGTTTCACCAAATCAGATTGTCAAGTTCTGTTCGGTCTCACAAAATTACACCTAAGTAAGTAAGTAGTACTGCAGACAAAATGTAATTTAATTTATTTTGCATGCATGTTTGTTTAAAATCCAGGATAACAATAAGCTAATTTGATTGTCATACAATACATGTGATACATAACAGGCATTTTTTTTTTTTTTTTTACATTTCGCCACAATTTGAAATTCTGTTTTAAATTCCATGAGTGTGTAAATACTCTATTGAAATTTAATATAGCTTTAAATCTCGCGAACAAGAACAATCTTTTGTTTCTAATTGTAATCTTGTTTTAAATCGCGCAAGTGTGTACAATCATCCAATTGACATGTAGAATTTGCTGCCACAAGTATTCAGAATTAATCAATGCGAGATACAAGTCAGGAATGAGGGACACTGCCCAACTGCACTAGGGAAGTTTTTTTTTGTAGGTTATTTTATTTATTTATTTCACAAGGGAAAAGGGTCAAGTCAACATGAATTGAGTAACCATTTCCAGTGTTTTTCTGGTGTTTATTGGATATACACTGATTTGTTTTTTGTTTTTTTCAGGGGTTATCGGTTTTTATTGATTAAAACCGAAAATCAGAAGCCCTAATTATAGTGCATGTATGCCTATAAAATATAATAATACCATTTACTTTCATATAGCGCTCTTCATGCAAGCATCCCAGGGCGCTATACAATTTTAAAAAATATATATAATAAAAAGGAAGCCTATGGACTTGCAATCTAGTTATAAACAAACTCAAACAAATATGTTTTTAAAATTGATTTTAAAATGTTAATGGCGTCAGCATTCCTGATATAATTTGGAATAAAGATCCAAAGGCAGGGAGCAGAACTACTGAATAACCTCCTGATTTCAGCAGACTTCTCGGAGCAACCAGAAGGCCAGCATTTGCTGATCTCAGGGTATGACTAGGGGCATAAGGTACCAACAAATCCTGCAAATATGCAAATAAGGCCCTAGACCAGGGGTGTCAAACCTACGGCTCGCAGGCTGGATCCGGCCCCCGGAGCGATGTCATCCGGCCCACGGAATATGGCGGAATATTATTTTTTTATTCAATAGGATACCAGACCTGTCAACTCTCTCTTATTTGCCAGTTTTTTTTAACACTTCTCCGGGACAACTCCCGGGACAGATTGTCTCCTGAATTTTGCTCAAAACTGTACCGTTAAAACCCCTTCATGTCAGCTGCAGCCAAAACAGCACAATAAGAACAACAGGGGCCAAGAGAGAATTTGATTGTGAAACATGTCATGGCTGTTTTTCTGTTTTGATAGTTTTCCTTTTTAAAAGCAATAGAAGGAGATCTTATCACAGTCTATCATTCTACCAAGTAATAAAGTGGAGTAGTTGTATGCCTTTGTCTTATGTAGGCATTCACTTCAATTCAAGATTTCAATTTACAAAAGCTCCCTTATATTGAAAACTCAATGTTGACAGATATGGCCGATACAGGTAAATTAAAAAAAAATCACAAAATTTAAATAGATACGGATCCATTTTTTTTTATTTAACACTCACCAAAAGATAAAGACAAAGAATATTAGTGACTGCTACTGCTGCTTCCTGATACCTGGGACTTTTGCCTGAACCAGCTGGAGCAAATGACTGTGTTGTGTTTGGTTGTGCTGTGTTTGTTACTGTTCATGATGTGTGTGTGTGCGTGGGTGTCGTGCGGTGTGGATTGTTGGTGTTGCCGTAGGTGAGTGGGCGTGCTGGTTTACGGCAGTGAGATACGATGCTGGAATTAGAAAACACACATTAAAGCGTCCTGTTAGTTTACTGTAACACGTTGTTGGAGTCGTTTGTTTTTACAATACAACATTGGCGACAAGGATGGCTGAAGTTTCGCTTTCACCCCCGCCGGTCTTCCTGGCTCTACCTGGCGAGCCGCCTGTTCCCTGGACTCGCTGGCTTTCGTCTTTCCAGACGTACCTGCTTGCTCTCGGTCTGGCTGATGTGAGCGATGCCCGCAAGCGCGCCCTGCTGCTGCACTGCCTGGGGACTGAGGGACAGCGCGTCTTTTCAACTTTGGGACCGGCTGACACATACGCTGAAGCTGTCGCTGCACTCCAGGGGCATTTTGCCGCCACACAGAGCGTCCTCCTCCGGCGTTTCAACTTCAGACAGCGGGGCCAGCGGCCGGGTGAGTCCATTCTACAATATACAGCTGCATTGCGTGAATTGGCGCTGCCATGTAAATTTGGAGCACTGTATGACGAAATGATTCGGGACTTACTTATTGAGAAAACCTCCAGTGCGCAAGTGCGTGAGAGACTGTTACTTCAATCTGATGAGTTAACTTTGGCTAAAGCCATTCAATTAGCGTGCCAAGTAGAGTCTGCTGTTGCCTGTGCTGTTAAAATTACTGGGGCTCACTCTGTTGCTACAACTACTGAACTTACAGTGCAGAAAGTTCAGCCTGCCTTACTGCAACAGGACACAGAACCTGGTCTCCCTGTCCAACAAGCGCAGCAACTTCCTGCTTGTTTAAGGCAGCGTTGTGGAAACTGTGGGTCAAACAGGCATGAGTCCAGAGCCCCTGACTGCCCAGCACGGGGGAAAACCTGCAGAAACTGTAATAAATTGAACCACTTTGCCAGGTGGTGTCGGTCCACCCCAGCAGCAGCACCAGTACCAGCTACAATCCACACTGTGCTCTCCAACCCTACTGGCTTTAAGACTTGTGCCGTATACCTCAGGGATGTCTGCCTTCCCCTGCTCTTGGACACTGGGGCCAAGGTGTCTCTGCTTAATTTCGACACCTACAAACAGTTTTTCTCGCACCTGCCCCTTCAGAGCCCCTCCACCGCTCTGAGCGGCTATGGACATACTAGAATCGAAGTCCTGGGCTCCCGCCAGCTGCCAGTGCGCTATGGCACCAGGGTTCTGCCGGCCTTCCCATTCCACATCACACGCAAGGGGGCCAACCTCCTGGGTCTCGACCTCTTCATGGGGCTCGGTTTCTCATTGACTGACAACTCCGGCACAGAGATCCTACTGGTTGCCTCCCCCCAGCAACGCCAGTGGCCGGCGCTGTTTGATGGCTTGGGCTGCCTCTCCGCCTTCACTCACCAACCCAAAGTCAATCCTGCAGTGACCCCAGTGATCCAGCCTCTGCGCCGCATTCCCCTCGCCCTGCGGGATCAAGTGTCAGCTGAGCTGAAGGCCCTACTGGATTCTGGGATTATTGAGCCCATCAACGCTTCACCCTGGATCTCAAACCTGGTGATAGCTAAAAAGAAGTCGGGGGTGCTCCGCATCTGTGTGGATCTGAGAGCTGTGAACACGGCCATCATCCCGGACAAATACCCGCTTCCAACAGTGGAGGAGCTCACCACCCACTTTTACGGTTCCACAGTTTTCAGTAAACTGGACTTACGCCAAGGCTACCTCCAGGTTCCCTTACACCCTAGCAGCAGGGACCTCACTGCTTTTCTTACACACGCTGGGGTTTTCCGCTACACCCGCATGCCCTTCGGTCTGAGCTCGGCACCCAGCTGCTTTCAAAAGATCATGTCCTCCGTCTTCGCCGGCGTCCCGGGCGTGTCTCTCTATCTTGACGACATTGTGGTGCACGGCCCCAATGCCTCTACCCATGATGAGCGCCTCTGCCAGGTGTTCCGCATGCTGGCCAAGCACAACCTCATGCTCAACGAGGAGAAGTGCGTCTTTTCCGTGCCGGAAATCGAGTTTGTGGGGTTCCGGCTGTCGGCACACGGCATCTTCCCATTGCAGTCTAATGTGGACGCGATCCACCGCATTCCGGAGCCCACATCGGCTGCACAGCTCGCCTCCTTCCTTGGGAATGACCTCGTACTACCTCCGCTTCCTGCCACATTACTCGGCCACAAAATCGCCCCTGCGTCAGCTGCTTAAGAAGGAGGCTCCCTGGACCTGGACTGTGGACTGCCGGGAGGCCGTGCGCCTGCTGAAGCGCCAGCTCACCACTGCTCCCATCCTGGCACACTTTGACCTCGCAAGCCCAACCTTGGTCACCTGTGACGCCTCTGCCTCGGCGCTGGGTGCTGTCCTCTCTCAACTCCAGGACGGGACAGAGAGGCCTAT
Source organism: Acipenser oxyrinchus oxyrinchus (assembly GCA_030684275.1). NCBI lineage: Eukaryota > Metazoa > Chordata > Actinopteri > Acipenseriformes > Acipenseridae > Acipenser > Acipenser oxyrinchus. Next base: position 55,146,561 of record CM060248.1, on the reverse strand, counting down.
TGCTTTTGCCTCTCGAGCATTGAGCCCTACCGAACAGAAGGACTCGGTTGGGGAGCGTGAGGCGCTGGTGTGTGTCTGGGCATGTGAACGCTGTACCTCTATGGCCTGGCGTTCACGCTCCACACGGACTACCAGGCTCTCACAGCCTTGATGTCCACCTCAGGCACAGGACACAGACCGCTCCGGCTGTACAGGTGGGTGGGTCGTCTGCAACAGTACAACTTCAAGCTCCAGTTCACCCCGGGCCGTGACAACGTGGTAGCAGACATTCTCTCCAGAGCCATCATCGCTCCTGACACTGCCGGCCAGCTGGCAGACACGGAAGATGACCTGATTCAGCTGTTGCACACTCCTCTCCAGGCTGTAGTTTCCTGCCTTGAGCTCCAGCAGGCATCGGCGGAGGACCCCCTATTCTGTGCCCTGCGCTCCTACATCACAGGTGGCTAGCCTACCCGGGTGCCTGACGAGCTAGCACCATTCGCCCGGATCAAGGAGGAGCTGTCGTGCTGGAATGACACTTGTGTGGCCCGGGGTCACTGCACAGTAGTGCCGAGTGCTCTGCGGGCACGAGTGCTGGCTATGACACACGAGGGACACCTGGGCATCGTCAGATTGAAGCAGCGATGTCGGGACCTCGTTTGGTGGCCTGGTATTGACCACGATGTTGAGGTGATGGTCAGGGACTGTACTGCCTGCCTGCTCAGCAGGAAAACCGGACAGCCGGCTCCACCATCCCTGCAACCACTGACCTGGCCGTCCAAACCATGGGAACACCTGCAGATGGACATCTGTGGGGAAATCCATGGCGTACCCCACCACCAGCGCTTTCTTGTGGTCATCTATGACCTCCATTCCAAATGGCCTGAAGTCTTCCCAGTGGGCTCAGTCACCTCCCAGGCTATAATCAACATCTTAGACACCGTCATCGCCTGCTGCGGGCTGCCTCAAGCCATTACCACTGATAATGGGCCACAGTTTGTCTCTGCCGAGTTCTCCACTTTCCTCAAGAATAAGGGGATCAAGCACATCCGCACAGCTGTCTACCACCCACAGGCCAACGGGGGGGTCGAGCGGTTTAATCAAACCCTCAAGAACGGTATCCGAGTGCATCTGGCCCAAGGCTGCGCATTCCAAACAGCTCTTCTTCAGACCCTCCTGCATTACAGAGCGACCCAGCATACTACCACAGGGGTTTCGCCAGCGCTGCTAATGTTGGGACGAGAGCTTCAATTGCCATTGGATAGGCTGCGCCCACCCCAGGCTCGCCCTCATGCACCCGCTGCTCACACCAGGGTCCGCCAGCGCAAGCGTCGCATGAAGCAGCGGTTCGACAGAGCACACAGAGTGAAACCGCCTGACATAAGCGCCTCGGACTGGGTCAGAGCTAAACGGCCCCACCGTGGAGACAAGCTCCAGTCCTTCTGGTACTCCCCGCTTCGTGTCAGCCGCCAGCTGGGACCAGCTACTTTCCAGCTCCAGGACGGGTCCCGTTGGCACGCTAGCCGGCTGCGCAAAGTGCCGCCTCCTGAATCTCAGCCAGTACCCTTTGGCTATCATGGAACCGGGTTCTGGCCCTCCAGTGCAGATGCTGTGACCGATGGAGGGGGCCCCGCATCTGTTGGGCCGGCAGCACGGCCCAGCCGGGCTCGCCAGCGTCCGGGCTACCTGCAGGACTTTGTGACCTCCTTCCACACCTGAAACTCTGTGTGTGGGAAGGGGGGGGGGAATGTTGTGTTTGGTTGTGCTGTGTTTGTTACTGTTCATGATGTGTGTGTGTGTGTGTCGTGCGGTGTGGATTGTTGGTGTTGCCGTAGGTGAGTGGGCGTGCTGGTTTACGGCAGTGAGATACGATGCTGGAGTTAGAAAACACACAATAAAGCATCCTGTTAGTTTACTGTAACACGTTGTTGGAGTCGTTTGTTTTTACAATACAACAGACTGCTAGAGCTTGAGTATCGAGTTAAGTAAGTTGAGAACAAAATTTTGATTTGTTAATATCTTCTCAGGACACACTATTTCAGCAGCTTTTAGCAACTTTTATTCAAAAACTCTCCATCAGAAATTGGTTTTGAAGAAACAGCTTTTTTGTGGGCAATCACATAGCTCACCTTAATAGCAGCATCACTTATGTTACAAGCATTCGTAAACATCGATTGCTGCTTTTCCAATGACTTAATTCAGAGTATTTATCTTCATGTAACTTTCCTGTATATTTATCATGTGTCTTGCATGGTTTGCTTCATAATGTCGTTTAATGTTGTATTCTTTCACAACAGCCACTTGTTGCTTACAAATTAAGCACGTTGGCTTTCCATTCATGTCCACAAAGAAATATGAAATCCCCCATTTCTCTTGAAACATACAGCACTCTTGGTCCACCTTTCTCTTCACGGATAAAGACATGATGACACTTGTCACTACAGAACTTACAAATCAGAACTAAAACCCTTTTTCTGGTATCACGTGTTCTAAGAGGTGACAGTGAGTGAAATAATCAAAATATGTGCTTTTTAGCGGAATGTAAGTATGCTATTTTGTGGGAATATAAAAATGTGCTATTTAGGGGAATGTAAATATGCTATTTATGATTGGGTTCGGTTTTGGGTTCGTCTTTGTATTTTTATAACTGTCACTTGGCCCGCGCCAAGTGCCAGGGTATCGGACCAGGCCCACCATACGAAAAGAGTTTGACAACCCTGCCCTAGACCGTGAAGCATCTTAAAGTAGTAAGAATATTTTTTAAATCAATGCTGAACTTAACAGGGAGCCAAGGTAGTGATTTTAGAACTGGGGCAATGTGTTGTGAATGGCTAGTGTGAGTCAGCACTCTAGCAGCAGCATTTTGAACCAGTTAAAGCCGACGCAGTTTAGAATCAGGAATGCCAGCAAACAAAACATTAAAGTAATCTAGCTGAGAAATAACAAAGGCATGATAAAATGAGGCCTTTGTAACTGAGCTAATGTGGGTGTCCAAACATAGTTCTGAATCCATAGTGATTCCCAAATTTTTCAGTCAAAGGATTCCCATCAAATGATATTTCAAAACAAGATGATTTAGCTAAGTTGTGTCTAGAGCCCACTAATAGCACCTTTGTCTTATTGGGATTTATTTTTAGACAATTTACAGCCATCCGCGATTGGATTTCACTCGGGCACTGAGAAAGCACAGAACCCACCATCTCTGATTTAGTAGGAAAATAGCAATATTTCTGAGTATCATTTGCAATGAAATCCAAGGTTTCATTTGTTAATGATTGAATCAGAGGGAGCATATAGACACTGAAAAGCAAGGTACCAAGGACTGAGCCTTGTGGAACTCCATACTTTATGTCACCTGTCTCAGAAGAGTACAGACAGAGAGATGTAATAGATAGGAGCAAAACCATTCTAAAGCAATTCCTGTAATTCTAATATAATTTTGTAATATCTCAAATAAGATTGCATGGTCCACAGTGTCAAAGACAGTTGTCCAGTATCAGCAAACCGGAGGAGGTCATTACAGACCCTCAATAAGGCTGCCTCCTATGTCCTGAGCAAAAACCAGACCGAAACTTTTCCAATAGCCCATTCTACAAAAATTATCTTGAAGCGGAGTAGCCACAACTTTTTCAAGCACTTTAGCAAGAAAAGGGATATTAGAAATAGGCCTATAAATTCCAAGGTCATGTGGGGAAAGGTTATGCTTCTTCAGAAGTGGTTTCACCTCTGCAAATGTTAAAGCAAGGGGCACCCTTCCAGATGTCAGAGAGGAATTAACAATATGAGTTACAATAGGACCCAAGTCAAGTAGGCCAAGGATCTAAACTACAGCTCTTAAAATGTAGTTTAATGATCACAGCCTTAAGCTCTTCCTCAGTTATCACAGTAAATTCCAAGAAACTAACAGTGGTATTATGGAAGCAATCTGGAGATGGATGAATGGCGGCAATAGTAGCAGAAGGCAAATGGGCCCTAATCACTTCGATTTTATCAGTGAAAAATGTTGAAAAGTTCTTACAAATATCTGTTTGATCTCCACACACTGATGTAGTTGTTTTAGGGTTTAAGAGTTTATCAACAATATTAAACAATGCAGCTGCACGATTTTTACTGGTGGAAATAATATTAGAAAAATAAGATGATTTAGCAGTGGTCAAGGCCAATTTATATTGTTGTGTGTGTGACTAAGATATCAAAGTCAACACAGAGCCCAGATGCCCTCCATTTCTGTTCCAGACTTTGACCTTTAGTTTTTAGTTCCTTAAGATCCTTGGTATACCAGGGAGAAAAGTGTTTCAAACGGATGGTATGGGTGCGGAGTGGTGCTACCTAATCAATAATACTGGAAAGTATAGAGTTATACAAAGCAACTGCATCATCAACTGGTAATTACAGCCCACTATTTAGCATGGTCAGTAGCCAGGCTGGTTAACTTAAGAGGACCTAAAAGGCTATGCGGTCTAAACAGTTTGTGGTACTGCAGTAGGAAGAGGTGAAGCCATTTTAAAAGAAACCAGAAAATGATCAGAGAAAGTAAGTTGAGTAAGAGAAAGGTTACTGAGAGGTAGACCTAATGTAATGACTGAGTCTAAAGTATGTCCATTGACATGAGTAGGTGCTTAAATGTGCTGAATCAAATTTAAGGAATCTAAGAAGAGCATAGACATTTTTAGAGAGGCTATCCAGGCAGCTGTCTATATGGATGTTAAAATCCCCCAAAATCAAAAGTCTAGAAATACAAGAGACAAGTGAAGACAGCAGCTCAGAAACCTCATCAAAAAATAAAGAATGATATGTAGGAGATCAACAGATCAATAGCACAGTTATATGTAGAGAACAGCCAAAAAAATAGTTGGTTCTCAAATGAGCTATAGGATGAGCTATAACTTATGAATAGTGAATTTAGTATGACAAAAGGTAGCAACACCCCCTCCACATTTACCCACACAGGATTTGCACAATTGAAAACCCAGGCAGGCAGGATTCATTTAAGGGAAGGATATCCTTTTTGCCCAACCAGGTTTCTGTTATACAGAAAGCATCTAGTTCTGAGCCAAAATTTGATCTGCGATTAACAGAGATGTATTACAAATAGAATGTGCATTTAACAGGCCTATTTGAATAAAAGAGGGTTTCCTGTCCACCATATAACTTATCTCCAGCATATCTAAGGTCTGTGGCAGTGGCCGCAAGTTAGACAAATTTACACCACAACCCTTAGTAGTGGCACTATGGCGTCTCCTAGATACATAAAATACAGCCGGTACAGACCCAGGTGATACTAAACACCCAAAGTCACACTGGGAGTGACACAAAATACCTGGCAGGCATGTAAAACCTCTTGAGATAAAGGGTACACACTGTCAACAGCGAGTAAACATTCTGGGGAGCATCTGCAGATAATGTAATGGTTATTTAGATAGCAGTTTGAGTCCTAAGAGTTAAATGTCCAATTTAGATAACTCAAACAAAAGTCCAGTTAAAGCAATGTCCCGTACAAACAATGTCTCGTTCAACAGTTTAATAACAGGTGAAATTATAGTCATGTTTGTAACATTACTGTGCTGGTATGAATTTTCACCTCCCCTCCCAACAGCGGCTCCACAGACAAGCAGTAACACAGCGGCTGGCAGGGACCAGCAGTAACAAAGGGGCAGGCTGGGGCCGACAGTAACACAGCGGCAAGCTGGGACCGACAGTAAAATCCTGCAGAGCTCCCGACAAAAACAGCAAACAGGTGGAACACAAGTAGCGGCCCGTTACAGACTCTCGGCTCAGGCAGGTTCTCAGCTCAAGCTGCAGGCAGGAATACAAACAGTGACCCCCATTCCATCTCATGCCGCAGGCAGCACAGCAACACAGGCAGCAACTCCTTACAAGCTCCTGGCTCGGACCGCAGACTTCCGAGCTTGGGTTTACAAAAACTCTCGGCTTGAACGGCTCCAACCTTTGGCTGCACTAGCTCAAGCAACTCCCAGGTTTAGTTTTCCAGACTCCCTGATCAAACCACTCGTGTCATGGGCTGCAACTCCTAATTCATCAATAGGTAAGACGCAAGCATATAAAATATGTTTTAATTTGGTTTTCTGACCAGTTTAAAAATTACAAAATAGCTAAAGGACATCTAAAATAGTAACTATTACATACAAAATTAGAATTAGATAAAACAAATTTTTAGCTGAATTAAATAGCCACAGAGCTTAACACAGAGGCAGCCATCAACGAGCTTATCATTACATTCACCTCCTTTACTAACACTTAACTCAAATATATATGATTACAAATAAACTGAAAATCAACATAAACATTCTAGCTAACTTAAGGTACTGGGTGGACTACCAGACACCTTCATAGCAGCTGAGGATTATTCTGCCTCATTAGTGTTTGCTATGTATACCTAGCTAGTAATCAGTCCCTATAGCGCACAGGTCTCTTCACAATTCTCTCACTGGAGGTCGTTATCACTTGTGGAGAATCAGTCACTGGCACTTCTGTGGAATTGGAAACATCCGGCAAGTTTTCGATAGCATGTGATTCAGTCTCGTCCTCCTGTTTCGCATAATTGGTAGTGTTGTCAGGAACATTTGTGTCAGAGTTCTTTTTTTTCAGAAGAAACTTCAAATGTCTTCTGTTCCTTCAAAGTACACCTATCTCCGTCCTAACTATGTAAGATCTGGGAGTCTCACAGTTACCCACTACAGTTTTTCCACCCTTGTTCTCTATCTAATTTCACAGTCATTTTGTTTCCTGGGTGGAGTTTCTTCTATTGAAGTGGAATCTGTAAGCTGCTTTTGCTTGCTTATCAGCTTGGTTAACTTGTTTAAAATCAGGCCATTTCGGTGTCAGGTTTTTCCCCATTGTTGGAAAGGCTGTTCTAAGATGACTGCCCATCATTAGCTGTGCTGGGCTTCTTTATAGTTGCATTCAGTGAGGTAGCTCTATAACAGCAAAGTCAAAAATGGATACTGTTATTTCAGAATCCTCTTAGCTGTTTGTACAGCTCGTTCAGCTTCCCCATTAGCTTGTGGGTAATGTGTGCTGGTTGTGATGTGATGAAAACTGTATGCATGGTCAAATTCATTGAAGCCTTTTCCCACAAATTCTCAGTAATAACTTCATCCATCTTGCAAAGATGGTCTTTAGACAATTTATGACAGTCTGGCTGTTCATGTCCAGTAGATGGGCAATCTCTAAATATCTGGAAAAGTAGCCTATCGCTATCAGATTGTGTTGCCTGTCCAAGTCACAGATGTCAACCCCCACTCTTTTCCAGGGTCTGTCGGTTAATGGAGTGGTTATCAAAAAAGTTCCTTTCGCTGAGTGGGTTTATTTTCTTGACAAAATTCACAAACCTTGATTATTCCTGGCCACCATACAGACATCTTAGTGATGCCCTGGTGAACATTGCAAAGTCTTTTCATGATGTCTTGATGCATGTCTCTGGGGAATTACGATCCTATCCCCATACAAGAAGAGTCCTTTATATTCTGTCAGGTTACTTTTTTCAAAGAAGTGTGTTCTGATGCTGTGAAGTACGCTTTTGATGTGTTTGGGCCAGCCTTTCTGTATGAAACATAACACCATCTGAAGTTTTAGATTTTCGACGGTCACCAGCTTGACTTGTTGCACTTTGGTCTCAGACATTGGTTTTGAGGCATGTGAAGCTTCTTCATAGGCTTTGATCTCTTCAACCATCTGAACAATTTCAGTTTCAATTACAGCTGAAGGGTATTGGGACAATATGTCTGCATCTACAAAGATTTGTGCATAGCGGGTATCTGCATCTGTTTATGTTCTGGAGCAAAATGCTACTGGCTTCAGCTAGCCATCATGCAACAGTACTCCCCCTAAGCCATAGCTGCTAGCATCAGCACTTACTGTTGTAGGCTTTGTGGCATTGTAGAAAGCAAGTACAGGAGCTTCGGATTGGAGATGTTTCTCTTTCATAAAGGCCTGCTCCTTCACTAAACTCCAATTCTAAATAGCATCACTCTTCAAAAGTTCATTTAGGGGGCGTTTAAAGTCTGATAAGCTTTAGGCCTGCAGCCTTGATTGCTTGCAGCACACCTGACAGTCTCTTGTCATGCTCTTCCTCTGTGCTGCCGAGCACTAAAATGTTGTCCATGTAGATGACCCCCTGTTGTCGGAACAATTCTGTTATCTCTCTCTGGAATATTTCGAGGGGGCGCTTGTGATGCCAAATGGGAGTGATAAAAGCAGTTAGTTTAGCACTATCTTTATGTAATGGGATTTGCCAGAATCCACTTGCAGCATCTGTGTTCTGATAAAAAGGTCTCTCTAGTGGATAACATTGCAGGCACAAAATACTTCTCATCACTATTTTGTAATTATTTTTATCCGCTGCTGCTTCAAACATGAGCGATTTCAAATATTTCAGTGACAAAAATGTCTAACTCTTAATGGTATATTCGAGAAGTTTCAATCTGGTTTTCGTGCTGCGCATAGCACCGAGACGGCTCTTGTCAGAGTTGTGAAGGATCTGCTGATAAGCTCTGACTCGTGCTTTCAATCAATTTTAATTCTTCTAGATCTAAGTGCTGTATTTCATACTGTAGACCATTCCATCCTACTGAATCGTCTTGAAAGCACAGTGGGACTGTCTGTCCTTGTCCTTTCCTGGTTCAAATCTTATCTTTCTGATAGGTTTCAGTTTGTGTCTATTGGGGAGGTAAAATCGCCATTATCAAAAGTTGTCTGTGGTGTTCCACTGGGCTCCATTCAAGGTCCCTTGTTGTTTTCATTATATATGCTACTGTTAGGTGACATTATCCGCAGACACTGAGTGAACTTCCATTGCTATGCTGATGATACCCAGCTATATTTGTCCCTAAAGCCAGGAATGTCTTCTGCCTGGGTGTTATTAGCTACTTGCTTTACAGACATCAAGCATTGGATGTCACAGAATTTTCTAATGTTGAATTCAGATATGCTAGTGGGCTCACAGAACCAACTAAAAGGAAATGTGGGATTACATGAGCTTGACCCTTGCAGTCTCTCATCAAAACTTAAACTAGGCATTAAGAGTTTGGGGGTCATCTTTGATCCTGATCTCTCATTGGAGACTCGTATTAGGGAAGTTACTAAAGTATCTTTTTACCATTTGAGAAATATAGCCAAACTTAGACCAATTATTTCTGTATCTGATGCCGAGAGACTAATGCATGCCTTTGTTTCATCTCGAATTGATTATTGTAATACATTTTTTTCTGGTGTCCCAAAACGTGTGATATCCCGCTTGCAGCTTGTTCAGAATACAGCCGCTAGAATTCTGACTAAAACCAGGAAATGTGAACATATTACCCCTGTTTTGCCTGGCTCCCTGTGCAGTATAAAATCGATTTTAAGATTTTGCTGTTAACTTACAAGGCCCTAAATGGATTATCACCTAGTTATTTGTAGGAGTTACTGACCCTGTATCTTCCAAACTGCACTCTGAAATCACAAGATGCGGGGCTGCTTGTTATTCCTAGGGTCAACAAAAGCAACACGGGAGGTAGGGTTTTTCTTGTAGAGTTCCGAAATTATGGAATGCTCTGCCTTCGTTTGTCAGGGAAGCTGGGACCATTACAGTTTTCAAGTCAAGACTAAAAACGCACTTTTATAAAATGGCTTTCTTATCTTAGTGGGTTTTAATGTAACTTTAAAATTGCTGCTTTTGTATTATAATGTGTATACTGTTACTTAAATGGTCTGATTGTTGCAGTTGTTTCTGTGACATGCTATACAAATGTATTGTGATTTGTTCTTTTTTTCTGCTATGTACTGTACAGTGCTTTGCAATATTTCTGTATAAAAAGTGCTATATAAATGCAATAAATAAATCAAATAAATAAATAAAAGCACAGTCAAACCATGGTAAACTATGATTTAAATGCATAGTATAACCATGTGGAAATCTTGGGAAAGCTGCAAAATTAGTGTGCAAATACTGTGGTAAACTTTTAAGTTAAAACAGAACACAGATTGTGCGTGGTGTTTTATAATGACCTGTACTAGGTATGTGATTGAAAACAGTAACACATTATTGTCAGTATTACAAAAGTTTACTCTGTAAACTGTGCTACAGTTGCTGAAATCTTTATTACATTTCACAAGGTCCAGTAATTATAAAAGGAGGGATGAGTAGCACTGAAGATGAAACCTGTTTGTATTTAATTTCAATTCGTAATTTAAAATCTAGGGTATTGGAAAGTCATACAAAAATAACTAAAGAAATAAATATGGTATCAATATTGACATGGCCTATATTACGACTAATTGAATATTACACATTTTATAAAATAAAATAATAAAGATAATTCCAAGTCAACTGTATTGAGAATAATCAATACATAACACATACTATACCTAGTACTCCAAAGAGAAACTAGTATGCATAGCAAACCTAGCCCATGTATAGTTCCACTTCTACTGTTGAGAAATCATGCATTCATCCCCATATACATGATAATAGGGTCCTCTTAAATTGTGTGGAATATACTTTTTAGCCCACGAAGGACTAAGCTATGATATAATTGACAAAATAGCACAAGTTTGACACCTGCCCACACTTACTAGTTTGTGTGTGTGTGTGTAATATTGTTTACTCCATTATATGTTTAATATCGTTTTTTACAGTAGTTTACTTCAAGTGACATCTGAAGTTAACCACATTTAGGAAAGATTGTATTTCATAACTTTATATTTGGAATTAATATATGGAGATTTGTGCATCCATCTGTTTGTATGTCACAATGACATTTTTGCATACATCTGGAAAATTTCATGAGGGTCAACTTTTTCATCATACTGGTTAGAGAGTGAGACGGGAATGAAACAAGTTCCATCCCATCCTGTCCCATCAAAAATATTCCTGTCCCATCTCATCCTGTGATATTTAACAAAAAGAAAAGAGATTTCTTTTATCCTCTCACTGTATGCAGGGCCGGATTAAATTTAATGGGGGTCTTAGCTGATCCATTATTTTACCTGATTCGATGTTTGAATTAGCGCCAGTTTTAAAAATGAGCATTGGCCACAGCGTTAGTTACTGACAGTTTCAAATACAAAATGGGAATTGTAAATTGCAGACTCTTTTGTCATAAAAGCAAGTTATCTGGAAACGTGTCCTTATTTCTTACGAATATGTACGTGTATAATAGGTTTGTTTACAAATAATACAAGGATAGCAGACAGCGCTTTCTTAAGTAAGGTTGTTATGAGGCAGGGTGTGTTTTAAGACAACCTAAAAACTTCATGGAAATCCGGTTTAAGAAAGCTGTACAATATTAATAAGTCACGCAAGGGCAGATTGGAACTCAGACACAAAAAATTAAATACAGCCTCCCGTATTTTAATATGAATTAGTTTATTAGCATTTGGAACGAGAATTGCTGTCTAAAAGAAAACAAAATGGAAACACACACAACCCGAAACTACTACCAAAATAGAGTGAGAAAAAGGTGAGACTTATTTTTATTTTTCCATGGCGATTGCCCCACTGTAATCCATATAAACCTAGGTCATTTACTCCTGTTGATTTCTCCCCACTGTACTTTCCGAAGTACTGGTACCTTCACATACATTTGTTGGTATTGTATTAAAATAGCGTGTCAGCGTTGGTGTTTTGTTTAACATATCTTCCTCATGATGACACTGTACTTTTTGTGTTTCTGCTTTTCAGCACCGCTCTCATACTTCCTAGGTGATGCTCTGTCAGACATTTTTACAGGTTCTGATCTGCGTCACGTTCACGCCATGGTACAACTGATAAAAGTGGCACGTCACTTGATCGCCAGGTCATGTCATATGATCAGGCAGTCACTGCTCCTCCAACGCAATACAGCTTGATAAAACAGACCTGTTATTTTTTAGATATTGTAATATATATTATATATATTTTGGGGGGCCCCTCAAAATCTGAGTCCCTGGGTTGTAGCCCCTAAAGACCCTGCGTTAATCCAGCCCTGGCTGTATGACATACTGTACCTTTCAGGCAGAGTCTTTTTTTGAGTTACCCTTTTTTTCTTGTGTTTTTCATTCTCATCCTGTTGATAACAGAAAACAAAAAACTCGAGGGCCACAGTCTTTTGAGTTTCACTCCAACTTGAATTCTCAATAAGTTTATTTAATCCAGTTATTTGCTGAGGTTGACATATTTAAAATTAATTTAGGTCTTTTACAGTTTATTTTAATGGTCTTAAAGCAAGCGAGCAAGGTTGAATTGAATGGGTGGGCTAGTGACATCACTAAATGGGATGTGTCAATTAAAATGAGTGTTGTTGATACGAGGGTTATACTGTCTGTCTTGGTAAATATATGGATACTCAGAAGTCTGAGTACACATTTGATTGGTTCACTTTTACAACATCTCATATTGATTGGTTTAATATTACAACATCTAAAGTTCTTGTAGCTCGTCTGACAAATTAAAGTTTGGTACTGCTGTTCCCGCAGCTTTCAGTCTTGCTCCCACCTGTTCCCACATCCTTCAGTTCCGCTGCCATTGGTTCCCGTGAGATTTAAAACTCTTTATTCCCGTTCCTACCCTTTCCCACCAGTTTCATTTCGATTCCCGCAAACATAAAGAGAAATGTATTCCAAGTCCTGTCCTAATGTCTCTCTCGAATACTGGTGGCTCTAATTCTAAATGCACAGCCATGGCAGGGTATTATGTTACTGACATACTTGTTGATTTATAAACTATAAGAGGACTCCCAGGAATACTGTGCAATAAAAGCAACAAGGAATGATAGGTCTAAAAGGAACACAATATTTAAAAACACGTCCAATTAAAATATGTACTGATTATCTCTTCTCCCACTAAAAAGCCGTACAATTTGCATTGAAACGTGTCTGAAAAGTGTACCTTATGCTCACAAGACTTCAGCAGTGAAAATCCCATTTGTGATGTAACCTCACGCAACTTTTTACCGTAACTAAAGGCTGTACCAACCAATTCTTTCTTAACATGAGATCTGCTGGAAGTAGCCCTGGCAAGGTTCTTTTAACAATTAGATAAAAATAAGTATAGAGTATGTGGAGTTTAGAGACCTCTTCATTCAGTGGTTATTTTTGTTTTTTGTGTTATTCCACATTTCAAGTTATTGCCATTTGCCATGATAGTGCTTTATAGTTTAGTTGTTTTATAAGCAATATAAAATACTGAAGCTACTGCAAATAAAAAGTGCAGTCTTTTGCAATAAATAAATAAACGACAAAGCTCTTTGCAAAGCATAGAAAGATGTTTTTTTCATCCTTTACACTTTTGTTAGTCACTTACAATTACGTCTCACCCAAAAGACGGAGCACAAGGAGGTTAAGTGACTTGCTCAGGGTCACACAATGAGTCAGTGGGATTTGAACCGAGGTGGGATTTGAACCGGGGTCCTCCTGGTTACACAGCCTCCTTAGCAATAAGGTGCAATTCATTGTACACTAGCCTAAAGTAGCATCTATCATGGGTACCTACAAAGGACAAAAAAAGTCACTTTGTACCCCAAGATGTAAAAATTAGCGTAGCTGGGAATTGGTGCCAGCAGTCGATATATTGCTGTAGGCTACCGACAGCACTAGGCTTGAGCGACTTGGGGCCTAAGCAGGCTGTGGGCGGGGTTATTGTGTTTCGTCATCACACTCAAGCATCATTCCAAGAAAAAGTGAAAACCCCCAGGACCACAACCGGTAAATGTTTTCTTAACTCCTTACTGTCCGTAAATTAACCATGCATAAAGCACTATGTAGTCAACGCTATATCTTTTACAAAAAAAAAAGGTAACATTCCCACTCGTGGATCATTTTAATTAGCAGTTTTTAAACTATAAATAGCCTGGTTAAACAGCGGTCGGGAGTTCAATTCGAAGTGACAGACAACCAAACCAAGTGCGAGAAGGAGAGCAGGTCGGGAGAAGGGAAGAGGGATTGGGCTCGCCCCAGGTTCGGCTGCCAGAGTGGGGCTGAAGAGTCTTGTATCCCGAAGAAAGCCACAGCTCCTCTCGCAGCAAAAAAGTAAATACATTAGGAAAGATAACCACATAATAGACCTAATATTTATTTAGTTATAAAACGAATATTGAATAAGATGTCTGTCTGTGTTATAAAGTGCCAGTGCAGCTTTTCTTCAGTTCAGATACTGTATCAAAAGGGAGAGACAGAAATGGAAGTTAAACTGAGAAGTTGTTTACAGTTTGAACAACACAGGTACTGTATTTATTGTAGAAATATTGCATGAATCACTAGTATAGGGAATTGGGGGACATGCTGTAGGAGCATTATATCCGAGGTGCATTTTAAGAGCCTTATAGCTAAGGCCCTGTGAAAATCGTGGACATTTTCTTTAAAATTCAGGGCAGTGTCACGGGTAAAGTATCGTATTTTGCGGAATGTGTCCAAGGAACTATTTTATAAATTATGTGTACAGATTATTATTATTTTTTTAAACATGAAATATAGAAATAAATGCACTGACATCATCAAAATCAACGTCAAAGTTATTCAAGCACTTTACAATAGCTTTTGAAACAGTGTTGTAATTAACAGCCTGTAGGTAAAGTGTATCTGCAAGGACAGCTTTCAGTTCAGTACGTCAGATGGATGTTCACCATTTATGTCTTGCAAAAACAAATATAATGTGTAACCCATACTGATCTTGGGCATCAGTCGACTCGTCAGAGACCACTGACAAGCAACCAGACTGTTTTACCAATTCCATAATCTCCTGCTTATGATAATCTGCAACTTTAGGTAAGTATTCATGTCTCAGCTGGGCTGATGAAGGAATCACTCCACTATTTGCTACACTCTGTTTGAAGAATTTACATAACTTTTGGTTGTCCAATTTTTCAAGAGGGATATTTGTGCAAACAAGCGCCTCTGTCAGGTCAAAATTTTCTGTGGACTTTTGGAACATGGAAGTCACCGTTTTGTTGTTTCTTTGCAAGTACAGCAGTCACAATACTGCTCTGGATTTCTGCCTTTCTCTTTCGGTGAATACTTGAATCTAAATGACTGTCAACAGCCGATTCTCAGTAGTGATCCACAGTAAAGTTGCAGGACGTACAGAAGAGCTTACCTCCATTGCTGTGTGAAACTCCTGCTGGATGCTGCTTTACGTGATCTGCTGCAGACACATTTTTAGCCTTTTTAGAGACATCCATTTTCTTTTTTACAGTATTTTAATTTCCTGCCTAGATTACATATAGTCACATGACATAATCACTGCTCAGCATGGCGAATAGTACACACAGGCACATAGCAGAGCTGTACAGTTTCATTAAGGTCATTATTTTTTTACTCCCTTCACAGCAAATATAGTCGAGTTAACACTACAGAAGTGTATTCCGCTGATTGGCTGACATGCAAGACCGGTACAGAAGTACTGATTGGCTGATATGCCAGAGCGGAAAAAAGCTTTTGTTGGTTGCTAGGTAACTAGTTCAGAACATTCAGACAAAGGCAGGAAGAGAAAATGAGGACTCATTTGGAGTAAAAAGTGTCAATACATGAACGTACCTGGTTCTTAAATGAACTTACCTGGTTCTTAAGCGAAAACAGTTTTTTTTTTTTTTTAATTGCAGAAGTATTCGCGAACCCATTAACACTGGTAACGCCGCGGTTATACTCATACCTAAAACTGCCAACGGCAGTCATTATGACGGTTACATTTTAAACAACATCA
The DNA here is from genome assembly GCA_030684275.1 of Acipenser oxyrinchus oxyrinchus. Taxonomy (NCBI): domain Eukaryota; kingdom Metazoa; phylum Chordata; class Actinopteri; order Acipenseriformes; family Acipenseridae; genus Acipenser; species Acipenser oxyrinchus. The sequence goes on along the minus strand of CM060248.1, from coordinate 55,130,906 downwards.
ATATCAAAATGAAAGACAAACTATTGGATACAACTCAAAAGTTTTATTCAAGCACATCGTATCAAACATCTGCACAGCCGAAACACCGTATTTAAATGAACAATTAAACATAAAATTATTGTTTATTTTTTATAATTGTTTAATAATTTATTTATTAAATTTATATTAATAATAGTTTATTTTCTAACTTACCACATATAAAGCACTACTTCAAAAAACATTTCAAAAAGAAACTGGTGTGTAAACAGGTGTAAACATGTATATGTACATAAAAAACTGTAAAATAGAATATTATAGGTTATATTCAAAATAAAAACATGTATTGTAAAAGGCAGCCAACATGACTACTCTGGCGGTTCTAGGTAGAGGGCACAACCGTGTATCTTTCACACATGCAGAGTAATTTAAATTTTAAAAGTGAAAAATGTCAAAATGACTGCTGTGGTGGTTCTTGTGTTAAAAGACACACAGTTTGTGAACCGCTGATATAGAGGATACAGTATGTTTTTATTGATGTCAGCATTCGTGGTATTTCTGTCATGGGCGGATGGGGTGCTAACAAATACTGTATATCATGGTTTTTCATATCTTGTTTATACTGTAACGACCCTGTGTGAACAATTCCATTGCAGCAGGTGTTCAGGGACGTCAGAGACAGGAGAATCGCCACCAATCGGGCTCGGCTTGCCACACGAGTGGTACCCATTTGCAACATTGTTGGCACAAACCAAGAGGTTTAGATGTTGCAATCATCAGGGGATCGAGAGCAGGAAGCCGTGTCTGCTTGGGATTGGTGGCTGATGCTCTGGGGGCGTGCCCTGGATGCAGGGATATGTAGCGGGCTGTTGCTGAGCTGCTGCTGAGACAGAGAGACAAGCTGGAGTGAGAGTAAGAACAAAGAGTCAGAGAAGAGCAAAGACACAGCCAAGGAGAGCCAATGAGAAGCAGGACTAAAAAGGAACCAGAGACTGCACGTAGTTGGCTGTAGCACACGGCCAAAACAGTGTGCTATGGACATTATTTCATTTTATTGTATTATTTGTCACAGTCTGAGTAGTACTACGCTGCTCAGTTGTAAGTGTACCACTGGCTGGTAAAGCAGCACGCTTTACCTGTCGGGTGTAGTCCCCGCTTAATAAACTGAATTCGAGAAACTGCAAATCCTGTTTGAGCTTCATTCATTTTCACGAGACGATACAATACTATGAAAGCTGACATCGATAAAACCATACTGTATATACATATTTAGTTTTGTTTTAAACACATGCCATTGCACTAGTTAGTTTATGAAGTACTATATTAAAATAAAAGTTTTGTTTTATTGTAATAGGACATCACTGCACTGATGGGGATTTACAACTATCTACCGATGTTTTTAATTACTAGTGATTGTATAGGCTTATTAGTCACTGATTGTGTTGAAGTGGTTTCCGCTGCCATAAAAATTATCTGTTGCCTGACAGATTTGAAAGTTGGTCTGTCATGATCCTTTTAGTTGTGTGAAAGAGTTATGATGGTATATGCTGGTATTGATAGCGCAATTTTGTACTGTGGGAATGGATCTTTTTAAGAATTTGAGATGTCTCAGAGATGGCTCAGTAGTGGCATTTGTGTCTGAAAGTGGCATATGTTTGGCAGGTTAACCCTTTTTTAATTTGATTGTCTCTAGATATTTAAGACAAACTATAATACATTTAAATAAGAGCAAGCAGGGATTGTAAAACCAAAAAATCAGCTACACTTTTTTTTTGCTCACGTAACTATTTTTTTTTAACAGCTGTGTAATAAATACATACAAAACCTATAAATGTCAAACTAAATTTATGCCAATATGAAAAAATTCCTAAGCCTGCAAACAGCTGTGGTCTGAAGAAACACTATGTATACAAACTAAACATGTTAAGCAGTAAAATCCACAGCACAGTGAACATAAACAGCAAGTTATAATTGATGCCAGGTAAAATCCATCTCAAATGCCATTATTAATGAATACTTTTCCATAAGTATATTGAAAAACATTACCCAGACGTTATGGTGTAAATATTATGTACTCTACTGCACTATATAGCACCTATTGGTATTGGTGCAGTAGACAGGGTGACACAGATTTATTTTCTTCAATTTATAGAGTAACAGGAATAATATTTTTTTATATATATATATATATATATATATATATATATATATATATATATATATATATATATATATATATATACAGTGCCGTGAAAAGTATTTGCCCCTGTCTGATTTTCTGCATTTTGCACATTTTCACTTTGTATTTGGTCAGACTTTTTTGTGGGTTGTAATAGTATATAGAGGGAGTCTGAGAGAAAAAATGACACCAAAGTTTGGTGCTTCTTTCATTTGTTTGGTGTGCAAGGTAATCAAACATGCAACCTTCAGATGTGAAAAAGTTATTGCCCCCCTACCCCAGTTAACTCAACCCAATTAAAGGGATAATTAGGGTCAGCTGTTTGAGTACTTTGGTTAACAACCAGGCCTGATTTGGGCCAGCCCTGCCCAATATAAATCTGACTAACTTTGGCCCTTACCATCAGAGTGAAGTTGTCAGCACACAGGTTCTAGAGGCACATCATGCCATGAACAAAAGAAATTCCTGAAGACCTCCGGAAAAAAGTTGTTGATGCCTATCAGTCTGGAAAGGGTTACAAAGCCATTTCTAAGGCTCTGGGGCTCCACCGAACCACAGTCAGAGCCATATTGTCCAAATGGAGAAAGTTTGGGACAGTGAATCTTCCCAGGAGTGGTCGTCCTGCCAAAATCTCTCCAAGAGCAAGGCATAAAATCGTCCAGGAAGTCACAAAGAACCCTAGAACAACATCTAGGGATCTGCAGGCCTCTCTCGCCTCGGCTAAGGTCAGTGTTCATGACTCCATCATCAGAAAGACACTGGACAAAAATGGGATTCATGGCAGAGTAGCAAGGCAGAAACCATTGCTCACTAAGAAGAACATGAATGCTCATCTCAAGTTTGCCAAAAAAACACCTGGATGATCCTCAAGAGTTCTGGAACAATGTTCTATGGACAAATGAGTCAAAAGTGGAACTTTTTGCCGACATGGGCCCCGTTATGTCTGGCGAAAACCAAACACTGCATTCCACAGTAAGAACCTCATACCAACGGTCAAGCATGGTGGTGGTAGTGTCATGTATATACATTTAAAAATATAACAACAGAAGAGAACAAGTACAGAAGCAATTACAGCCAGATTGTGTAAAACAATAAAATAAATAATGTGAGTCAGAAGTCAGGTCTAATTATTCATTTTTTACACTGGGCAATCTTATTTTAACCTACTGAGGCTGGCACCATGTATACCATAAAAATGTTTAAAAGTATTAAAATATAGAAAGTACATACAATGTGATGGATACAAACCAATTAATTTATATTGATTTTTAGTTTCAGCCAGCGCCCAGGGACATTTTTATGAAAATTATCCCAGCTTTTTAGTTCAATAAAAAAGAAAATTCTTGGGAAATGACTTTAGATTTAGTTTGACTTGACTTATTCCCTTTGAATGCTATTTGATGTAGGCAAATAATGAAAAGGTCAATAAAAAATGGCTGAAATATTACAGATGGCTTGTGATGACTTGATGTAGATACACACGGCCATATAGACATTAATGCAGTACCTCAGAAATTATACATATGAAATAGTGTCTGAAGGTAAAAAGGGATACTTAGTTGGTCCCTGGGGTAGTCACTTCGTTCTTCATTAGAGCATTACATTTTACATCACACTGCTGTTACACTGGCAACACTTTTAAATGCATTATAATTACACATGTTTTCAAGCACTCCAGATGGTAAGTCAACCTTCAGTGCTGCAGCATTATAGCGCATGTGCATTTTCATATTACATTTTTTATTTTATTTTGTACTACTCTTGATTAAAGGAAGCTCTAAGTGTCTATGAACCAGGAAGTGCAATACAGACTAAAAGCATGGCATGCAAACAGAGACTTCTTTAAGCTGGAGTAGAACCAGATATAGAAAATGCTGTAATTTACACATTAGGAAATTGACTATTATTATTATTATTATTTGTTTATTTAGCAGACGCCTTTATCCAAGGCGACTTACAGAGACTAGGGTGTGTGAACTATGCATCAGCTGCAGAGTCACTTACAACTACGTCTCATCCGAAAGACGGAGCACACGGAGGTTAAGTGACTTGCTCAGGGTCACACAATGAGTCAGTGGCTGAGGTGGGATTTGAACCGGGGACCTCCTGGTTACAAGCCTGTTTCTTTAACCACTGGACCACAACAACATGCAAATTATAAATTGACAGCAAATTTTTAAGATAATTAATACTACTGTATATCAATAATATCCTGTGTGTGTGTGTGTGTGTGTGTTTACCATAGGAAAGAATAAACAAATACCACAGCAAAAACAACCAAGGATCCATTGAAAGATCTACATGGTAACTACATTTACATGTGAAATTACAGTGCACATATTTGACACCATTCAAAAGGCAGCATACTAAGGCAGCATACTAGCGCACTGCTCTGTTGTACTTTAGAATGAAGTATAATCTTAATACAATTCAAGTTTTACTTGAAACTCACCAATCAGGTGTCAACAAATATTTGGAGCAAGTCTTTCCCATCTGCTGTTATTCACTTTGTAGACAAAATACCATTGTGCTTCTCGCTTGGCTGCATATTGGAGTGTAATGTGCCACGGAATATAGCCCATATGCTATATTCAGGTCTAATGATTTCAAATGAGCCCTTCTTGCTTATTGGTCATTACAAACAAAAATGCCATTACATTTTTTATGAACTATGTATACAGTACACATTGAAGCAGCTGTTTGGCAAGCTTTCCTTGACCTTGTTATGCTCTTGAACCCTAACGGTCCCTGGGTAATGAGCTTAAAGTGGATTCTAGGGTTGCAAGATAAGAAGACACTCAGGCTGGAACAGATGTCAAAATGAGTCAAGTCTTTGAATCAAGTAAATAAGCTTTATTATAATTCTTCCATATGGATTTTTAAAAGCAATTTTAGCAAAGAGCATTAGGCATTTAAGCAAAATAACAATCTTCAACAAAGAGTGATTTCAACAATGAAATGTTCAACATGTAAGGGTTCATAAGAATGTTCAACACTTACAGATATCAAGAGGCAAGCATACATCTTGTAGGTTCAAAGATTGGAATCTATACCCTCTCCTCTCCTAAGCGTGAAGCTCTTACATTCTGCTTGTTTTCAGTAGGCTGATGGATCACCTGTTTAGCTATCATGTAATCCCTGCTTATATCACTATTTAAGTTCCTCTTTCTAAATGATAAATCAGATTTCTGAAATTGAACCAATTTTAATGGGTTCTGCTTAATATGGCCTTTCTAAATTCTAACTCAAAATCTGGATTTGAACTTGAACCAACATGGGATGTGGTCTGGTGCACTCTACATGTCCTGTTCCAACCACAATCTTTCACTTATTTTTTTCTATAGGAAATTCAGATTTGAGATTTGTTCTATTTTTTCAGTTGCTGTAATAGCTACAATCTGGCCTTTCTTCTTAAAACAGCTGTTCTGTTCAAACACAGGAAGGTCAGGAAAGTCAGTGATTATGACATCGAGAAGAACCATTCATACTCTTTCACCATCTAATAATAATATCTTTATTTTTATATAGCGCCTTTTATAGTAGACCATCATCACAAAGTGTTTTGCAGAGCTAGGCTATGAACTGTGCATTATATGCAGAGTCACTTATAATAGGACATTAATTTAACATCTCATCCGCAGGATGTAGCACAAGGATTCACACAGTGTGTCAGTCAGGGGAAGAGGTGGGATTTGAACTGGTGACCTTCTGTAACCTTCTGGTTACAAGCCCTATACTTTAACCACTGGATGACTGGGGTAGCAGAGTCGTCGCAGACCCCCCTCCTTTTTTTAAGTGGCAGCTACCTGTAAGCCACAGATACATTTCATAATTTGAATTCTGAAAGTGCAGAGTATATCCTTTCCCTTCCCGTGTCAGCTCGGGGATTTGTGGTGTATATTTCCCTTTTTTAACAGTCTCCAATTTTTCAGAGAAAGTTCTCCTTGAAAAAGGATTCGTAACCAAATCGACTATGATGACTCTGTTTTTTCACATTTTTTTTTATTTTAGTGTAAAATAAAATTCAAAATAATTAGATGTTGTAAAGGTATTTGTATTTATCAATGTATATTTATAAGCAATACCATGCGAAATCCAGCTATCCTCCTAACTGCAGTGCTAACCAAGGAATATTCATGTTTTGATGTTGCTCACTAATGATTGGTCAGCTATCAGAGCTTTCCAATTGGTTGCTAAAGCAGGGCCTTCAAGTGAGGCAGAAAATACCCTGGCATTTTTACTTGCCGGTAGCCTATTGTTGCTTGACACTGAACGTTAAGTTCTAAATGTGTTTTTATATTTAATACACATTACACTGACATTTCAGTTTAAATTGAATACATCAGATGCGCATGCTTTCTTATTATTTAAATACACAGTATCTTATTGTGCAGCACTTTATTAAATTTTGTACAATATTTGAATGAAAAAATGAAACCAATCTCTTCAGAACACTTTTATATTCACTCAGCCTAAGACTGAATTGTTGTGTGACATTGATGAAGGTTAGTGTCTTAAGCTAAACTTACAGATAATCACCAGTCTCCTTTAACAAGATCTAGGGGCCACAGGATCAGTTAATATAGATTGTATACAAAGAAATATCAGCTAGCATGTTCTTGACTCTGGCTAGATTTGTAAACTGATGTAAAGGATTTATCTGCAGTCATATTCTGGGAGTCAATTTCATTACCTAGATCCATTAAATCAAGCTTTTGAAGGCTACAAGGGTTCATATCTGCCAGTGTGTGCTTTTAAAGCAAACAAAGCTAGGTGTTAGTTCTTGTTCTTACTATGAGGGTGTGGGTCAATTATCCATAAAATCAATTAAACAGACTACTTACACCCCCATTAGTCTGCATCCTTGACATCGCATTGTAATTTGAATTTTTTTTCTTATTTATCTGTATAGTGCTTTTTCCTCTTCTTTATTATTATTGTAGTTCAGATATTTGTGGGTGACTGCTTTGATTTTCCTGTTCAACATTTTCTTTCCATGAAAGACAAGTAAAAAGATCACTCAGTCAGTCCCCTTCTGCCTGAAAGAAGAATGCAAACACAAGAGACAGGCAGGTCTTTTTCAAAATGTGTTGCTGGGTGGTGCTTTTTTTGGAAGTTCTTTCTATAGCACAGACATGCAGGTAAAAACATACCGTCTTCTGTGTCCATCTTCAGCAAATGTACAACTTTCACTGCCAAAAGCAAATCCTTTAACATGCCATCTGCTACTGTCCTAAACTTCATTCATTAATTTAGCTACTGTGCACTTTTATGAGAAAAAAAAGACCTCAGTCCACTGGGAATTTGATAGTCTGTTTTCATTAAAGTTGCTTTGTGGGATAGTCATTTAACATTTGCAATATGCTCTTGATACTGTCATCTGTTAATAGCTGGGTACTGACTGCCAAAATGCACACTACTGTATACAGAGACTATGCAACTGATTCACTCAATATAAAAATTAATCTCTTCATTTCATTTTTCATTTTTGATCTATTAAATACTGCATCATGTTCAAATCTGAGAAGAGAGTCTATAGTGTATTACCTTGTTTCAGAATATTCTTACAACATAACCACAGTTCCTTAAATAAAGTATGTTTTTGTGCAAAATTGTGGCAGCCATTCTACTGGAAGAGAGGCTATGTAATTTGCATTTTTAATTGCCTCATTGTGATTCATCTGATCCCATTGGGTTGGACTTTCACCAGTCACAAAATTGCCTTGGGTTGCAATAAAGCATTATGACTGTAATGCACTGAATGCACACACATTGTTTATGAGTATAGCCCCTGGTCTGCTGTCATTGTTTTCATTTCTGCCTGCATGGTTTAAACAATGCTTTTAGAAATTTGAATACTGCCACTAAATGACTGATGCCACAAGCCTTAAGAGTGAATTCTGAGATCACATAACAGTTAGCTGGTGCTAATTCAGCAACTGGAGCTTCACCTGGTACTGACCTGGCACCTGTGGACAAAAGAGAAAGTAATAAAAAAGAGAGAAAAAATAACATAGACTGAATGAATAGTAATTGGGAAAGTCTATTTTCCATTCTATTATATGTCTGGCTGTGCTTTTGTAGATCTGTTTGTATTAGCCTAAGTTACGGCTTTGCTTGTTTTTTTAATGTTTCTTTTTTATTATTTTTTATTTTTTTAAGAAAGATAAGGATTTTTCTTTTTTATAATGAGTTGAAGTGTATTTTCTTTGTTTAATGTAATTAAAAAAACCTTAGAAAGTCTGCAGGGCCATTTATTTAAAACAGAATTGGATTTTAGGTGGTGTTTTGTTGGGTTTTATAATTTTAAACACATGAGATGCTCTATTTAGAAGTATCAATCCATAACTATTCTTTATTGAGTTACTTTAAGGTTGCGTTTACTTGTTAATTTAATTTAGAAATATCTCCATTTTGCTTGTGTCAGGAGAACAAACAGATCTCTAATCCAGAGATCATTGCAATATAGTCCTTTTTGCCGCCAAAGTATCCTTCCCCCATAAAACCCCTATCCAAATAAGCATTGTTGTCCAAATTTCTCCTGCGATTGCTTGGGTATGAACTAAGTATTGGCATTCACGTTTTGTAAAAAAAAAAAAAAAAAAAAAAAAGTTAATACACAGATAATAATATTTTTTCTTCCTTTTCACTGGCTTTGAGCTAGTTATTTTTTAAAAAATCTTTTTCATATTAGTGTGTTTGTCTTCCCCACGACCTATGTTTGTATGTTGTGTGGTTCTCCACTATCACTGTCTGGCAGTAGCAGTAGGGATATCTGTCTAATGTTAATTAACAGAGGGGAAGAGCTCCCTCGCCCCTGCCTCAGCGATCTGATAGACTCCGCACTGCGTCCTCCTTGAGGGCTACAAAAAGACAAGGCAGCCTGAAGGAACAAAGAAGCTCCGACATGTCTCCCACAAGGAAGCGCTCCAGTAAATCTGTGCATGGACGCGACAGCAGGCAGAGAGACACGCCTGCAAAGCCAGTTGCAGCCGCTGCAGAGACTTCAACCAGTGCTGCGCAGCCATCTCCTTCACAGCTCACAATGCCTCCTATGACCAGGGACCACTTCTTCCAGTGGATGGGGGAATTCAAAAATCTTAAACAGGCTTGGCTTCCACTGCCTGTATCCTATGCGGTGATACCTCAACGGCGACAGATATGTACAGAGCATTACTCTGCGGAGGCGTCCGACCTGGTGGGGGATAATGTCATCAACAGCCCCTGATGATGACGTGGAGGAGTATACAGAGGCTGCTCCACAAATCTATACGAATGCTGATGCTGTTTTGAGGATGATTTCATTCTCTCTCAATATAAATATCCAGACCACTACAAAGGAGGATGATTTCCTGAGCATCATTGATGCAAGGGACAAAAAAAGCCTTTTGGAAGCCCATTGAGTCTATATGGGAGAGATCTGTGTCTGTTACAGCATGCCTCCCAAGGGTAGATAAATTCTACAGAGTGCCAGTCGGCCAAAAAGACCATCCTAGCTACACCAGGGGCGTCTACATCCTCCAGATTCTCAGCATCAGATAGTGCAGACAAGACAGTGGACACCTTCCTGAAAGGGAGCTACACAGCCTCAACATGTGGTTTGCAATTACCAGATGTATGCTGCAAAGTACCAACACAAGCTATGGGTTCAGTTATCTGCTGCCCTACAGACACATACCCCAGAGAATTTTGAACTGGCAATGCAGTTAGCGGAAGAAGGCAATGATGTATTTAGGATGCAACTTCAGGCTGGCTTCACATCCGATCCCTGGGTACTCGGGATCATACAATATGGTTACAAAATACCATTCCAACCTCATCCCCCAGTAACAGGGATCATCAAAACACTGATGGACTGGTCACACCCACAAGGAAACTTCCTACAACAAGAAGTCCATGCTCCTGTCCCCAGCCATAGAACAGATCCCCTCATCTTCTCAAGGGCAGGGCCATTACTCAAAATACCTTTTAATTCAGAAAAATAATGGGAAATGCAGATCTATTCTAGGCCTCAGAGGTCTGAACAGATACATCCTGTCAGCAGTCTACACCATTACCAAGACTAACCAGGATTTCCATAGATATGCTACGTCCATCTCCCTATACACAACAGCTACAGGAGATATCTCCATTTCTCAATCCAGGGCCATCAGTACCACAGTCCCCAGGGTTTTCACCAAGGTGATGGCCGAGGTAGGAGCACATCTCAGAGGTATGAGCATCCACATCTATCCCTATCTAGACGGTTGCTGAAAGTTCCCTCCTAGGAAAAGGCCTTAGAACACAGATACAAGAGACTTCTGCTTTTTCACTCGTCCCAGCTCAATCTCTTGTTTTCCTGGGAGCACAGTTCGATACACTAACAGGAAGAGTGTACCTCACAGAGGAGAGGGTGACCACAATTCGTCAACTGGCAAGTCACTTCAAAATAGAAGCCAGACCAGCAGTTTTTAGGTCACATGGCAACGGCAGTTTCCCTTGTAATGGACATAAGATTAAACATGAGGCATACTCTAAGATGTCTCCTTTCTTCATGAAACAACCCCCTTTCAGATTTCCTTCACATCAAAGTCTCTCCAAGAGCTGCAACGGAAAGCAGTTGGTGGTGACTTTCACCCCGGGTGAATCTCCAAATCCCCCTACACTTCGTCTTCACACAGACACCTCCCTAATAGGGTGGGGAGCACACTTGTCGGAGGCTCAGGTTCAGAGCAACACAAAAATCATCTGGAGCTCCTGATAATCTTTTTAGCACTGAGACACTTCAGCCCAGTTTCAAGAGGAAGGGAGATAAAAGTTTTTACCGACAACACCACAGCGGTAAAATACATCAATCACCAGGGGGCACAAAGTCTTGGGAGCTTTGCCTCCTGTCCATGAAGATTGAAAATTGGTACATTACAATCCAGGCAACCTATTTATCTGGATACAAAAACAATATTGCGGATTCACTCCACGAGTATTTATGACAACAGAAAACACTCAAAAGCCACTTTTCTGCTCCCGTTTTTATCAGAAAGCAGCCATGGCAACAGATGGTCTATCCATTTCATGGTCAAGAGACCTAATGTATGCATACCCACCCCTGCCACTAATTCCATCAATACTCAGGAAGGTAAGAAGAGACAAGGCCAGCCTCATCTTGATAGCAACTTACTTGCCCAAAAGGTTTTGTTTTTCAGAAATCCTGAAAATGGCCGAGGGGGGGGCCCCTGCACTAACCAGTGAGCTGCAATCTCCTGGTCCAGATGAACGGGAAGATGTTCCACCTCAATCCATCAGTATTACAACTGACTGTCTGGAGGTTGAACGGCAACTGTTAAAAGAACAAGGACTTCTTGCATCCAAGAAACCATCCACTTTTCAGGCTTATATAGGAAAATGGAGAGAATATATCCAGCTGTCTCTCTATCTGGGTTTTTATACTACCTCACTCACCTGTTTTATGAGGGTCTCGCTCTTTCCTCCATCAAGGTTCATATTGCTGTGATTTCCAGCATTTTACATGGCTGGGAAGGCCATCCGGTAGGTTCTCATCCTATGGCATCTTGATTTATTCGAGGGATTAACCATCTACGACCCCCAAGAAAACACATGGACCACCATTTGAACCCATGGACGCATGTGAACAGAGTTTCTTACATGGAAAACAGCATTTTTAGTCCTTGTAACATCAGCAAGAAGAGTAGGTGAAATTCAAGCCCTGGGCATCGATGCACCATATTTCCAATTCCTTAAGGATGGAATCGTTCTGACTGATGTCCAGAGAGCTTTATATTTTTACATTCACAGGACCCGTGATATCAGACAATCAGGGCAAACCAGTTTCTAAACATCTCCTGATCTTCTAATCATCTCCTGATGACTCGTTTTATCACCAAACTCCTCAATAATGCAATCCAAGTCATTATTTTATTGCTATAACATCTCAAAAAAGCTCTGCAAATGTCCGTAATAGTCTCTGTGCGCTGATACTGTAACACCCAGCTTGTTTCCATATGACCGCCCCATCTGATGCCAGGGGCTAGTATGACTATTCATGAGATACCTTTTTTTTTCTTTTTTTTATCGGCTTGTCTCGGCTCCTTTTGTTCCCACTCGGCCATTGAATGGTTTTCTCGGCTTTTTCCGTTGAAAACCGACTTTTTATGCTTTTTGCGTTTTTTGGATGATGTCGGACAGGGTCCGACAAAGGACCTGATGGATATAATTGCAATGTCGGACCCAGTCCGACAATGGACCGCAAAGGGTTAAACATTATAATTTAGATATCTCTTGTTCTCAACCTATTTTTGCTCACTGTGTTATCTGTGGCATCGTCTACTAATATTTAACCCTTAGCGGTCCATTTATTCAGCGCGTGTCAGTCGCGTCAGGTCCAAATTATTTTCACACGCGCAGTTTATTTTAGACATGCTGTTTAAAAATATTTTTTCACAGTAAAACAGGTTTAAAAGGCACAGCATATCAACAGGACACTCAGTACTGCATCTCCAACCCCGCCCCACCCCTTGTTCACTATATTTTTCAAATGCCTCTTAATGATAGTACATACCGATAAATCATCTCTTGATCACTTGTTTTATCACCAAACTCCTCAATAATGCGATCCAAGTCGTTATTTTATAACTATAACATCTAAAAAAAGCTCAGCAAATGTCTGTGATATTCTTTGCGTGCTGGATGTGGAAGCAGCTATCTTGTTTGTTTATGTCCGTGTTATCTATGTGGTGTCGGGTCTATCAGTATTCATGAGATACACACTTTTTTTTTGGCTCCTATCGGTCTCACTCGGCCATTGAATGGTTTTCTCGGCTTTTTCCGGAGAAAAAACGACTAGAGACCTTTTTTTTTTGTGTCTTTTTGATGATGTCGGACAGGGTCCGACATTGGACCGGAAAGGGAAAATTGCGATTCGGACCAGGTCCGACATAGGACTGCAAAGGGTAATGTAGCTTGGACTGTATCTATGTTGGTATAAGAGACACTACACGGTACCACGGAGTAAGGTTGTACCCCGATCTCTCACGTTCATTTTACCTCATGGGAATATTCCTCATGGCTTCCAGCGCCACATAAATGGTAAAAAAAAGCTTTATGCACTGGGGGATACTTGCAGCTAAGACATAAATGTAGTACAACTTGTGGGACATATCAGTAACATTTTTTAAGAGCAGAAGAAAAGTTAGGTAAAGACACACAGGTTTAGCTGCATAACTTGTATTAAGGATATTATCTTCATTGTCAGTGAAGCATCATTTTTATATTTAAAAGTCAGACAACTTTATTATGATTTTATTATAATGCTGCCTAATAACAGCTACATTCATAAAGAAGTTTTATTTATAGCTCTACTAAATGTAATACAGTAGTTTATTTTAATTTAGTGTGAACTAATTACTGAATTTTGATTATGGTTTTGGAGGAAACTGTCAGTGACACAGAATACAGGTTTCAATGTCTGACTTTATTATCAGAGGAAAGTGACAGCAGCAGGAAAGCCTACTTCACTTTTTCTCAACGTGGTTTTGTTTTTTGACAATTTATATATAGTTTTCAAAATTGTTTAGGTAAGTAAAGAAATATTTTTGGTACAAACTAGATGTATTTAAAAAAATCTGCTAAATGACTAATTATTATTATTATTATGATTAATAATAATAATAATAATAATAATAATAATAATAATAATAATAATATGTAAATTGTTTTGCTTCAGGATACTGTGTTCTGTCTCTGTAAAATATATTTTTTTCAATTTTATTTGTGACGAAAATCAAAGAAACAATGTGCAAATGGAGGACTCTGTTCCTAAGTGGAAGGAGGGGAAGCAAGCCATGAAGAAAGCAAGGGCTTTATCATCGCCTGGGCCCAATGGTGTACCACACCGATTTACAAGAGTGCACCTGGGGTTCTAAGAATCTTGTGGAGGTTAATGAAGGCAGTCTGTGTTACACAGGTAGTCTCAAGGGTAGGGCGCAGAGCAGAGTAGATTATTTTTCTTTTTATCCCCAAAGAAAAATAATCTACCAGCACTAGCCAATTCTGTCCAATATCCCTGTTAAATGTGGAGTGTAAGACACTCATCAGCATTGTGGTACAAAGGTTATCAACTTATCCACTGAAAAACCGCATGATCCATACAGAAAGCTTGCATTTTTTTATGTGCATCATCATCAAAGGCTCTTTGCATCTACAAAGTAAAAACAATTAAGCTTGACTACAGTTAATCGCTTTCTCTTAAATTGAAAAAAAAGGTAGACATCAAAGGCAAAGTAGTGGATAAGGTGTTCTATATTGATGGCGAGGCCATTCCAACAGTGAAAAGCCCGTAAAGAGTCTTGGGAGGTGGCATGGTGGGTACAAAGTCTGAGTAGGAGAAGTGAAACAGCAGGTAGTGCAAGGGCTGAAGAGGATCAACAGTGTTTTTGAGTCCAATTGTTTAACCACCGAATCCGTACAGAGTGTGACCCAGGCACTTGAGCGAATACACCACATCCATAGCGGTGACGGTCTCTCTCTTGGCATGCTCAGTGTAGGTGACGGCATCCCGGATCACATTCTCCAGGAAAACCTTCAGCACCCCACGTGTCTCTTCATAGATCAGCCCGGAGATTCGCTTCACTCCTCCATGGCGAGCCAGGCAGCAGACAGCGGGCTTGGTGATGCCCTGGATATTATCACAGCGCACTTTACGGCTCCTGTCCCAAGTCCCTTTCCTCCCTTGTCACGTCCAGACATCTTCAGATAACTATATGGCTATACAATCAAAACAGAATGAGGATCGACAGTGCAAGCTTAAAGTCTGGTGCTTTCAGTTTGGTCTTCTTCCAAGGTTGCTGTGGCCGCTTACTGTGTTTCCTTGTCTACAGTAGAGAGACTGGAAGCCTTGATTAGTTTATGCATTAGGAAATGGCTGGAAGTTCCACAATGCCTTTGCAGAGTAGCATTCTATGGTAAAGGGAAACTGCAGCTGTCTTAGCACTAACTGAGGAATTTATGTGTGCTAAGGTCCGGCTGGAAATGACACTGATGAAATTGTGTGATGAGTGGTGGGGGAGGTAGCACCCGTAGTGAGAACTTGGAGAAAGTGGGCAGCAAAGGATGCCCTTTGTATGAGTGATATCATGGGGCAAGTACAATAGGGAAGAGGAGGCCTTGGCCTCAGCTCGGCTCCCCCAAGATGCAGCTGTGGAGCTAACAGTGCCATGGGAGGATTCAGTGCTTGAGGCATTGTGATAAAGACAGAAAGGATCGATGCTGTAAATCTCCCTCCCGATTAGAAAGGGCGCTGTGTAAGGGGGAAGGTATGCTGCCTCCTAGATCTGTCACCTCGGTGGTAGGTGGAAACCGGAAGGTGACCATATTAGAGGGGCGTAGCTGCAAGTACTCAGGATGATTCCATTGCGTTAGCTGCGGGGCAGCCCTCTATTGGAGAAACCATGGCGACACGCTGACTGCAGGGAGGAGTTTGCTGGGTACAAAGGGGAAGCAGCTACGTCAAAACCTCCCCTTGCGCTGAGAAAGTAAAACAGCCGGCCGGCGCTCGTGTTTATATATTATTCTGTGTTACGTGTTTGTTTGTGTCTTTAGTAGAGGAGCTGAAGGACGGGAGGCTGTAGCCGGAGAGCCAGCTGAAACCCCAGAGCACGCCCCTCACCACACAGCGCAACAACGCACAGCGCACGCACCACCATCCCCTGAGGAAAAGAGCACAGTTTTCGTGCATGGAGGATTGTGGCTAACGGCGTGTCTTTTTGTTTACTTTTGGACCCTGAACCTTTTTGTTATTTTCACCCAAAATACCATTGTTGGTAGCGGGCTTATTATTGTTTTGTTTTGGATTTCGTTGTGAACTTTCTGTTGGATTTATTAAAATTTGATTATTATTGGGAAACGGCAGCCTGGACATTACACTCTTTTGCACTGCACCAGTCATCTTTACTACAGGCTGAGTTGAAGCAGCAGGAGTGGAGAGTCTGGGTTTATGCAATAGAGGTAGGTTGTCATGGATATGTCACACACTCCATTACACACCTTCTTAGAGGTACTGGATTCACTGGACAGGAGTTGAGGCATATAGTGAAGGCTCTATCCGAAAAGGCAGAGAGAAGTAGCAACTGGCTCTGGTTGAGGAGGAAAGGCTGATTGGGGATCACACATTGATCCACATTGCCTGACAGAGGAAAAGCTCTAAAGGCTCATATATTACAGTGAATATTAGCGGTTAGTCCCCAGCATAACTATCTCATTTTATTTGGGGGAATACCAAGTCCAATATTAACATGAAGTAAATAACAGCTACTCTTATGTAATACAAATCTGTGTACCGTATTTGCTCGAGTATAAGTCGAGGTATTTAACCTCAAAAACCCCCTTATGTCAGCAAACCTTTAATGTCTGCAAAAGTCATGGCCATTGTGTGGGTACTGCAATCCCCATCTGTACTTAGCAGGGTTTAAGACCCAGGGGAGCCCTGTGGCAGGCATGCATTCAGTGCGCGAGGCAAGTTCACATATAGTACTTAGCCACGCACCTGCACCCTGCCCCCCCTCCCCCACTCTACACTCACGATTTTGCATTTTTAAAAGTTGACAGGTATGTAATAATAATAATAATAATAATAATAATAATAATAATAATAATAATAATAATAATAACGTTACCTTTTCAATTGCGTGACCCTTCAGCATAGTGCTTTTGTGAGAAACAGCAGCACATCAATTGTTGTGGGCAAATCCTTGTTGCCCTCATTGCCAGAGCAAATGCTTCTAAATTCTTTCAAAACAAAACACAAGCATCTCAAGATTTGAGGAAAACGATTCCGTGACATTGTCGATATATAAAAAAAAATGAATCCCAGGTTTGTTTACATCCAGAGCTGTCACGTAAAACACAGACGCAGTTTTACAGCCAGACCACATCAACTCCCACATTCCATTGAAATACATACTTCCATATGGGCTAAGAAGGAACTGGTGGTGGGGCTTGTATATTAAATCATGTACTGCAGTTCTAGGTAGAAGTGCTTATAAAATTGTTATTTTTGAAAATCTGCCTCTCAAATGCTGTCAGGATATCTAATACAATACAATGTTGCATACGTGCAAATGTGGACTGAGGTATAGGCAGATATGTGAAAAATTCAGATTTGCGAACATCTATAGAAAAAGCATTTACACATCCATAAATAGGTTAGTGAACAAAAACAACACACAAACTGCTTTAAACATGGGGGAATTTTTTTGCTTTAAAAGTAAGCAAACGTAAACGAGATTAATTAGGCTACAAATGTTGCTATGCGGTTTGCTAAAAGCCATCTCCACGCAAAGCTTTTTAAAAAAAAAAAAATACAAAACAAACAGTAAATGTACAGTAACCTGTAACTGGTGGCTTCTTTCTTCACGTCCCTGTCTCCCTGGTTCTGCTTTCTTAATATCTCTGTCACGGTACTTTGTGCTCTTTCTTGATATTGCCAACAGTCGAAAAGCAGCTCGGTTTGAATATTGCTTTGGCTATTTTAAACAAACGGCCTGTAAGCATTGCATTTATGAAGCTTGCTTTGTTTAATTCAAATGCATTTAAAAGCTACAACAACACGCTGCCAATATCAGCAAGCATGCCCTCCATTATATAAACACATTGCACAAAAAAGCTTTCTTGACTGGTGTATTGAAACGTCACTACTACACGCAGCTGACTGACACACGCACACAGCACACCTCTCTTAAAGGGGAACACACCAAAAGACTGATTGCTATAACGCTTTCTTTCTGTTTCCATCGTGGAAGCTGCATTTGCAGCTAATGCCATTACTCTCTTAGCCTACTTTTAATATTTATTTATTTATTTAGCAAGGCGGTTAATTGATTAGGATGGTTATGTGACGGTCGGATATGTGAAGTTCCACTGTATATACTGTATATTTAGGAAAACTAACACCTGAAGTGCACTCTAACAACAGTTTCGATTTCATTAGTTACTTTTTGTTTTCTATTACACTAAACTTACCATCTCTGTTTCAATAACAAATTTAAAAAAAATAATAATTAAAACAATTATACCCGAAACTCACCCTTACAATGGGGGGCTCGACTTTTACACAAGGTCCACTTTTACTTGAGCGAATACGGTAATTAAAAAGCAAGAACAAATGTATGTAACGTGAGGTTTTGCCTTTGCCTCTGCGTATTAAAAGCTTTCACATGCATACAAAACCACCTATCTGGCAAATGAAATTGACATCCAGATCTCAGCTGACAGGTTACCATCTCAACTCAGTCATGAAAGTGCAATCAGTACATTATCTTTGAATATTATTATAGTCATAGAACTTAACTTTTCATACAAAAAAAACATATATTGTGAAAGGGTTGCCCCTAGCACTCAGATCTTTTAAAAATCTTTCTGGACCAAGCACTTAGCCTTTTCTACTTAACTAACTCTCTCCTTCTCCAATGCACTGTGAAACAAACAAAAGGTATGAATACTTTTGAATTAGCATTTTTGGACTTTTGAAAAAAAAATGCTGAAATAAATAATTGTAGAATTGTATTTCTTGTAACTTTTTTCTTATCCACAAAAGCAAAACTTTTGCTGCAAAAGATTTTCTCTATAATTCTTTGTTCTAGAAATTATAAGTTTCCATTGGGGTATGTAAACATTTGACTACAACTGTATATATTATTGACAGACAAATCTAATTCTAGTATAGTATAGTATACTTTGGTATATTGTAGTGTTTTTGGCATGACTATATCATTTCGGGTTCCCACACTATAATTGTAGCATAGTATATTTCATGGCCCTTGGACCCTCATTCAGACACATCTGGCACGCAGCACAAAATGGGTTTGACACCCCTGATGTAGGACACATCTGATGAGTTGTAACATTCTTCTTAAAATGTACTAGCCATTTTTTAACATGAAATTTACGTGACTGCTCTATCAAGATATTACTGTTTCCTAGTCATGACATCCCTTTTAATAAATATAGAACATATGTTTTTTTTGAGAATACAATCTTAGCAGGGGCTCCTGAATCTGATATTGGGAATTTAAACAACAGATGAAACAACAAAAAGACTTCTGTTTGGCATATGCACAAAGCTGAATCCTGCATTCCAAAACCTACTGAAATTAATCAACCCTTAAGTTGATGAAAACATGGATTGAACGTCAACTAAATTTTAAATCTTGGACTCTGTACATGTGAACAACACGAACCCCACCCTGACAATCATCATTGTTTGAAGGTTGCCCCATCATTTCACTTTAGCAATCCGTTTGTAAGCATAGACTTTCCTAATCTCTGTGGAATTTTTTGATATCAAGCCTATTCTCTATAGCAGTACATAAATCCTTATTATAAAATGTCATTGGCAAATCAAACACCCTAATTGGTTATTAATGATCACATGAGCATGCAGATTTATTTGTTCTACCACACACGTCAGAACTTGTTTTGCTTCATCACATTCTAAAAACTTTAATTAACTATATTTAACGATCAAATTGCTTCTGGGTCAACAGCTGTTAAAAGGGAATTTTGCCCCCATTACAGGTGGTTAAGAACTACAAGCCAATTAGATATTCAACTTTCTTTAGATAATTATTCATTAGTCTAACATTGTCAGAATGTAAAACAGAATCATATACATTTAAAATGTTTGTTTTTTGTATTCTCGATAAACACAGACAGAGCACCTTTGAAACCACAGTCCTTAGTTCCCAACACAGTACAGTAATTGCAGGTATCAGTGTGTTAAAACGCAGTTTTGTTTGTGTTGACTATGAGTGACACCTAGCAAGCCTGCCTGCCCCTCTGAGTTCAGCTGATGCGCTGAGTCTGGTGGACTGGTGGTGAGAACAAACAAAGTCTTGCCATTTCAAATGTAAAAGTGCAGAGCATCATTATTGAAGGGAAACAGTAATTTCAAAGATCAGTTACATTCCAGTGTGTATAAAATGTGTAAGTCAACACTTTTATTCTTAAATGCTTGTGCATTTAAAACAGTGCATTCAAGCTGCAGTATAAACATAAATAAATAAGTAAATACATTTGCATCTCTACAAAAATAAATTAAAAATTAATTCAGCAGTAATAAGTTCTGCAAGCCACATTGTAATCTCTACAGCCACAGTATAGCGACTGTTTTGCACTGGTGGAAAGATATATTATATAAAAAAATATATATTTGAAGTTTAAAATCTAGAGTTTTTTTGTTTTTTTTAAATAAAATTAACATAAAGTCATTTTATAAGTGCAGTAGTTATAAAAAAAAAACCCTCCACTTCGTGGGTGGTTGAAGGCACTTGGCTTCGAGTGTGTTATTGCTTACATAAATTTCAGGTAGGTGTGTTGTTTTGCATTAACAATAGACATGACATACAAGTGTGTGCTTTTAAAGATAGCTGTCAAAGAAACTGTAATCGAGAATATATTGCATCAATTTACAACAAAAATAGAGGTAGCTCGCTTTGATATTAGCACAATTATTCCTGAAAAAAATCCACTTGACCCTGTCCTTATTTTTATTAATTTTTTACATGGTTTACAGCACACTATTATGTTCTCCACCAGTGGTTTTCATTTTATGGTAATTAATGATTTTTCTGATGTCACGCTTCAAAAAGAACCACACTATGAATTAAGCATGCATTGCATTAGAAAGGGCATTTACAAAGACTTTGTAGGATATTAGAATGATATTACAGAAACATTCCAATTTAATTCATCGCAGACAAAAGTATTGGCACCCTACAGCTATGGCCAAAAGTTTAGCATCACCTAGAATTTTAGGATTTAGAAATTAATTAAAAAAAACTATATGAACACAATTTAGATCTTTTATTTAACATCATGTAATCAAAGAAACTGCAAAATTATATTTCAAAAGTCTACCAGAAGCCATAATAGTAGTACAGTATTTCATGTTAGATTTCGAAATGTCACATTTTTCAATTTTTGGCAGTTTTTCGTTAAGTATATGGATAACTACAAAGCGGTATGTAATTCAGTATGTTAACGTAACATTATTCAGCAGGTTTCATTGGACTTTATGAAGCAACATTGGTTAATTCTGTAGGGTGCTGGAAAACTTTTGGCCACAGATGTAATTGCCCCCAATATCAAAAAGAATTATTTTTGAATCACCTATCAAAAAAAACGTGTTGAGGAGCACAGCACTGAGCAGTTATGGTCATTCAACTTAATAACACAGATCATATACAGGGGTCGGCACAGTCATGTTACCTTACACCTTCAAAATACTGACATCACTAGCACATGATCACAGATCGTGTCCGTTAGTAATACATATATTTAATTATAACATAAAATAAACATTCCTTATAATGCTGTGATAGCATTTCTAATGACTTAAACCACACAATTTTCTGTACTGGATCATTATTTTCCAAACAACTGAATATGGCTGCACTCAGATTTCTGCATTACAACGTCCAGATATTTATGTTGTGTTTCAAAAACTCAGAGCGAACCTGCTTCAACATTTACAAAACAATGGTAAATAATAAGTTGACTCGTGCCACTTTAGTGCTTTCATCACACATTAGATTTACCGCTGAAGGGTTTCGGTTTATGCACTGCAGTGCAGTCTTTGGAAGGAAGTGGAATTGGGGTACATTTTTGTGGCAATTTCTTTAAATACACTACCTGTTTTAAATTGTAACAACTTTTGCCAAACTGTAGTGTTGGCAAGACAGAGATCATTCCTTCCGTCTTTTTGGTCCAAGTTTACAAATGCCGACATCTGACCCTCTGTTTTCTTTAGCTTCTCTTACGAGCATCTCCTTTTCTGCTGCAGACATGTTTAATATTTTTGTCATCTTACACCATTTCTTGGCATGATCTCTGGTCACTGTAGATTTTAACAGCTTCATTACCTGACCACATCTCATGCATTCCATGCTACCATCCCTGGACCATTCAAAAACAAAATATACATTTTCCCAAGCAGGACTGAAACAACTTATTTTAGGTTTCGGTGCAGCTATCTCTGGAGGGTATCTGATACTGGACTGCCATTCTGTCCACATTATAATACCTTGTTTCCATGGACAGCCATCTCGAGTCGACTCGAGTGTACTCGAATTGGTCTGAATTCTCCCAGAACTGGAGCTCATGAACAGGGAAAGAAGTGCTGGACAAGGGAAATAATGTGTCAGATGTCAAAGTGGATATGAGAATGGCATTAAAAACAGACCGGGCATTTCCATCAATTGATTTAATGTGATCAGAAACCCAGAGGCACTCTCTAAACTGCGCCTGTTACTGTAGTAGGACTGTTCTTTTTTATGTTAAGCTTTTTTTGTGTTATTTTTTTTTTTTACAAGGGTTTAATTAATTAATAGCTAAAATTGTTTATGCCAGACTTGTTAGAAAGTCTGTAACAAAATGGTTGATTGTTATTGTCGATACGTTGTAGATATTACTAAAGACGCCCACCATGCAGGTATCGCAGAATGTTAAAATAAATTAGTGCTGCACCATATAAAATGGAGCTGATTTTACCAGTGCTTGCTAGTCTAACTGATTAGAAGGCCTTTTTTGTTCTCCAAGTTGCTGCAGTGACATTGTAGATAATGAGCTATTCTAAATGAGATACTGTTTAACAGACCAATTTCATTAAGTAAACATTTAATTGAATCTTTTTGAATAAATTAAGTATAAATGCAAAACTGCGTTGTATTTTTCTTTGTGACCATGCTAAGTGAAAAACAGCAATTAAAAAAAAAATCCAAATCCCCCAAGGTAGCAAATCTGCCGAATTTAATTCCAGCCAAAATGTCCCGTTACACGGTATGTTCCCACACCCTACAACTTTTTTGATTGACATTTAGTTATGGAATTTCCTCCCAGCCCCAATTCAGAGTTTAGAATTCAGACCAGCATGAGGAGTGAAATCAGTCCATAGAAATATTATTAATTATTATTATTATTATTATTATTATTATTATTATTATTATTATTATTATTATAACGCTTACTTAAATTATATATGAGGGGCACAGTACAGCTTAAAAAAATATGAAAAGTGAAAGGTAATTTTTTTTAATCCTGTGGCAAAGTGGTAATTAGTGCACGGGTGTAGAGCAGGTTCAGTGCAGTAATCCAACAATGAAAAGACAGACAACAAAGTTCGGGTGAAGTGTGTTCCGTTTATTTTAATCCAGGGGTCTGATGACCAAACAGAAAACAAGTATGAGGACTGGCAATACACAACAATGTGTATTGCACAGGGAATGATGAAGGGTTGCAGTCCCATAAATAATAAACAATAATCCAAAGAATATCAAACACAAACACGGTCACCTCTCCCAGTGAGTGCTGTCGTGCGGGTGCTGAAAGTACAATTACAATTGTGTTAGTTAGTGCTGTGTTGTCCGGGTTTAGTGCTGGTCGTGGGCGACAGCTCCGGATCGTGTTAGCCGTCTACTCTAACAAACAAGACAAACAGTACATTTTTCAGACAGACAGACAAAACAAACAAAACAATCACGGTTAGTTTCACAATACAGGTCCTTTCGGTCTTAGCATAACCATCACAAGGAACAGATCACATCACTACGTCCCCTTTATATACCATCAACCTTGGTTAACGAGTGCACCCGCTCCTCCAATCTGCAGATGCCAAGGCGTTTCCCT
This sequence comes from Acipenser oxyrinchus oxyrinchus, assembly GCA_030684275.1. Taxonomy (NCBI): domain Eukaryota; kingdom Metazoa; phylum Chordata; class Actinopteri; order Acipenseriformes; family Acipenseridae; genus Acipenser; species Acipenser oxyrinchus. The sequence goes on along the minus strand of CM060248.1, from coordinate 55,107,079 downwards.
TCAGTGTCAATGGTTTAGTGTACTGTAGCTCCTCCCCCTTTCTAGAAGGCCGACTTCCGCCGAACCCTGGGAATGAATTGTCGGGCCATCCAGTCCAGGATACTCTCTTCCCTTTACACAGCGCCCTCACAGGTCGGGAGTAGTCCAGGGCTTTAGGAGGTGTTCCTATACGCGGAGACAACTGTATTACTGTATTACTAAGTGATGCATGCAAAGGGTATAAAGCTTTCAGTATTTTCAGATTCTTTGTTTATGGTGAATTGGTTATATTTTATCAGTTATTTTTGAAGGCTTATTTTGTATTGAAAAACGTATCATGTATCGATTATGTATACATTTTAAAAGTATGTATTCATTGGCAATCAAATTGTCATTTTTAAAAAAAAAATGTTTAAGTGTAGGAAAATATATAAATAAACCACAGGTTTACTCCACCTGGCTGCCCATATGAGTACCTGCACTTTTCTGTTGAGAATTTCACCCCTGCATACAGGAAAGTAAAAACACATGGCTGGGTGTCCAAGATTATTTTTTATGTCTCATTTTCTACAACCATTTCCATATTCTCCAAAAAGTAGAGAAAATGCACTCCGCTAAACTTTTGATTTGCTTCCTGTGCATCCAATTATCATGCTATTAAAATCTATGGTAACACTTTATTTTAGGCACTACATATTAGGCATGTATTATGTACTTACTTGTAACTAATTGGCACATAATACATCATGTATAGCCTCCTAATAAGGTATAATTTATTGAAAAGCTATAAATGACTGCAGCAGTACAGCGTTTTACAATACAAGACAAAATATGTCTATAAGGAAATGCAATGAAAAATATTCAACCATAGGTGATGGGCTACAAAGGCGTGTTTATCGTTTTGTTGTATGCTGCTGCGATATACAGTGTATATATATATCCTTCTTGCAACTCTTAAAAAAGTAACTTTGTTTATTGTAATTTTAGCCATCTTTTCAATGGCAATAAAGTTTTTGTTTTTTAGAGCTTTAAAAACAATCCACTTCCCCTTGCGATGATTCCACTTTGTCTAAAAAAAACAAAAAAAAAAACATGATGTTATGAGACAACTACACTTTATTTTAAGCACTACATATTAGACATTTATTATGTTCTTATTTGTAACTAACAAGCACATAATACATCATGTATCACCTCCTATTAAGGGTTTGTTAGGTACTTATTATGCTTATTCTCAAACATGCCTTATACTGAAGTGAAGACTGTTCTTGGCCATATTAGATCCTACTAGTATATGATTAATACCTTGGTAATAAAGCAGCAAAACAAAGTGGACCATGCATGGATAGCACTCTATCCCAGAGTTGGACTTTGTTTCCAATAAAGGGCTTATTAGAAGCATATAGGTCAGCATATGAGGCCTCTTTTACATAACAAACACAAAACCGTAAATCTACAGGCTTTATATATATATATATATATATATATATATATATATATATATATATATATATATATATATATATAACGAATGTAGCAGGACAGGGGCCCATGATATGAAAAAATGTTTTGTTTTATGGCAGGGACAGAAGTAAAGCCTCACTGCCAAGGTAATTGGTTTTGTTTGATTTAATTGTTTTATTGTTTGTTTAATTATCACCAGCACCTGGCAATGATTGGAAATTAGAGCCAGGTGCAGAGTATAAAAAAGAAGCAGTCAGTCTGCTCTAGGCTGCTGAGTAGAAGGACATGGGAAGGAGTACTCTGTGTCTGAGCAGTAAAGTAATGTATTTAAGTAAACTGTTTGTAATAAAGTGTTGTTTGTTGTAGTTATATGTCAGGTAAACAGCTTAGCTGTCCTGCACATTAGTCAGGGACCTGCATATGTGTAGTGAGTGCTCAATGAGAGCTAGGTTTTTGTTTTGTTTGTTTATTTTTGTTTTGTAATAAAAGTGCACGAAAGTGCTTCACTGTGCAGTTCTGTGTCTGGGTCTGTATTTTTAAAGGGCAAACAAGCCGACAACAGAGAGGCTACGTTACAATATATATATATATATATATATATACAGTACTGTGCAAAAGTTTTAGGCAGGTGTGAAAAAATGCTGTAAAGTAAGAATGCTTTCAAAAATAGACATGTTAATAGATTATATTTATCAATTAACTTAATGCAAAGTGAGTGAACAGAAGAAAATCTAAATCAAATCCATATTTGGTGTGACTACCCTTTGCCTTCAAAACAGCATCAATTCTTCTAGGTACACTTGCACAAAGGCAGGGATTTTGTAGGCATATAGTCAGGTGTATGATTAAACAATTATACCAAACAGGTGCTAATGATCATCAATTCAATATGTAGGTTGAAACACAATCATTAACTGAAACAGAAACAGCTGTGTAGGAGGAATAAAACTGGGTGAGGAACAGCCAAACTCAGCTAACAAGGTGAGGTTGCTGAAGACAGTTTACTGTCAAAAGTCATACACCATGGCAAGACTGAGCACAGCAACAAGACACAAGGTAGTTATACTGCATCAGCAAGGTCTCTCCCAGGCAGAAATTTCAAGGCAGACAGGGGTTTCCAGATGTGCTGTCCAAGCTCTTTGAAGAAGCACAAAGAAACGGGCAACGTTGAGGACCGTAGATGCAGTGGTCGGCCAAGGAAACTTACTGCAGCAGATGAAAGACACATCATGCTTACTTCCCTTTGCAATCGGAAGATGTCCAGCAGTGCCATCAGCTCAGAACTGGCAGAAAACAGTGGGACCCTGGTACACCCATCTACTGTCCGGAGAAGTCTGGTCAGAAGTGGCCTTCATGGAAGACTTGCGGCCAAAAAGCCATACCTCCGACGTGGAAACAAGGCCAAGCGACTCAACTATGTACGAAAACACAGGAACTGTGGTGCAGAAAAATGGCAGCAGGTGCTCTGGACTGATGAGTCAAAATTTGAAATATTTGGCTGTAGCAGAAGGCAGTTTGTTCGCCAAGGGCTGGAGAGGGGTACACGAATGAGTGTCTGCAGGCAACAGTGAAGCATGGTGGAGGTTCCTTGCAAGTTTGGGGCTGCATTTCTGCAAATGGAGTTGGGGATTTGGTCAGAATTAATGGTCTCCTCAATGCTGAGAAGTACAGGCAGATACTTATCCATCATGCAATACCATCAGGGAGGCATCTGATTGGCCCCAAATTTATTCTGCAGCATGACAAAGTCCCCAAACATACAGCGAAAGTCATTAAGAACTATCTTCAGCTTAAAGAAGAACAAGGAGTCCTGGAAGTGATGGTATGGCCCCCACAGAGCTCTGATCTCAACATCATCGAGTCTGTCTGGGATTACATGAAGAGAGAGAAGCAACTGAGGCTGCCTAAATCCACAGAAGAACTGTGGTTAGTTCTCCAAGACGTTTGGGCCAACCTACCTGCCGTGTTCCTTCAAAAACTGTGTGCAAGTGTACCTAGAAGAATTGATGCTTGATGCTGTTTTGAAGGCAACGGGTGGTCACACCAAATATGGATTTGATTTAGATTTTTCTTCTGTTCACTCACTTTGCATTTAGTTAATTGATAAATATAATCTATTAACATGTCTATTTTTGAAAGCATTCTTACTTTACAGCATTTTTTCACACCTGCCTAAAACTTTTGCACAGTACTATATATACAATGATTTCCATTACACGAGAGTAGATGTTAAAACTTCATGCTGATTTGAACTCGGCTCTCGCCAAGATAAGCACTAACTAAGACGTAGCTTTACAGTAAACTAATGTGATCCATCTGTGTCTCCAATCATTTGCGTTTCCTTCCATATGATGATGTAGATATCCTTCTGCCTGGTGTTGATGGCTGAAGTGTAATGCTGGCTCCAGGGATCAGCTTATTTGCCTCCATAGCGCATCAGCACACACAACAGCTGCGATGCTAGCTCCGGGGATCAACCACAGTGCGGTCTCCCCAGTGCATCAGCATGACAACCGTCAGGATTGAGCTAAGTAGGGTACATCTCTGGGGTCTTCAAGTGGGCACCTTCCATCCTCGGTGTTTTGTCGACTAGCCCACGACACCTCAAGAGGGCTCAACGGTGATTCGGGTGTCCCAGCATCACCCCCCTCGTGCCGCACTCAACTCAGCCCAGCTCACTTACCCGTACATCAGCGTTTCTTTCTTTCTATTGTGCTTGAGATCCCCAGCCAGAATCTTTCCGTCTCAACCACAGCCAGTTGCTGCTCCTCTCTGCTGCTTCAGAGAAGTTCTTCACTGTGCGACGCAACTCTTGGCCACTGAATCCGACGTCTCTGAGAACCCACCTCCTTAAACATTAATGCATCATTACTTTAACTATATTTTAAAAATTTTGTCAAAAACGGTGTACATGTTATGAAATAACTGTTGTTTGTGACAACATGTACCTTCAATTAAGATGTGTAAGTATATATTGTTGCATTCTCATTAAATATAAGTTATGTATATCCAAAATAACAACATTTAAATTACCTACTCCGTTTGTGTGAATGTCAGATGATACGGCCGTACTGCCGTTCATTAATGTGAGTAAGAGCTTCATGGGGTGTCTGGAGTCTTCACTTCAGTATAAAGGTTGTACAAATGATTAAAGATGATTAAAGATTCCCTGGTGATAATTGCTTCTTTGTTAGATCAAAACTGTATTAATGACATATGCTGCTAATAAGTTCTTAAGTAATGTAAAAGCATCCTTTACTTCAGAATAGGGGCTGCAAAAGTCTTTATTAATGATCTATATGCTTCCAATAAGCCCTTTATTGGAAACAAAGTCCAACTCTGGGATAGAGTGCTATCCATGCATGGTCCACTTTGTTTTGCTGCTTTATTACCAAGGTATTAATCATATTCACAGCTAGTAGGACCTAATATGGCCAAGAACAGTCTTCACTTCAGTGTAAGGCATGTTTGAGAATAAGCATAATAAGTATCTAACAACCCCTTAATAGGAGGCGATACATGATGTATTATGTGCTAATTAGTCACAAATAAATACATAATAAATGCCTAATATGTAGTGCTTAAAATAAAGTGTTACCAAATCGGTAGTTGTCTTATAACATCATGTTGTTGTTTTTTTTTTAGGCAAAGTGGAATTATCACAAGGGGGAGTGGAAAATTTTACAACAAATTAAATGACTTGATGTACTACATCAGGCCTAGCACTGTGCAAATATTTATCTGTTAGAAAATACATGTTAAATATGGTACCTTTATCCTTCTGATTGTTTTTAAAGCTCTAAAAAAACAAAAACTTTATTGCCATTGAAAAGATGGCTAAAATTACAATAAACAAAGGTACTTTTTAAGAGCTGCAAGAAGGATATATATATATATATATATATATATATATATATATATATATATATATATATATATATATATATATCGCAGCAGCATACAACAAAACGATAAGCACGCCTTTGTAGCCTGTCACCTATGGTTCAATATTTTACATTGCATTTCCCTACAGACATATTTTATATTGTATTGTAAAATGCTGTACTGCTGCAGTCATTCATAGCTTTTCAATAAATTATACCAAGCTTTACAGCACACTAAAAATGTTGCTCTACTAAACTAATTTGGATGTGAATGAGTGATGTTTACATGAAATTCACAACCATCTGTTATTAAATCAATGACAGATGTCAAGGGAGATAATGAAAATTAAGAGGGAAAAGATATTAGAAGATTTCAACGTGTAGGAGAATGTAAGATAGACTCTAGATAGTCTATTACACAGTATAGTACTTATTTATTTAAAAGTACAGTATATTTTAAAATGCCCACAAAAAATGGTCCTCAATTTACAGTGTGACTGAGAGTCCTAGCATCAACTATCATACTAGCTCGACAATCAGACGAGGCATATTAATTGGAAGCCAGTTGCATCCCAGAAGTAAAGGCTTGTGCACTGTCAGTTTGTTCAGCAGGGAAAATGCCATCAATTTCAATCGAATGTTGCCCTTCATCTGGAGCTGACAGGTGATGCGTGGACCCGTTCTTTTCATGGGTCCCCACACAAGTGTGGTCATCTACAATCGGTACCTCACAGGATGTCTCTGAGTCATCAATGTCTTGTTCTGCACTCTGGTCCTTCAAATCACGTCCAACATATCAATCAGCTTCATTAATATAGGAGGTTGTGTGGTCCAGTGGTTAAAGAAAAGGGCTTGTAACCAGGAGGTCTCCGGTTCAAATCCCACCTCAGCCACTGACTTATTGTGTGACCCTGAGCAAGTCACTTAACCTCCTTGTGCTCCGTCTTTCAGGTGAGACGTAGTTGTAAGTGACTCTGCAGCTGATGCATAGTTCACACACCCTAGTCTCTGTAAGTCGCCTTGGATAAAGGCATCTGCTAAATAAACAAAAAATAATAATAATAATAGTATTAATAATTAACTTCCCCACTCACTGCTGAATCAATTTGTCTTGTCTGCATGATCCAGTGTACTGCACTGGTGTCACTCTCATCTTCCGACAATCCAAGGATCTGTTCAGGGGAGTCTGCAATCCTGGATCAAGATCCGCTGTCAGGCAGTGTAGACAAGATGGACTGCTCCTGTTCATTATCCAATGACAAAGGTAAGACATTTGCCTGCAGAAGCAGATTTTTGTGCACCACCTTCTTCTGACCAGTAGATATGTTTTCTATTTTGTAAATGTTTGTCTGAGGGTTCTTCTCTATAACCTTATACATGGTAGGCTCCCATCTGTCAGCTAACTTTCTCTAACCCCTCTCACCTTTGTCTGCCATCAGCACTCTGTCCCCCACCTCAATAGGAGCACCCTTGATCTTCAGCCTGGTGGTGTCGTTCCTTCACAGCATGGTGTTGGGCTGTTTGCATAGCTTTTGAAAGATTGCTTCTCAGGTCGGTGACATACTTGTCATAGTTTACAATTTCTTTGTTTCTTAGGACACTGAAAGATTACATGAACTGGTAAACGTGGGACTCTGCCGAACATCAGGAGGGAGGGAATCCAGTTGATTCATGAGCTGTACAGTTGTAGGAGAATGTCAACGACTGAATTATCTGTGGCCATCTTGCTTTCGCTCGAGGAGGGAGAGCTCTAATCATACTCCCAAGAGTTCTATTGAACCTCTCAGTCCCACCATTGCCCATAGGGTGGTAAGGCATAGTATGGGACTTCCTCACTCCTATGAATGCCAAAAGCTCACTAATTAGACCACTCTCGTAGTTTGCTCCTTGGTCAGACTGTATGCGCTCAGGAAACCAATAAACACAAAAGAATCCATTCCAAATCTTTTGAGCGGCCTGCTTAGGTGTCTGATTCTGACAGGGGAAGGCATGAGCAAGATTTGTGAAGTGATCAGTAATCACTTATACATCCACAGTGTTGTTGTTAGAGTCTTCAGCGGACCAGAAATCGATGCACACCAGTTCCAGCGGTGCTGAAGTGACAATACTATCAAGAGGTGCTCTTGCTTCTGGTTCTGGAGTCTTACTTAATACACATCATGGATACTGATGCACATAATCCTTAACATCTCGCTCAATACTACTCCAGAAGAACCTCTGCCAGACTAACTGCATCGTTCTTGACTGGCCTTGATGACCAGCCGATCATGTACACCTTGTAGCACATCCTTCCGTAAAGCAACTGGGACAACAAACTGGAATCTGTTCCTCCTCAAGATCACATCCTTGGACACTCATTACAGGATTCCTTCACTGAGGAGCAACTTCACCAAATGTTTCAGGCTTCTCAGAACTTCGACTGCTTCATGGCATCTCTTCCGTCTGGAAGGTCTTCGCCTCCTATCCACATAATAGGTCACTCAGAATGATCTGATCTTCATGTTGTTTTTGCCGTAGCTCTTGCTTAGAATGGACTGGAAGTGTGTCCAGTCCAGGCAACATCCCCTGCAGAACATCCTGCGTTAGAGCAGCCAATCTATTCTGTGCACAATCTTCAATCCAATTGTTCATTCAACAAGGCTGACATCTCATATCGTGTAAGTGAAAGAATTTCTGATCCCATGTTAATACAGTCAGATGTTGCACTCCTCTTTACCTCTTGTAAATGCTGCTCTTTATTGGATAATCTCAGCATCCCTTACACGCCTTCCCCACTGAGTTGTTCATATGGTTCTAATAGGCTGATCTTTAAATGTAAATGGTTTGCTGCACTCAGATGTCCAGTCTACTGGAGTAAGCATTCTTGGTGGCGTTATATTAATTTTCTTGAGCGGTCTTCCTCTTTTTCTGGGCCCAGCTGTCAACCTGAACAAAGGCTTGGCCATAGCTGAACAACCCTCTATAAAATGTTGATAGTAGATGACCATACCTAAGAATAAGCAGATTTTCTGGGGGTTGGGAGTTTGCCCGTCTTCAGACATAAGATGTCTGGTCACTCATCGGTCAGTCGAATCCTGTGAACAAATCCTCTTGCTTCTCCACAATCAAGCCTGTGGCGAGAGAAAACATCCTCATATTTCTCAATCAACTCCACCAGCTGACCTTTCCACTGCTGACATACTTTGGCCGAAGCAACATCAATATCTCTGAGTCCCAGCTCATTCAGTCGTTCACCGAAACTATTGCGCTGACACTTGTGAAACTGGTCTGGACCTCAACTGCTGGATGCAGATGATCTTTCGGCACAACTCTTCTCATCCCAACCCATCTGCTCTTCATTGGATCTACACTGTTTCAGCTGCCATAGGAAAATCCCAGTCCTCAAGAGCCAAACATGAAGAGACATCAGCAATTTTTACATTTTCGCCTTAATGTAACTGACTTTTCTGTGGGGTTGATTATCTTCATGGGGATCCAACCATCACCCCAAAGTTGTGAGTCGACCCACCAGCATAGTTTGTGGCCTCACTCGAGCAATTGTGGGTTCAACTACAACAGTGCTACCACCTGAAAGTGACACATTCCCTTGTAACTTACCGCAAACCAAGTGCTCTTGCATAGGTAACAAGGTGACCGCTTTTTTAAGCCTCATGGCTCCCACTTTATGTGGGATGGCCTCACCTCTTCATCTGTCTAAACTAGTTAACATCTGTAAGAATTGACTACTGTCTTTGAGATACACAGGATCAGGCTTTGAGATAAGCTTCCAATATCCCTCAACACTTCTAAATTAACAAATACCATACTTGATGACATTCATGCACAGGATGAGGTCATTCTTTTGTCCTGGCACAACAAGAGTGGGTACTTCAACTTGGAAACCAAACAAACCTAGATTCAAATCGTGTAGCTCTTTTGGCTGAAGGCTGGTTTATACTTCTGTCGCAGACAAAAGTCGTACATCAGCTGCAGACACGTCTACGGGTGTGCCAGAAGGATTGAAGCACCCCTGAGATTGCAGATGTTTTGATGCCGCAAAGTGGGCGGATCTTTCGGTCATACTTTCAGCCAGTCTGCACTGCCTGTCACTCTGGGTAGTTCTCGTCTCAACATCTTCAAAGCTGCAGTCTTTACTTTCTTCACCCTCATCAGTGGGGATGGTCTCTGTGTCAAATTATTTATATATGAATTATTTCACGTTGAAGAAAGTAGCTTCTTAGTAAACATGCTCACGTTGTCCCAACGTTACACTGACAACGTTAGTCAGTAAATATGTTTAAGCACCCTATTATTATTATTATTATTATTATTATTATTATTATTATTATTATTATTATTATCTACTGCCGAGGCTGCTGTGGCCACTGACTGTGTACGAGTTGTCTTTGACAACAGTATAGAAGCTGGAAGCTTTAATCAGTTCATACATCAGGAAATGGAGTTCCATGCTGCCTGCAGCTACCAGTCTCCGCTCTAACCGAGGAGTTTAAGTGTGCCAAGCTCCGACTGGAAATGACTTTAGTAGAGTCACGCGACAAATGCGTAAGGGAGGCAGCACCTGTGTTGAAAACTGGAAGAAAGTGGGCGGCAAAGAAAGCTGTGGAAGATGCAAAGGATACCCTTCGAATTGGTGATATCATGGGGCAAGTTCAGCATGGAAGAGGGGGTCTTGGTCTCAGTTCAGCTCCTCCTACATGGCACAAGGCAGCCCAAGCTCAACGGAGGAAGCTGGTAGTGAACGAGGTGCAAAAGCAGGAGGAGAGGATGAGGTGTGTAACGGCTGTTTCATAGGCCAAACAGGGAGAATGGATGAGATGGGAGAGTGTAGAACAATGCAAGATTGGCTGGCAAGACCTATGGTCAATGGAACAGAGTAGGATCAATTTCCTCATCAGGTCAACATATGATGTTCTCCCATCACAACAGAACCTAAACCTCTGGGTAGGAGAGGATCCCTCATGTCCTTTGTGTTCATCACCTACAACATTAAGGCACATTTTGACAGGATGTAAGGTGGCTCTTAGCCAAGGATGGTTTACTTGTCGCCATGACCAGGTGCTGCGATGTTTGGCCTTAGCATTGGAAGACAAGCTTAGCATGACCAATAAGTTGCCACCAGTTCCATCAGAACATTCCTCCACAAAAGACAACATTCCTTCACCCAGGAGAGCAACCACCAAGAAAAGGTGTTAACCAAGCCTCGCCCAGGACAACTGGATGCTGCTAGAGACTGGAAAATGCTGGCAGATGTTGGTCAACGGCTTATTTTTCCACTGGAGATTGCCACCACTAACCTTCGACAAGATATTGTCTTGTGATCTGGATCAGCACGCCTTGTTCACCTGGTAGAGTTAACAGTGCCATGGGAGGATGTGTAGATGAGGCATATGAGAGGAAGAAACTGCGGTATGCTCAACTAGCCTCTGAAGCGGAACAGCGAGGATGGAGAGTCCGGGTTTACCCAGTGGAGGTGGGTTGTCAAGGATTTGTGGCAAACTCTACAACCCAACCGGGTTGTCTCAGAGACATCGGATTCAGTGGCCAAGAGTTGCGCCGCACAGTGAATAACTTATATGAAGCAGCAGAGATGAGCAGCAACTGGCTGTGGTTGAGACGGAAAGATTCTGGTTGGGGATCTCAAGCACAAAAGAAAGAAAGAAACGCTGATGTACGGGTAAGTAAGCTGGGGGGAGTTGAGTGACGGTTAAAAGAGTGTGACGCCTATCTGATTATTTTATTTTGGCCCGTTTCAAACCTTGTCCGTTTTTCAAGGGACACAAAAAAGATACAATGTCAAAAATACATAGCTGAAAGGACTGTGTTTTAAAATAAGTAGGCTTCCATTTAGATGTACTGTAGTTGGTTTTGTTGTTACAATGCTATATTTTAAACAGAAGAAGTATTTTAATTCAGAATGATATGATCTTGAAAATATCACTTGCCAAAAGAGAGGACTGTGGACATGTGGACTGTAATACAGTACATACTTTTAAATCCAGTATGTATTGTAGCAGTATGTAAAATTCCACATTAATGACCCAACATCAAAATTAAATGAAAATGTTACCCATGCACAGAACTGCGTAAAACGTAAAAGGCAATGCAATTTTGCAAAAAGATTTTAAAAAAAAACAGTTTCTAGAATTAAAACAGTATCCACAGTCAGTATTCAAAATTGCAAGATATAGTGTTCACTGTAAATGCTCCCAGTGTTTTAGATCCTATTGCAAGGTGACCAAAACTGCACACATATTGGATATTTGATATTGTTATTAACACCCTCTTTTGAGGATACAGCAGCCATGTTTCTATTAGCAGCAACAGTTTAAAAAATCAATACAACATAATGTAAAATGCATTACCATTGATGTTAAAACCATCTATGAATCGGGATAACTGTAAAATCAATACAGTAATGTTAATTAAAATAATCTACTGATATACTATGGCATTATGCCTATGCCTATGCCTATGCCTATGTGTGATTTTACAAGTTTATGTGTAGATGCTTTGAAGCATTATCAGTTTGTTTCAGAAGAAACAGTGTAAGCTTGCAAGCTTTTGTATGAAAAGCCTCAATATGTCTCTACTGTATGTTTCTTGGGTATTTATGAACCTACTTTTAAAATCATAGTATATTCATGGTTTTAAGAACTGCAGTAAATCTCCATTTTTAAAACTAAAGTGTATTTATTAAACATGTGTATTATTACAAATTAGGAACTGTAGCAAACCAAGTCAGAACAAAATATGTGTCTTGAACTTTTCAAGAAATGTTTTCATGTGAACTTGTAAAATAAAAAAACCTCACCCATAACACCTCATTGGAGAAAACTTACCGAGGGCAAGCAGGCACAGATCACACATTAGGTTAGGGATGTTTTTATCATTTCATTACTCTATAGTATTTGTAAAATGTACTAATTTCAGTTTATTTATTTATTTATTTATTTATTTATTTATTTACAATATTTGTCTACATAAAATGAAGTATTTAACATTTTTTATGTCTTTATGGCTTTGTTTTTAGTGGGTAGGTCGCAGCTTCAGTAGAACAATACAGAAGTGGATTTCCAAAAAAGAGGTTGAGAATCTCTGATCTATATTATGTAACAAAGAATATTGCACTGTGAAGAAACTTGAAGTGCTTTGTTTAATAACACTGTTACATTTTGAAACATCTGTTTCCACTTTGTGTATAGATTTGATAAATGAAGATTACCTTGAAGGTAACATTTTTAGTTATCTGGTAACAATGCCTCCCAGTTATGTTTTGTCAGCTTGTTCCAAACCAAGTCAGAATTTAAGAGGTTAACTGCAGGCTAAACAAACAATAACATGTCTGTCTCTTAAATGCTAGTGTGGAGCTGTTAGTGTTATATGGCATAAATCACAGGGAATAATAGGCTATTCATTCCCTACAGAAATCTGACGCTGAGCGAAGTGAAGAAGAATGTAGCACTAGAAGTGTAAATTAGTACTCTTTTTTTGATCGACCAAGAGAAACACTAAAGAGGAGGACTACGTTTATGAAAACGCAAACTCCCCAGTCTTTTACAGACATTTCTACAGAGTATTTTGCCTAATAAAATATGGAGGAGAAATAATGGAGGAACAAAAGTTCAACATAATAATTATTCTTTGGAATAATAGAAACACAAAACAGAAGACATTGAATACCTATTATTATTCCACAGGGGAAATTGGAATTACACAGGATTTCAACACCTCTGTTATTCATGACTCCCAGGTGTTTAGTAAAATAGTAACACATACAACATTCACAATGAACGTTTAAACCCAGTGATGGCAAAGGGATGTTTTTGAACCCTTTAGAGACCAGGCATTTTTGGCTTGTCATAAACATCCTGTTTTATAGAAAATATTAATATAGTTTTTTGATAACCCTTTTTCATAACAAAAAGGTTAATTGCAGCTTAGAGATACCAACATACAATCTATATGTTATAATTCCTTAGTTTTCTGTGTCACAAGGACAAGTCCATTGTGGAATGTCAGCACAGTGCAAAAATGAATAATCTAAAGTAAAAAATAACAGATCCTACTACCAATCATTTATATAAAATCTTTTTCAAGGAATGGAGGATGCTAAAGCATAACAGAGTTTCAGACCAAGGTGGAATGACAAGAACTAATGATGGTACGTCTGCCGTACAGTTTTCCACCGCCATAAATAGGTACAAAAAATCACACCAGCTATTTCTTTTTGTCTATTGCATTTACGTAGAGGTGAGCCATATTCACACAGATCATATATGAGCCATATTCACACAGATCATATATGAGCCATATTCACACAGATCATATATGAGCTACCTTAACTACAGTGAGAAGACGTGAACCGCTATAGTAGGCAACTTACATTCTATAGACACATGCAATCTTCACATTACACTTAAAAAAACTTTTTTTTGTTACTAATTGTTCCGCAGCATTGATAAAAAGCTTACACTTCCATTTAACATTTTGAATGTGCAAATAATAATAATAATAATAATAATAATAATAATAATAATAATAATAATACACAACCAATTGTGCATAATAAGGCTGTCATTCTGGTGACCTAATCATGAGCAGAGAGTGTAAGTGGAGCGGAGAGCGCAGTGTGGTAGTTGCTGGAGCAGAGCGGACATTTCCAGCCCGCTCTTTCACAGCACTGAGAAGAACTGAGCATGGGTTTATTTTTCTTAAATACGTATTCGGCCATGGAGTTTGCACAAAAGTAAAAACAAAAATACAGATGCAGATGCAGTCACTTTACAGTATTTTCCATCAAGCCTGTGCATGGTGACCATTCATTTTCCAGTTTCAAACCAAAATTAGACTGTTCTGCAGACTTGAGAATTGCTTTTTTTAAAAAGCTTTTTTTTTTCTTTTATATTCAATGTGATTGGCGTTGTGGGTGGTTCGTCAGCCCGGTTGTTAGACTCACTCACATCTGTTTGTGGGTTGCTTTGAGCTCCCTATGAGATATTCAGGTACAAACAAGCCCAGTATAAAGATCATTTGATATGAATCCTCCTCAAGACTCACCTCTTCAGACAGCACCTGTAGAACTCCTCTGTTTTTCCCCCTGGACACTTATCACTCTTCCTTAAATGCACTTTACTTACTCTTATCTGCCCCCTATTTTACTGCATTTAATCCTGTACTTTAGATTACTGTAATCTGTCAAGTGTTATTTAATCTGTAGTATTTTGTATTTAATTATATCCTGATGCAACTCTCACTGACACTGTTATCTGCTCCATTATTGAATCATATTTTGTCATACTTGTACTTGCTAGAACCAAAGTCATTGTATTTATCTTGCTCTTAATTGTATTATTACTTGTACTGTGATTCTTGAAATGTATTTGTTTACGATTGTAAGTCGCCCTGGATAAGGGCGTCTGCTAATAAATAAATAATAATAATAATAATAATAATAATAATAATAATAATAATAATAATAATAATAATAATAATAATATGCAACGTTTGAAATAGGCGAGTACACTGTACACAACATTGTAGGAACCTGTTAAAAACCTGCTCATTGCAAGATGGTATTTCCTAACTTTTACTTTATTTTCAATTTACAAAATGTTTCAGTACCAATCAATAATAATGAGAAAGCATCTTCAAATTGAATTAGATAACTTCTCTGAGCACTTTATGTAGGCTTTTTTCTTTGCTGATCATAGCTGGGTTTTTTTTTTTGACTTGGGTCAAGGTATGCGATTATAATAAGAAAGATTAAATAGTATTCCTTTCTGAATGTACATTCCATCTTTTCATCTGCAATCGGCAACACAGTTGGAGAAAAAACGGCTAGTTTTTTTATTATTCTTTTTTTTAATACCATGTGAACGGAGCGGAGCGTGCCTATTTTGTCTGGAGCAGGAATCGCAAGAATGGAGCAGAATAGAAGTAAGAGCAGAGTGGATATTTTTATATTTTTTAAAAAAAAATTGAGGTTAGCAGTTATATCATCAACATTATTAGGCAATCCTATTATACACAGCTCAGACCACCACTAATCTTATTAAACACATGTCTTGCACCATCACCGTGTACAATAAGACTGTGAATCATCAACGTTTATAGGAAAGTTATTGTTCACTGTATATAATAATAAAAACAATAATAATAATAATAATAATAATAATAATAATAATAATAATAATAATAATAATGTAATTACCTTTAAACACATTTTACTGATACTGTAAGGAGCGTGTTCAAATGTCCAGTATGTGTAAAGAGCCAATGAATAAAAAACAGAAGTAGTTTGTTTTAAAAGAAAATGATCTTTGGTCGATCTATTACAATTGGATTATTGTGCAGATTTCAATTCATTAATGCTTGAGACCTCATAATTACAGTTTGTAAAAGCATTTTGCAGTTGGTGTATAAGAATTTTGTCCTTTCAGTTTTAGTGAAATACCCAAACAATACAATGCAGAAAATATAAATTCACATTATTATAATTGTTATATTGTTATTATGACTCATGATAATGTAACACAAAGCAATTTTAGAGTTTCAATGAATATACAGCAGTGTACAGTATTTGAGATGAAAACTAAGAGCCTGTTACTGTACATCTGGGCTTACTACAAGTCAAATCCTCTTTGTTTACAGACTAACAGTGCTGAAAGCATGAAAGTCTACATTACTTCCTGCTGTGTGAAAGATGGAACAGAGAAAGGCACAGATGATGCAATTGTTTGCTGTGTGAATTCCTGGTCCCACTGTGAGGCCGCTCAATACAATATTCTGCAAAAATGTGATTTAAAGAGCAGACCCTTTTGAAAAAGGAATACAGTGACAGAACATGTAGGCATTTTTAAAATTATTTTTAATTAATCATATACAACTCTGGAGCTACTACTTGCTATAGGTCCAGTCAACTTGACCTTCAGCAACAGTGCCTCAGGGTCTGTTGTTTAGGCATCACAAATAATATGGACAATGCCATAAGATGTCGTTTTACAATTCTATGCCTCAGTGGAACACTGGCTCTAGTGTACACCAAAAGACAATCCACTGTATTTGACATTGTAAACAAGGATATCAGTAAATAGACTGACCTTACATCGGGATTCACTGAATGATAAAACTTAAGCACCTCCAGGTGTTTTTAGATTGTTCATACTCTCCTCTTATATTTTTTGCTCATGTTCCTCTCGTCTTGTTGTCGGTTTTACTTATATTTGAATAGTACAAAGTGATCTCATCTCGTATTTCGCCCCCATCTCTCGCCTGTTTAATTCGGCACAATTCTAACAAATATAGAAGAACATGTACATTCATTTGAAACACACAATCGCATTTATTACATTGCTTATGATCCCAGGTTTCATTTCAATACTCATGGAGACACGCACACGTTTTCATTTTCTTTATATTTAACTTTACCTTACCATTACATTACGAGACATAAGGGGGTGGAGTTTGCGCTAGTAGACTTTTCAGCATGGCTTTCTATGCTCCTATTTCGAGGAAAATTTAAGATAATGTTGAAAGAAGCTTTTCCTTAAAGAAACTAGTTCAGAAAATTCAAGTTTTCAGTAAATATTGTTAAGTCTTTTTGTATCATGTTTGTCCACAGTCAAAGTTATCAACATAGAAAGTATAAGGCATATTCACATCACAATAAACAAAGAAAGAAAGAAAAAAAGAAAACAAGACAAAAAAGTCTAAAGAATAGGCTTCAAAACAAGTTTATAAACAAGCAAATGACACAGCTGGTCACTATTTTTTTTTAATGCCACACATTTTTTTAAGCATGTCGCACGCTTTTAATATCTTTGCATCATTTACTGGATTTTGGCGTTATTTATTATAAAAAGGTTTGTTTATCAATGTTTTCCATTTTTACAAGGTATAGGCTTTTGAGCACGGCAAGACTTTTGAGCACATAACACTGTCTATTCTTATAGCAGAAATACAATCTAAATTGCACATAGAGATTTTTGAAATTGACACTGCATGCTTGAAAGCATAGAGCTCTTCAGGATTTTATATCCCGAGTTTATATGATTCTAATCTGCTGATGAGACCACTTACTGTTCTCGTAGCTGTGAAGATTTACCATCTGAGCCCCTGTGGAAGTTATTTTGACTGGAGCACTGTTTGGAAAGTAATCTCTAATTACAGTCTTAAACTTGCAAGTTACATTTCCCTGCGTACTGCCACCTTTTTCCCATTTGAAGCACTGGTGACATAGTCCTCATGTTTGTATTCATATATAATTGAGGCAAAGCATTCTTCTTGATGCATGACATGTTTTACAACACAGTGTGACAGGGAACTTCACTACAGCTGACTTGCTGTGCACAAACTATACCATGCATTCGGGATAATTAGGAATTGTCATTGCTAAACACTGCCCTGGGCTCCACTTCTCGCAAATCCACTATGCTAACTACATCCTTGTAAGGAATCTTTGAAATTAATTAATCTATTCAACTGTAACACCAGTTTTTGCATGTTTAATGACAGTTATTTGTTATATTAAGGCTTTGTGAGGCATAGTTTACATTTGTTTCCTAATTGGCTTATACTGTCATTTCTATGTATTATATTCCCGTTTTTACCAACATTACCCTATACTAAAAATAATGAAGGATTATTAATAAATTCAGTTTTGTTCTACTTTGTTCTACAGACTATAGGAAAAGTTGCCCGATACTTCTTTGAATATTCTTAAAAATATAAATATATTACATTTGATGAACATGACGCAAGATAAGCAAAGAGTTAGGATGATACTTAATTAGTCATGCATTTTATCAGTCTTATACTGTTTTTATGATGTAATTGCCACGTTTACTGGTAGAAAGGGATCCCACAGTTGTTCTATGGGAGAAATCAAACGCTATGCTCAGGTACTGTCATAGCAGCTTGGGACAGCTAGGGTCATAATATATTATAATTGGTGAGCACTGTACAGAATGAACAGAACAGAACTCTAAAACAAGCATACTCAGTATGATATAGAGGCTGGCCGGCATGCACCATTCTGTCAGATTTGTCTGTCATACTGTCATGGAAACAGATGATAAACATCTAGCCCCATTGTCTCTGTGTTCATATAACTAATCTAGGTCAAAGGAGACTGAGGGTGTTGTTTGCTGCATGCAGTGTTCTAGAGAATGATCTATACAGCTCTTCAAATTATATTTTAGGTGGGATGCCTTTACCAGAAATGTACAACTAGCTTCGAGGACCATCACATTAAACAGACCAAAAAAAAAAACACCTGAAGGGTGAGATTATCTACACTCCTTCAATGCCTTCTTTCCTGTCATTTAATCAACCAACTACTTCTTGTATTGTAACATCAGAGTGGGCCAAAATATCATTCTGTGTATGAAATTAACAGAATTGAAATATACAGAGGGGGGTCCTAAGCCATTCTCTGTCTATGCCGGCAGTATCTTGCACAAAGCAAGCCGGACAGTTTTGGGTACTTTGACACCTCGGACAGAAAACAGTCCATCTCATAAATCCAGCCGACAGGGGACGGAACAGCGGACCAGTTGAGAAAAGGGGTCGTCTAGGAATGAGAACAACCAATGAGAAACACCCCACGTGAACTCGGGCACAGCCCAAAATAAACAAACACACCAATCACCGGGTGGACGTGAGAATCACAAAAGCAGCTGAGTGACTTTCAAAGGACGTGCTTCCCATACGACACGCTTCCCACACTAAGCGAGCTCCCCACAGGAGAAACAGGTTCCCCGCAGGAGAAACGGCGCGCTCGAAACGGATGGAAGCACAGCCAGCAGCTGGGCCTAAGGTCATGTGCTAGCCGTACAGAAGAATTGCAACAATTGCAACACATTATCTGAACTGAGTTACGTCTGATCAACTGAACTTTTTCCAGTTAGAAAACTGCCGACAACAAAGATAATGCTGCAAATCAACAAGCTGATCTCCATTTGAAAATAACTATTTGTTTATTGCGAGCCGACGTAACACAATGTTTACTTCAAGCAAAGTACTGTCTTCATTGGAACTTCAGATACAGAGAGGGAAGCTGCAGTATTCATCAACAAAGAAGATTGACTTCTTCTTTGTTGAAAAGTATTCAACATATTAAACACTTTATGACTCGAGAAATTAACTGTAGCAAATGCTATCAAGTTAGTGGATAAATTATTCTAGGAATAGAATATAACTTCCTGTTTTAGAGTGTGTATGAAATGTATTTTGTTTGTTGAAGTGTGCAACTCAAAGGAGTTGCCTCGTAAATGCAGAGAATTTGATCATTGCACCATTTCTGAGTTAATTTGAATATATAATCAACTGAGCTTGATAACATATTATTAGTTTGGTATATCACATCTAAACTAAATAAAGAACACGGTAAAACTAATTTTCTAAACTAGGTACTGGAATGTTGGATTCTGTTCTGAATGGGAAGTTGAATTAATTCTCGTGCATTTTGATATGAAACATGATCGATTACAAAGAGAAACGAGTATTGAAAATACTAATGCAAAGTAGACACTTCGTGTGATCAGCCATAATTAATATTAGTATATTAACCATGTACGCTAATAATGTTATGGTCGTTGTAATCATTTGACTATGAAATCAATGAACTGTGTACTATTCATGTATACCTCGAACTAATAGCCTTTCCTTTCTGTAATATTAGATTAGTTGTGCACCCCTTTTTATTCTTAAATAAACTATTGTTTTATTTTTCTGACACGTTGTGTGAATGTCAGTTATTGTCAAGGGAATCCGAGTTCTACATGATCCAGAACTTAAATATTCTTACATTGTGACGTCACTGAGTGGGCAACTAGAGACTAATTTATATTTAAATAAATTGTATACCTAATTCACTACAGTACTGCCTAACATGCTTTCAGCCAGTAACATGCTTTGCTCCAGAAGACACTGCAGAGGTGAAATGATTTCGGAAGTGAAGCAGTAAAATACTTTCTATAAAAAATAAAAAATAAATTTAAAAAAATTGAAAAAAACTTGGAAGCTGTTTTTAACTTTGTTTGGTAACATATATGTTTAGTAACAGATATAATGATTTTAAATGAAAATACATGTTTGCTACAGTGTGTATTTATTTAAAAATTGCACATCTGAGACCTATGTAGCTAATGGAGCTGCATAGCAGATTCATGGACTTCCTTTGTTAGGTACAGCCAATTAAATGCTTTAAAGAACTCTGCATCTGAAAATCTGATATTTATTAAATCCTCGGTAGACCCTAGATAAGCAGTGAGTGAAACTATTGGCAAATCTGTAAAAAAATAAATAAATCCCAAGTAATCCAGAATCTAAAGCCTTTTTTTGACTGGTTTAGCATCATCAGAACCTACTATTATATCAATATTTGTTTATTGTTCTTTTAATTTGCAAACCAGTCTATCCAAGTCTACCTAATATTGTTTATAAAAAATGAACACAATATATGAAGCCATCTGTCTATTATCTTACTTGTATAATCAGGCTATTGGTTTTCTGTCCTAAGTATCTATTGTCCCTGTAAACCTCTTTAACAAACACAAGTGGAAAATCTCCATTGCTAGATTTTGCATACATAGCTAATCTGAACCCACTGTAACATTGCTTGTTACATTAATGTTCTTGGTGAGCCACTTAACTGATTTACATATAAATATTTTCAACAGTCTTGTCACAGTGGCTGGCTCTCTCCAAATAGAGCTCTGTTCAAGATACATTAATAGGGTCCTGAGAAATTCCTGCCAAAATGAACAAACTGACTTGCCTGTAATTTAGTCCTAAGTCTCAAGATGTCCATATATAGTCATATTGTATTCAAATAATAATGTAATAATTGTAACTAACACATTAACTACTGGTTAATTATAAAACATTCCCTAATAATGAGGGACAATTATGGCCATTATACCACTGATGCATTTTATATATAAAGTGTAGCCTATTGCAG
Organism: Acipenser oxyrinchus oxyrinchus; assembly: GCA_030684275.1. Taxonomy (NCBI): domain Eukaryota; kingdom Metazoa; phylum Chordata; class Actinopteri; order Acipenseriformes; family Acipenseridae; genus Acipenser; species Acipenser oxyrinchus. Next base: position 55,085,791 of record CM060248.1, on the reverse strand, counting down.
GCTACTGGAATCTTGAGTTCTAATATTTACTTCTAATTTTTATGTTTTATATATATATATATATATATATATATATATATATATATATATATAGAGAGAGAGAGAGAGAGAGAGAGAGAGAGAGAGAGAGAGAGAGAGAGATATTGTGACATAGCAGAGGCCCTGCACGTGTGAATAGTGTGTTTGTTCTGTGTGTTTTCGGGTTTTTGTAAATAGTTTATTGAAATGTTTAAGTTTGTATTCGATATGGCAGGGTTGGGGTTAGAATCCCAGTCCCAATTAGAACATTGTGGAACGTGGCCAGGTGCTTATTGATCTATTGGTTGTCAATTTACCCTGGCCAATTTACTGCCTCTGAGTCGCTATTCTCTCTCTCTCTCTCTGGAGATTGTGGGATCGGTGGGACGAATTTGCAGGGAGGTAGTGTTGCTGAATGCCAGTAGTGGTAGGAGAGGGCAATTAGCACTTTTTTGTGTTTAATTGTTTAAGGTTTATTGTTTGGTTAGTTTGTATGTTTTGTTTTTATTTCTTTTAATATTTTTTGGTTGTTAGTTAGCGTTTTGTGTTTATTTGTCATATGGAATATCAGACCTATATAATTTAGAATAAAAGGAGCGGAACTCAGTATTTATCAAGAGTGGATCAGACATTATATTACCTTGCGTGGTCATGATAACTGAAAAGTCTGCGAAACGTTCGTTATTATGAAGCCTTAAAGCTAGGAGGTGACTCGCTCTGCTACCTTGAAAATAAGAATTCTGCCTAGCCCTATGAATGAGAAACTCAGCACATCATCTGAGTAACAGATTGAGGTCTTTCCTAGTAATATCCAATTCGAGTGCAATGCTTTCAGAAAAAGAGCTCTGTAGAGTATGTTCTAAAAGAGCTTATTGGGCTTCCAATGCTTTAATTTTGCTCAAACGGTATTGTGGCGGAGTGTCCTGCCCCTAGGTATATAAATGTTTATGTGCGCTGTTTATATTATTATTTGTATTATTATTGTTTGCGGCATGGACGAAAAGCTGCCGCCATTATTTGTTATTGTTTTGTATTTTTGATTTTAAATACCTCGTGAGAATGCGTGACTGTCAGCTACTGATTGTTTAACTGGCTGACAGTCACGCAGACTTGGTAGACCCGTGCAGAATGTGACCGAGGGATAATATAATAATTGATAGTTAGTTAGTCCTTTGGTCACAAATTATGAAAGATCTGCCGTTTGGATGCACTCGGTGAAGGGGGTTCAGAGTGGAGAATGAGTGTGGAGAGGAGATAATTACGTAAACACAGAGAGATAACAATTGCTAAACGTGCTGGTTTCCAGCATGATACTTGTTACTGTTTATTGTTTGTTTGTTTGTTTGGCCAATGTGCCCTTTTGTTTTGTGTTTGTTTAAATCTTTTGTTTATTATTTAAATACAAATTTTTGCCCCACCAGTACCTGCTTGTGTGTGCTCCTTTCTGGTCTGACGTCACAACTGCAGCCATCCTGTTGACAGGTATTTATTGAGATTACAGGCAAAGAATGAAGCAGAGGCTCTAAAAACCCTAATTGCGTCCCATAAGATACGAGGATCATTCACTGACTCAACATTAAAATCAAGAAACTTATCCATTTTAGATTGGAATGAAATACTAAATTATTCGTTCTGTAATAAAATAGTATTGAAGCGTCATTGTGTGGCTCGATTCAGAATGTCATCGAGCACTAGCCTACAGTACATAGCACTGTGATCTGACAAAGTCATCGGCAGAATGCATTTTGGAAAAGAGAGATTTCGATACAAAAATGAAATCAATCCTAGAGAAGGATTTATGTCTTGCCGAAAGAAAAGTGAATTCCTTAACTGATGGATTGAAAACCCGCCAAGCATCAACTAGACTGAAATTATATGTAAAACTCTGCAGTGTGGAGGATGCCAAAGTCTGCATACTTCCCCGCTGCATACTCGATCTATCAAGAACCGAGTTCATCACAGCATTCATATCAGCACCAATCATTAAACCAGTCAGACAGCTCTAATAGTAATTTAGTCAATTAATTAAAAAAAGTCTGGATCAAATGTCGTTGGGGCGTAAACTGAAACAAAAGCAACTTTTTTACCCGAAATGCAGGTTTTTTTAATAAGTTATTCGTCCCTCCCGTCTCCCCTGTACCCAAGATAGGGATCTGAAAACTATGAGGCAATAAAATCAGCGAGTTCTTTTTATTATCTGCAGAAGAGGAAGCGGCCACTTAGAAGTGTATGTTAGCTAATCTAGGAGCGTCCTTGTTTAATCCTTTGCGGTCCTATGTCAGACCAGGTCCGACATTACAATTTTCCCTTTTCAGTCCGATTTTGGAGCCTTTCTGACATCATCAAAAAGACTAGTCCGGAAAAAGCCGAGAAAACCATTCAATGGCCGAATGAGACCGATAGGAGCCGAGAGAAGCCGAAAAAAGGGGCGGATCTGAGCAATACACATAGCCCCGGCACCACAGAGATAACACGGACATAAACAAACAAGATAGCTGCTTCTGCATCCAGCACTCAAAGAATATCACAGATATTTGCAGAGTTTTTTGAGATGTTGTAGTAATAATGACTTGGATCGCATTATTGAGGAGTTTTTTGATAAAACAAGTGATCAGGAGATGATTCATCAGTATGCACAACTATGAAGAGTTATGTGAAAAATACAGCGAACAAGGGGTGGGGCGGTGCTGGAGATGCAGTACTGAGTGTCCTGTTGATATGCAGTGCCTTTTAAACCTGTTTTACTGTGAAAAAAAAACTTTTAAACAGCGCTTCTAAAATAAACTGCACGTGTGAAAATAAATTGGACCTGAAGCGCCTGAGACACGCTGAATAAATGGACCGCTAAGGGTTAAGGTGAGACTCCTGCATCATGGCAAAATCGATTTTTTTTTCTTCACAAGAGATCAAGACAGCAAACCCGTTTGTTGGGAGAATTAAGGCCCCACACATTCCCTATAGCCTGGAGGTTGCTGGTTCGAGTCCAGGCTATTCCATTGCCGACCATGGACGGGCGCTCCCAGGGGGCAGCGTACAATTCACCAGTGACTCCTGTAGACTGGCTGGGCACCTGCGGTCTTGCCTGTAAGCTGCCCAGAGCTGTGTTGTCCTCCGACAATTTTTGCATTTTGTCATGCAAAATCAGAATAAATAGGAATAGGTCAGTCAGGTTATACCAAAAAAACACAGCAGTGGTGTCATCGAGATCCCTCTCAACATCCCTCCCCTGGTTTTTACAAAGATGATGTTCATATTTGGGGTCCCCTACAGGCAGAAGCACAGGAATGTCTGTGAGCCCTCTTAATGAGCCCTCTAAATTAGCCATTCTGAAGTCCCAGAAGAACATGCTGACAGGTACAGGGCTAACAGAGTTGGTCAGGTTGTTCAGAGTGCTGCTGGTCTGCAGGCTCTAGGTGGATTTCACCTATTTTAAATTAGTCAGTGGCCTGCAGTGCTTCCAGGAGAAATGGTGTGTGGGAGAGGCTGTCTGCTTGGTTAGAGAGGAGGGAGACCTTGTTGTATATATATATATATATATATATATATATATATATATATATATATATATATATATATACAACAAGTATTTTTTAACTCATAGTCTGCTTTTTTAAGGTGTTTTTTTTCTTGATATTTTATGATCCTTTTATTTGTTTTGTTTTTAAGGAAAGCATGATGGGTTTTTTGGGAGATTTTAATTGCTGATGCGTTGGGGAGGTTTCAGCCTTAATTTTATTGTGTTTTTTACCTTACTATTAATTTAAGTTGAAATGATTAATAAAGGATCTTAAAAGTCAGTATCTCTCTCTCTCTCTCTCTCTCTCTCTCTCTACTCTCAATATATTGTGGTAAAGTGGCAGGCCGTCAAGCCTGGTCAATGCCAGCAATAGCTACCCCTTTGTTTTTCAATAAACTAAAATCCAATAAAATGTTTATAACAATTTTGTTTTTAAATAGGGTCCGGCAAATACAGGTTTTTAATCCAGCCCATCTGGACAAATAATTTCCCAGAGGTTAACTGGCTGATTGCAATCATAAGAAAGATTTTTAAACCTGCGTTTTAAAGAGCATATGAATGATTGAACCAGAAATAAAGACATTGGGAAGTTGGTATTCTGCAGCTGAATATCATAAATCATAAGCGCATAGGGGTAACAATCTTATGAAGAACTTGTTAAGGCAGTAGTATCCTGGATTAAGGATGATGAAGGGATTAGATTCACACACAGGTTTGCAGGCAATCCACGATACCTTTATTATTGTATTGAGATGCTTGGGATCATACATAATCCTTAGAGACATCTAGATTAGTTAGCATACCTGCTGACACAACTGCAATAAGCCACTACCTTTCTTTACCCTGCCTGCTCCGCCATTCACTACTACTCTCTCTCTCTCTCTCTTATATATTTTTTTATCTATAACAACTAATAAAAAAGGGCAAAACATTAGAAGGTTGAATGAAACCATCGTGTCAGTTTGGAATCCTAATGTTTAAGAATGATGTCAGATTTCAGTCTTTAGCTGGCTGCACATCTGTTGTAATGATTTAAATATTTAACATACGAATGTAATGATAAACAGAAACATGCTTTATTATTATTATTATTATTATTATTATTATTATTAGTTTATTTATATTATTAGTTTATTTAGCAGACGCCTTTATCCAAGGCGACTTACAGAGACTAGGGTGTGTGAACTATGCATCAGCTGCAGAGTCACTTACAACAACGTCTCACCCGAAAGACGGAGCACAAGGAGGTTAAGTGACTTGCTCAGCGTCACACAGTTAGTCAGTGGCTAAGCTGGGATTTAAACCGGGGACCTCCTGGTTACAAGTCCTTTTCTTTAACCACTGGACCACACAGCCTATTTGCACAGTAAAGTAAAAGTTACTCACCTGCTCTTTTTAAAACTGGTAACATTCTTAACATAGTGTGACAGAAAGATGATTCTTGGTGGTAAATCTCCCTCCTGACCTGTGAGGGCGCTAAGAAACGGGAACAGAGTACTCTGGACTACTTAGCCTGACACTTCGTTCCAAGGGTTAAAAGGAAGTCAGTTATGTAGAAAAGAGACAGAGCTTCGGTACACTAACTCATTGACCGAAAGGGAAATCATGTGGCAGCCACGGATTGGAGGAGCGGCTGCAGTCGTTTACCAAGGGGTCATGAGTGACAGTATAAATAGGGTTTGAAGCAATGTAATCTGTTCCTTTGTTGTGGTTATGAAAATGAACCGAAAGGACCGGTATTCCTGTGTTTAAAAAAAAATGTGAGTGTTTTGTTTGTTTTTGTCAGTCCGTCTATATCGTCTTGTTTGTCTTGTGTGTTACACAAGATAAACAAACTAAAACACAAGCTAAACACGATCCGGAGCTGTCGCCCACGGCCAGTACAAAACCCGAACAACAACCTACTGACTGTTCACTAAAATAACATTGTAAACTCACGACCAGCACTGCAGCACTCACTGGGAGAGGTGACCGTGTTTGTGTTTGTGTATTTGCATTGGGATTATTGTTCTTCAGGGATAATTGTTTATTGGAAACGGGACTGCAACCCATCATCATTTACTGTGTAATACACATCGTTGTGTACTGGCAGCCATCATTGTTTGTCTCTGTTTGGTCATCAGACCCCTGGATTAAAATAAACAGAAACCTTTTCACCTGTACTTTGTTTGTCTGTCGTTTCTTGTTGGATTACTGCACTGCACCTGCACCTGCACGTACCACTTACCACTTTGGCACACATAGATATGCATATTCTTGTTGCGACCAACAGATTGTGTTTCCTGTCAGCTAAAAAATGTACTGAAATGTCATGGAACATTTCCTAAGAAAAAGATCTTAAAACTAATTGAATCAGGAATGTAAATCAATGAAGAACGAAGGAAAACAAAGCTACCTTTGTTCTCTAGTAGAATGTCACTTAAAGCTATTATAAAAAAACTAGAGTGACATTCTTTTTTATCAATACAGAAAAATTAAATGAAAACAATGTGATGAAAACAAAAAGAATAACATTAAACTAAGAATCACTGGCCAAACCTTACAAAAAAATATAGCACTAGCAAGCAGAGTTGGGGTAACGCGTTACTGTAATAATATTACTTTTGTCAATAACGAGATACAGCACGACACGCCTTCAAACCGGAAACACTAACAGCTCGTCTTACAGCAGTCTCTTGAACACATGGACCCTGAACCCTAACATTGCATCATTGCGTGCATGCGCACACTCAGGATTAACTGACTTGAGTACAGAGCTTAATAAAAGCATAACAAAGATCCTGACAGATACATAAACAGCTTCTTCTTCAGTAACCTAAGCTCCTTTTGATGGGATACAAGGACTAGATTTCTAAGCAAAACAGCATTGTATATTGCTTTGTTTAATCCGCAGGTTCAGTCCCGAAATAATAGTCCCAGTATTTAAACACCCACAAATAACACAAACGAGTCCACAATGAGTGCTGTTGTGCTCATGGTGCAAATACAGTTAATCGTGACACAAGTGCAGTGTTGTCCAGGTTTGGTGCTGGCCTTTAGCGACAGCTCCGGATTTTGTTAGCCATTTAATAACAACAAACAAGTATATTTTAGACACGACAAACAAACAAAACATTCACGATAACAGTATGGTTCTCCTTCCGGTTCAGCGTTAACCATAACAAAGGAACAGATCACCTTGCTACATTCCTTTATATACTATCAAACACAACCCCTTGGTTAACGATTGCAACCACTCCTCCAATCTACGATGATTTAGTGTACCGTAGCTCCGCCCCCTTTCTAGATGACTAACTTCCTCCTAACCTTGGGAATGAATTGTCTGGCCATCCAGTCCAGGGCACTCTGTTCCCTTTACACAGCACCCTCACAGGTCAGGAGGGAGATTTATCATCAAGTCTCTGTCACAGTTATGCTACAAAAATGTTTAAAACCTGTTTGACTCATTTAATAAATGAATTACCAGACATACAGTTAAATAGTAAACAATAGTCACAACAACTGGTTCGCAGGACAAGACAAGATAAAGAAATATTACGAGTAATATGTAATGAGTAATAGTGACAGAGAGATAATTAATTCTAGTCAACAATCTCCCTCCCGACCTGTGAGGGAGCTGTGTAACAGGAATAGTGTGCCCCGGACTGGGTGGTTTGGCAGTTCATTCCAGGGTCAGTCGGAAGCCGGCCATCCAAGAAGGGGGCGGAGTCACAATACCAGAAGTCATCTCCTTAATGTGGTAAGCGATGTGTCAATCGTGGATTGGAGGAGACATGATTGCACTCACTACTCACTAAGGGGGCGGGACTGAAGGTATATAAGGGGATGTGGCCAAGCAATCTGTTCCTTGGTTTTTGGTTATGCAAAAACCCTCAAGGACAAACCTGTTTACTAACTGTGAGTGTTTTGTTTGTTTTGTCCTGTCTAGTAACTGTTGTATTTGTCATTGCTAGATGGCTAAACTATCCAGGAGCTGTTGCTAAGGGGCCAGTTTCCAAACCTGGACTTCACATCACTACTGTGCACATCACTTGTATATCACCACCTACACTAAGAGCACTCACGGTAGACTATTATTTCGTGTCGTATTATTTCGGAACTGAACGCATTGTTTTGCACGGTGGGATAGAAATTGCTGTGTAGAACCCGTGCTTATAATTTAAGTGTTGCTGGCACGCAACCCAGCCAAGTAAAGAGCTGTTTTACCGTGAACTTGTGTCTATTTATCCTGAGCACTGCAAACCACTTTGCCACAGTAATATTACTTTTTTATGAAGGACATTATAATAGTTTGTTTTTTTTCTGAAGAAACGAGTAATAAGTTTTTTTTTTAGTAATGTGCCCAACACTGCCAGCAGGTAATTGATTTCCAATTACCTTCTAAATGTATTGAAACCCAACATAATTAAGTCTATTCTCCTTGCACAAGATTTTAAAGGCAATTACTGTACTCATCAGTTCATAGCTAACATTTAATGGCTTGGTTCTTGCTTAAAATACACCAGCATGAGGTTTATGTTCCGCCCCTCCCTGACAGACACCAAGAAGTGTAGTGATATGTTTAGCTGATACCAACTAACATGTATTGTTAGTTGGACATTGCTCATTCCAGTGATCAATACTAATTCAGTTTTAGTCTGTTACCAACATTATATACATTAACAAACCTTTCCATATAGTATTTCTTACTCATTTATTCCTTACATCCTAAAGAGTGTTGCAGGGGGAGTTGGTTACACCCTCTACTTAGGTTAGACATGATTCTCAAAGCTATACTGAGGGCACAGGGGTGCTTTAAACTAAAGGTTGTGATGACATTACTAGGAAATGTTACAGTGAAACTGATATTCCATGTCCATACCAAGTTGCTGTATACATTTGACCATGGTTTTTTGCCTGAAGATGAATACTTTCATGTGAAAGAAAGGTTTCCTAAAGTCCTGCCAAGTCCTGAAGCAGGCAAAAGGATCACTTGTGAGATACAGTAGGTGTCAAGGCACACGGAATTGACTTGAGGAAATGATGTGATGTGCCAATTGACATCATTCTTCTGCATGAAATATCAAAGTACTGTAAGGAGTCATGTGGAATGCTGATGTTCTGTTTAGGCTTTTCTAGAGGCATCCAGTGTATCGAGGCCCAGGTGAAGGAGCTTTTAAGGCTGACATTTCTAGAGGAGATGCTAAGTCAGTAATGATCTTGTAAAAGAGTGACAGCAAATGCCTGTTTCTGTGGTGCTGCAGAGAATAAACTCTGACATGCACTAGGACTGTTTCCTCCAGGCCAGTGATCTTAACAGCTTGCATGCAGTGCATAAGGTGAAGATGGGTACTTTTAGCAGCCTGCTAAACAGGCCAGAAGTTCTACATATTTGGGCAGATTCAGTCCTTCAAGAATATAGCTGCTGAATGTTGCAAGTAAAGAATCAGCTTTTTAAAGAAAACTGACCCCCTGCCAAATTAAGCAGCCATCCCACTCACTTATTTCTCTGTATACTATATTTAAAATGTTCCTGACAAGGAGCTGCAGTTAGAAAATTGACTGCCTTTTTGAAAACTGGTAAGTTATTTTCAGGAAAACTAAACATATTCAGAAACCAAGCAGTTTATTCAATGTATTGATTTTCATTTAAAAACTGTGCCCTTGGCCTGGTTCATTTTAAGTGCTGCGGTAACAAATACAAGGTCCAGAAGGTAATTCTCAAAAAAATGTCTGTGTTTTATTTAATAATAACACAAAGAGCCGCCCCTCTACCAGCGATGGTATCGGGGGGTACACGGCGAGCGTTGAAGCTTAGAAACAATTATCACAATAATTATTCCACGTCCCGTGCACGAAAGTGTGCTCTCCAAAAGTCGGGTCCGTGATATGTGCTGGTGTTGTGCAGTGAAGTAAGTGCTCAGTGTAGTAAGCTGGCTCCATGGCTGCAGCAGCCCCTGGCTCTTTTAATCCTCCTCTGCAACAACAAAAACAAACACGTAACAAAATAGTTACAGCATCGATTCTTTCTCTCTTTATCACAGGGATCCTTATCAAGGAACAGTATATTCATTAATACCAATTTACATATAATCACTTGATAAGCAGTCACATTTGGCACATTATTTATGATTTTGAAAATTGCATCTTCAAAATGTGAGCTGAAATGCATGTTTTAGATGAAAAAATAAAACACAGTTGGCAACTCAAAGATATAACAAGTAATATCCTTGCACAAACTATTACTTTACTAATGCAATAAAATCCATTATTAAATACCATAATTTAATATATTAAATACCAGTATAACATATTATACAATATTTTACTAATTATTCTTACAAGAAATCTACATATATATTCTGATGCTGTAAAATGCCTATTAACACTAGAACCGCTGCGGTTATACTCATACCTAAAACCGCTGCCGGCAATCATTATGACGGTTTGTGGCAAAGTGGTTAGTAGTGTACAGGTGCAGGTGATTAAAGAACAGACAGACAATTGTAATCCAGTTGCAAAGGTTTGTTTTATTTGTTTTTGTCCAGTGCCTGACGGCGAAACAAACAGTAAACAATAATGAAGGTAAGTAATACAGCAGCGTGTATTACTTAATTTATAATCTCCGGGTTTGCCCCACAAATAATAGTCCTGTTTTTATTATACACCCACACAAAACACAAAACACATACACAAGTCCGGCTTCATGATAGTTTCGGTTAGTTTAAAATGGTTGTTTAGATATTGTTGATTTATTAGCTTGCAGTGTACGATTAACATAAAAATGCAGACAACTGACAAATCAAAAAAAGCTCAATTCATTTCAACAGAAGATTGCGTTCAGACCGACGAAAAGGCAATTTTGCATGCTTCTGTTTTGCTCAACTTGTAATGTGTCTTTGGATCATCTAAGAAAAGGTACTATTGACAAGCATCTTGACAGAGCAGTACACAAAAACAAGAAAATCAAACTTGATTACCGAACAAGCATGTCAATCACAGGATTGTTTAAAAAGAGCACAAAAAGTGAAGAAACACGTAATGTCAACACGTTTGAATTAGTGGAAGCCTTAGTGCAACGAACATACCCATACAACGGCTGGACAATGAAATATTACAAATCTTTATAATGGAAAACATCCCCAATTGTGGAGCACACTCAGACGAGAGTATCTCCCTAAAGTATATACAGCACACGAAGAATATTTAAATGGCAAAATGAATGATTGAGTCTGTTTGCTTTGTATGCGACGAGGCCACTGATGATCAAGGCCACTGTGTTTTGTACATTATTTTCATCCCAGAGAGCTTTACAACTGCTAATTCTGAGGTGCTTACTGCTTACTTACTAGATGTACTGCATCAAGATGCTTGTGGAGAATGGCATTGATTTCAATTGTGTGTCTGCCTTTGTAATAATAGACAATGTAACAGAGGGAGAAACACTAGCTGTTTACGTCTATGCTTAGTTGTATACAATGTTTGTTTTTTATTCTTATTTTTTTAGGTTGATAGGCTCCAGTGGCATATATGATGTTATATAATGTACTAATATTTTGACGGTATCGGTGGTTTTAAAACTTCATAAAAAATAATTTCTGTTTTTATAAAGAAAAACACAAATGCTTTGGTTTTGTCATTTCAGGTTTGCAGTTAACATTTCTCCCGTGTTTAATATTTTGGGATTAAAGGCAGCAAAATAGTCTATGGGAATTAAACGTCATTGTGATTAATGTGACAACATAAGTTTTAAAGGTTTAAAAAATTGTCGAAAATGTTGCTGAATATGCTGTTGGTTGCTTTTTTTGCAACCAACACAGACCATTGTAAACGACTTGTTTCCAGCAAGTTTGTTTCATTTTTAAAGAGTTCATATTTTTCAATAGCGACTTGAGTTCCAATGTTCCAATGTACTCGTACATCCTCAGACAGTCTGGGATATATGAAGATTACTAGGCAGGTGTATATGCACCATTTTTCTCTATGTTAATATATTTATATAGTCACCATGTACTTGCTTAAAATGGTTTTAAAATATACAAAAGAAACTGTAAATGTCGATGTGACAGGGATGGCTGTAGTGGTGACGTTAGGCCAGAAGCAGGAAGGAAAACAAACAAGTACTGCAGGGCAAAAGACGCGGTGTGCGCCGTTTATTTAAACAAATAAAACAAATAAGATAAAAGGTTTTAACAAAAAAAACACTTTGCTCACAGAGCGAAATAAAAGCGATAAACAAAAACAAATCTTGTACACTAAAACAATAGGTCGGGCTGATCCTATGTTTTACTTTTTAATTCTTACACCTCTCTCATTCTCGTTCACTCCTCCGAACACCCACCCAGATTGCAGAGAGCTGCAGGTTTTTATGCAGATGACCATCTCTCGATTAGCAACAATTAACCACTTAATTCAGGAGATTGGCAGAGGAGAGCTGCCGACCTCGCCTCTGCCTGAACACATTTAAATAAAAATAACAAAACAAACGCACGGCTACGCCGTCAAATTTATAAATACATTTAAACATATAAATAAAAATAAAATAAAATATAATAATAATAATAATAATAATAATAATAATAATAATAATAATAATAATAACAACAACTAGAGTTGCCAGCAACTATAAGGCTTCCAAGGTACTAGCGAAGCGTTAGAATATGTGTTCCATAGTAAATATGGCCCTTTCTGCACTATCTAATGAGTAACAAGCCATTTGACCGTTAGGAAAGGTCAAGGTCACAGGCTAACATTATTTTATAGAGCAAACATGGGTTGCTATAAGTGTTCCATAGTAACTATGACCCTATGTGCACTATATAAGGAGTTATAATCAAGTTTTGCATTTGAACTTTAGGAGAGGTCAGAGGTCACTGGCATGGACATATTTACATAGAGCATGTATGGCTTACTATATGTCTTACATAGTAACCATGACCCTATCTGTACTCTCTACGGAGTTATAAGCAACATTGGTCCATGTTGGCCATCTTGGGTTGACAAAAACTCACCATTTGACTAACTTTTGATGCTCTCATGTTTAATAAGATCCCTGGAGAATTTCAGCTCAATCGGTCCAGCGGTTCTGGAGAAATAAAAAATGGCGGCTATGTGTCACGTCATGTGATATGTGTAATTGCACACCCCTCCTCAACATATGTGAGAAGTTTGAGGGCAATAGCAGCAATGGTTTTTGTTGTTTTAGTGTCATCAAAATGAGTTACCAAAAATATAAAATCCAATATGGCTGCCAAACCATGTGACCTATTCACTCCATTTTTTTTCAGGGTCAACTAGCCATAATCATGTACCAACATACCAAACTGCGAGCGATTTCGTGCAACGGTTTTCGTTTTATGGGCTGTTAAAGTCCTTGGCAGACGATAAAAAATAACAATAGTGATAATCCTATCATAAGAGAGGTCAAAGGTCACGGGCAATGACCATGATTGACAATTCATAAACATGTACAGCAAGTTTCAGAGCTCTAGCATAAGCGGTTTTCGGAAGAGAAGAGCTTTGAAAATGACCAACATTTTGCAAAAATCCAACATGGCTGCCAAACCATGTGACCTACGTGCTCCATTTTGCTTCGGGTCAACTTCCCATATGTATCTACCAACGTTCCAAACGGCGAGTCTCTATGTGCAACGGTTTTCATTTTATGGGCTGTTAAAGATTTACCATTGCGGCGGAAAGAAAGAAAATAATAATAATAATAATAATAATAATAATAATAATAATAATAATAATAATCTCTTGAAGAACAATAGGCTTCCAGCCATTCTGCTTGGAAGCCTAATAATAATAACACTACAACAAAACAAATACAAAATAATAAATTGCCCAGGGGCGATGGGGGCGATGGGGTACCCCGCTCTAAAAATAAACAAATAATCATGTACAGGGCTCCTCGCCCTGTTACAGTCCAATAAATGAGTTGAGGTGCAGTCATAAATACAAGCAATCAAACTGCATCTAATGTTCAAGTTATGTTTCGCCAAACACCTTTTGAAATGTAAATAGTGAACTTTTAATTGACTGAGCGAGTGCTTTGCTCTTTTGATTTATATTAGAAAATAAATCAGAGAGAGATTAAGTTGAACAAACGAATATTTATTTGATATGAAGAGTTAAACAAATGTTCCATTAACAATTACTTTCTCTGCTTTGATTGTCTCACAGGATGCTCTGATTTAGGACAAGACCCCCGCCCTCCTTGACGTTAATGTTGTCGCTGATTCAGCACCAAAAAGCCTTTTATAATTCCCCACCACTTCTTCTGCTAATACATTTAGCTCCTGGTCTTTAAACTTTAGAACCGTACTTACCCTTTCTTTCCTGTGCCCTTATATATGTGTTTATATATATATATATATATATATATATATATATATATATATATATATATATATATATATATATATATATATATATATTTTTTGTTTTTAGGAGGCTGTGTGGTCCAGTGGTTAAAGAAAAGGGCTTGTAACCAGAAAGTCCCAGGTTCAAATCCCACCTCAGCCACTGACTCATTGTGTGACCCTGAGCAAGTCACTTAATCCCCTTGTGCTCCGTCTTTCGGGTGAGACGTAGTTGTAAGTGACTCTGCAGCTGATGCATAGTTCACACACCCTAGTCTCTGTAAGTCGCTTTGGATAAAGGCGTCTACTAAATAAACAATTAATAATATATGCTATAGTACTGTGTGTAAACCTCATGCATAATTCCACTCGTTGTGACAACTTGCAAATGAATCATGCGGACAAAATCTTGAAATATTTTATACAGTCAGCACTCACATATCCAACCCTATAAAATCTTGACTTCAGTGACGGTTAAACACGTGTGACGCATATCGGATGATTTCATTTTGGCCTGTTGCAACAATTGTCCGTTTTTCAGGGAACACAAAAAAGATACAATATCAAAAATACATATCTGAAAAGAATGTGTTTTAAACTAAGGAGGCTTCCATTTAGATGCACTTTATTGATTTTGTTGGTACAGTACTGTATTTTCAACAGAAATATTTTAAATCAGAACGATATGATTCTGAAAATATCACTTGCCAAAAGAGACGGCACGTGGACTGTAATACAGCACATACTTTTAAATCCGGTACGTATTGTAGCAGTATATTAAATTCCCTGTTCAACCCAACAGCAAAATGAAATCAAAATGTTACCCATGCACAGAACTGTAAAAAATAATGTGATATCTTGTAACAATTGTAAGTCACCCTGGATAAGGGCGTCTGCTAAAAAAAAATTAATAATAAGATGGGCTTTGTATCAGAAAACTGGTGACAGAGTCAGAAATCACGTGTGATGGGTAAGTGCATTAATTTGTTACATTATTTATATATATATATATATATATATATATATATATATATATATATATATATATATATATATATATATAATGGGGATTGATTTTATTCTTAATACAAGGGAGGTAAAACACGACTGACGTGTATCTGGGTAATGGATATCCGAGTGCTGACTGTATTTATAAATTCAATCTCAAATATAAATATATTTGTCTCAGGTCTGATTTATTTATTTATTGTAATGGGTCATTTTTGTTGTATTTGTATTAGCTTCGGTATTTGTTATAACCTTGCTTAAAAACAACCTAACTATAAAGCAATTTAGTCAAATGGCAATAGTTTGAAACATTGAATAAATGGTCTGTGGCAATGTGTCCCGCCCCTGTGTGCATTTGTGTGTTATATGTTGCGTGTGGTGTGTTAATGTTGGTGTATTGTAGTTGGCACACAGGATATAATGTGGGTGATGGGCATGAGTGTTTAAAATGTATAATTGTATTTAGGTACGGGGACTGCACTCATGTGCATTTAAAGTATTTAATAGTATGTGAGCATGGGGTTGCACAAATTAGTTCACGTGCTGGGATTCAAGTGAATAATTAATTAGTAATTGAATCCCGGCACAACAGTATATACAGATGCACGTTCATTAAACGCACTGAGCGCTGCAGCGTCTCAGTTTCAGTTCCAGTACTGCCTGTCTGTGTGTTTCTTTCTGGCCTGACGTCACCCCGACAGCCAGCCTGTTCACATGGTGTCACATAAAAAAAAATGGTATTCTTATTTTTCCTATTTGGTCAAAGAATCTTGCCAGGGCTACTTCCAGCAGATCTCAGTCTCAAAGAATTGCTTGGTACAGCTTTTAGTTATGGAAGAATGTTGCACAAGGTTACATCACAAACGTGATTTTCACTTCACAAGTCTTGTAAGCATAAGGTACTGTCTCTTACCTATGGTCTCAACTACAGCATTTTTAAGGGATAATGCATCTTGACCCCCTCTAAAACAAAGCAAAAACAATATTCCAAAGAGTTGTTTTATTTATTTCAATCATTAGCGCATTACAGATAACCTGGTGGAGGATTACTTCATGTATTGAAGGTTTTATTATTATTTTTTTATTCATTTACTTTTAGTGTGTGATGCCAGAAACAGGTTTTTTTCTGTTAAAAGGATATGATCTCTTTGGATGTTGGTTCCATCCAGTTATAAAATTGGATGAAAGCTCAACCCAGCTGGGAATGAGATGTCACATTTCAGTTGAATTTGACAGGTAAATCTATAAATGGGGAGACAAGCACGGGAAGTGTTATAGTGGTGTTAAAATGTCTGTGATCCATGGTGTCGATGTTGTGCAATGATGGGATTTTACATCAGGAAAGCTTCTAATTAATGTTGAATGTTTAAGTAATTGTTTACTGGTGCTTTGTTTTGAGTTTATACTATATTTAATCCCATACTGCTAGAGCCTTTGAAGGCTTTTTTCTCTGTAAACTCAACAGTGATCTTCCAAAAGCCCTGTTGACATTTAAACCTTGAAGCTGGAGTCTGATTTCAATTGGCAACTTTATTTCTACCATTTACATGTTCTATATTGTTTCCTTGATCCATATATATATATATATATATATATATATATATATATATATATATATATATATATATATATATATATGCTTAACCTTCTGGTAGGTGTTTTATTAACATGGGTTTGGGAAGTTCAAACTCGTTAAATCCTGCTGTTAATTTGTAACTGAAAGCCATGTTTTGTTGTCCTATCATTTGCAAACAGACACCCAGAGGCAGTAATCCTACGAACAGAGTAGCTGACATATGGATTGAGTTGGACAAGTTTGAGTTATCAAATGCTTTGCAAGAGAAGGACTGCATGTGGTTTTTCCAGTTAACAAATGCCCTGAAGGAACTTCATAATCCGGGCTAAGTCTCTCTCTCTGACTACTAATTTAGCTAGGCTCACAACTTTTAATTAACCACCCTTCCGAATGACCCATGACCAACGCAATGGGGGCCATTAATCATTTAATTAGTGTGTATCAACATTCAGTAAGCCAGTTATTTAGTGATTTTTATACAGATTCTCAGAAGAGGAAGTGACTCGTTCAAAGATATTTAGCTAAAGGAAAAATAGCTTCTTTGCTATGAATTGTAACTCGGCAGGGAAAATGTGTATTTACTCGAATGTGGAACATATGAATTTACCCACAGAGACTAAAAGACATGCTTGACATGCTTCCTTTCCAGATTCAGCACAGGCTGCATTGGTATAACATTTACATGTACTTCAATCAAAAACAAAGTACTGTCAATGAAATTCACATCAGTGGGTTCCTGTTTGTAAACAATTCACTGGACAGGAGCAATGTCTGTGCATGCTTAGGGTTAGGTTTGTTCTTGAGTATTTAGTTGGACGGTTTTGATCAGTAAACCCTCTCTGTCTCAATGAGAGCCATCCTGGAGAAGGTGAGGCATTCTTACATTCAGATCATTGTAGCCAATCAGGGCACATTACCGTTAATTTATTATGAAGTAACTACATGAATCCAGCCCAACCAGAGTGCATACTTTGGTTCCGGCCCTCATTTGTTTTATGTCACTTGCACTTCTCTACTGTTCCTCCACCATACATAAACGTGGGATGCTTTATTGCTTGATATGCACTGACATAAACCCCTGTTGTCATTGGTTGTGGTTTACAGAAACAAAAATAAAATCATTTGTCATGGAATAATCAGCAAGGGTCGATCATTTAGATTGAAATCTAAGGCTGTCTGGTACCCTGTTCATAAATTCAGGTATTGTTGGTGGTCAAGCAATTGCAGTGGGGCAGCTAGTCAGTAGACACTGAGATCAAAAAAATGAATGCATTTCTGTAACCCAGCCCCCTCTATTGTTCATACTGCTAGCTCCTTTAATTAGAGGAAAATGATCAATGCGTACCTGAAAAACATGTCCCAAGTATGATTAAACTGCCATTTCACTGGACTCTCGATTACTCACAAAAGACAAGTGGGCTGAATATGACCTTTAAATAGCTTATCTGTTCCTGTTAATGTATATAGTAATAAGCACAAAGGTATGTATGTAATTATGTATGTATGTATGTTTGCATGTTACCACACAATATTATGTCGAGTTGGTTTTGACCGTAATGTACAAGTGACGTAGCCATGAGTTCATTGCTAGCTTAAAACTAACAAGAGACATTTTTGTGTGGTAACATACATACATACATACATACAGGTAGTGGACAATAAAATGGAAACACCTGGGTAAATGAGTGACACTAAGTATATTGAAAGTAAGGGCTTCCACACAGGTGTGGCTCATGCGTTAATTAAGCAAATAACATCCCAGCATGCTTAGGGTCATGTATAAAAATGCTGGACAGGCCTGGTTGCCTATAAAAACGGTCTGCCGAGAAATTAAATTCCAATTTATTTTTTCTTCAGAATAGTTTTTGTTTCGTGATCACGACACAACCTCACGAAAAAATCATTCTTCTTTCGTCCAAGTACTTCTTTCGTGAGAAGAATTGTTTGTTCATGAGAGTGTCGGGAAAATATTTTTAAAGATAAAATAAAAATATTGACAATGATTGGGTATGTATAGGGTTTATCGTATTTTAACATAAAATAAACTTTATTATACTGCATTTGTATTTTTAGCAGCATTAGCAATAAAAAGTATGTCTGCGAGCATAAGAGAAACTATATATTTTTTAAATCCCACAATATCGCTATATGGATATAATTATCGATATCGAACAATATATAGGTAGTGGACAAAAAAATGGAAACACCAATGTAAAGTCACTTTATAGGGCGTTGGGCCACTACGGTATCCCGCTCTGTGGAGTTCTCGGCGGACCGTTTTTTATGAAACTGGCTGCTCGCGCTCCAGGTTGAAATTTGCAGTCAATTGATCTGCAGTTGCTCCCCTGTTTTGCCTTGCACTTTGAATTAATGCATGGATATCACGATCCTGGAGTATGCACTTCCGCCCTTTGCTGATGATGTCTTTCCCTTGGAGTTCCATGCCGACATCACCTTAGAAACTGTTGCTCGTGAAACATCAGCAAGTTGAACTGTCTTGGTCACTGAAGCCCCTGCCAAACGCGCCCCAACAATCACCCCTCTTTCAAAGTCACTGAGGTCTCCTCTTGCAGCCATGCTAGCCATAATTATAGGCAACCAGGATTTTTATACATGACTCTAAGCATGCTCGGATGTTATTTGGTTACTTAACGCCTTCCATCACACTTGTGTGGAAGCCCTTACTTTCAATATACTTGGTGTCCCTCATTTACCCAGGTGTTTCCATTTTTTTTGTCCATTACCTGTACTTTACCTTTCTTTTTCCTTTGTTTTTTTGTTTCTTCCACCATGGTGAAGTGGGGCTGAACCTACTGATTTATTTAGCTAATAATGCTACGAAGGCACAGTTAGAAAAGACACAGACACAGACTTATGAATCTGATGACACCTTTAGTAACTGCTGAGATATTTAACTTGTTTTTTTGTACAATCAGGGTTGACAGGTGCCAGAGAAGGTGTAAAAAGAGTGATCAAACTAGTTAAATAGGAGAAAAACTTGAATTGCTATTTACCTCTGATATACAACACTGTTCTAATAGGAAAAAGTATATCGCCTGTCATTTGTTTTACCCCAGATTGCATCTCTGTTTAAAATGTGTCAGTTTACAATTGTGTTGCTGTCTTTTATATCTAATTATATCACTGACCCCATTTAAATGGCTGCCTTTAAAATGATTATTTAATGCATCACAATCATAGTAAAAGGAAAATCTAATTCCAGCAGTGAGATACACAACTCACAAAGGCCATGTATAACAAGAAGAGATAATTAAAATGTGAAATTCTATTACAAAATGTTGTATTCTTCATGTAAATTGAAAAAGTACAATACAACAGGCAGTGTTCCTAAACCATAATGGAAACTGTATGCCATTCGAGTAATAATATGTCAAAGAATCATCATTTGTCCATTACTGTGTGTAAGGAGTCAGTATACATCTTCTTAATATGCCTTCCAAAACACAGTGCTCTATTTTAATGATAAACAGCATATTACTTTCTTCTGTTTTACTTATTTTAAAATTGTTTTTTACGTACGTATATTTGTAATTAATAAACATATTTCATAAATATGTATAGTTTATTTATACATCCTTATTATGCGGATGATAATCAAACTACCTTGTTTGGCTAACATTGTTTTTCATCATATTTCAATATTTTGTTTGCATATATTGAGAAACAATGAAACATTAATCTATGCATTTATCAGGACGTGCTAATCCTTTGGTCTCATCTGGCAACTGACCATTTTGTTCAATGTGGCACGGTGAAGCAAAATCATCCCAGACATTTTCCCCTTCCTATGAAAGTGCAAAAGACAATAAGGACATCCAGTTTAAATTGCTATCCATAGGATTACTGTACCAAGACACACATTTTACTTTGCACATGGTGATACAACCTAGTACTACTGGTGTTGGAATAAACATTTGGAGAACAACTAATCAAAGCTGATATTGATCAACTCAACCAAATCTTCATTTTAAGGTATGCTAAGTTCTGTAATTGATTTTAAGACATTATTCAATCATATATTATATCCTTCCACTTGTAGAACATTAGGACAACATGAATATCTTCCACTGTCAGAACAGTCCATATCAGGAATGCGTGCAGTATCTACCAGAGAGGAGCTAAAATCACAGTTGTAATCAATTGGAATGAAAATATTTGCATCATCCCTGGTCCTCTCATAGCAACCTTCAAAAGCACTTTTATATAACAATATTCTTTCAGAAACATAATTTGAAATCAGTCTGTAATTCTACAAATGAAGTGATCTTTTTCATGCTCTTGTAATAATTCCTTCTTGTAAGCAATCACATACATAATCCTCAATCTTCCACTGGGAGAATTTAAGCCCTTTCAGATAGCTCTCTTGTTCTTGTGACGCACAGGCCTTTCACTGCCTTGTGTAATCACAGTAGGTTTCAACAACAGGTTATATAACCAGTTAAATTGATCAGGAATCATATTGTATTCTCTGTTCATACTGTAAAGGAACAAAAAAATGTGTCCCTGTTCTATGGCAACATTTCATCACATTTTCTAGAGGGATGATACTATGTTTAGGGACTGACATCCTACAGTATGTTTCAAACACACTTTCAGCCCACATACATTTCTTTATCAGTGTATATTTATTTGGGTGCTCGGGTGTTTGTTACTAGGAAAGCTTGTGATTCTCAAAACTTGTGAACTTGTTGGATCGATTTATGTATAGTGGTGGAAAGAAACACTCATAAAACTAAACTAAAATACTGAAAACTCTGAATTTCAGATATATGAGCATAATCACCTGCAATTGATTTTCGTTGAATTTTTAATGTATGTTAACAAGAACACATATATTCCAGTCAACGCCTGTCTTGTCTTTGTTGGGTTCTTTATGTAGAACAACAGACAGCGTGCTAGCAGGTGGAGCAGCAGCAGGCTTTGGCTTTGTCACAGCAGTGGCAGCTGAGGCACCAGCAGCAAGTACTGGCAATGATACAACACTAAGGTAAGCAAAGGAAACAATATGAGACAAATGTTGACCTGTTCTGTTGTAGATGTAAAAGCAAATCATCTGGGCATGTGAGTCTCACAAAACGTCTTTTACCATGCTAACAGGCTCACATGAATTAAAATGATCTGTGATTTTAATAAGCCCTGCCTAATTAACTGGGATAGAAGTGGATCTCTTTGTGAAGGTGGAAACAGATGGAACAGGACTTGATGGAAGGCTCATGATGTATGCTCATTGCTATGTGTCCTGCTGAAACGGCAAGGCCCTTACTTAGCAATTAACCAGTAACATCTGATATTCTTACAGCTATAGTCGGGATTGAGGAATCCAGTGCTTTTTTTTTTCATCTATTAGTAATAATGAATACACATTTAGCTTTCAGACAACTGAATATTCTGTTTCTTATATACTATATTTTTATGCTGTTCTGTGTGTATTATAAAGGTGTAGTTTCACATAAATATTCTAATATTGTAGATATGTTTGTGCTTGTCAAAAAAACACACAAGAAAGGTCAGACGATATGGATTCTTTATTTGTAATGTCAGAGAAGTCAAGATCTCTCTCTAGCTACAAGAAAATTATCCTTGTAAATATCACATGAGGTGTACCTTGTTGCCCTTTAGTATGACCTTAGTTGGGAGCCAAATTAGCAATGCCAGCTTTCAGTATATAGAAAATTGCAATAACTGTAAAACACAGTAAGCATGTCAAATGAGATATGATCCAAACAGACAGACATAGAGCCAGAGATAAGTACATTGTTGATCAACAGGCTCTACAAATGTAAGGCTAATGAAGGCTCCATTGTAAGCTATGCTTTACTTTCTGACTTACTGAGTTTGACTGTGCTGAGTAGTATTTAAGAACGGTTTATTGAGATCAAACTACTGAAGTGGTCACTAGTAATAGCATCATATAAACATTAGAAAAAAAATAATAAAATAAATATGCCAACTAATTTTAGGGGAAAATATATATCTTTGCAAAGTACATCTAAACAGATACGGTAACTAAGAAACTAAAGTTTATTATGACAACCTCAACACAGGCTCTGGACAAATATTATATATCCTGGATTAAACAATTAAGTATACTTTCCTACTGTCACAATATTGAGGAAGTCGATGTTTTTTGTCCTAGATTGCAGAACAACATGGGGTGATTTAATCAACTTCTTATCTCACCAAGGATAATACCCTAATTCCTGGATTTTATAAACACTTTCCCTCCTGTACCCAGCAAAGATAAGGCAGTTCCACATTGACAATACAATCATTCCATGAAACAAAAATCACAATTTCACAAAAAAAACCCAAAAAAAACAACAACCATGAACTCTTTTTTCAGACTTCATTCAACCTGTTCAAATTAAAAAAAATGTTTTGCTGCAAGTACATTGACGTATCCATAGAAACTGCATAACGCCCCAGAGAAGAAAACTAATCTCAAATGGTCAATAAAATATCACATTGGAATTTAAACTAATGGATGTATAGATTGTTTTAGAGGGTCACAAACCACTGAGCACCCCTGGTTCCTACCAATTAATTTGAAATTAGTCTGAACATCTCTACTATACTCTGGTGCAACTTTTCCCATTTTGTTTTTTAGCTGACTTCAGACAAAAAAAAAAAGTCACAGCCTAGCAGTTGCTGCATTACATCACGCGTCTGGCAGAAATCAATGATAGCACTTCTCCAGTTCATTGAACATGCCCGTCCCAAGGACCCAGAGGAAGTTAGTTCTTGACAGTGAAGGAGCGTTTTAACGTAAACATTATTTATGTCAGCTTGCAGCATGTGGTAAAAATTACAACAGTCAACTGATGTTGGTAATATATAAAAAAACATAATGTGGCATGAGCCAAACTGATGATCTAATTTTTTATTGACATGTTTATACTCTTGGTACACTCCCTGTGACATCATTTTGACAAGTCTGACCAAAAAGGTGACTGGAAATAGACAGACTATAACTTTTGTTTTTGTACCCTTACCAAATTATAGCATATTTTCTGTTATAAAAGTAAAGAAATCAGGCAGTACTAACAATATAAACCAGTACTGACAGCTCCTTGTGTGCTAGTAGCCATACCAGCAGACAAATTAGATTGCAAGATCAGACAGGACCCACTAATTCCATATTCTTAATCTAGTATGACATTGATTAAAAGCTCACTAGTAATTCTGGTTTACAATTAGTTTAAGCCTCGAAATATCTTAAGAAGACCAATAGAATCGTTTTATGGCTGGCCAGATGAGCATTTACTAGGAAGCAGACTCTCTTAAATGGTGGCCATAGTAGAATTGGGGATGGCCAAAACCAAACAGAGCAGATTAGAGTTGTAAATCCAAATCATTGCTAATCAGATCCCTGACCCTTTCCTTTACATACTGCCCTTGTTACATGGAAAAGGTATTTAAACCTAATTACCTTTCCTGGATCAGTTCCCTGGCGCACAGATTTAATTAACATACAAGTGCTGCCACTAGGGTACCAGCAATGGTAGCCCTAGTGTCAGATTTAATAAACAAAACTATAAATTAAAGTTTACCACACAAGGCGAGTGCTAGTCTCACTAAAAGAGACGTCCCGCTCCAGGAACCTATTACACTACGAAATCCTCTCTGGGATCAACATCCCCTAAACTAACCTACTGCTGTTGCTCCCGAAGTCTCGCTGTCCCAGCAACTCGGGTCTTTACGACAGTCCTGGCTGGGCAGATCCTTCACAGGCACCGTCTTGCAGTTGAAGAGTTCCATAGTAGTTATCCTGCGGAGAGGACTCTCTCCTTGATGTAAACAAAGGGCCCATCTGTGTAGCATGGCGGTGCAGTTGCCTTGAACTGTGGCACAGACAATTTTTAAGCTGTGCGCAGCTTCCCCGGGGGCCCCCCCCCCCAACCAACCAACCAATCCGGACCTCCTGATCATCTCAAATGGTTGCCTAGCAACACATCTCAGCTACACACATCCACGCAAGAACTAGTGACAGGGTCCTGTTACAGTCACACACATTTTTACATATATCTGGAGAACTGTATATCCAAGTGTGTTGATGAAACTTGCTGAGGACATTCCTTAGGACTGGGATTTTTCTGTCTGTCAGTCTATCTTTACGACAGTGTCATACTTACATTTATACATCTACAGAAGTGCTTTTCCACTGTGTGTCATTGGGCTATATGGAGTCTGCATGTCACATTTACATTTTACATACATCTAGAGAAATGATTCTCCAGTTACGATGAAAACTGAAGGACATTCTTTAGAACAAGTTATTGGAGTTCACAATCTGGGTTATACAAAAGTACCATATCTGTCCACAAATTTTTACATAGCTAGTTGAATGATGAAACCGGATTGTATTTTGTGTGCATATAGTGGGTGAAGATCACATTGATCTATTTTTTCCTGTTACCTGTATGTCTATTTTGAATGTACTGTCTGCGGCGGGGGATCAATGACACTGACATGCCCTTTCTAGCTTATAGCTATTTCATGACCAAGGCAATCTAGCTGGAGCATTTTAACATAATTCCCCCTCAGCATGATAAATCACGTACCATATGTGGTCAGTAGACTATTAGTTTAGGAGTCTGGCCGAATTTCTATCCTAGCACAAAATGGCATGTAAGGGTTTGAAAGAAAACCAACTGAGTTACCTGACTTGCAAGGTTGTATCTCAATTCAGGATATTTTTTAACTGACTCCTGTATTACCTTTGTTACACATATGTTAATTTGGTAAGTCCTTGGGTCTATTAAACTATTTCTGCAGCTCAGGGAACATAAAAGTATAAAAACATGCAAATCTAAAAGAAAAAAACAGAGAGCTGTTGTGGTAGACCTATATTTTGCAACATGCTGTGAATTGGATGCTGCAGGGCATTTAAGGGATGTGGTAGGACATGTCTGCCAATGTCTCACCCACTTTATTCTGGAAATCCCCTTATAAATTAACTTGGCTTTTCACATATGGCAAGGCAAATTATCATATAGAGATATCTGAAATTCTACCGTAAGATATCTTGAAAATAGAGATATCTGTAAATCATGTGCAGATATCTTTAAAATTAATTTGAGAGATCAGTAAATAAACTATGTTTAAGATATCTTAATTTCATTTTGAGATAAATCAAATAGATTTACAAATATCTTTAAATAATGTTTTGCTAGCATGGCATGCCAAACTGTCATTTAGAGATCTCAAAATGCCCCACATGTCGACCTGTTCCTATCCAGTTTTAAATAAATTTAGCATAACAGAGGCAGAAGTGTTAAAGGGACTAGGAGCTCTTAAAATAAACAAATCCCCTGGGCCGGATGAGATCCTCCCAATAGCACTCAATGAAATGAAAGTAGTTATTTACAAACCACTAACCAAGATCATGCAACAGTCTCTTGACACAGGGGTTGTACCGACAGACTGGAAAATTTGCAAATGTAATACCGATCCACAAAAAGGGAGACAAAACCGAACCAGGTAACTACAGACCAATAAGCCTGACTTCTATTATATGTAAACTTATGGAAACTATAATAAGATCCAAAATGGAAAATTACCTATATGGCAACAATATCCTGGGAGACAGTCAGCATGGTTTTAGGAAAGGGAGATCGTGTCTAACTAACCGGCTTGATTTTTTTGAGGATGCAACCTCGACAATGGATAATTGCAAAGCATACAACATGGTTTATTTAGATTTACAGAAAGCTTTTGACAAAGTCCTGCATAAAAGATTAATTCTCAAACTGAACACAGTAGGAATTCAAGGAAATGCATGCACATGGATTAGGGAGTGGTTAACATGTAGAAAACAGAAAGTACTGATTAGAGGAGAAACCTCAAAATGGAGCGAGGTAACCAGTGGTGTACCACGGGGATCAGTATTAGGTCCTCTGCTGTTCCTAATCTACATTAATGATTTAGATTCTGGTATATTAAGCAAACTTGTTAAATTTGCAGATGACACAAAAATAGGAGGAGTGGAAAACACTGTTGCAGCAGCAAAGGTCATTCAAAATGATCTAGACAGCATTCAGAACTGGGCAGACACATGGCAAATGACATTTAAATAGAGAAAAGTGTAAAGTACTGCACACAGGCAATAAAAATGTGCATTATAAATATCATATGGGGGATACTGAAATTGAAGAAGGGATCTATCAAAAAGACCTAGGAGTTTATGTTGACTCAGAAATGTCTTCATCTAGACAATGTGGAGAAGTTATAAAAAAAGCCAACAAGATGCTTGGTTATATTATTATTATTATTATTATTATTATTATTATTATTATTATTATTATTTATTTCTTAGCAGACACCCTTATCCAGGGCGACTTACAATTGGTACAAGATATCACATTATTTTTACATACAATTACCCATTTATACAGTTGGGTTTTTACTGGAGCAATCTAGGTAAAGTACCTTGCTCAAGGGCACAGCAGCAGTGTCCCTCACCTGGGATTGAACCCACGACCCTTCGGTCAAGAGTCCAGCACCCTAACCACTACTCTACACTTTGTGAGAAGTGTTGAATTTAAATCAAGGGAAGTAATGTTAAAACTTTACAATGCATTAGTAAGACCTTGCCTAGAATATTGTGTTCAGTTCTGGTCACCTCGTTACAAAAAGGATATTGCTGCTGTAGAAAGAGTGCAAAGAAGAGCAACCAGAATTATCCCGGGTTTAAAAGGCATGTCGTATGCAGACAGGCTAAAAGAGTTGAATCTATTCAGTCTTGAACAAAGAAGACTACACAGCGATCTGATTCAAGCATTCAAAATCCTAAAAGGTATAGACAATGTCGACCCAGGGGACTTTTTGACATGAAAAAAGAAACAAGGACCAGGGGTCACAAATGGAGATTAGATAAAGGGGCATTCAGAACAGAAAATAGAAGGCACTTTTTTACACAGAGAATTGTGAGGGTATGGAACCAACTCCCCAGTAATGTTGTTGAAGCTGACACCCTGGGATCCTCCAAGAAGCTGCTTGATGAGATTCTGGGATCAATAAGCTACTAACAACCAGAGATATCTATAAATTAATTTGAACTATATCTAAATGATAATATGGCTTGCCATATTTCTCGTGTCAATACAATAGTCCTGCCTGTGCTTTACCAAGGTTATAATTGTGCTTTTTTACACTAATAACCTGTCATCTCACAGCAAACATTTTTTGAACACTTTTTAAAACAACTCTTTTTTTCAGTCCCACTCTTACAGTTGAAAACCATATAATGAAACCATTCCTTAACTGGTTTGTCTTATAGATGGTATTTTCTAAAAGTGCCAACCAAGGCTTTTGATACATTTTCCAGAGAAAAGAGAGGCATGCTGTTGAAACCTTCCCAGGAACAGGCCTGTAACAAAACAAATTAAATTTGAATCCATCATAGTCAGCTAAATTATAGACTTAACTAACAGACAGGAGGCCCTATTTTACTGGTTTAAACAGTGATAGATCTAATTAATGTGACGATTTAAATTATACAAGACTCTCCCTAGCTTTTTTACATGTATGCACTTTTAGATATGTTGGTTTCCATACACAAATGGCAGCTGTGTTTAGATCTGCTGCTGTATAGATCATTTGAATTGGAACCTCAATTGAATTATGATAATAATAATAATAATAATAATAATAATAATAATAATAATAATAATAATAATAATAATAATTATTATTATTATTAGATTGCTTTATATCTTATTACTTTAAATACAATTCACTAATTTGTCCATTAAACCTAATCTTGAATTTTTAGTTCGGTGAAAGCAAATATCAGGTGGGGTGCAGCTCATTTAAAGCATATCACAATGAAAATTATTTTTTGACAAGTGGACATATTTTGTTCAGTTGTGAGTGGCATTTTTTTAACAGCTAATCTAAAGGATCTAATCCGACAGGGTTAGCTGCATATTTAGGTCACGGGTACTTGGATAGGGAATTGGTTTTACTCTTTCAGTTGCAGAATGTGGTAGCCCTATTTGGTTCTTGTTGAAATGATCTGTTGACAGTACCGCAATTTCATTTTCCCCCGTACAGTGCCCATTTACACTCTGGATTTCCATTCCAATCCTATTTACTCTTAGCTAGCAGCCACAATGTATGCATACAGCTCTGGATGATCTACAAATTTGCCTGCAAAGTTATAAATGTCAACTTAATGAATTGGAGCTGAAGGGAAACAATAAGCAGCTATGTCAGTCTGCTTGTACAACACAGGACAATTTGCAGAGGGAAGCAGTCGGCTGTATCAGTGACATGGTATAAACCCAGGAGACTGTTTAGAGTTAAATGAAAATACTCCAATACTTTTTAGCTGTTAGCTTGCAGACCTTTTACTCCAGAATGATGTATTGCTGCGCAAGACAGAGCTGGAGATCAGACTGGCTCTGCCAATAGACATGCTCGAAGTACAAGTTGGTATGAATTTAGACGTGGTAAACAAATACTCAAGAAACTTTTTTGATGATTTCTGGTTTCTGTTCCTTCAACATCCTGTATCCCTGAAGCAAATTTTGAAAGGATGAGAATAAGAATAAGAAGAGCATAAGAATGCACCTTCTTCACTACATTATGCATCAGTTGGCAGACTGAAAACATACAGATTCCAAAAATGCTGGGTTTCTGTAGGGTCAGAATACAAGTTATCGATTTGTCAGCTGAAAAAGCCTCTTTGAACATCCTTAACTCAAGGAGTATCTACAGACAAACTGAACACATCCACAGCATCCACAATATATAAACAGACCATACTTTCCTCAGGATGCTCCTGGGAATTCCATTTAAATATTC
The DNA here is from genome assembly GCA_030684275.1 of Acipenser oxyrinchus oxyrinchus. NCBI lineage: Eukaryota > Metazoa > Chordata > Actinopteri > Acipenseriformes > Acipenseridae > Acipenser > Acipenser oxyrinchus. The sequence continues at coordinate 55,056,501 of CM060248.1, read as the reverse complement.
CATTTATCTAATTTTATGAATTGTTAATGTAACTATCTGCTTCTCATTCTCTCAAATAATTACATATTTAAATGCATTCAGCCCTGATGTTTATCTAGTAAACCCAATCTAAAAAGGCATGTGTAAGAGACAGAGAGGGATTGTAGTTGAAAACAGACAGTTGCAGTGGGTGGTGTGCAGGAGAATATAAACAAACACAGTGTACATAATAACAAAATCCAAAAAAGGCAAAAACAAAACATAGTTCAAAAACAGCTAAGAAATAAAAGGTAGCCAAGCTCGGGCCGCTACACAGGGAGGTCCCATACCAGGAACATTCTTCCTGATTTCCATAACATGAGAGGAGATGTTAAAACTTCATGCTGATTTGAACTTGGCTCTCGCCAAGATAAGCACCAACTAAGACGTAGCTTCACAGTAAACTAATGTGATCCATATGTAACTCCATCCATTTGCGCTTCCTTCCATATGATGATGTAGATATCCTTCTGTCTGGTGTTGATGGCTGAAGTGTAATGCTGGCTCCAGGGATCAGCTTATTGCCTCCCTAGCGCATCAGCACACACAACGGCTGCGATGCTGGCTCCGGGGATCAACCATAGTGCGGTCTCCCCAGCGCATCAGCATGACAACCGTCTGGATTGAGCTAAGTAGGGTACATCTCTGGGGTCTTCAAGTGGGCACCTTCCATCCTCGGTGTTTCGTCGACTAGCCCACGACATCTCAAGAGGGCTCGACGGTGATTCTGGTGTCCCAGCATCACCCCCCTCCGTCCCCCACTCAACTCAGCCCAGCTTACTTACCTGTACATCAGCGTTTCTTTCTTTCTATTGTGCTTGAGATCCCCAGCCAGAATCTTTCCGTCTCAACCACAGCCAATTGCTGCTCCTCTCTGCTGCTTCAGATAAGTTCTTCACTGTGCGACGCAACTCTTGGCCATTGAATCCGACATCTCTGAGAAACCGGGTTGTAGAGTGTGCCACAAATCCACTGGGTAAACCCAGACTCTCCATCCTCGCTGTTCCGCTTCAGTGGCTAGTTGAGCATACCGCAGTTTCTTCCTCTCGTACGCCTCATCTACAGCATCCTCCCATGGCACTGTTAACTCTACCAGGTGAACAAGGCGTGCTGATCCAGACCACAAGACAATATCTGGTCAAAGGTTAGTGGTGGCAATCTCGGGTGGAAAAATAAGCCATTGACCAACATCTGCCAGCATTTTCCAGTCTCTAGCAGCTTCCAGTTGTCCTGGGCGAGGATTGGTTATAACACCTTTTCTTGGTGGTTGCTCTCCTGGGCGGAGGAATGTTGTCTTTTGTGTGTAATGTTTTGATGGAACAGGTGGCAACTGATTGGTTATGTTATGCTTGTCTTCCAATGCTAAGGCCAAACATCGCAGCACCTGGTCATGGCGCCAAGTAAACCGTCCTTGGCTAAGAGCCACCTTGCATCCTGTCAAAATGTGCCTTAATGTTGCAGGTGATGAACACAACGGACATGAGGGTTCCTCTCCTACCCAGAGGTTTAGGTTCTGTGGTGATGGGAGAACATCATATGTTGACCTTATAAGGAAACTGATCCTGCTCTGTTCCATTGACCATAGGTCTTGCCAGCCAAGCTTGCGTTGCTCCACACTCTCCCATCTCATCCATTCTCCCTGCTTGCCCTGGGAAATGGCCTTTATACACCTCATCCTCTCCTCCTGCTTTTGCACCTCGTTGACTACCAGCTTCCTCTGTTGAGCTGGGGCTGCCTTGTGCCATGTAGGAGGAGCTGAACTGAGACCGCCCCCCTCATCCATGCTGAACTTGCCCCATGATATCACCAATTCGAAGGGCAGCCTTTGCATCCTCCACAGCTTTCTTTGCCGCCCACTTTCTTCCAGTTTTCAACACAGGTGCTGCCTCCCTTACGCATTTGTCGCGTGACTCTACTAATGTCATTTCCAGTCGGACCTTGGCACACTTAAACTCCTCAGTTAGAGCGGAGACAGGTAGCTGCAGTATTCCTTTACCATAAAGTCCCACTCTGCTGAGGCAGCGTGGAACTCCCAACCATTTCCTGATGTGTGAACTGATTAAAGCTTCCAGCTTGTCAACTGTTGTCAAAGAAACCTCGTACACAGTCAGTGGCCACAGCAACCTTGGCAGTAGACCAAACTGAAAGCACCAGAGTTTTAGTTTGCCTGGCAAAGCGCTGCTGTCTATGCTCTTCAACCCTTCCACAGCTTGTTGTCTAACTTCTCCCACACGAACTGTGTCCTTTAGATCCCCGTCGTACCATCTCCCAAGGCTCTTCACTGGCTTCTCAGACACTGTTGGTATTGCCTCACCATTAATGAAGAACTTTTTATCTACTACTTTACCTTTAATTATAGAGATGCTCCTTGATTTAGTGGGCTTGAATTGCATTCGCGCCCATTCAATGTTATTGGTTAATTTGCCCAATAACCGATTAGTGCAGGCTACTGTTGTAGTCATGGTTGTCATGTCATCCATGTATGCTCGAATTGGTGGTAGTTGCATTCCAGAAGCCAAGCGCTCTCCTCCCACTACCCATTTTGATGCCCTAATGATTACTTTCATTGCCATGCTAAAAGCCAGTGGAGAAATGGTGTATCCTGCCATTATTCTAACTTCTTGGCATTGCCATGTAGTGCTGAATTCTGAAGTTGAAAAACTAAATTGTAAATCTCCAAAGTAGGCTTTCACTAGATTTGTTATTGTCATCGGTACACTGAAAAAATCAAATGCTGACCAAACATTTCATGTGGCACTGAACCATATGCATTAGCCAAATCCAGGAATGTCACATGGAGCTCCTTCCTCTCCTTTTTAGCTGATTGAATTTGTGCCAGATCACATTGATGTGTTCTAAGCATCCTGGGAAACCTGGAATGCCCCCTTTTTGTATTGAAGTGTCAATGAAGCAGTTCTTTAGTAGGTAAGTTGACAATCTCTGAGCAATAATGCTGAAGAAAATCTTGCCTTCTACGTTTAATAGGGAAATAGGGTGAAACTGACTGATGCTTGTAGAATCTTTTTCTTTAGGTATAAAGACTCCACCTGCTCTGCGCCATGCTCTTGGTACAACCTGTTTTTCCCATGCTACTTTCATCAATTTCCACAGGATTCGTAGAACTCCTGAAGCACTCTTGTACACTCTGTACGGAACTCCATTAGGCCCTGGAGATGATGAAGCCCTTGCTTTTTTCACAGCTCGCGCTACTTCTTTCCACTTAGGTGCACAGTCCTCCATTTGGTATTCTGGTGGATTGATAGGTGGGATGTCTGACAGAATTGACATAGGCTCCTGCCTTTTTGAATCTGTATGTGTTTCCTCCAAATATCTCTCCAGCTCAAACTTAGATGCTTTTAGTGTGCCATTCTTCTCACTGGTGAATAACTTCTTTACAAATTTGAATGGGTCTTTATAAAAGTTAGTTCTCGCACGCTCCTTCTTTTTGTAGCGTTTCCGTAGGTGCTCAGCTCTGCGCAATGTTGCAAGCTTATCTTTTATGATCCTTTGTCAGAGATTGAGTCTCTCCTGACTTTCTTCTGCTCTTCTTCATTGCTTCCTCAGCTGTCACCTTTCTCTAACTAAGCGTTCAACCTCCTGCTGCCGTCTAGACTTTCCAGGAATAGTTTGTACTTTTTCCTTCCTTTTTTCAACTCCAAACCGCTCGCTTCCATATGCGTAGATGATGTCCTCAAATGTATCCAGTTTCTTTTCAACTGTTCCACTTAACCTTTCCAATGCAAAGCAGAGATCTGTGTTTACTGTGTCCCATGCAGTTTTCTCACAAGCTCTTGGCCATTTAACTCCAGGCTTGTGCCCGTTGAGGTTCTTTTCTCTCTTACGCTGGTTTGTCTGACCGGGTTCACAAGGATCATTAGGTTCATCACTAACTGTGTCCATGCAAGTCCTCCTCACATCTATGACAGGGTGCTGATATCCTGCGAACTGTGGTTTGCTTCCTGTCGCTGGATTTCATTCGACTGACTTGACTGACTTAGTAAGAAGTACTGATCAATGCGAGGCCCTTGTCCCTTCTCCCTCAAGCATTTCATTCTCCCTTGATGAATCTTCAAACCCCTGACCGTTGTCGCCTTGCTCCAGCCGCAGACACAAACCTGGAGTTCCATGTCTTTGCTAACTGCAGATCTTGAACTAGACTTTTGTGAAGTACTCTCCATACTCATATCCGTTTCCGTTCCTAAGTCCTTAACCGTGTTGTCCAACGTTGAGTCATCTTCCGCCCCCGCTCTCGCAGACTCTAGGGGTATTTTTCTCTTTAATTTCTTAGAAGCCTTGGGCGGGTGTCTCCAGCATCCTGTAAACACAGAGCTGGATACTGCTGACAAGGGTAGCTAACCCTTGCCAGCCCCAATGGGGTCTCTTTCCTCCAGTCAGCTGTCTCTCTAAGCTGTCACAAGGTCTTTCCCTTGTTGCCAGCTGCACTATTCACAGCAGTCACTGGACGTATCCAGATCTTCATGATTTCCATTACATGAGAGTAGATGTTGAAACTTCATGCTGATTTGAACTTGGCTCTCGCCAAGATAAGCACCAACTAAGACGTAGCTTCACAGTAAACTAATGTGATCCATATGTGCCTCCATCCATTTGCGCTTCCTTCCATATAAATAAACTGTGGTGGGATTAAAATTCCTCTAAACGAATCTACATACACATGGCAGTTATCTCGATATACACACATGATAACCTGCAGCTCACCCTGGTTGGACACACAGTCGTGACTGATCTCGATCCACCAGAACCCAGGTTCTTTTGGCTGTTCACCCTGGATATACATACAGTCATGAGGCATTCAGCTTGTAGCAAAGCACAGAACAAATGGAGAACAAAGGACTGGCTTTCCAGACCCTTTTTAAAGGCAGGTGATCAATTATGCAACTGACACCTGGCCACCTGCTGCACATTCAGTTTCATTTAGGCAAGCTGGGAGGTCTAACCTCCCAGCCCTACCATCCAGCACACACTTTGTTTTTACAAAAGTTATACATTTTATTTACAAACCCAACCAAACTACATTTTATTTATAAACCCTACACAAATATATAATTTTACAGGGGCAGGCCTCAGCCCTGCCGCAGCATGCTAACAACGAGGCCATACAGCAATAATGAAACAGCAACAGAATTTACATAGAAATTGCCAAACAAAAGAGTATAATCCTTAACGAATTAGGTAAGAGAAGATTATGTGTTTAGAATGAAGTGTGTAAAAAACGTATTAGTCGAAAAGATTTACATGAAACAATTAATTAATTAGTACAGTAGTTGCTGAGGTGTAACAAATATGTTTTTTAAAATGATTGAACTGATATTTATGTGATGATGCGATTCTCATAAACATTGACAAATGTATTTTTATTTACAGTACTTGCAGTCTCTCCCACAGTATCTTGCTGCCATTTTGGTGACTGCTTTTGCATCACCATTGCGAGGGCTGTTAGTACCTCTAACAAGCAGGCTTCCCTCTGTCTCGTGTGTGGTACTGACTGAGTGGTTTTGCCAGTACATCCCTGTACATTGCTACCCACGGTAACTGGAAACTGGTGGACTTGTACCGTACCGGTACCGAGGTCACAGACCCACTGCATTCCCAACCCGATACCATACCGTACTGAACCAGGCCCGGAGTTACCACACCGGTACTGTACCTCTGCTGTGCTTGTACCGACCTGGTGCTAAAGTCACCGCACGGGTACCGAACCGACCCGGTACCGTTCCAGTTCCTACCTGCTACTTTAACTGTACCCGGTACTACAGTCACTGAAATGACCCAGTACCGTCCCGACCCAGTGCTACAGTCACCGAACCGACCCGGTACTGTCCCGGTTCCGACCTGCTACCGACCGGTGCTTATGCCCCCGGTCCGGTACCAAACAGCTCTTGTTCGGGTCTTGACCTGCCCGGTTGCGGTCTATAAGCAGATTGAGGCAGCACCTGTACATCTGTATAAACTTCTTGCATCATGCCAGGGTTTTATCCCTGCGAGACATGCAAGACCAATGTGCCTGTTGAGGACAAGCACGACAGATGCTCTTCCTGCCTGGGGCCAGAGCACACCAGGGAGGCACTGGCGGACCGACGTTTCTGTGAATTGTGTGCATCTTTCTTCAAGCGCATGCTGTAGAAACGTCTCTCACTCCTGCACAGCACTCTTCCCCATCACCCTCTGGTAGAGAGGTGGCTGCGTCCTTCCCTCTTGGCTCTGTACCAAGGGAAATCGGTAAACCCTGGAAATTAGCCCACGCAGGAAGCTGTCTTCACAGTCTTCCTCATCTTCCTCTGCCTCTCCTTCTCCTCCCCTGAGGAAGAAGAAGAAGAGTTGCCATTCCAAGAGATCGTCAGACTCGGAGCAGATGGAAAAGCTCTGGGCAGCTGTTTCCCACCAAGGAGCGGTGCTCTCAGAAGCATGAACGTTTGGCACCGCCTGTCCCCTTGGGGCCCCAGGGGGTTATGAGTGCAGATTGACAACAGGAGACCATGCTGTCCATAAGAGTAGCTGGTGTTCCCATTTGAGGACCTGGAGTCAGACAGCACATCCCTGTCGGCAGAGCTTCTACCGCTAATCAAGAGGGCTACTGCAGTCTTGCAAGTGCCCTGGCCTACACAAGGTGAGACAAGGCAGTCCATCTTTGATGATCAGCCTATGTAGCCATATGATCCCAGTCATCCTGGGATCATATGGCTACAGCTCCTGCTGTTTCCTGGTCAATGGAGACACTATATAGGGTGCACAATGCGGAGAAGCAGGGCCTGGCCCAATTTCCACCAGTGGCAGCTTCAATTGCCGCGTTGGTCCAGGCGCCTAATTTAGCACTCCTGTCCAAGGACGCTATCTGCCCCAACAAGCAGTGCCGAGTCTCTGAGTTGATCCTCAACCGTGCCTATTCATCCAGGGTGTTCGCTGTACAGCTGGTCAACTATAATAGTATTCTGGTAGCTTACCAGTCCTATTTGTTTAGGTCCCTGTCTGACAGTCACAGACCCTCATCAGAACAGCTGGATGAGCTGCGCCTGGTTAACAAGAACCTGCTCCGTGTATCAAAACTGAACAGGCAAGCTGTAGGCAGGAACCTAGCTGCACATAAGCCCAAGGCCTAAGGCCCCAGCAGCCTAAAGACCGGTACAGCCGACTGCACCTGCTGCCAGAGGTGGTGTTCAGAACCGGCCCGCAGCTGCTCGCCGCAGAGGCTTAGGCCAAGCCACAAGCCCTAGGAGTTTGCTGCCACAGCCCCAGGGCCCATTTTCAGGGAGTCATCTGGAGTATTAGCGTCAGTGCATCACGGACATCTGGATGCTTACTACCGTTCAAATCGGCTACTTTCTGCAGTTTAAGCACGGTCCCCCTCCCTTTCGGGGCATGACTCCAACATCAGTTAGGACCCGTAAGATGCGCGGAGGTGGCTATTCGCAGGAAGGGTTCTATTCCAGGTACTTCCTAGTCCCCAAGCGGTATGGTGGCCTCAGGTTCAAAATATTGATGATGCAACAGCTGTTGCATTCAACCAGGCCAGGCGACTGGTTCACCATGGTGGACCTCAAAGACACATATTTCCACATCCCCATAAAACCAGCGTACAGGAAGTACCTGCGGTTCGCCTTCAGGGAACAGTGTACAAGTTCCTTGTCTTACCATTTGGCATCACTCTAGCTCCCCGTGCCTTCTCGAAGTACATGGAAGCTATCCTGGCCCCATTGAGACTCAAAGGCATCAGAGTGTTCAATTATCTGGATGACTGGTTCATTTGTGTCCAGTCTACAGAACAGGCAGAGGCCCACACAGAACTTGTCACCAGCCACCTTCAACGGTTGGGCCTAACAGGGAATCATGTAAAGAGCCAGCTCATGCCTTCTTAGACAGCCTTCTATCTAGAAGTGCAGTGAGTGTGGACGGCAGAGTGCAGAGAATAGCCGCCTGTTTAGAGCTCTTTCAGCTCAACAGAGCACTCACGGTAGTGACATTCCAGAGACTTCTGGGGTTGATGGCAGCAGCTTCCCAGACCAATCCATTGAGTCTCCTGTGCATGCTCCCTCTGCAGGCCTAGTTCAGAGGCACAGTTTTTCAGCCTGCGTTGAACCTCGATCGCTTATTGACAGTGTCTCGTCACTGTCTAAAGGCGCTGTCTTGGTGGAAACAGCCTGCCCACAAAGTGCTCCTAGTAGCCTCTTATTTATTGGCCCAGGAGACTCTGGTTTTCAACTCTGATGCAACTCCTGAGCAGCCAGCTGTGGAGACTACCCAAGCGCTGTGACCTGCTCAGACAGGCACAAGGGTCTTTATGGCATCCTAACCCATTGAGCAGCACTGGGTCTGGTTATTGACACCCTACAAAATGCCAGAGCAGCATCTACATGTTCCCAGTATGGTTACAAGTGGGGCGTCTTTCAGACGTGCTGCCTGGCACATGGGTTTAACCCCACTACCTGTCCCATGTCAGTTGTACTGCCATTTTTGCAGGACCTTCAGTTGTACTGCCATTTTTGCAGGACCTTCCTGGCGGGGCAATTTTCGAAAGGGACTCGGCAGCTCCGGCCGCCTATGAAGGACATTGTTCCTCACTGGAGGCTAAATGAGGTGCTTCAGGCACTCATGAAGCCTCCATTTGAGCCCATGCATTCAGCTCAGCTGAAATATTTCTTGTTTAAAGCGACATTTTTTGCTATCACCTTTGCAAAGCAGGTGAGTGAGAGAGATGCATTCTCCATTGCAAAAGTCTGCTTAATTTTTTCAGGACAAAGGGTAAGCTCCGTACCAAACCTGCTTTTTTGCCTAAGACGACCTCGGCATTCCATGTCAACCAGTCTGTGGAATTGGAGACTTTCCTCTCCTTTCCAGTCTGACAGAGAGTGGCAGTCCCATACGCACTGCTCAGTGCGGGCCCTGGTGTACTACGTTGACAGGAAGAAAAGTTGTAGACAGTCCAAACTATTTTTTGTCTACTATGGGGCTAAATCCCATGGTCAAGCCCTGTCTAAGGATAGTATGGATAGTAGACACAGTCAGGACTGCCTATGAGCTGGCCAACTTGCCCCCTCCAGAAAAAGATGGTGATTTTTTTAATACATTGATTCAACTTTGCTGGAGCCAATTGTGTTGCAATAATGTGATTATGAGAGATGCAATCCTAATGTTTTATTGCCTGGCAGGAAAATACATGGATTTATGGTGCTTGCCTTGCTGTCTTCATTGCAATTTCAGATTACAGATAATATTTCAGAGATGCTATATAGCAATTCATCCCTATGTATTGGATATGGTTACAGGGTGTAGTGTGATGAAATAAACTTACTATACTTCAACAAAATATAACTTTCAGTTCCAGATCAGTTGTCCATTCTTCATTTATTTATTTTTTGAGAAAATAAATTTACATGGTGTTGCGGTTGTAATAAGAGTTAGCAGGTTCCTGCTCTGAATGGTACCATAAATACTGCACAGAGGTTCAATATCTTGACACCTACAACTACTATTTAAGCCACTTACAAGACTGATAACTTGTGGTGACAAGAACTGAAACTGATGTGGAAGACAATCAAAATAACAGTAAAAATAAAAATCACAGTGTAACTTCTAAACTCGGATTCAATATCTTTCACTCCTGTCAGGTAATTGCTAAATGTTTTAGACATAGTCAGTTTACTGTCTACAAAACAACACTCTCCTGCTAAAATAAATACTAACCAGCTCACAGATGAACACATATGTTGCTACAGTGATATGTCTGGCAGCCCAGCTCTGAAGTACATTTGCATGGGTGGGGGTCTTCTGTCTATAGCAGGTTTTCCGTTTTAGATTTTTTGGGGGAACTGTGAAAAATGTCTTTATGTTACTACATGTACTGGGGCATGAAACCATTTTATTTGTACTTTTATAATGCACAACTAGGTGGTGAATGTCATTTTCATTACTATTCAGGCTCACTGATTGCGCTCTTCAGTACCTAAATGTGTGTTGACTGCATCGTTGTCTTGTACCGACCTGGTGATAAAGTCACCGCACGGGTATATCCACTTGTAATTTTGCTGAAGTGAAGTAGCGACATGCCATTATTTTTTAATAATATAGATGATACACACCTAACAGAGAGATATGAAAAACAAATGGCATTGGCAGTGGGGTGAAGAAAGTGATTTGCTAAATAGGCCATAGGGACAGTGAGAAATAAAAGCTGATGTTCCTGGACAGTGTTTTTGCATTGTTGTGTGTAAATGCTCTCTGACGTATGGAAGCAATGGCAAAAAGGTATTTCGTAATCACCAAACTAAAGATGAACAACATATGAAATTATTCACAGCACAACTAACTAAATAATCAAAAAAACATTCCAGGACTTCCAGTGGCTTCCACCCAAGATGGCGGCTTAGTTTGAGAGCTCCCACACTCATCGCCCGATTTATTAAAAAATATACTTATTATTTCAGTGAAGGGCACGTTTTGCTACTAGCATTACACAATGGAGACACCAGAGAAAAGGGATTCGTCAGCCATGGAGCCGAATACTCATTCCACAACTATGAAAGCCAAGAGTAAAAAAGCCAGAAAGCAGCTACTTACCTTTGAGGGCGCAGCACGGAACGCGACTGAGCCCAGCCGTGAGGATCCACGGGGCCAGACGCTGCCCTGGCTAACAGAGTCCCAGCTTCATTCGCTGAGAGATTTTATTGTGGAATGCATCAGGGAGTGTATAAAAAGTGAAATCACTGCTGAGATTAAAACAGTTTGTACCGAAATTAAGTCCATCCAGTCTCGGCTGCAGCAAACCGAGGAGAAGATTTCCGTTACTTTCTCCACTGTTGACAAGCAGAATAAGCGCGTAGATATTCTCCAGGCTGCCCAACGCCAAAACCGGGCTAGCATTAAAGAATCTGAAACGGAGATTGCCTTGCTTAAATCTCGTCTGGCTGAGTTAGAGGATAGAAACCGCCGATCGAATTTGCGGATCGTGGGCTTGCCAGAGGGTACCGAGGAGGGGGACCCTATTGACTTCCTGCAAAAATCCCTACCTATGTGTCTGCCATCTTTGACCGGGCCTATTGAAATTGAGAGGGCCCATCGCATCTATGATGGATCTAGCACTCGCAGAGACAGGCCTCGCACCTTCATTTTTAAATTACTTCACTATACTGATCGGCAGCTCATTCTTAGGGCTGCCAGAAATGTAGCTACACCACCCCGGCTAGACGGAAGCTCTCTACTTTTCTTCCATGATTACTCCGCCTTTACTGCCCAGCAAAGAAAATGTTTCGCCCCAGTTCAGAAATCTCTCAGGCAGCTTGGAGTCCAGAACTTCTTGTTGTACCCGGCAAAACTGAAGATCATTCACAACGGCCAACCCAGTATGTTTGACTCGGCGAAGGAAGCGGAAAGATTCGTCTTGGGATTATCTAATACTCAATCTATGGATTAAATCTGCTGCGTTATGTCAAACACCAGAAATGTTGTTTTTTTTTTGTTTTTTTCTTCTCTCGCTTTTGGAAAACACTACTGCTCTAATATGGTTAACTGAACCCTACAGCACAGGATCTGTTTAATCGGGACTGTATGTAAGTTACATCCACATGGAAGTGTATGTTGGGGTGTAATTGTTTTTGTATTACAGTACATCTATCTATATATCGGGATGGGGTTACTTATGCACTATTATTTAATTTAATTGTATTGCAATACAGACACCCTGATTTACTTTTCTATGTTGTATTAACCTGTTATATATTTCTACCTTCCTGAAGTGCATTATGTTTTGGGTTTTTGGGTGTGGGTTTTGCATCTTGGTTCGAAACCACGGAAGCTAATATTTTTTGTTTTTGTTCTGGCAATGAGGGTCACGGCGGCGCTATGAGCTGCTGTTTCTCTCAGCTAGTCAGTTTTGCAAAAATAGTTCTGTGTTTGTTTTTGTATATCAGATTGCATTTATTATGCAATCGCTTGGGAGCACATTGTTATACCAGTGTGGGGCTATTTAAAACATTTTTTACTTTTGTTTTATTTGATCTGTCCGATGCTAATTCCAGGATATGTTTACTTCTTTCATTGCTGTCTGTTAATTATGCAATCTCTGTTATACACGCTCAGTACACATGGGACGAGTGGCCCCTTACTGCCTATTTTAAACCTCCATAATGGCTAATTATAATTGTATGTCCTGGAACGTGCGTGGTCTAAACTCACCCATTAAAAGAGCCAAATGTTTAGATTTTTTACATCGTAAAAACGTTACAATTGCATTAATTCAGGAGACCCATCTCAAATCTGTCAATAGATTTCAAAATAAACACTCTAAAGTAATTGCTCACTTCTGCGCCTTGAATAAAACATAAGGGGTACTGATTGTGGTTAACAGAAAGATAAATATTTCCATTAATAGTTCAAGCAATTATACTGAAGGCTGTTTCTGTCAAGTAATAGCAACACTTAACAGTGTTAAACTGTGCTTAGCATCAGTTTATGCACCCAATGTTTTCAATCCTCGATTTTTTGAGAACATCGGGCTTAAGCTATCAGCACTGCCAGATTGTGCACTTATTGTTGGGGGGTTTAATTTGACTTTCAACCCAACTCTTGATACTTCATCACAGGGCACTGCCCTATCTCTTACCCCTGACTCTAAATACTTTCAAAACTTTGCACAAGACTTAAATGTACATGTTGCTTGGCGTCTGAGAAACAATGGTGTTAAAGATTTCACATTCTTGTCGCATAGACACAAAATATACTCTTGCATCGACTACATTTTTATCTCCCCAATTATTATGCATAATATTATTTCCACAGATATATTGCCAATTCTTAGTTCTGATCATGCTCCGGTTTTGTATTCATTTGACTTGGTCCCAGGAATTAAGCGTGCTAAACACTGGCGTTTGAACTCATTTCTACTTCAGAATGAAGCTTTCTTAAAACATCTTACAGAGAGTTTGAGAGATTTCCTAGAAATCAACTCTAATACTGCAAACAACCCACATTCATTATGGGAGGTTACTAAATGCTTTATTAGGGGCTGCTGTACAGCCTTTTCTTTTAACTTGAATAAAACACGAAACAAAGACATTCTCCAGCTAGAAACTACTATTTCACAGTTAGAAAAAGAACAGAAGTGTAACTTCTTAAAAAGTAAAGCAAAACAGTTACCCACCTTAAAGACTGAATTCAAAAATCTTACTAGTAGCAGAGCAGAATTCCTGGTACACAAGACAAGACAGCTCTATTATGAGCACGCAGAGCGACCAAGCAGATTACTTGCATTGCGATTAAAACAATCCGAACACTTGGCTTCTATTGAGGCAATCGGGGACAGCAATAATGTTGTACTTTTTAAACCAGAGCAGATTTGCAAAGTCTTTCAAGATTTTTATTGTCAATTTTACACCTCTGAAGCTGGTGCAGACTTGGCAAAAATTGAGGATTTTTTAAACCAATTGGAATTGCCTCAATTAACTGCTGAACAGGCGGAGCACTTGGATGCTCCTTTAACGTTGCAAGAATTAGAGGCAGCAGCTCGATCCATGCAGAAGCGAAAGTCCCCTGGGTTGGATGGCATTCCACCTCAGTTATTGCTGGCAGTATGGGATCAAGTTGGTTCATTAGTACTCCATTCTATAAATGTTTCATTGCAAACTGGCTCTTTCCATAGAGATCAGAAATCGGCTTTGATTTCGTTGCTTGTTAAAAAAGGAAAGGACCCTTTAGACTGTGCCATCTACAGGCCCCTTTCACTTTTAAATTGTTTGCAAAAGCTCTTTCTAGGCAGTTGGAAAAATATAGTGTAACCTAATACATCATGATCAGACTGGGTTTTTAAAGAGCCGTCTTGCTTCAGACAACATACAGCGTCTTTTTCATATTATAGACCAAGCCCCCCATCAACCCGCCTCTTGTGCTGTATTTTCTCTGGATGCCGAGAAGGCATTTGATCACCTGGAATGGAACTATCTGTGGACAGTTCTAGAACGCTTTGGCTTCGGCCATTCTTTTATCAGTATGATCCACCCTTTATACAGCAATCCTACTGCATGTGTGCATGCCGGGTCAATGTTATCCCCTCAGTTTGCACTCGGCAGAGGTACCCGACAGGGCTGCCCATTGTCACCATTATTATTTGTCCTTTCCTTACAACCATTGGCGCAAGCTATTAGACAAAGTAACAATATAGCTCCCATTACTGTACAGGGCTCCAAACACCATATATCACCTATGCTGATGACATTTTATTGTTTCTATCTGATATTTCTAATTCAGTCCCCAATGCATTGCATTTAATTGATCATTTTGGTAAACTCTCTGGATATAAAATAAACTGGTCTAAATCTGTTTATATACCTTTGAATCGTATCGCCACAACAACCCCTCTTCCACCTCATATCTCTATTCGGCCGCAGCTCACAGGCTTTACATATTTGGGCATTAAGATATCCCCTAATTTCCAGCAGATTTGTAAAGAAAATATGCCTGAAGTTCTAAATAAAATCAAAACAGATTTGACTAGATGGTCTCCATGACAGGTTTCATTACATGGTAGGATTTCTGTTATAAAAATGAATATACTTCCTCGTATTAATTTCCTATTTTCTATGATCCCCATTTCATTACCACAAAAGTACCTTGAACAAATAAATTCTATTATAACTGGTTTTATTTGGAAGGATAGGCGACCAAGGATTCGGTTGACTACTTTGCAGCGCCCTAAAACATTGGACTGCCTGGCAGTACCCAATTTTAAATATTACTACTGGGCTTTTCAGCTAAGGGTATTTAAAACGTGGTTGGATTCAGGGTCTACAGCTTCTTGGCGACCAATTGAGGAAGCCTTAGTTAAGCCAATCAGACTCCAGGATCTTCTATTTTCCACCCCTAAGGACAGGGCTATTTCTCTTCGAATGGGTCCAATCATTGCAAACTCATTAGATATTTGGAAGAAAGTTAACCGATTTCTTGGCAGCCCCCCAAAACTTCATAAGCTTTCACCTATATGGAACAATCCCTTTTTACTGACAGGCTTGCAGCCTTTTACTTATCCACCCTGGTCCTCCAGACATATTCATATTCTTAGTGATATCTTTGATGATAATGGTCTTTGCATGTTCCAGGACCTTAAGGATAATTATTATTATTATTATTTAGCAGACACCTTTATCCAAGGCGACTTACAGAGACTAGGGTGCGTGAACTATGCATCAGCTGCAGAGTCACTTACAATTACATCTCACCCGAAAGACGGAGCACAAGGAGGTTAAGTGACTTGCTCAGGGTCACACAATGAGTCAGTGGCTGAGGTGGGATTTGAACCAGGGACCTCCTGGTTACAAGCCCTTTTCTTTAACCACTGGACCACATAGCCTCACTGTGATAATCACTCGCTCCCTGGTTTTACCTATTTCATGTACCTCAGACTCTGCTCAGCCCTTTCGCGCCTATGGGGTGTCATTGGACTCTATGTTACCTATCCACCCTGTGACTAATATATTTGCTTCAACAGTCACCTCAAGAGGCTTAGTTTCTTCTTTATATCACTTTTTTCTTTCTTTTAAAAATAGCTCCCTTCCAGTTACCTTAATATGGGATAAAGAGCTTGATAAACTGGGCGGTAGTCCTGATTGGGAAGCAGTATGGGACAACGTCTTTTCGTCCTCAAAAAATCTAGCACACCAGCTAAATCACTTTAAACTAGCACATAGAATATATGCTACACCATACCAATGATTCCAGATGAAGATCGTTTCAGGTCCTCTCTGCCATAAATGCACTCAGGGTGTGGTCGGAACGTATCTACATATGTTCTGGGAATGTCCTGAAATTGAATGCTTATGGAAATATGTGACCACTGTGCTTTCTGACGTGATTGGTGTGAAAGTGCCACTGAGTCCCCGACTGCTCCTTCTCTGCGATGACTCCCAAATGAATATTAGCCTTCAGACACGACGGCT
Organism: Acipenser oxyrinchus oxyrinchus; assembly: GCA_030684275.1. Classification (NCBI taxonomy): domain Eukaryota; kingdom Metazoa; phylum Chordata; class Actinopteri; order Acipenseriformes; family Acipenseridae; genus Acipenser; species Acipenser oxyrinchus. Next base: position 55,040,545 of record CM060248.1, on the reverse strand, counting down.
CTTGTTGGCAGGACTAACAGCAGCTAAAAAGTCAATCCTACGAGGTTGGGTGGAGACAGAGGTACCCTTAGATCGTGTCTGGTTGCACTCATTTGCAGATATTGTGTTGGTGGAGAGAAGTACAGCTAGATTACATCATGCCAGTGCAAAAACTGTAAAGGCATGGACAGATGCCTTTTCTTATCTCAGAGGTTTATTTTAATTAGGCCCTACCCCCTCGCCCTTTTTCTCTCTGTCATTGTTTTACTTGTTTTAGAGCTCCCAATTGTTAGTCTGTATTCATGTGTACTATGCCCAATTATTTTACTTTCTTGTTATGGAAAACAAATAAAAAACAATTGTTAAAAAAAACAAAAACAAAAAAAAACATTCCAGGTGTTGAGCCAACCACAGGGAGGATGAGATTGAGCTGATTAAGTTATTAATCTCAAGTTAATGTGTGCGTTTAGTGAACACTGTTTGCTGTTTATTGTTAACCCCTATCCGGTCCTATGTCGGACCAGGTCCAACATTACAATTTTTCAATTCCGGTTAGATGTCGGATAGCATCAAAAAGATGTCAAGCACAGGTCTCTAGTCGTTTTTTCTCCGGAAAAAGCCGAGAAAAGCTTTCAATGGCCAAGTAAGCCTGACAGAAGCTGAGAGAAGCTGACAAAAAAAGGAGGGGGATCTGAGCAATACGCATAGTCTCTTCACCACAACAGACATAAACAAAGAAGATAGCTGCTTCCGCATCCAGCGCTCAAAGAATATCACAGACATTTGCCAAGTTTTTTGCAACGTTATAGTAATAAAATAATGACTTGGATAGCATTATTGAGGAGTTTGGTGATAAAACGAGTGATCAGGAGATGATTTATCAGTATGCACTACTATGAAGAGATATGTGATAAATACAGCGAACAAGGGGTGGGGCAGGGCTGGATATATGCAGTGCCTATAACTATAATTTACTGTTTTATGTTCATTGAATAAAAAAAAGTTTGTATTTCACTTGATGCCCACTGACACCCTGCAATTAATTGCTATTCGCAGATTGAGCAGCATCGTCAAAGTCTGTTCAGGAAATGCGCATTTGCTCAAAGCACATTTCGCAATTTGGTTATATAATTTTACTCAAAGAATGAAGAAGCTTTGTGCTTTGCTTGTTTGATATTTTCCATTTTGCAATTTGAGCAACATAATTTGCTCAAAGACAGAAATAGCTGTTTCTTCCTTTCTGTTCGGTCATTACTTCTTTGATATTTTCCATTTGCAAAGGCAGAAATAACTTTAATTTCAGTCTTTGATAATCTGTAATGCTCAAATCGCGAAATGGTTATTTTTTTCGGTCATTGACCAATTCCTGACTCGGGGTGTAACACACACACACATATATATATATATATATATATATATATATATACTGTATATATATATATATATATATATATATATATATATATATATATATATATATATATATATATATATATATATATATATATATATATATATATATATATATATATATATATATATATATATATATATATATATATTCATGCATGTTTTAAAAAACCTGTTAAAAAAGCTTTATATTGAAAAGCTGTAATGGTATCTCGTCTCAGCTAATCTCCTCCTTCCTCTGGTATAGCTAGCTTTTCTAGTGTCACTTGTATTTGCTTTGCATTTGTAATGTAGAAATGCCAACTACTAAAATGTCAAAATATTTGAATAGCAAAAATGTCAAACCTTAAAAAAATACCTTTGGTAAAGATTTTGTGCTAGAGGTACTGTTTTGTGAATTGAGCTTATTGTGTGAGATTTAAAAAATAAATCTTTACATTTCTGAAAAATGAATATTCTGATATCTGTTAAATGCTTAGATTTCAAACATAATATAATTCACAGAACAGGAGCGAGGGCTGCGTGGAGAAAGAACCTCGGAAATTGATAATAGGAGAGAAGTGCTTTGTGACTTAGGGATGAGTACGGGGATTCCCCTTTACCAGCGGTGAGCTGCACTCGAGGAGGTAAGACCAAACCGATCAGCTTATATATATAAGCTCAAACAGCCAGCTGCCTAACGTTTCGATATGTTGTCCATATCTTTCTCAAGGGAGCATGTTATTATTATTATTATTTATTTATTAGCAGACGCCCTTATCCAGGGCCTTACAATTGTTACAAGATCACATTATTTTTTACATATAATTACCCATTTATACAGCTGGGCTTTTACTAGAGAAATCTAGGTAAAGTACTACTCCACTCTTCTGCCCAAGCATGTGTTTGAATCAAAACATTGGAGATATTTATAGGTGTCTGACGGCATGACAACTACTTGTTATTGTTTATCTTCAAATCCATGATTTATTCTTACATGATGTAATGGTGTTCTATATATTGTTATACGCTGGCTCTGAGGATCAGCCTTGATTTGGCCTCCCCAGCGCATCAGCATGCACAACTTTTGAATTAATTGTGTTTATTTATTTATTTAAATGTTATATGTTTTACATAGTCACTTTCTTTTGAGCATATTCTTCATATTCTTATTCCTAGACCCTTTGGGATTGCCCTTTTAGTATATATTGGATGTGCAGAGGACATGTGTAAATTCTGGTGCATGTCAGTAGGTTTACAGAAGAGGTCAGTCTCAATTGAACCTTCTTCAAGTTTTACTATGGTATCTAAAAATTCTATTTATTTTCTTGTCCATTAAAGGTCCACCTTAATATTACTGTGTATTTCATTTGCCATTTTATGAAAGTGGAAAAGCGATTCTTCTCCATGTGTCCAAACCCCAAAAATATCATCTACAAACTGAATGTAAAAGGTTCTCTTTCCGATTTTCTAAGTAATTGTTCTTCCCATTTCCCCATGTATGTACTGGAAAAATGCATTCCTAATTTAGGTCCTATTGCTGTACCATCGTTTTGTTTATAATTCTTATCAACAAATGTAAAATAACTGTTTTCTAAAACTACGCTGATCATGTTCAGCAACTCTGCTGTTGGAATTGATTTATGTAGTCTATTATCTAGTGCTTTTTGACAAGCTTCTAAAGTTTCTTTACAAGGGGCACTTGAGTACAAGAATTTTACATCCATGCAAAATAAAATTGTATTCATCGGAAGGTTGTGCTTTAGTGATTTGAGTCTTTTTAAAAATTATGTTGTATCCTTAACATAGCTTGGTAATTTCTCAACGTGTGACCTAAGTTGTTTTTTCAGCTATTATGTGTGTTGGATTATCAATTGTGCTGACTATCATTCGTATAGGGTGATTTTCTTTGTGCATTTTAGGATTTCCTCTTGCTTGGCCTGTTCTTGCATTATGTGGCTGTATGTATTTTTTAATTCTTTTGATGGGGGATATTAAAGACTAATCTCAGTGCTCAGTGAAGAGAACAAAAAACCCTGCCGTTGGGAGGAAACCTCTGGTCGCCCACTCCAGACATACTAGCAATACTCTGTTGGGCAACGATATATCATGGAGAAGAACAAACACAAGATCCGTTGCAGTGGAAGACCTGTTGATATTGACTGCTGCATCTATACAGACGTTTAATTGTGAAAATGTTGATTTCCATTACCTTTGGCTGCTGAGGTTGCTGCTCAATATTGAATGAATAGGGGGTCGTTTCAGTGCTACAGAGGGAATACCAAATCTTTACTGATCATAGCTGGGGATTTTTTTTTTTTACTTGGATCAAGCTCTGTGATTATAATAAGGAAGATTAAATAGTATTTCTTTCTGAAGTTACATTAAATATTTTGATCTGCAAAATCGATTTATTTATTTTTTAATACCATGTGAGCAGAGCAGAGCATGCCTATTTTGTCTGGAGCGGGGCAGCACAGCGGGAATCACAAGCAGTAGAGAGGAGTGGAAGAAAGATCCGCGGATATTATGAGTGGTGGGCGGAATTTTGTCACCACTCCGCTCCAGTCACATACTCTGGTTTCTGACATTATTGTGCACAGTTTGCTTTTGTTTCTGTAGGTTTCGTTTTCAAATGATATTTGTTTTGTATTTGTTACATAGAAGTGCAAACTTGTAAAATGTAATCACGGCAGTTTAAATAGTAAGAATAAGGTTACCTAGGCTACTCAAAACAAGAAAAACCTTTGGATTCTGGGAGCCAACTGTCCCCAGACCAACACAAATTTTGGCGCAGAGCTCGGCAAGCTTCCACCCCAGCATTTAGAAGCTTTGAGGCACTACCTACAACTAGATATTCACTTCATCAGATGTTTTGCTGTCCATTCATCTTGTGAGTCTCAGATTTGTAAGTATAGAAATTATCAGTTATGTGCACAAAGCTGATAAACCACTGGGGTTTTAGATGTATTTACAATTTGCCATAATAAAAATGTAACTTGTGCAATAGCATAACGGAACTTGTACCTTTCACACTTGATGCTTGTGTTCTGCTGCCCGGTGAAAACAAAACAGCATAACAGCAGTTAGGAAAACAAAATAAATCCCTAACATGGAAAATTCTATATTCTTAAATGTCTTTTCCTTCATTTATTTATTTATTTATTATTTATTTTTTTACTTCGTTTTTATAGTTTTACCTCATGAAGACTAAATGGCAGCTGTGTCATATTTGTTATGTCTCTAAGGTATCCACTATGTTACCACTGTCATTATAGACTACATTAATCTAAACATTATTATGTTTATTTCCTCATTTTAGTAATTTAGATTTGCACATGAATTTTGTTTGTATTGTTTTACAGCTCTCTTTGATATTGGCCTGCTTATTTTTACTTGTCGTTTTGAAATCTGGCTGCTTGACATACACACATTCATCAGATTGTAATTTACTTATGTTTCTATTTTTGTGACTTTTGAATAATACTGACACATACTAATTTAACCAGGACCACAATGCTCTGGAATAGTTCTTATTTAGCGCCCTTCTTAATTTTTTTTTTTTTTTTTAAATCATCACCTTCCTTCCCCTGTGAATGTGTTTCAGCGGAGCAGCTGTTGCTATATTTCCCACTGGGGATGCAGGCATAAGTCATTGTAACATAAGAACAGAAACAGACCCTGCTGTTTCTGGTAAATCATTAAAAAAAGCAAAAACACTTCTGTAGTATTGATGAGTTAGAAAATGGACAAAACAGTAATTTAATGCAACCAGTAGCTATTTCCTACTGATTGCTTCTTCTGCCAATACACTATTATGCTATTCTGAGTAGCAGGATTCCTTTTATCCTTGAGGCGACTCGGTGTGATACAGTGGGGGTTGCAATCATTCTTGGAAACTCCTTGACAGGTGGAGGCTGGAAGGGCTTATGACCACTGCTTGTATTCGTCCCACCATTTATTAAGCCTTTCCCCCAGAATATTACTGTATAACAAGTTAGGGAACAGAACTATGTGGATGAAACAGTTTGTTTTTTTTCAATCACTGTGATGGCTTGGCAGTGTGATGTTTTTTTAGTCAAGTTAAAAGTATAAGCTTTCCCAATTTTTGAAAGCACGGCTCCAACATAAGTATGTTGAAAAAGATGACAAGATAATGGGGTGGTTGCATTTAATTAATATAACTGGAACATCCCAAAAACTGTTGAAATATTAATAGTGAATAATAACATTGCATCTCAATGTACTTGAAAATGTTAAACTGATAATAAAAAAAAGTTTATTGTGGAGAAAGTCCATTTGTTTTTTTAACCTTAAATGCATAAGTGGAAGGTGAGCTGATTGCATTATTCGTTTTCAAAGATGCAAGAGGTCCAGGTCCTTGTGAATACTTGGGGCTTTGACTTGGATTTTGTAGAACCAGGACTTTTAATCCATATCATATCTCAAATATCCTCATGTTTCCCAGAAGTAAAGCAAGGGGAATGTAATTGAAAGGACTGCACAATTACATTCTAAATTATCATCTCCCAACAGTCAAACATTGTGTTAATTCTCCAGCAGAGCGTATAGAGTCTTAGACATTCTAAAGATTTGCAATCAGTGCAATATGTAAAATAATTAAGTTTTCATTTAGTTTATGTATTGCTGAAATTGCAGTATTTATCACATATAATTCTTTATATACCAAATATGCTGCTATTAATATTGTTATTAATGTTTAGACAATAGTGTGATATAAATGTTGGTTACCACCACCATGATTATTACTTAATAAGCAGAAGGTAATGTTTTTGTGACTCCCTTGTTTTAGTTGTGCACTGGTAATTACAAAATACATTAATATGATACTGTAAGTTGTCGCAGTTGTGTAGGCTACTAAGACTTTTTTCTATAAATTCACATACGGTAATACGTCAAAACATAATTTAAAAAGGAATGATCTCGCACTTTTGGAAGACCGCTTTCCAAAGGCAGTCCTAATGGAATTGTGCAAGATGTTGGGTCCTAGGTTGCACAGACCAACCAAACACACACATCTTATTCCTGCACATATTCAAGTTCTTTCTACTATTGGCTTTTTGGCCACTGATCGCTTTCAAAAGCAGGTCAGGGACATAACTGGTATTTCACAAGCCTCTTTTAATGCATTGATGCCAGGGGTTTCGGACTTGATCATTTCACCCTGTCATCGATAATTTAAATTTCCCAACAAAGAAGAACAGCAGAGTGTAGTAAAAAGGAATTTTCATTAAATTGCTGGGCTCCCCAATACAATTGGTTCTATATACTTTACTCATGTAGCAATTAAAGCACCAAGAGTGAATACATGTAGTTTCTTGAACAGAAAACAGTACCATTCAATTAATGTGCAGGATATCTCTGGTGCCTGTCATCGTCTACTAAATGTTCTGGCTAAATGGCCAGGTGGAACCCACAATAAATGTATTCTTCAAAACAGCAGTGCAGGCACTCACCTAGAAAACAGAGCAGTGACAGATGATTACATTTACCATATATAGCTAAATAGACGCTTTTTAAATGCAAATTTCCACGTGCAAAAAACTTTAGTGACATTGAGATTTATTAACACCTGTTACATAGAAATGTGTGTATGACTGTGTGACGGGATAGCGTATTTATTTACAAATACAGAAACACCAAAACAAAACACCACCGCACAGCATTGTATCCTTCAACATCACTAATTCTAACAACACTCGATGTTATATACCTGAGCCTAATTAATCATTTATCATGTATTCAATTTACTACTCCAGCCACATTCCTATGTGTTGTTACAGGGAGGCATTTAACCCCCTCCCTGCCACCCATTATTTCCCACACACTACACCGGCAGTGCTTCCGCTCTGCCACAGAGTGCCTTACATAAGATTGATAAATCAGGTTTAAATTATCCATGCAACAATTCTAAACTTTACCAAGCCATTTATTCAAACACGAATGATACATATAGGCCCTGGCCACTCACTTTAAGTTAACATTCCCACATTAAGATACATAACCAGGTGGCTCTTTCCTATCCTGAGGCATTTACTGTCCCTTTATGATGCCTTAATGGCTCCAAGCTAGGTCATGCATAACATGACAGTTGCGTGCCCTACTTCACATAAGAATTGCACCAGAGGCTTACTATCAAAAGCTTTTTTAGGTGTCCTTCAGAAGGAGAATTCAAGTTTTTCCAACCTGTTCTATATCATCTGTGTTTTCAGTAAACTGCAGCATCTTATAAGTTTATTTAAACATTATCGAATTGGAAAATTAGCTCAATGCTGATCTCCAATCTTCTCTTACCATATGCACCAGTGGTGTAGCTGGGGGAGGGGAGGGGTTGGGATCTGACCCCCCCCACCAAAATTCATTATTCAACGACGTGGGAAAGAAAAATATGTCAGCCATCTGCGACACTGTAAACCTCAAAAAAGCTGTTTGCTTCGGTATCAGTCAAACACATATCTACTTGTGATTGGGCAGTCTTGTCATTTTTACACCAGATTCAGTCTTTGACTCCTTTGATTGAACAACGTGTGTGCACGCAAGGTTAAAACCGACGTGCGATGAGACGACAAAGTCGAAGATTAATATATTAATGATGGCCTCATCTAATACTAGCATTACGGGAAAAGGAAAAATAATTAAAAATCAGTGATTTTGTCATTTGTCATACTGCCTTTAAATGACAGAAAACTGTTGATGAACTGTCTGACGATAGTCCAGCAAGCGAGTCAGCTGCCAGTACTTCTGCTTCAATTTGTTCAGTATGGGAGCATCAACTTCAGCCTTATGAGAATGATATTGCTCATTTCAGCCACAAACGAGAGTTGCCAAAATCTGAGTCAGGGAAGTTAAGATTTTAGCATCATTGGTTGGACACATTTCCTCGGTTACTTTATTCTCCTGCTTTAGATGGATGCTTTTGCAAGTATTGTGTAGCATTTTCTTTTGAAACTGTGGGAAAGTGTGCCCACCAAAAAACAGGGAGATTAATAAGCAAGCAGTTTTGTGAGTGGAAGCATGCACTTGAGGTTTTTCGTGAACATTTAAAAAAATCATGTGGATTCTAGTTTTAGGACAGAGAGTTTTAAAAGTGTGCTGCAAATTAAAACGGATGATATTGCACAAAAGCTTGACTTAAAAAGGAAAAAACAGGTTGCAGAGAAGAGAAAAAAACAGAAGCGCATAATAGAGACTTTAATACTCTGTGGTCGCCAGGAGTTAGCTTTACGTGGGCATCAAGATTCAGGCCCAGCTGGTATAGAAGAGCCAACTCAAAATGACGGTAACTTTAGAGCCTTGTTCAGATACAGAGTTCGAGGGAGCGATACCATCCTCCTAGACCACTTAAAAACTGCTAGTTTTAATGCTACATATAGCCCTGATATACAGAACGAGCTGCTAAACATAATTGGAGAAATCATAGTTAAAAAGCTGGTCGAAAAATCAATTCAGCTCAATCTTTCGCTGTACTAGCAGATGAAATGAAAGATACATCAGTTAGAGAGCAATTGTCTGTGTGTATTAGGCACTTAGACATGGGTGACAGTGGTCACTATGTGATAAAAAAAGACTTTGTTTCCTTTGTTGACATAGAAAATTTGACTGGGATGGCTATCGCTAATTCTATTGAAAACCAAATGTTGCAAGCTGGCCTTGGCGTTAGTTTTTTACGAGGCCAGGGCTATGATGGTGCCAGTGCAATGCACGGCCACACAAATGGGGCACAGGCAAAGCTCAGAGAAAAGTACAAATATGCATACTATATTAATTGTGTCAGCCACAGTCCCAACATAGTACTTAACATCAATTTTTGTCATGATTCTGCCTTGCGATCTGCATATTTGAGAAACGAAATCCAACACGTTTTACCAGAGCAGAAGAAAAGTCGATTGGTATCACTGTGTGAAAACCAGATGGGTTGACCGTCAGGTGCAATTTTTTACTTTTGTTGAACTCCTGTTTCCAGTCTGCTGAAGTCTGTTGTTTATCGCTGAAACATTTTCGAGTGATTCCTCAGCAAAAGCTGATCAAACCTTTAGTGCCTTTGACAAAGCAGGGTACATATTGACCTTGTGTGTGTGTGAGAAACTGCTTGCAAAAACGTTACCTGTCACAATACCTGCAAAAAATGGTATGTGATTTAACTGAATGTGTATCTGCAGCTGTCTCAGTACTAAAACAAATAGAAGAAATGAGAAGTAACGCAGACCACAAATTTGCAGGAATCTTAAAAAAAACATGTGACAAAGCAGCTGAAAATGGAATTCACTTCAGACATCGCTGAACTGCAAGGGAAAGGAGAGATTTACAAAACACAGAGCAAGTCTTTGTAACCTGAAATTGCATCCTCCCATGCAATGTACATACGTTAACAAGCAACTCTACAGGAATTCTTTCAAACTTGTATCCAGATGTCACACCCACCGTGGCAATATTTGATACTGAAATTTCAATGTGGCAGTCTAAATGGACAGTGTGATAGAAATACAATCAGTTTTGGTTGTAAATCTCCCTCCCGACCTTTATGGCGCTAAGCAGCGAAAGGGGAAGTCTTTGGTCGGACTGGCCTGACAGTTCTTTCCCCGGGCCGGGAAGTCGGTCAGTTTGGAAAAAGGTGAGACCCCGTTGCAGGAACGTATTGACCCGGAAGGGAAATGACATAGCAGCTGCAGACAGTAGAGACAGCTGCACTCGTTTACCAAGGGGTCATGCGTGATAGCATAAAGGGGATGGAGAATCACAAATCTTTTCCTTCGCTTGGTTCAAAGAGACAAGGAACTGGAAGGACCGGGAGACCTAATAAGGACCTAATAAACTGTGAAAAAGAGTTGGTGAGTGTTTTGTTCGTTTTTGTCACTGTTAGTAATTGTCTTTTGTTTTTGTAAATTCACTAGACGGGTAACACGTCTCCGGAGCTGTCGCCTTGGGCCAGCACTACCCGGAACAACAACACCACAGTCACTGTTTAATTGTTATCACCCACAACAAGCACTACTGCACGCACTCGGACTGGTGACCGTGTATTGTATTATTGTGGGGCGGATAACGTGTACTATTATTTGGTCTGCAAACCATTTATTATCGTTTCTTTCCGTACTTTACACATTGGTGTGTTTTGCCGGAGGTTTATTGTTTGGTCGCCAGACTGGGAGTTTACAAATAAAAAGAACCCCTTTTCCAAAACGGATTACAGTTTCCTTCTGTGTGATTATTTCTGCACTGCATCACCTCTGCACCTGTTTCTAATCAGCAGCCACTTTGCCACAACCAGTCATAAGTGCCACGGAGTGCTATAGATGCCCTAAATAACTGTGATAAGAACTACTTTCCAAATATTTTTCAACTACTGCAGATCTTAGCAACACTGCCAGTGACTACTGCTCATGTGGAAAGAAGTTTCTCTCGACTTGCTCGAATTAAAGCCAACATAAGAAATACCATGGGAGAGGCTAGACTGTATGGACTTACCTTGCTTTCTGAGCACAGAGACATTGTTGTTTCACCTGACAAAGTACTCGACAAGTTGGCAGTGAAAAACAGGAGGATGCACTTGGGGATCTAAACATCAGGTAAGGTAGGTTATTTAATTGGTATGTTTGATAACTGCATAGTAGTGGTTCTAAATGTTATTGTGAGGTGAAACATCACAGTTCTTAATAGGGTGATTTCGAGTTCATTGTAAGTTTGGAGTGTAATTAATTTTTACTTACAGAAACATTTTTATAAATTATTATCATTTTTATAAATTATCATTTTTATAAATATATGTGCAAAAATCTCCACTCCGCCCCATGAAACAAATTCCTGGCTATGCCACTGATATGCACAACATTTTTTTTAAAACAGAAACATGGTAGCAACAACTATACAAATTAATTTAAAAAGTCACATACAGTACTTAAATGCATGTTTGCAATTTTTCTTTTTGTTGTTTACTCTTTTGATTTTATGATACTCTCAAATTAACATACTGTATCTTACATACTGAAAGGAGATTGGATTGTCCAAATGGACTTCAATTCCAATTTCCCTTACAGTTTCACCACCTCCCTAATCCTTGTCTCCAATATTTCCCCCACCACTTGTTCCTGGATGCTGCTCTGACATCTTTCTGGTTGTTACTTAACTTGTCTCATCCTTAAGATAAAAGCAATATTATCTCCACAGACTTGATGGTCTGGTCTGGTAAATTGTTTTTCTTTTTGCCAATTTCTCTATACAGTGATATGGGAAATATTATTCACTATACTTTCACTGATGGTGACATTTTTTCTATCCCACAACACTGTCTATCTTCATTGACATGGGGAGATTATTGACATTCCATTTTCACAGGAAACAGGATAAATGCACACCTATGTCAGTGGAGGCCATTGCTTTTCATATCTCAACATTTCTTACTTTCCCGACCTCAAGATTGTTCAAGTCTTTGTGTACTTCATGTATTACGGTGTGTACATGAGTTAGTATGACTCTCTTATTTATATTCTTCTCAACACTCATGGTTGTGGAATTCTGCCTTCTGTTTTAATTTGAAACAGTTTAAGAGCATTGCTATTTAAGACAATGCTAAAGAATATAGGCAGATTTAGAAGAGTTTGGAGAAAAATATTTTCATTGACATTGGTACTCATTAACTACAAACAGCATTCAGAGAAATGCTGTGTAATAATACACACAGTTATTTTGCACAGATTTGTTTTATCAACAAAATGTGTGTGCTGTTACAGTGGAGGCCTCTGATTAGAATAAAGAAAATCCAATAAGCACTATACTGTATATATACTTGCTGTATTCAAAAGGAAATAAATTACACACAAACATGCACAGTAAGCTACATAAATATGTGAGGAACTTGCTCTGTTTCCATGGATATAAAGTCAGTATCGGTATACATTATATAGTCGTATTAAATGTCAAGACAACATCTCAAAGAATAATGTTTTTTAAAAAAAAAGGTATCATCCTTTCAGTCAGGACAATCTTGCGTTAAATAACCACCTTTATTATAATACAAAACCTTAGAGATTTCCAAAAACACCGAACCCGAACAATGGTGCCGCCTGCTAAAAAACAAACAATAAAATAATACATCCATGTGTAGCGCCCCAGACCCGGTCTAACCGTGAGTTGGATATAAGACAGTTGACTACTCCACCTTTACTAGATGTTTTAATTATATAAGGGACATTCAATTTTTACACCGTTAAACATTAATCCCCAACACAGATTCCCTTCAATTAAATGCAAGACATAGACATGAATACAGTTCAAATTGCCCCAATGGAGCTATTTATTTGAATACTATAACTAGAGAAGTTCAAAATGTATATTATGCAATTCAAGCAAAGTAAGCAAACAGTAACAATCCAGATCACTGATTAGATTGATATAGAACTAAGACAACCTAGCACGACACAGTAATTGTACACAATTGATAGTATTCAATATCTGATAATCATACAGAAATGATAACATTCAATAGTAAGGAAAACACCAACTGGGCTTGTGTAATAGTATGCCAAAATATCACAGTACCACAAATAGTATCCAATGATTAACCCTTTAAAACACCAACTAGATTTGTATAAAAACAAAAATGCAAAGTGCAAGCTAAATCTCAAGGTGCAATAAGTGTATACAGATATCACTAGTTTAATAAGTATCAATAATCTAATATATATATATATATATATATATACCAGTGCTCCCTCACTATAACGCGGGTCTCGGGGGACACACACTATGAGCGTTATAACCGAAGAGCATAAAGCACCATGTAATCAACGCTATATTTTTTATAAACAAAAAAAAAGGTAACATTCCCACTCATGGATCATTTTAATTAGCAGTTTTTAAACTATAAATAGCCTGGCTAAACGGTGGTCAGGAGTTCAGTTCGAAGCGACAGTCAAGCAAACCAAGTGCAAGAAGGAGAGCGGGTCAGGCGAGGTGAAGAGGGAATCGGCTCGCCCCAGGTTCGGCTGCCGGAGCGGGGCTGAAGCGTCTCGTCTCCCGGAGAAAGCTGCAGCTCCTCTCGCAGCAAAAAAGTAAATACATTAGGAAAGATAACCACGTAATATTTATTTAGTTATAAAATTAATGCTGATTAAGATGTCTGTGTTATGCCAGAGCAGCTTTTCTTCAGCAGATACTGTATCAAAAGGGAGAGACAGAAACGGAAGTTAGACTGAGAAGTTGTTTACAGTTTGAACAGCAGCAATACTGTATGTATTGTAGAAATATTGCATGAATCACTAGTATAGGGAATAGGGGGACATGCTGTAGGAGCTTTATATCCGAGGCGTTATAATCGAGAGCCTTATAGCGAGGGAGCACTATATATATATATATATATATATAAACACAATCAAGAAACAATGAAAGAAACCATTATAATGAAAAACACTTCCAAGAAAACAGTATAGTGAAAACAGTGATTGGAGCTCACTCAGGCAAAACGTGGCTGTGTAGACCTAGATGGCCTAGTTTCATGCAGTGTTCAATCCTGTTTGCTAGAAATGGCTAATTTATATCATTGTACTGTATAACAAATTGCTAACAATTAAACACTCTTTGGTCAGTTGGGTGAAAGGAGTAAAATAATTCCCCTGGGTCCTGCTATATGCGACATGTTCATCCCAGTCAACAAAAATGATTAGGCAGATGAGCATCGTATCCTCCCCCCCTCCGGACGAGGCTGGGAGTGAGGTGGTTGTGGTTGGGGAGGAGGTGGTAATTTGAAAGCATGGCAAGACTGAGTTTGCAAAATAGGTTTATATACACCTTATAGGTTAATTAGAACTTGCTGGTAATAGGCTTGTAGATTAACCAATGAATGTAGCAGGCACTTAGCAGGTACTGTAGATTTCCTGCCTGAAACCTCACAAGCTTTATATCGTATTATCTGAACATATCTGTGATTGATAGATCACATCTTGCAATCAAATCCAGGGTTCTTCTTTAAAAGAATGCCATGTTCCCAGGACAGCAGACTAAATCTCAGTGTTTTGTCTTAATTGAAAGGACAGCACCTTTGACAGCACGGTAACTCCAAACACAATGCTGGGGCAGAAGCTCTATAAGCTCTATTATAATAATACAAATGGTCATTGCTCTCATTATTAATAATAAAGCAAATTCTACAACCTATGAATTGTTACTATAGCATCTTGCAATTTTCTTATCAGGAAAATATTATTCCAAATTGACTTAAACAAAAGCAACCAGTGGCAGATCATTTATGTTGATTTGAAAAAAAAAACATTTTCTATATTCTTTTGGTAGTTTTTCTGTGTTTTTTTTGTTTTTTGTTAACAGATCCTTTCATTTTTCTTCCAGATGCAATGCTGTTATTTTGAAAGGCAATGAAGCTTGATTTGAGGATTTTTGCGAGCGAATTGTAATCACTTCACAAGGATTTAATTAAAAGTAGACTGAAAAATGCACAAGCTGATAAGCTGTATGTCACTGATCCTCTCGTTGAATAATGAATATAATTGCATAAAAGATGATAATGAGTTGTAGCATATGCTAATGTTGTTTGTATTTCACTTGATTTTTAAACAATATGTACCAGTAATCTTTTTTTTTATGGTACACATTAATTCACCTGTCAAATTAGACCTCATTAAAAAGCATAAAGAGAAGTAATTACTTCCAGAAATCTTTACTCAGCCCACTCCTTGCTTTTCTATTAGGACTTTTATTATGTTTATTAATATAGTTGATGGGCATCTGACTGTTAATATATGAATGTGCCTGAATGACCTTTAACCCCTCTGTAGTAAATCCAGATTAGAACAACAGTGATTAATATACCAGTTGTACTGTCACAGGGTGACCTATCTTATAATCTGCTGTAGTTATAGTTTGTTTAACGCCTTTCATTCAGGTGTCTTAAAGCACATCACTGGACCAATTTACCAGCAATATATAAAATGAGAAATGAAACTTCAGGAAATAGATTATTGTAAATAACAAAGACTAAAAGTATACCGTTTATAACATATACCAACGTATTGGCTATGTAAATAAAAACTACTGTTAGAATAAGAAGCAGACTGTCACGGCGTGATAAATCGTTGATAATCATGCCACAGCCACCAGAGGTACACACAGTAAGACTTGCACAAGTTATTTGAGTGATTTATTTTGAGCATGTTTTATAAATTGTTTTATTTTCTTTGGCACTTTAAGTTTCGATTTTTGCTTTATTTAGGACAAATTGCACGTTATTTATTTTTCCATTATGAGCATGGTTTTATTATTTAAAACTTGGTTTTACCATGTGTTCGGTATGGAGCAGCATCCAGGCTGGGAGGGTTTTTTTCCTCTTTTTTTTCTTCTTTATAATTTTTGATTATTAAACAATCAAAAAATAACATGAACAACAAACAACGATACCAGTGGTTGATTCAACACATTCAAATTATGTTAAAGACATGTTGACAATTACACATTAAACAATAAGGTATTTGGTTAATAAATCATATGACTTACAAGCTAATTTAGAATTGACCAATTTTATAGATTTTACATTAATTTCAATCTCGTGCATAAGAGCTATGACTGAAGGTTTCACACCTCCCCATTTACACTTGTGAATAAAAGAAATTGCTAACAAAATAAGAAGGTTTACGATAATCAAAATATCACAATTTGTACTGAAATACCATCTAATGTCCTCATATATCAATTCCGTCAGATCTGAAATTTTTATAGATAACCAAGTATGAATTCCCTTCCAAAATTGTTTAATGAGAGCATGAAAAAAATAAGTGTTCGAAAGAGTCAATATTAGATAAACAAAATACACAAGGGATATTTTCAAAAAGGAATTTTTTATGAAGAAATTCACTGGATGGATATAAAGAGCTAATGATTTTAAAGTGAGTTTCTTTAGCTTTTGCAGAAATTGGGCAGGTTAAATAGAAGTTTCTAAGCCTTGACTGATCTATGATGTCATTCTTGTATTTAGATTTAAAATCATTAAATATAGCCATATTTAGAGCATCATGAAGCCATTTGGTATTACATTTAATATTTAGAAAATGTAAACCATTAATCAATTAGGATGGGTAAGTAGGACTAACTTCGTAATACTGTAGTAAACCTCTAATGAGGAGTAGAGCCTTGGGAATGGCCTTAATCATTTTATTGAATTGTTTGTTTGTAATTCAGAGGTTGAATTTTTGTAGGAAATCATTGTACGATCTATATACTCCCTGTGCATCCAGTAAATCTCTGACAAATATAACATTTTTATCAAACCATTCTTTTTCAAACACCTTGTTTATTTCTATCACTCTATTTTTCCATAACATTGAGTTGTGAGGTGTGAAATTGTGAGAAAAGACCAAATTCCAAAAAAGCAATGCTTGTTTGTAATAGTTTGATCATTTTATGGGGAGTCGTGAAGCATCATAGTCACAACTAAGCAAAAATTCCAAACCTCCCAATTCTCTGAATAAATGATTTGGAATATGAAACCACATAGAATCACTATTGCATAAGAAGGCCCTTAACCATTTTAACTTAAAGGTCCTGATCAAGGATTCAATGTCAATGGCTTTGAGCCCACCATCTGAATACTCATTTTCTGTAACAAAACCCATTACATTACTGTAATGTAATGGGTTTTGTTACGCCATATTTTGAGGGGGAAACATACAACAACTGAGATGGGTATATTAATCTAGCTATCCCCTCTGTGTTTGATAATAGAATACGTCCAAAAATTGATAAATCTCTCTGTAACCAAAAGCTGAATGCGAATTTAGCTTTTTCCAGTCTATTGTTGATATTCAAAAATTCTCTTTTTTTTGTTTTCAGTAATGGCAATTCCAAGATACTTAATTTGGTTTTTGATTGCAATAGAGTCTATATTGTGTGTCTCACATTTATGAATAGGCATAAGTTCACATTTTTTTTAAATTAAGACATAAGCCTGAAGCCTTAAAGAACACAAAAATCTTATCAACAGAAGACTCTTATGTGTCGTTTTTAAGAAAAATTGCTGTGTCATTTGCAAACTGACTGATAATTAATATTTTACCCAAAACATTTAGCCCATGTATATCAGGGGAGTTTTTAATTAGAATTGCCAATAACTCAGCAGCCACTATGACTGGGTTTTGGTGATAACTTTAGCAATACCTTTTTTTTTTCTTTATAATTTGTAATCAGTACATTATAACGTAATTGGACGGCAATTATCCAAAAATAAAGGGTATTTACCGGGTTTAGGTAATAGAGTTATGAGGCCTTGTTTCATACTGCTTGACAAAGAATTTAATTCAGTGCATTCACAGAAAGCCAAAACAAAAGATTCTTAAGATCTGACCAAAAACATTTATAGAATTCAACAGTTAAGCCATCAGGGCCAGGAGACTTACCATTGGGTAATTGTTTAATGGCAAGATCTAATTCACATTCGGTTATATTTTTTAATTCTTCATCAATTTTAGGTATAGCAAAATCTATAGCATTAAAAATGTATGTAAGTCACTTTGAGAACATGAGGAATTATAAGATTTTGGTAAAAATTATAAATTTCACTGGCGATTTTACTTTTATCATCTATCTTTTGATTATTAATGACGAGAGTAGTTATATACATTTTACATTGCCTTTGCTTTTCTGAAGTAAAAAAATAATTATTTTCACCCTTTTCTATCCACTTTGCTTTCGAACAAAGGAAAGCCCCAGTGGCTTTATTTTTATACAGTTCGTCTAACTGTGATTGCAATGTTGTTAATTTGGACCTAACTTTATTATTTTGTATATTTTTGTTGCAAATTAAGTTTATTTCTCAAATAATATTGGCTTGATTAATATGTCTGAAATTAGCTATTTTTTTATTTTACCAAATGTAATAGAAAGGTTACTGATCTGATATTTCAACATTTCCCATTTTTTATATCATGTATTGCTTTTTCCTTTGTGTGTATTTCCTTAATAATAGCCCTAATTTGATTACAAAAAGATTAATTGTTAAGTAAGTAACAATTACATTTAGAATAAGATTTTAAAAAAGCATTTTGTGGCTCTAAAAAGGATATCAAAAAGAGGATCTAAAAAAGATATATGGCAGGAATGAGCTGATAATGGAGAGGCTGAGGTGTAACAATTATATACACATTTTAATAAGTTGATAGAAATAAGCCAATAATCTATACAACATTTTTGAGTATTGTTGCTAGAATTAAACCAAGAGAATTGCTTTATATAGGGATGAATATGGCACCATATGTCTATCAAACACAGCTCATTACACAACTCAAAGATCGATGGGTTATAGCAGTGTGATTCGTGTTTTGTTGGGAAATGGTCTAACCATTCGTCAGGAGCTATGTGGAAGTCACCAGCTAATATTACACTATCAGTCGAGTAAAGCAGTTTCCATGCCTTAATTAGGGAGTAAATAGAAGAGAGTAATCATTTATTCCTTGTTATATTATTGAACCCGTAAATATTAATCAAAATATAATTATTGTCTTCCATCTTTAAGACTATAGCCACCAATAGTTAGCTTTACTATTTACAGTGTTACCAGATATATTTTTAAACAAAATAGCAACTCCGGATGAATGAGAAGTACCAAGGCTAAATAGTATTTGGTCGCTCCATTGGGATTTCCAAAATTTCACGTCAGCGTCAGTTGATTTTCTCTTTTGTAAGGGGCAGTTTGATTTCTGTTCCTTACAAAAGAGAAAAATAGTCTTTCGTTCAGTGTTATTTCTAAGGCCCCTGGTATTTAGAGATAATAGAGAAATAAACATCATCTCTTGCAAATCCTAAATTTGATAGTTAACAAAAAAACACACACATCCAATTACAACAGGATAATAATTTCTGAATAGGCAAAACAATAAGAAAAGATAGTTCACCCTTCGTAGTATTAAATATCGAATATCCACATACATAACCAAATATATACATATACATGCACATACATACATATACACACATACATATATACACACATACCAACATATATAAAAACATCAGTGCCAATTGTACCTTCATATACTTGAAGACAGCAGTTTATAATCCATCATGAGTAAATCTTTGTCCTTCAATGTAGGCCAAGCTCCACGAAAAACAGCCTTTTGTCCTCTCTTCCTTGCTTCAGCAATCATTGGCCACAGTTTTTGCCACGCCTCTGTCTGATTTGCACAAGTCTGCAAAATATAGCCTCTTTAGACGCTCTCCATACTTCATCTCGGAAGTTCTCAAAGCGAACTGAATTACAATCTGATGTGGATAATTTTTTTTGGACCGAGTCTGTGAACGGAGTCAACCACATCTTGTAACTTGGAAGCTGGGTAAGGGATTATTTTGGCCAATATGCCGATGATCATCTCTCTGATATCCTCTCCACTTTTCTCTGGAACTCCGTTTAGTCTCAGTCCTCAACATCTCGTATATCGGTTGAGTTCTAAACAAGCTGCTTTGAGCTCTGCATTTTCTTTTAGCAGAGAGTGCATTTGATTCTTGAGCTGCTTCATGTTCTCTCTGTTATCCTTTATTTCCGCTAAATTCAAAAGCGACTGGATGGCGGTGAGTATAACTTTGTTGCAAATCTCAACGTTAATCTATATTGCTTTTTGCAGTGCCTCAATTCACATCGACCATTTTTGTTCATTTCAATTTCTACTTCTGAAGCAAAGTCAGGAAAGGCTACAGAGTTCTTCTGATTTTCATGAGGAAAGTCCAGAGGTTTTGCTGTAGCCATTGTTCATTTTTTGGTTTCTGAGTATAAAAAGGCTTGAGATACTTGGTTTAATCGACCTTTTCTTTCCTTTGACCATTTTGTACAATTATCAGCTGAGCAGGATTTCAGTTTAGTCGTTTACTCAACCACGTGCAGCCGGAAAAATATATAAAACAAAACAGGTAAGAGGTCAAAATGAAATTAAATCACATCTTGATTACAACAATTTATGATTAGCCAAATTTAAGACAGCATTAAGTTCTGTTTTGGGCATCTTGATCCCTCCCAGGGTGGGAGGGGGATGAGAGAAAGTGGCATCACTTCCAGTGACAGGTTTATGGATTCTGCCACAAGGATGCTGGGAAATGTAGTTTTTTTGCAGTAAAGGTTAATACTTTTCTTGGCTGATTGGCTCTGGACAATGAAGG
This sequence comes from Acipenser oxyrinchus oxyrinchus, assembly GCA_030684275.1. Taxonomy (NCBI): domain Eukaryota; kingdom Metazoa; phylum Chordata; class Actinopteri; order Acipenseriformes; family Acipenseridae; genus Acipenser; species Acipenser oxyrinchus. The sequence goes on along the minus strand of CM060248.1, from coordinate 55,020,013 downwards.
GAGGGGCATGATGGATACAAAGAGCAGAGATGAGCTGGAACTGGAATCCAGAGTGAAATCACGGATAGGAGATGCACAAGTGGAACAAGCGGCTGTACTAGAGGGCGGACTCAGGACGAAAAGGGTTCAGTTTTAAAGGGAAGCAGTTGACCCTCTTCAAATTATTTACTATAAGGTACATAGCCTAATAGGGTTTTTGACCCGCTTTGTGTTCTACTTCAGTGGTGGGTTTCACTGTCTTGCACTTTATATTTATAAATGCACACTACAGAGTGGGTGGTGCTCTAGGTGCTGCTGGTTTGAAAGTGTGTTTTTAAATATTTGTCACAATATTTAAAAGGGAAGAGCCCGGTACCGGTGTAGGGGGGACACTAGTTGCATCTGTCCTGGAGCAATTGGCGAGGATCCAGTGGCGGCTGTTGTAGTGACTGTGGTGACCTGGCAGTCTGACGAACCTATCTATTTTTTTGATACTTTTGCACCCTAGTAAAGTTTATATACAGTATATGGTCACATTTACGAACCTGTGTTGCTTTGGTGTTTTTAGGGTCCTAGTGCTCTATATTTTTAGTCACTACGTGGCATAGTTGACTACTGGTTAATTTAAGTTTCCGAGAGCATCTAGTGCCATGTGGGCATAATCTTACATTTACAACATTGTCTTTTGGACACTCTGTTTGGGAAGTCAATCATTTTTTTAAGGCTTAGATGTGTGCAACAAAGAAATTCCTAAAATCTCGTATTTTACTTTTTCCCCATCATCCCGTGCTGGAGATGCATAGAGTATGTTTTGGTTACTAAATAGAGAACTGCTAAGGACTTTCTTTAGCAAAAGTTATTGATCGTATTAAAGTTATGTATTTAAGAGTGTATATAATTTGGGGTAAAAGGAATCTGTCTGTCTATATGACCGTCTGTCTGTATGTTATAGTAACATTTTTACATCTGGAGAACCGCTTGTCATAAAAAAATAATTGTTTTAGTAATTAAAGTATCAGAATCTGGAGATAAATGGAGGTGCCTGTCTGTCTGTCTGTCCATATGCCACAGAGGCAAAAACACAGGACAGCATGTGCAGTCATCATGTCAAAAACTGCTCCTTTGGTGTGGTGAGACACAGGATGAAGCCAAGAGCCTTTTAAGCAGCAGAGCGGTATTACGATAAATGCAGACCCTGGAGTGTGTTATTGTGCTTATAAAATGGCAATTCAGAAACAGGTTATACCTGTAATTATTGTTAATTACCCTCCTGCTGTGGTAAAAGTAAATTACTTATTGATTTTATACTGGGTTTAATGCCTCTGTTTTGTCTTCTTGCTCAGAGATGCCTATCAGGTATGAATCCTGAGACTCACTTCATCCAATGTTAATGCATGTAAATATGCTAGCAGCGATTTAACTTTTACAGAAGTATGGGTTTCTTAATTAGGGAGCAGCTTGTTTATGATGGGTTTTGTTATTCTGTCATTTATGTTATTGTTTTATTAAGATAACTGACAATTATATGAATCACTTTCTCATCTGTAGAGGTGTTTATATTAGTTGGGGAGGCTTACAGATACTGAAAGTAAAAACTGCACGTATGTTTATGCTGTACCAAACACAGCACAGGTCAAGGCTAACGATTACACTTTAAAATAATGACTGGAAATTAATATGAATTTTATGATTGCTGTTATTTCTTTAGTAATTTATTTTAAGTTATCAGTTAAGAGTTAGTAGAAAGTAGCTAGTTATTCCTATCAAACTATATTGAAATGTGTATGTATTTGCAGACATTCATTTATGACTTAATGACCTTGAGGAGTTAATAAAAGATAAGAACGCATAAGAATAAGACTTACAAGACTTATCCTGTAACCAATATGGCACTATTTTCTTGCATTTTTCGTACCAGTAATTCTCAATTTTTTTATTAAAAAAATACTGTTTTGCTTAAAAATGAAGCTCAATAAAAACAAACTATGAAGTGATGCTGATTTAACAATTTCAGCAACTAATGGTTCTTTTTAGTGAACTTGTACCAAACATGTTAATATCTGTGGCTTGACTCCCCCCTAAACTTTGGTTAACACTCTATAATTTGTACAGGTTACAGAACACAAACCTGTTTGAACAGATCCACTAGGCTTCCTAATGGTAAACAGTTTGTTGTGTTGGTGATAGAATGGTGATATTGTTTATCAATCAGCCCCAACATGTTAAGCTTTTTACAAAAGCTTTAGATGTTGTATGATGGTATGCATATTTGTGTGAAGATTTCTGTTTTGGGGTTTTTGTATCAATGTATTTCCTGCCTTATGGCTGCAATGTCCACAGCATATTCCAGATCACTCTACTTGCATTGTCCCTCAATGTAAAGCAGATTTTGGTACTTGCTTATTTGCTCATCTTGCACCCACTTTATGGAATGCTTCATTTGATGATGTTAAAGCAAGTGCTGTACAAAAATATAATACAAAGCTATTTTGCTCTTTTAAGATCCCTTGTTAGCTGTTGCTGATTTCTGTTGCGACTGTTGCCTCAAAATGTTTTCCCTCTATGTTTGTGTGTGCAGTATATGATATATACAGTGTGTTAAAGGAAGAGTGATGCAACCCTGTTCAGTTTGATGTCCCTGAGATACAAGTAAAAATCTAACCTGGTGTAAAAAGCTTTAAATATATACTGCACAATGAAAACGCAACACTCTAAGTTTAACATCAATAGCTCATTGGGCATATACATAATGTTATTTACATTTTAAATAGTGAGCAGATAGGTTTGTTGATTGTTTGAGTCGCATCGTTCCTTGTGATAACAAAAATACTGAGCTCAAGTCATGTGATTTCATAAAAACGCCAGGTGCTCAATGTTTGGTCTTTGAGTTGAGCTAAAATTGCCAAAATGAGTTGATTAAGAATCGGTATAAATAGCCATTCGAAAAGACATGATTTTAATTAACGCAAGAACAGTGAAAGATACGACCATGCCCCGCTTGAGTAATGAAGATCGCCTGGTTGCTATCGGCATGATTGAAAGCAGCCTATCTGTGAGAGAAGTTGCCCAGAGAATGAGATGTTTTGCTTCAACAATCAGCAGACTAGTCCAGAGAAACCAGCTGTGTGAGGGACAGGCAACGTCCTGGAAGGCAGAGGGTCACCACACCGGCCCACCACGTTGCGGTGAGCGCTATGCTGACTTGCGTTGTTCAAGCCAACCGGTGGGGCGGTGGAAGTGTGATGATGTGGGGAGGAATCTTCTTTAACACAAGAACGCCTTTAGTGCAGATTGAGAGCAACCTTACTGCTCTGCAATACATTTTCAAAGTCCTTGAGGCAACAGTTTTTCCAATCCGGAAGTGTCGATTTTCCAGCAGGACAATGCAAGACCACACAGTGCTAAGATTACAATTGCATGACTTCAAGAAAACAATGTCGAGGTCTTGCCGTGGCCAGCTTTTTCTCCTGACCTGAGTCCAATAGAACATCTGTGGGACCAGATCTCCAACCTTCGCCAGCTGGCTGTAGCTGCACAGGAAGAGTGGCAGAACATCCCACAGCAGTCTATCCAGAGGATGATTAGGTCTACGTGTCTACGCTGCCAGGATTGTGTTAATGCTCAGGGAGGTCATACCCAATACTAACTTTGTAAAATGTTTTAATTTTGACAGTGTATCACGTTTTAATACTGAAAACTTAGGATTCTTAGATCTGTATTTTTGTTCACATTTTCTGTGATTTTGTTTGATATATATTAATCCCACCCACATGACCATTTTTTTCTTACTCTTTGGGGCATTCAAGAGAATCAAGTCAATTTTATTTCATTTTGCTCTCTTTTACCAAGATAGAACGATAGGAACTACGGGGGGGGGCGGGGGGGTGCTAGAGACTGAACACTTTATTACATGTTTGATATCACCAGATTGCACCCGAAGTTACAATTTTTAAATCCTTCAAAAGGATCAGCTGTTATAGGGTCTGTCAGTTCCACTTAACAGCTTGCAAAAATGACTTCCGACAGCAATATGCATTCATGTAACTGTAAATACCTATTAGTTTTAAAAGAGTTGAAGGTTTTGTGGCCTTTTGTTGCATAGTAACAGTATTTTATCACAGTACTGAACAAATGTTTAATGTTTAGAATGACTTGGAACAAAGCTTAATTCTAAATTCAAATACAGAGCTTTACCTGTAACAATGTATAATTAGCACACCAATGATTAAAGATGATGAAGAAAATTAGAAAATGTTTTCTACTGAAATATAAAAGAACATGTGTCTGTATTTCAGTACTTTATAAATATAAAATGTTGAGTTAGCTGTTCCTTGTATCAACCAACATTATTTACTCAGTAGCATGGGGGCAAGGTGTTTTGGCTAGCATTAGTCAATTCAGGGAACGGCTCTGTATAAACGAAGTGCCCTAAATTTAGTTTGTTATTGGAAGGCTTTGGGTCTGCCACTAATTGTGCACATGTGGCCTGGAGTGAACTGTTGCAATTTACATCCAGAATCTTTTATTTCCTTCATCGTTGCTCGGGTCAGCTCAACTATAAAGAGCTGCACTGGTGTTAGGATCGAGCATGATGAGATGAAGGAGAGCACTACTTCACACGTGTGTTAAAATATATTGCAAGATTTTATTGATATGCTGTAATTCATCTGGAAGAGGATTATCTGGGGAAATAATTTAACTATATTGCAGAGCATTGTTTTCCCAGATTTTGCAAATAAAGAACATAAAATGTTTTTGTTTGTACTTTTTCATAAATGGGAGCTTTCTCTGTCATTTGTAGTGGTGTTGGATTGAAAACAACATCAGATGAAGAAAATGGAGGTTAAGCCTGTTGATGGATGGGAATTCGAAAGTGAGAGGACTTAAAGAAGCAGAATGATTGAACGATTGAAATCCAGGATGTTAGAGGACTCTTCGACCAGTGAAGTGATGGCAGAATAACTGATGGTCAATGGCTCCCAAGTTAATGCAGCTATTGAACTGAGCTGGGTAGCAGCAGCTTTAACTGAAGAGGAGTGATTGTAATCATGGTAGGTTTCTCCTCTATAATGTCATTGTCCTCTGCCTGACTGTTTCACACCCGACGACTCTTATATTCTGAAAACAGACTATAACACATTCTGTTTATATTATCAATAAACACCACTAAATAACTAAAAAATGGAATATCCTACCAACATGACAAATGGATTTAACTTAAAATGTTCTTCTAGAGGTCAAAAATTGGAATAAATGAATTGGAAGAGGGTACAGAAGGCACTGATCCAGTGGCATTTTTGGAGTGTTGGGTTTCCTCAGTACTAAGCTCAAAGCACTTCAAAGACTAGACAATTATTGAACACACCAATCTGAAGCACCCTACTCCTACACCGGACAACATACCCAAACCTTTGATCATTACATTCCTGAACTTCAGAGACAAAGGCAAAGTGTTAAGCTTAGTTTTGGAGAAGAAGAGAAAGACAAATACTATTGTTTCCAGATTTAAGTGCACAGATACAAAACAAGCAAAATTACTTTATCAACCCGAATGATTTAAATGCAGGATGAAGACATTAAATGCATGATATGTTACTCTACCAGCTGAGTAAATCAAATGACAACAGTTTTCACCAACCAGACTAGAGCTGAAGATTTTGTCAAATATATGAAAGCAAAATGTTAAACTGAAGTTTCAAAAAGTCTTTACTCTCGGTGCAAACAATGCAACAAATTGTATAAAAAAACTTTACTGTGCTGATAAAGCTCAGTAACTGAATTAAACAGTGCCATACATTTTTACTGAATTATTCAATTAAATAAAGCTGATAAGGCATTAGCAGTCTATTGACATAGAGTATTGTAGTGCTGCTATATATTAACTAGCCCTGCACAGATGGTACTCTATTAGTTTGGATTAAGGGTTTATGAAAAGAGTAGTCATTGTACAGTTTAACACAGTGCATGCTTCAGTTATTTATTTTTAATCACATCATTTATAACAAAGATGTCCCTCAGTTGCCACCACTTACAGGGTTACACCAAATGGATGCAGTTGCAGTCATTTTATTATTTCAGATAATTGTCCAAATTAAGTTAAATAATTTGGTGGAAAAGCTAATCCGTGTCTGCTCTTGATTTTTTCATTAAATTACTTTAACTCCATTGACAGTGGGTTCTGTCTGACCTGGACATTGGGAATTGTACATAATGATCATGGTATTATTACTGTAGACAGGCAACCTTGCATGGTATCACAACTGTTTATATGTACATTTCAGAGCTCATTGAAATGTGATCTTTTGATACTTTTTTATCTCGGTGTCTGGCTGCTGTATCTCTGTGGATTGTTTGGTATTACATCAACTCAAAAATTACCTTCAACTACAGCCAAACAGTAAAACACACCCTTATTCCAAAGAAAACAATGACTATATAGGAACTCTTGACTAGTTTAGTACCAGTTTCATGTACCCTTTCAAATACATATCACATCCCTCATAGTCAGACTGCCATGATAAGAACAACTCTCACAAAATATTGGGACAGCACCTGTACACAGGACATCTCAATACTGGATATATACTGCATTCTGTTGTATTATGTATTAAACCAATGGTGTTCATATTAAAAGAGTAATAACTTGTGTCAAAGGTCTTGCTCTTCCCTTGCTTAAACTTTAGTCTGAGTGTTAGTGTCATGACACCTGTAGGACAGGTACATGAGAAGGTAGCTCAGTAGGCCCCCTGGAGCTTGTCCAACACCGTACAGAACTCTGCTGATTTTATGTGTCACAGCTACTGCTTGATCTTAGGACCTCAGGGCATTGATTCCCTCACCGTGTAAGGGAAAAATTAATAAACTTCTCCGCGGCTCTCAAGGTGAAAACTACGAGGCCTCTGTGTTGTGTGGCTCAGCAGACATAAAGTTATCGTCAGGAACTATTCTCAAGAAAGGAATTTCCAGTCTTTACTTCAACATCAATTTCAATCGTGCCTATTTCACATTTTCTGTTAACTTTATCTTTTGATAAACAATATGTCCAATGGTCGGCAAGGAAGGGATTTATATCTTACTTCAATCCATTATGCCCCTGCTGTGCACCAGAGTTCGCCTCCTCCTCCTCAGCCTCCATTTGCTTTTTGGCTTCATCTAATGGGGAAGGGCAGCTATGCTGCCCCCCTACCCATGACTTTCCTATTTTCAGCCTCTCCACTTATCTGCGAACTAATTTATGGGCAGGGATACCTTAAAAGGCGAGGCCAAAGGCCAAAGAATGCAGTGTAAAATATGTAGAATGTAATAGTGTTGTCTAGTCTGAGCTTTAATAAATAATCTATCACATGAGTTTCCTGACTGAACTACCAACTAACTCAAGTAACACAACCCATTTCTATAAGCTTTTATTTTGTAATGCATGCATCTGCAACCCAGGTCAATAATTATTATTTTTATACATTCAGGCCTTACTCTTACAGCAGAACACGTTGATTTTTCACTTTGTTGTCTTTCATTTTAAAACTGCATTGTCATATTATATCTTCAAAAAATCTATTTTCATCTTATGGAATCAAAATTATATTGCGGTTGCAATATATGCAAGGAAAACAAAAGATTGAAAAGGTTGTTGATCCAATTATGCATTTCGAGTTGCCGTAGTGCTCACGCAAAAAAATCGGTGGATAATTCACCACTATACAAGAAAAAGAAAGATGTTGCTGCAGATTTCAAAAAATTGCCCCGAACACTTTGGCAACTATTTTGAAAAACTGAGATACAATAATACAGGCCCATGAACAGCAAACCGTAGATGCAAGTCCTCAACGTTTCCGATTTGCTCAATACCCTGATGGTGCCTTGCTTTTGTGGTTTAAAAATGCCCCTGAAGGTGGCTCCCAAGTGACGCATCCAGTAAAGGCGCTCCACGTGGCATGCAGGATGTGCCCTATAGTCTGGACGTGGCGAGTTAGAATCCAGGCTATTCCTTTGCCGACCAAGGACGGGAGCCTCCGGGGGCGGCGCTCCTCCAGGGGGAGGGAGGGTTAGGTCGGCCAGGGTGTCCTCAGCTCACCGCGCACCAGCGACCCCTGTAGTCTGGCCGGGCGCCTGCAGGCTTGCCTGTAAACTGCCCGACAGCTGCGTTGTCCTCCGACGCTGTAGATCTTGGGTGGCTGCATGGTGAGTCCGCAGTGTGAAAAAAAGTGGTCGGCTGACGGCACACGCTTCGGAGGACAGCGTGTGTTTGTCTTCACCCTCCCAAGTCATTGCAGGGGTGGTAGCGGTGAGCTGAACATAATAAAATAACTGGCCATTCCAAATTGGGAGAAAATAATAAAAAATAATTGGCAACGACTAAATTTATTTTTAAAAAAAGCCCCTGATCAGAATGGGACATGCAGATTTCAAAGGCAGTTCATTTGCAATGTATACTTTTTAAAAGTTTTCAATAAAATGCACAGTTACTGTAACTTCAATAAAAACTGACAGTATGCATTTGGCTTTAGACTCCTGAAAATAAGAATGACTGATAAGAAAATGCTTTGAAAGTCATATTAATGAGAATTGACTGTATTATTTTAATTTTCTTTTGTTAGGGAAAAAACAGATAATGCAATGCATATATGCCTATTCTGGTTTGTTGTTAAAATCTTGTGAAAGCTTTGGAAAGGGTTTTTTTTCATTTGGCTTGTAATAGGAAATCTGCAAATCTCCAGTGAGAAGCAGGTAAGAGGGATATATTTGGTACACATAAATATTTAGCAGTATATCCCTAAGTGTCTCTGTGTATTGTAAATCATATGTTTCATGTATATATATAAATATACAGTTGAAGTAATTAATGAATCTGCAAACCTTATTGCATTTTGTGGTTATATTTAGAAATTAGGAAAAAAAAAACACCCCATTTGAATTGCAGTGCACTTTGGTAATATCAATGTCCCCTACTTTCAATAATTGATGTATATTAATTGACAGAGATCAGCTGTGCTTAAAAGTTTAATGCACTAACTTTAATGAGCTGCCTCAAAGAAAAAAAGACCAAAGATGCATCATTTTCACATATTTTCTAAATATCATTTAATTCAGACATCAAGCAGGAATATATTTTAAAAAGAAAGGAATATTGTGTTGGAATAAAAACACATCTACAGTCCTTTAAAAAAACAATTGGTGCAATCAGCCAGAAACATACACTACCGTTCAAAAGTTTGGGGTCACTTAGAAATGTCCTTGTTTTCCATGAAAACATACATGAAATGAGTTTGAATAGGAAATATAGCAAAATGAATAGGAAATATAGTCATTGACAAGGTTAGAAATAATGATTTTTAATTGAAATAATAATTGTGTCCTTCAAACTTTCTTTCGTCAAAGAATCCTCCATTTGCAGCAATTACAGCCTTGCAGACCTTTGGCATTCTAGCTGTCAATTTGTTGAGGTAATCTGAAAAGATTTCACCCCATGCTTCCTGAAGCACCTCCCACAAGTTGGATTGGCTTGATGGGCACTTCTACGCACCATACGGTCAAGCTGCTCTCACAACAGCTCAATAGGGTTGAGATCCGGTGACTGTGCTGGCCACTCCATTATAGACAGAATACCAGCTGACTGGTTCTTCCCTAAATAGTTCTTGCATAGTTTGGAGCTGTGCTTTGGGTCATTGTCCTGTTGTAGGAGGAAATTGGCTCCAATCAAGCGCCGTCCACAGGGTATGGCATGGCGTTGCAAAATGGAGTGATAGCCTTCCTTCGTCAAGATCCCTTTTTCACTGACAGGAAGAGCTAATGAAATGACATTATGGAACAAATGGAAAGTAGGACTGTGTGATTTACCTCACAAAATGTATTTTTTGAAATACAACTGGATCTTTATGAAATTTAGTTAAAAGCAAATATGTCCCTGAAGGTAATAATACTAACTAGGGACTACAGCGTATCCAGTTCACTTCCCATTTTCATTTGAATGACGTTTTAAGTGTATATATATATATATATATATATATATATATATATATATATATATATATATATATATATATATATATGTGTGTGTGTGTGTGTGTGTGTGTGTTATACCTTTTCAGACACACTGACTAAACATTATTGTAGTATTTAAAAACAAATACTGTTTAAAATGTGTTTCATACAATTTCATGGCTTAGCTTCCATAGCACATCACAAATATGTGTTATAACAGAATTACCATTAATTAAGAATTGGGGACCTTTTGTTGTAGACATAGATGGCAGACTTATACATAGGAAGTAACAGAAGATTCCTCATAGAAGACAGCTTCATGTTGCCTTCAGAATAAGCCCTTGACTTTTAAGTCAAGGGGATAATCCAAGAAGAGATCAATAGATTAATTAGGAACCTGCAATAATTTGCATTTAAGGGGCAGGATAGAATTTAACCAATCCAGTAAGGGAGGTTTCTAGACTCTTACCTAATCCATATATATATATATATATATATATATATATATATATATATATATATATATATATATATATATATATATATATATATATAGTAACACAGCAGGGAGGGGTTAAAAAATCCTCCCTGCTAAAAACCAGTATTTGTTGTTTTTTTTTATTATTTGTTAATTAATTTCAGCTTGCAATTATTGGAAATTGAAGCCAGCTGACAGAAATAAAAAGGCAGCAGTCAATCTAGGCAGGGCTGCTGAGTAGAAGGACATGGAAAGGAGTACTCTGTGTCCGAGCAGTCACGTTGTAAGTACTGTACTGTACTGTGTTTAGTTTTGTAAACAGTGTGTTTTGTTTGTTATGGGTAAACGGGGGATCCGTCCTATGCTAGGAAGGGCGTTCCTGTATATTTTATTTGGTGCTTGAACAAAGCTAGGTTTTTATTTTGTTTGTTTTGTAAAATAAAATTGCGCAATAGTGCTGAACTATCATTTCTTATGTCGGGTCAGTGTTTTAAAGGGGCAATGAACCTTTTGAACTGTGTTGGCAAGTGAAGGGAGTGTATCTTTCATATATATATATATACACACAGTGGCTATCAAAAGTATTCACCCCTCTTGGACTTTTCCACATTTTATTGTGTTACAACATGGAATCAAAATGGATTTAATAAGGAGTTTTTGCCACTGATCAACACAAAAAAAAGTCCATAATGTCAAAGTGAAAATTAAAATCTACAAGTTGTTCTAAATTAATTACAAATATAAAACAGAAAATAATTGATTGCATAAGTATTCACCCCCTTTGCTATGACACACCTAAATAAGCTCTGGTGCAACCAATTGTCTTTAGAAGTAACATAATTTGTTGAATGGAGTCCACCTGTGTGCAATTAAGGTGTTTCACCTGATTTCAGGTTAAATACACCTGTCTCTGGGAAGTCTCACAGTTGATTAGTACATTTCCTAACAAAAACTACATCATGAAGACAAAGGAACATTCAAAGCAAATCTGGAATAAGGTTCTTCAAAAGCACCGATCAGGGGTAAAAGAACATTTCCAAGGCATTGAATATCCCCCGGAGCAGAGTAAAGTCCAATTATTAAGAAATGGAGAGAATATGGCAACTGTGAATCCGTCTAGAACAGGCCGTCCTCAAAAACTGAGTATCCGGGCGAGAAGGGCACTAGTCAGGGAGGCCACCAAGAGGCCTATGGCAACTCTAAAGGAGTTACAGTCTTCCACGGCTGAGCTGGGAGACACTGTGCATACGGCAACAATAGCCCGGGTGCTTCAAAAAACTGGCCTTTATGGGAGAGTGGCAAAAAGAAAGCCATTGTTGAAAAAAACTCACATCAAATCTCGGCTAGAGTTTGCCAGAAGGCATGTGGGAGACTCTGAGACCAAGTGGAAGAAGATTCTATGGTCTGATGAGACCAAAATAGAGCTTTTTGGCCTCAACCTAACAACCTGTTTGGCGCAAACCTAACACCGCACATCATCCTGAGAACACTATCCTTATTGTGAAGCATGGTGGAGGCAGCATCATGCTATGGGGATGCTTCTCTGCATCAGGGCCTGGAAAGCTTGTGAAGATAGAGGGCAAAATGGATGCAGCAAAGTGCAGAGAAATCCTGGAGGAAAACCTGCTGAAGTCTGCAAGAGACCTGGGACTTGGGAGAAGATTCATCTTCCAGCAGGACAATGACCCCAAACATACAGCCAAAGCCACACTGGAGTGGCTTAAAAACAAAAAGGTCAATGTCCTGGAGTGGCCCAGTCAAAGCCCGGACCTCAATTCAATTGAGAATATGTGGAAAGAGTTGAAAATTGCTGTTCACCAAAGGTCCCCATCCAACTTGACAGAGCTTGAGCAATTTTGCAAAGAAGAATGGGCACAAATTGCAGTGTCCAGATGTGCAAAGCTGGTAGACTTATCCAAATAGACTTATGGCTGTAATTGCTGCCAAAGGTGCCTCTACCAAATATTGACTCAAGGGGGTGAATACTTATGCAATCAATTATTTTCTGCTTTGTATTTGTAATTAATTTAGAACAATTTGTAGATTTTATTTTATTTTTCATATATACAGTATATATAAAATATCTATCCTTAGATTAAAATAGCTGTAATGAAGACACAGTAACATACATTTAAGGTTTTACAGGAATGGTATATTTTTAATGTAAAATGAATGTATGCTCAGTGCAAAGCATTCACCATTCTATCCAAGAATAAATGAAAAATCAATGGGCCATAAAGGAATAAAATAACTTAACATTGTAACATAACAAGAAACCACGGAGTAATTTAAGTCAGGGATGCACAATTCCCATCCTTGTGGCTGTAGATTAAATGTAAAACTAAGGCAGCATTTGCATTCTGAGAAGTTGTGAGAATCATGCAGCCTTCTAGTTAGCAGTTTCTTTTATGCAGCATCAAATAAAAAAATTAAGGAAATTAAAACTTCCACAAATCTGACCCACTTTTCTTGAAATAAAAGAAGGTTCTAGAACTGCAAAAATAGCTGAGTTAGGAGCAGCTCAACACATAAGGGAAGAAAACTTGTTTGTCTATTAGAACTCTAAGAGGTTCTAAATGTCTTTCACCCTTTCAATCACAACTGGATAATTAATATTGACCCCACCCAAGTAGTGTTACAATAAATAAACTTTGAGAGCTCTTTTTTTATATCTTACTGTGACAGTGTACACCCGCCCCTGTGTATTATCATTTAAAAGTAATGGTTTGTGTTTGTTTAAAAATGTTTTAGCATTGTTGTTGTTTTGCAGTATGGATGGGGTTAAATTCCCCATCCATTTAAACTCATGCGGAATGTGGCCATCTCCAAATTGATTAAGTGATTACTAATTTGGAGATGGCCACGTATTTAAAAGCACATCATCCACTCACAGTGGGGAGAGAGGGTTGAAGGGAGAAAGAACAGGAGAGAGAGCAATGGATATCTCGGAGGGAATGCCACCTGCTGATTTCTCAGTAGCAGTGTAAATATTGTATCCCATCACAAAACTTGATTTATTCCCAACTCCTACCTGTAAGCACATGTACAGTATGAATAATCTGATTGGAATTCTACCTAGACAAGTGTGTGTGGCTCCTATACATAATCAGTAGCCTGCCAGCATATTATTTCATTAACTCTTTCCATTAAACTTTTTTTATGCGCTAAAACTCATGCATATTAAAAAAAAAAAAAAAAAAAAGCTTGACAACTGTGATGGAAACGGTTAATTCATGTGAGCGAACAAAAAAAAAAAAGTATGTTCGATAGGCGTGGATAAAAATGTATCCTGTACGAAATGTACATAAATGATGCGCACAAATGCAATGGAAATACTTTTCGAGCGAATTTCATGAGCTAGCACATGCTTTTTTCAGTCATATGGTGGTATTTACGTGGTCAACGCAGCATATCTCTATCGGGACTGGGCACAAAATTAAAACTTAATGGCACATATCATATGCCAATCAAATCTACAGCTATGGCTAAAAGTTTTGCATATCATTTTAGGATTGAGACTTTTTTTTTTTTAAACAGATATTTTATTTAATACCATTTAATCAAATAAACTACAAAATTATATCGCAAAAGTTTACAGGAAGCAATAATAGCAGTAATATTTCATGTCAGTTTTTCGTTAAGTAGCCTATATGAAAAAACTACAAAGCAGTATGCAATTCAATATGTTAACACTAGAACTACCGGGCATACATGCATACCTAGAACTACCGCAGTGGTCTTTTTTTTACATTGTATTAAAATGCATATAAAACTACTGCTGCGTTGCATGCTACAAAACTGTTCTGTGTTAAATGTAGTCAAAACAGCGTGTTTATTGTAAAATACCAAACATAGTGCTTACCTTTTAATTCTGATTTCCTCACTTGTAGTTTCCCATAATGTTTTTGTAAATCAGACGTTCCCCCATCTGGAGTATAAAAACTTTGTTTTCGAAACATTTTGCGTTTTGATGTTATTGTTTGTTTTCCTTCAGGATATTGTCTGTGACACAGTTTTTGCAGCCTGCTTGTTACATGTGAGGTAAACCTGTTACAACACTGACACAAGACTTGGGGGTGGTGTTGGAAGGGGACATATGATTGCATATGCTGGGCTATAAAACAGAGTGGTTTTAGCAGCTCAGAGACGACTTTTGACATGCAGCAGGAGCTTACAACACTCTGTGAAGCAATAGAGAATAGTACCTGAGATTTGTTTGTTTGACTGTTTTATACATAAGAACATAAGAAAGTTTACAAACGAGAGGAGGCCATTCAGCCCATCTTGCTCGTTTGGTTGTTAGTAGCTTATTGATCCCAGAATCTCATCAAGTAGCTTCTTGAAGGATCCCAGGGTGTCAGCTTCAACAACATCATTGGGGAGATGGTTCCAGACCCTCACAATTCTCTGTGTTCTCAGGATAATTCTGGTTGCTCTTCTTTGCACTCTTTCTAGAGCAGCAATATCCTTTTTGTAACGAGGTGACCAGAACTGAACACAATATTCTAGGTGAGGTCTTAGTGATGCATTGTAAAGTTTTAACATTAACCTTGATTTTAAATTCAACACTTCTCACAATGTATCCGAGCATCTTGTTGGCCTTTTTTATAGCTTCCCCACATTGTCTAGATGAAGACATTTCTGAGTCAACATAAACTCCTAGGTCTTTTTCATAGTTCCCTTCTTCAATTTCAGTATCTCCCATATGATATTTATAATGCACTTTTTTTTTTGCCTGCATGCAATACTTTACACTTTTCTCTATTAAATGTCATTTGCCATGTGTCTGCCCAGTTGTGAATGCTGTCTAGATCATTTTGAATGACCTTTGCTGCTGCAACAGTGTTTGCCACTCCTCCTATTTTTGTGTCGTCTGCAAATTTAACAAGTTTGCTTACTATACAAGAATCTAAATCATTAATGTAGATTAGGAATAGCAGAGGACCTAATACTGATCCCTGTGGTACACCACTGGTTACCTCGCTCCATTTTGAGGTTTCTCCTCTAATCAGTACTTTCTGTTTTCTACATGTTAACCACTCCCTAATCCATGTGCATGCATTTCCTTGAATCCCTACTGCGTTCAGTTTGAGAATTAATCTTATGCGGGACTGTCAAAAGCTTTCTGGAAATCTAAATAAACCATGTTGTATGCTTTGCAATTATCCATTGTCGATGTTGCATCCTCAAAAAAGTCAAGCAGGTTAGTTAGACACGATCTCCCTTTCCCAAAACCATGCTGACTGTCTCCCAGGATATTGTTACCATACAGGTAATTTTCCATTTTAGATCTTATTATAGTTTCCATAAGTTTACATATAATAGAAGTCAGATTTATTGGTCTGTAGTTACCTGGTTCGGTTTTGTCTCCCTTTTTGTGGATCGGTATTACGTTTGCAATTTTCCAGTCTGTTGGTACAACCCCTGTGTCAAGAGACTGTTGCATGATCTTGGTTAGCGGTTTGTAAATAATTTCTTTCATTTCTTTGAGTACTATTGGGAGAATCTCATCCGGCCCAGGGGATTTGTTTATTTTAAGAGCTCCTAGTCCCTTTAATACTTATGCTAAAGTTATTTAAAATTGGATAGGAACAGGACGACATGTGGGGCATGTTGTCCGTGTCCTCCTTTGTAAAAACCTGTGGAAAGTAATCATTATATAAATATATTTGCTATTTTTTTTTTCATCTATGATTTTGCCATTTGTGTCTCTTAGACATGTAACCTCCTCTTTGAATGTTCTCTTGCTGTTATAATATTGGAAAAACATTTTGGAATTGGTTTTAGCCCCTTTAGCAATATTGATTTCTATCTCTCTCTTGGCCTTTCTAACTTCCTTTTTGATTTGTGTTTGCAGTTCCAAGTACTCTTTCTGTGTACTTTTGTTTTTGGTCCCTTTTAAACGCTCTGAAAAGTGCCTTTTTTTCGCTGAATATTTTTTTTAATTGATCTATTAAACCATTTTGGCCATTTTGTTTTTGATTTAGATTTGTCTACTTTTGGGATGTAATTGTTTTGCACCTCTAGTACTACATTTTTAAAAAAACAGCCATCCTTTTTCTGTGGATGTTTTCTCTATTTTACTCCAATCTACTTCTGTTAGTCTCTGTTTCATACCTTCATAGTTTGCTTTTCTAAAATTGTAAACCTTAGCTTTAGTCATTACTTTTGGGGTTTTAAAAATCACTTCAAATGAGACCATGTTGTGGTCTGAGTTTGCCAATGGCTCTCTGACCTCTGTTTTAGTTATTCTGTCTTTGTTATTTGAAAAGACTAAATCAAGGCATGCCTCCCCTCTAGTCGGTGCCTTGACAAATTGCGTTAGGAAGCAGTCATTTGTCATTTCCACCATTTCAATTTCGTCCGTCGTGCTCCCCACCGGGTTCTCCCATTTTATACTGGGGAAGTTGAAATCCCCCATTAGTATGGCTTCTCCTTTTCTACACGCATTTCTAATGTCATTGTATAACAGATTATTTTGCTCAGCATCTGAATTTGGCGGTCTATAGCATGCTCCTATTATTATGCCCTTTGAATTTTTGTCCATTATTCTGACCCATATTGATTCTGCATTGTTTTCTTTGTCCAGATTTAACACCTGGGCTTCAAGACTATTTCTTATGTATAGCGCTACCCCTCCGCCTCTTCTGTCCTGCCTGTCTTTCCTATACAGTGTGTACCCACTAATATTATATTCGTCTCCATCACTCTCAGACAACCAAGTTTCTGTAACACCTATCACATCGTAGTTACTTGTTAGTGCAGTAGCTTCAAGTTCTAACATTTTGTTTCTGAGACTTCTAGCATTAAGATAAATATATTTAATAGTTGTCTTACCTGAGTTGTTGCCCTTGTTTTGATGTGGTCTCCCTTCTGTTTTTTTTCTCCCCCCTTCCTTTCTAGTTTTAAATGCTTCTAGACCTCCTCAAGGATCCTTTCTCCGAGTAGATTGGTTCCCTTTCTGTTTAAGTGTAGTCCGTCCCACCTATATAGATAGTCCTTGTTGTAGAATGTGCTTCAATGTTCAAGAAAGGTGAAGCCTTCCTGTGTGCACCACGATTTCAGCCATGCATTTTGATTTTGTATTTCCAGCTGTCCATATGGTCCTTTGCAAGGTGCCGGCAGTATCCCAGAAAATACCACAGTTTTGGTCTTGTCTTTTAATTTCCTTCCTAGCTCTCTGAATTTGTTTTGCAGGGATCTTGGCCTGTCTCTTCCAATGTTGTTTGTACCGATGTGGACGACTACTACCGGGTCGTCTCCTGTTCGTTCTAGGAGCCTGTCCACGTTCTCAGTGATGTGCTTGACAGAGGCTCCTGGAAGGCAGCACACTGTTGTAGTAAGGGGTCCAAACTGCGAACTGAACTTGCTGTGTTTCTCAATATGGAGTCCCCAACAATCATGACCTCCCTTCTTTTTGCTGCCTGGCCAGCACTGTTTATAGGGTCCTGGATGTTGTTCCTTTCATTCTCTTGATGTTGGTTTTGGTCATCTAAATGTTGAAGTGGCTCAAATTTGTTGGATGTTTGGATTTCTGGTGGTTGTGTTTGACGAAGTTTCTTTTTTTCCCTGCTTCTGCCTATCTGAACCCAGCTGTTTCGACTCTCTTCCATCTCCCTGGTGGCTTTCAGTCTGCTAGGGGTGCAGACTTCCATGAATTGTGGGTGTGTCAGCTCCTCAAGCTCCTGTTGCTGTCTCATTTCCTCCAGCTCCATTTCTAACAGACTTACTCGTTGAAGCAAGTCCTGGATCGTGCGGCACTTTACACACACTTGGTTGAGCTCTGTTGGGTTTTCTCGGATTTCCCACATCATGCAGTTGTCACAGATTACTGGCTTGAAGACCATGTTTATTATTTTTTATTTTTTTGGAAGTTCAGTTTAGCTTCTGCAGCTGTCAACCTGCTTTCAAACTGCTTCTAACTGTGATGTACTTGTCCACGACTGTACTTCTCCCACGCTGTCGCCTCACTTGCTGTCGCAGTGAACACTAGCTGCCTTTTGTTTGTTTCTGCGTTGTGCTGCGGGCTCCGCCTCTCCCCCGTGTCTCAGAATGGCGCGGAATTTGAATCAGCTGCTCCAAGTTTCAGCTTGTTATCAGAAAAAGACACGCAGCTGTTAGACTTTAAGCTGCAATGTTTTCTGATTTAAAGCAATTCAAGATGTAATTTAAAGATGTAATTCCTCCTTTCTGCTTCTAACTGTGATGTACTTGTCTAGGACTGTACTTCTCCCACGCTGTCGGTTTTAGAAGCCCCTTGAATTCGACTCTGTTAGCTATTCAATGGTAATTTCCATCTCCAGTCTTGCAATAGCTGGTTTGGTTCACTATTATTGAGTTACTTATTGTTTGTTTGTTTGTTTGTTTTTCAATATAATCACGCCTAAGACTTGCTGTACAGTCCTGCGCTGTATTGGTCTATTCATTTTAACCAGAAAATAAGTATATTTAAATAGAAAATAAGTATTTTTACAGCCATTGATAGATAAATCACGTCTTAAAATGTCTCCTGTAGCTATTCAAAACAAGTGTGAAGCTCTCAAGTTCAGCAGCTCTAAGCCAAGCCCACTGTTTTTACTATGACAGTCAAAATGACAGCTGCAGTAGTTCTAGGTTTAACATGTTATATCTCCATAAGTTTCTGCAACCCTGGGTCTGCTGATGGTTTGAGATGTTTAATATATATAAGGAAAAGTCAAAAAAGTACAGGTGCCTAGCTGCCAAATCGGTGGAGAAAAATGCATTTAAAAAATGTGGTGCACCAAAAAGAGTACTCCGGTAGTTCTAGTGTTAACGTAACATTATATTCAACAGGTTATATTTGACTTTATGAAGCAACATTGGTTAATTATGTAGGGTGCAAGAAAACTTTTGGCCACAGATATAATTGCGGTAATTCAACTTATATAACACATACAATGTGCAGGGGTCAGCACAGTCATGTTACATTACGAACACCTTACAAAATACTGACCTCACCAGGACATGGTCATATATTTTAGGGTTTAGCTGAAAAGGCAGTCGCCAGATTTCTCATTCTGGCAATAGTTTATGCACTACAGTGTATAAACTATTGGAAGGCAGAGGAATTACAGTCAATTTGTGTGGCCATTTCTTTAAAGACATTACCTGTTGTAAATTGTAACAGCTTTTGCCAAACTGTAGGCAAGACAGAGATCATTCTGTGCATCTTTTTGGTCCACGTTTACAAACGCCGACATACACCTGACCCTCCTGTTTCTTTCGCTTCTCTTACAAACATATTTTCTGCTGCAGACATGTTTAATATTTTCACCATCTTTTTGGCATGATCTCTGGCCACTGTATTTTAATTTCACCCCTGACTGTTCAAAAACAAAATATTCATTTTCCCAAGCAGGATTGAAATATCATTTTATAGGTTTCGGTGCAGCTATCTCTGGAGGGTATCTGATACTGGACTGCCATTCTGTCTGTTTCTTCTTTTTTTCTTCTTCTTCTTCTTCTTCTTCTTCTTCTTCTTCTTCACTATTGCTTAAATTGCATATAAGGGAAACAGTACAGCTTCAAAATATATGAAGTTGTACAATGGTAATTGGTTTTAATTTGGAGGGTACTTATATATAGTGCTCCCTCACTACAAGGCTCTCGATTTTATAACGCACCTCGGATATAAAGCACCTACAGCATGTCCCCCAATTCCCTATACTAGTGATTCATGCAATATTTCTACAGTAAATACAGTACCAGTGTTCAAATTGTAAACAACTTCTCAGTCTAACTTCCGTTTCTGTCTCTCCCTTTTGATACAGTATCTGAACTGAAGAAAAGCTGCGCTGGCACTTTATAACACAAACATCTTATTCAGCATTTGTTTTATAACTAAATAAATATTAGTCCTATTATGTGGTTATCTTTCCTAATGTATTTACTTTTTTGCTGCGAGAGGAGCTGCAGCTTTCTCCGGGAGACGAGATGCTTCAGCTTCGCTTCAGCCCCGCTCCCCGCAGCCGAACTTGGGGCGAGCCCATTCCCTCTTCCCCTCGCCCGACCTGCTCTCCTTCTCGCACTTGATTTGCTTGTCTGTCGCTTCAAACTGAACTCCTGATTGTCGTTTAGCCAGGCTATTTATAGTTTAAAAAAATTCTAATTAAAATGATCCATGGTGCTTTATGCATGGTTAATTCACGGAAAGTTACATTTTTGCTTCACTGTATGTGCATTAGAGAGGGAGTTTATTTTATAACGCTCTTCGGTTATAACGCTCATATTGTGTGTCCCCCCGAGACCCGTGCTCTAGTGAGGGAGCACTGTATATATGAAAAAAATGGATAGAAATGCATCCATTTTTTTTTTGTTCAGGTGAAGTTTGTGTAATAACCATTTTTTTAGGCTTGTGACGTCATTACATAGAGCTGTTTGTTCACTAGAAATCCAGTTTAATGGAAACCTGTTTTTCTACAGTATGATTCGGATATATTTTTGTGCGAAATTTTGCAAGTTCGCTAAAAATGTGTTTGTCTTGTTGATGGAAACATAGCTAGAGTTTGTTTTACATACTTGCGAATGCCTATTATGCGGTTTCTTAATTCTAATGAATCCCAGGGTTTATTAAATGCATTTGTTTGGTTTTGTGGTTTGTTTATTTGTAATGAACTGGACTCATGCCTTCTCTGCTCACACTACACACATAAATCCCAGATTCTGCTGATAAAACATTATTATTATTATTATTTGTTTATTTAGCAGACCCCTTTATCCAAGGCGACTTACAGAGAATAGGGTGTGTGAACTATGCATCAGCTGCAGAGTCACTTACAATTACATCTCACCCGTAAAACAGGCAATTATTGTTCTTTGACTGTATGACTGTCCTCGGGGGGAAAAAATGATTTAAGCATAACAAAATGCACGATGGCTAAAAATTATATATATATATATATATATATATATATATATATATATATATATATATATATATATATATCTCCAAACTAGTTTATCCCCAGCACGAGTAGCAATTGTTTACCTTTAATTTATTCTCCTTTGCTCTCCCGTTCTTTCTCCCTTAAACACAAACCATTACTTTTAAATGATATACACAGGGGCTGGCGTACCCTGTCACACTTACATTAAGTGTGTTTTTACCTATATATATATATATATAGATGTATGTTTAGTTCTCTTTTATGTAGTGTGTACTGGAGAAAAAAGTTTGCCACATACTACATTAAATTTCACCTTATATGAATGAATATTCATATTAAAGGTCTGGTATTTTATAGTTAAAAACATACATTTTATGCAACCACCTTGGAGCACAAAAAGTCGAAAAAGCTTTTGGAACATCTCTCTCCATTTATTTTAAGGTCATTGTTTCTTATTTTTCTTTTTCATGTTTTTCCCCAATGTACTGAATGTGGTGGAGCCTCTGGAGAAAGTGTTTACTTTAAATAGCCCCAAGCATGAAAAAATTAACAGCATTTCTTACTGCATTACATAATAAATAATTAACGGGAGTCTTGATTATAGGGATACACATGAGTGAACTGACTGTGAATGCCACATGTCCAACTCATCCGGTTCTTCGGAACATATGAAATGAATATTGATAAAGGAGAGAGAAATGATCACACTCACCATTCTACAAGTTAAGCATTCACTGGAAATAGGCACAGCCAGACTGGTTATATTCAGAATGATTAGATCCCAGGCTTTCATTTTCCTTTATGGTACTGGATTTATAGCCATACCAAATAACATAATTTCTGAGTGAATTTTACCAAATTTAACAAATACAACTAGATTCATATATTTATGATTTTTTTCATATAATATATATGGAAGCGTTACATAAAGGAAAATACATTTAAAATGTTTAACACATACATTATGCATGACCCTACAATTAAATATTCCAAGCCTAACCTACAGTAGCTACTTCCATGTACTGTATCATGTACTTGTAACACATGGCTTGACTGGTGCGTGTGGGTGATGACGTCAGGTTCAGGAAGCAACACAAAGGCAGGCAGTACTGAGGTTGAAACTGAGACGCAATGGCTGCGCTCAGTGTTTTATTGCATGAAACAAATAAAAGATTTAAACAAAAACAGCACACGGCACTTTACTAACACTTAAACAAACAGTGGACTAACAGACAAACAAACATGGTGAGTCAAAACAAACAAGTATCATCCTGGTCCTTCCAGCACGAAATAGCAATTGTTAATTATTATTATTATTATTTACTTTATTTTTCTCTCCTTTTCTCTCCTGTTCTCTACACACTGAACACCTAACCCCGAGTGAGTGAAACACTGCATCTTTTATGCAGCTGTACCGAGACTCGATTGCTAATCAATCATTCAACTGGAATCTCGGTACATCTGCACATGAACTAACTTGTGCACTTCCCGTGCTTCCATACAAATACCCCCTTTACTCTGCATGTGAAGTGATGTGCCATCTTCGTGTCTAAATACAATTATATATTTTAAATCACTCGTGCTACACAGACCCATTTATATCCCGTGCACCAACATCTATACACCAACATTAAAACACCACACGCAACACATAACACAAAGTACACACAGGCGGAGCACAATGCCACAGTACTGTATGACTGAATTACTAAATTAGATAGCATCCAGACATTCCACGGCATTCTATACTCATGATACATGGTAGATTTTTTTATTTTTATTTTAACATTTCAATTGAATCTGTGTGTCCTTGACAGACACCCTAAATCTTAAAGGTTGCAGATTCCTAAACAAACCACATGTAATAAAATTAAATTTCGGTTTACTTAATTTCATGATAATACACCTGCAGTAGTAAAAGGGGAAATCTTGTTTTGGCCTAAGATTAATTATAGGTGTGCAACATATCTGCTTACAATCGCAAGTAGAATATGTGAGCTGTGCTTTTACTCATGATCGCTCTCCACATGTTCTGAGTGATGTGCTGCAGGTACCCAGCATTCCCTTAAGCTCTCAAGCTGCACTCCGAATGAAGTTGCAAAGCGGTAAAAAACAGTAAGGCTGCATTGGCCAGCAATTTTTTGGCCTTGCACACTATGGGGTGAACAGATTTTTAAAAACTTCGCTGTTCATCAGAAAACAATATCACGTGCAGTGTTCGGAAAAAATCATACCAGATCAAGCAAATGCGTAGATTTCGATTCGAGTACTGGACTACGTTAATTTAAAATGCAATCACTACCCAAATTCCAACCAAATCATGTCAGATTTGGTTGTAATTGAATGTAAGTTCTTAACATGATAAACTCCTTCCAGATCTCAAAACAATAAGATTCCTGTCAGTGAGAAATAACAAAATACCACTTTTTTGTAATACAATTTGTACGATAATGCATATATATATATATATATATATATATATATATATATATATATATATATATATATATATATATATATATATACATATATATATATATATATATATATTGGATGAACTCTCAGAGACTTAGACCCCATTCACACTTGCCTCAGCTGCCTTTTCTCATAGGTGAGCTCCAAAAGAAAAGGCAGCCCAGGGCCACTGTTTCAGCGTGGCCCAGGGCCTGCAATCTGGGACCAGGACCGGCCTTTACATATATACGCAAAGCAGACTTAGGGCCACCTTTCGTATCACATTACCAGTTTGATTATGGAATCCATTGCTGTGGAATAACAAGGAAAAACACAGATTTTCTACGATAACACGGAAAAACAAAGATTTTCTATGATGTCTGAGATTTTTTTGGTTTTACATTTGGGAGAGGCAAAAAACAAGCAAGGCTTTTTTGTTTTTCTGATAATAACCAAATCAATACAAGTACCATGTATAAAAATTAACACAGGCAACTTTGCTTTAAATTTACATAAACATACCTGTCTAATAAAACTGCTTCCGGTATTCAAGTTCAGTTTACTTCAGTATTCAGAGCTGTTCAAAGATGCCGAAAACAATAACAATCACCACTGAAGATCGGATCAACGAGTTTGGCAAGGACAAATTTCATGTCGATGGTAATGTGCTGTTTTGTACTTCATGCAGGAAGGCTGTAAATTACACTCACAGGCAGACCTTTGTAGAACACATGGGAAGCGCTAAACATAAATTGAATGAAAGGAAACGTAAACAGTAAACTTGGGATTCTTTTCTGTGCTCAACGCCAGAGGAACTAACATGAATATTTTTTTTTACAACAGGGACCAACAGAAAACTATTTGTAAAAAAAAAAAAAAAAAGTTTGTTTGTTTGTTTTATGGATTAATAGCACTGGTAAGCTTGTAACTTTTTTAATTTGAAAGTGTAACAATTTGTACTGTCACTGTAATATTTCAATGCCTGTTATTGTGATTATTATTGTTAATGTTATTCAACTGGCGATAGAGCAGTAGTTTATTATGTATCATGCATGTTGTTGAAGGCGTATTGCTGTATTTAGATTAGGGCGCTTCCCTTAATGAAGGTTTTGTTATAATGAGGGTTTCGATAGTCTGAGTGTAGGCTATTGTTCCATTTTAAAAAAAAGAAATTTGCACATTTTAGGCCTGCTTTTCAGTCACATGTGAATGCACAAAGGTGCCTTAAACTGCAAATGTGAATGGTGTTGCAGGCCTAAATATGTGGCGGCCCTGGGCTAGTACAGTAATGTGAACGGGGTCTACGGCAAAGGGTGAAAAACTCGCAACTGCACCATTAGGTATGTAACATTCAGTAATTTCTGTTCTAAAACTGCTTTATTTGAAATGACAGAAGGAATGCAAAACAGTGAACATCTCTAATGATAAAACAGTTTAAAAGATCAACTTGTATCTTTTATACAATATGCTTTTAAAACTGTTACAAATAAGTTTAGCTATTAATAAGGGATACCACTGTAATTTATATTGATGGCCAAATGGAATCCCATGGTGTGTAAATTAGGCATGGTAGGGATTCTCCCAGGATACATAAATAAAAACAATCTGTTTACAAAGTGATATGGTTAGAATTAAACTGAAAGATTCAGGCAGGGATTAATGAATATTTAATAGGGACTAGCTTAATCCCATCTATACATTAACCATTACACACACTGAACTTTGCAATGCTATACGCTTAATCATACACATAGCAGGACCTGAGTTCACATTTACGTACCCCGAAGATTACCATAAGTTCCTGTTTTACCTCTTTTCACATATATAAGCATCTCAGAGCAAAAACAAGAATCAAATGTACTGAACACAGCCATGTTATTAAAGGGGTGAGGGGGTTCTGTGATTTTTATGTACTTTCTATTTTTTTTTAAGACACAGGAGAGAATGTGAACAAATGAAAATAAATCCTGAAATACAGTATACATTGCATGAGTTACTCCATTTCACTTAAATGAATTGTGTGGTTCAGTATTTGAGCTGGCTTTGTGTTTACCCTTAATTCAAAAGATTCTTGGAAATAATGCTGGAATTATGAAAACATATTCGGGGTCTCAAATAAGTGGCCAACATAAGGACTGGAGTCTAAAGATGCAGACTTGATAACATCGATTTGTGAGCGCAAATTCATAGAAAAAAAAGAAACCATAATAAGAGAACAATTACAATTATATTTGAATGCTGATTTTCCTTTTAAAAATTGACCTTACAGTTCTCCCAAAGCAAAACGACACGACATTCCATAACCGGCTAGGAATATACATTCCGTGATCTTGTAGCAACCACAGCTCGGCAGTTTAAAAGTTTACTGAGCTGAGTATGAGCTGCTTGAAACTTTAATTTAGAAATGGGAGTTTTTGTAAATAAATACAACGCATCGCTGGGGACATAATCAAAGAGAGAATATCAGATCAGATGGAATGGATTGTAAACATGAAGAAAATGAACATGTGCAAAAGATGGTTAATGTCCAGGAAACAGCAGTCTGCTTTTGTTAAATAACCTGCTTTCTGGTTAAAAATGTGCTATAATGCAAAAGTTCTGCATTGTTACCAAAAATGTAATTTCACCTCAGTAGTTAGGGGTTGTGATTGTTGTTTTTTCAATTGATTTTTAATTAGCTGTTTCTAAAACAGACCCCTGTTAATTAGCATATGCAAAGTAAGGTTATTGATCTTGTGTCCTTTTCAATTAGTAATTGTCTTTACTAAAGCTGAAAGAAAATCAACACAAACAATCAGAATTTCATTTATCTGCTCTCGTCGTCCTTTACCTTGATGAGCTCTTAACATTTAAAAAGGCAATATTTTCTTCCAACTTAGCTGAACAGTGAGACATCTTCACCTTTTCATGATTTCAATGAATACACAATTACTCCCACCTACGGTATTTAATTGAACATAAATCACTGCCAGAACCATATTGTTACATAGATTCAATTAAATGTGCTCCATATAAGCGTATCAGCATAATAATACAGACCACTAATACTTTAATGGCTTAGATGAAAGCTTTAACGTCAGCCATTTGCACACTCTGTAATCATTTAGTGCCTCTGGGTCTGAAGCTTGCATTAATAATGAAAAAGTTTCATGGCTAGCAGCTGTTGTCTAATCACCCATGATAATCCACTGAAAAGTAAAGTGTAAGGTATTCTGCATTCTGGCTGAAATTGCATTTCAGGTCATGATAATAATAACCAGCCTTTTTTGTCCACTTATGGGTGGGATCTTCTTTGCTGGAGGTAAGATCCAAGGAAATTCACCCCAACCTGAGTGGTAGTGACACCAAGTTATATTGCTGTTATTTTTGATGCATATCTTAATAGACAGATCTTTCATTTTAAGCACCCCGGCATAGAATATATTCAATCCTGGTGTGGGAACCTTTGTCCTCCCTATTAATGAGTTTAACTCATTAAAAGCCCCGAAAAGGTAATAACAACTGTGCTCTATGTGTAATGGTCTGTTTGATCTTGCATATATATTTGGTTAGATACAGTGGTTATATTTACTACATTAGGAAGTAGAACAATGGCTATCTTTACAATGACACTTGGCACAGAATGGAAGGCTCTTTTTCTAGAATTGATGTCATCATACCATCATCATACTATAGTGTTTTAGATTCTGGAGATGCCTGTAGGTCAGTACCAGTTTATTATGATTAGTATTGTTCCATGGGTCAAAATGAATAATCATCACCTTACTGAGACAGAAATGCACTTCCTTGTATGGCTGTAAGTTCGGTTTGAACTTCCAGTATTCATTTGTTACAGGATTTTTCGAACATTGCCCCTTTGCTCTGACTTTTGGTTCTTGTTCATCGTTGTTTTTTCTTTAGTGGTGCTGTTGTAATCCTTTCTTTTGTAGTGGTGCACACCCTGCTATAATATAATACATTCAAATGTTTTTTTTTCCTTCTTAAACACAGGCACAATGTATACTTTAATTGTGAATATAACTAAATACAAATACAATTGTAGGACAAGTTTTCAGAGTTCAGCATTTGGTTATCAAAGATTCTAGAAATGAAGAAAAGAAGGATCTTTTAATCAATTGTTGAAATAGTTCTATAGCCTTTAGAGTTATCTTAAGAGTTAAATTCATCAATCCACAGTTCATACCAATCATAATTGTGGCAAAATGTCTGTTGAGTAGAAACAGGTGTAGGGGTGATGCAGTGCAGAAATAATCACACAGAGAAAACTGTTTGGAAAAGGTGTTTGTTTTATTTTTAAACTCCCGTTCTGGCGACCAAACAATAATCCCCCTGCAATACACACCAATGTGTAGAGCACGGCAGGAAACAATAATAATTGGTTTTGCAAACCAAATAATAGTACACGTGATCCGCCCCACAATACAATACACAGTCACCAGTCTGGGTGTGTGCAGTAGTGTTGGTGGTGGGTGATAACAATTTAAACAGTGACTGTAGTGCAGTGTTCCAAGTAGTGCTGGCCCAAGGTGACAGCTCCGGAGACGTGTTAGCCGTCTAGTGAATTTACAAACAAAAGACAATTACCAACAGCGACAAAAACAAACAAAACACTCGGAAACACTTTTCACAATAATTCAATGGGGATCTCTCCCGGTCCTTCCAGTTCCATATCTGTCTCTGAAACCAAGCAAAGGAAAAGAGTTACAATCATCCGTCCCCTTTAAGCTATCATGCATGATCCTTTGCTAAACGATTGCAGCTGTCTCTACTGTCTGCAGCTGCTACATCGTTTCCCTTCTGGGTCAATACGTTCCTGCAACAGAGTCTCGCCTTCTTCCAGACTGACTGACTTCCCGGCCCGGGGAAAGAACTGTCAGGCCAGCCCATCCAAAGCTTTTCCCTTTCACTGCTTAGCGCCCTCACAGGTCGGGAGGGAGATTTACAACCAAAACTCATATTTCTGTCACAATGATGTATCATCTATTGCTGGGATGTTAAAGAATATAAATTGTTAGTTTGTATAATACATTTGTGAAAATGTATATACAAACATCACAAATGATGTTTAGATTTTGCTCACGCTCATTTGCTCACGTCAGAGTGAATATAAGTTGCTTTTAAAACACAGACTGCAATATTTCAGCCTAAAAAGCTATTATCTCTTGTGACAGAGAGCGAGTGAATCCAAGTCATAAATCTCCCTCCCGACCTGTGAGGGCGCTGTATAACAGGAACAGTGTGCCCCGGACTGGATGGGTTGGCAATTCATTCCAGGGAAAGTTGGAAGTCGGCCATCCAGAAAGGAGCCGGAGTCACAATAACAGAAGTCATCGCCGTAATGCGGTCGGTGATGTGGCAATCGCGGATTGGAGGAAAAGCGATTGCACTCGTTACCGAAGGGGGCGTGACTGAGGGTATATCAGGGGATGCGGCAAAGCGATCTGTTCCTCTGTTATGTTTATGAAAGGACCGCTGGAGGAGTAAAAAGTAACCGTGAGTGTTTTGTGTTTGTTTTGTCTAGTAATTGTTGTATTTATCATTATAGATGGCTAAAGATCCGGGAGCTGTCGCTACGAGCCAGCACCAACCCCGGACTACACTGCACTATTGTTCACTGTTAACGTGTATTTCACCACTTGCACGAAGAGCACTCACTGTGGATTGCTGACTGTGTTGTGAAAAGTGTTTCATTGGATTATTGTTATTATTTCGGGACTAAAATCCCTGTGGGGTTTTGGCTGTGCAAATACACATTGGTGTGTATTGCTAGTCTTATTATTTAAAAAGCAAATAAAGCTTTTTTGACCGTGAAACTGTGTTGGGTCGTTATTCTAGTGCATTGCATCAGCACTACACCGGCGCACTGCAAACCACTTTGCCACACTCTTTATTAACACTGGGTTTGTAAAAATGCATCTAGTTTTATTCTTCGTATATTTAAGAATATTCTCATTAACTTTTGTAACCCTCAGGCAACCACTTACTGATTTAGTCAGTACTATAAAATGCTTATGTACCTAGAGTATATTTTACATTTTGTACATGAGGAATTTTCAATTTTTTATATTTATAGGTCTCCGGACAAAACTGAATCTCAGATTTACATAAGTAATTGTAAGAAATACAAACCTCTGCCTCTGCTACTTTCAGATACTGCCTGATTCTTTAAGTCTTAATACTCGCCTTTGATCCTATGCACGTTTTTAAAATATTTAAAATGATTAACCTTAATAGGTGCCATCGGAAATTACTGATCAAAAACAAGCTGTTTTTAAAAAAAAAAGTGTATGAGAGAGCAACTCCCCTAAGCCACCTAGCTCCTGGCTATGGGGATTAGGCAGCCAGTCAGAGCGAAAAGGACAATAATGAACTTCTGCGTCAGCAAAGGGCTGTAACATTGTTGGATTTCGAGTGTACCAAAGTGTGGATAATGACTTGAACAACTGCCTGGAAGGAGAGGTTTGGGGAAAAAAAGAAACACAATAAATGATCCATCTGTGACTTGTTTCCCCTTCAGAGGAACCTCTGACTGCCAGGGTACTCAGCTAATTATCAGTCAGGGGATGAAAATGAATTGATTGATTAGACTTGAATGTGGACGTACACTGCAACCCCTCTGAATTGTGCTCATGTAAAATTGATCTGTACCAGAGGAAGAAACGCTGCAAACATTCGATACACTGAAAAAGACTAACAAGTAATACAACTGTGAAGCACCCATAAAAACAAAACTTAGAAAATATTCCAAGTATGAAATAAAGAGCCATATTTAACTTGCCTTTTGTGTCTGATAATCTTTCTGTAACACCCCCTCAGACAGAGGGCATAACATAATGGGTGAAATAAACCAAGCTTTAAAACAGAGGGGTTATTTTTAATATGTAGCCAGACTATGACGGTTCAGTGCGATAAAGCACAGAACAAAATATTAAATAGCATATCTAAAATACATGGAACAGTGTCACCAAGAAAAACACACAGACGATGCATACGAAATCAATGAAAATGTATTTATTGAGCAGCACGTTTTAAAAGGAGCGGCAACACATTGTTCAAGATCCTTATAGAGGACCACAGCTATTCAATTCATCAGCATGTAGTCAGTACAGATTTTCCATTAACAGGTCATAATGATTAAGATTTGTCAATTAGTTATTTTAATAAACAAAATGCAAACTGCAATACTTCAGATTAAAAAAAAGTTATTAGTGCATCTAGTAAGGGTAGAAGGTTCCTTACCTCAACCAGAGCATTCTAGAGGGTAATAATAATAACACAAACAGTGACCAGTGTTTATTTTATTTATTTGTTTATTTAGCAGACGCCTTTATCCAAGGCGACTTACAGAGACTAGGGTGTGTGAACTATGCATCAGCTGCAGAGTCACTTACAATTACGTCTCACCCAAAAGACGGAGCACAAGGAGGTTAAGTGACTTCCTCAGGGTCACACAATGAGTCAGTGGTTGAGGTGGGATTTGAACCCACCTCATGTAGCTGCGTCCCCTTTGTACTGCCAAACTCATGCCCATGATCAGCACGGAGCCACGCTGTATCCAATCACTGCATACCCCACAGCTGATCACAATGCAGTTGTTTAGCAGTCTTACAGCTAAGCCCTTTCACCAAGAAGGCTGACTTTCTGTCCTACCATTCAGTCAGCCCATCCCTGTGAAAGCATACCACCAACCTTACTTCGCGCCCTTCCTGGTTGGGAGGTAGAGCTACAGCTCAGATTAATTCTCTCGTTCACAGTATCATATCTCTATGGTTAGCACTATTGTGGCAGCTTGTTGTTTACTACACAATTTTTTGTACTGATGAAGAAGCACCATTAGATGGCGCTTAATTTGATCCAGCGACCAATGAAATAAGAAATACTTGAGCAGCGTACAACAGACTGTAGATGACAGTCACACAAGATGTGCCGTTTTGGAGTTTCATGTTTCTGCTGTTGTAAATGTAAATGAAAATGAGCGAGACAAAATATGCTTTCATTTATATTTTATTAATGCATTGTATCCAAAGAAATCAACATAAAAACACATCTGTTCTTCATAAAAAAATAAAAAAAATAATCTGCTTATTTTCTGTAATTAAGTGCCTGCAGCTAAATTGTCACATAAAGAGAGAAATGTCAGTACAATTTGTGGGCCTACATTTTACTTTGTTTATATTAACAAATAATTAATAATAATAATAATAATAATAATAATAATAATAATAATAATAATAATAATAATAATAATAATAATAATGATGATGAAGTCTAGGAATTTTCATTTGAAATGTTACTTTAAAAGGGACAAAGCGAACTATTCTTAAAAACAAAAAGGCATTGTCTAATGTATTACATATGATGGAATTAATTTATTTCGTTGGTGTCATTTATTTAGCTTAACAGTGATGACAAGTGATGACAGTGGCCTGTTTTGAGGCTCATAAGGTCTGGCTGACAAAACTCAGGGATGTGCATATGGTGGCCTCTTCCTCTGGTTCTTGCCTGTATTTTGTTTGGAGGATGAAGCAACAAACTGAAGGCTATCCTCATTGTCTTGCTGGGAGATCTCAGTTGAGCACTTGCTGGAGTGGGTGACACTTTCCAACGAGATGTCAAGATTGTCCTCTGTAAAAAAAAAAAATTGACACACACAATTATGGAAACACCTATTTAAGTACCTTAATACAGGTGGGTGGGGTTTCATTGTCCAACTCAGACCCCTTACTTGCCAAATAGAGTATCTTAGTTTTCCTGAACTGATAAATGCCTCTTCAAATGTATGCAAACAGTATTAAATCCTTTGGCCACTTTGCAGTGTAATAGTTGGGAAAGGCCAATAAAATATATAACATTTTGAAAAAGTAAAACTGCTGTGTACCAAAAGGAGCAAAATCAAAAAGAAAAAAGGTAGTGTAGGTACATAAAGTGAATAATTGATAACAATTGTTTTTATATCAAGACATTTCAGACTACAAATCCTTCTTCAACTGGATGAATATATATTTAAATCAATTATTCACATTGTGTACCTACACTACCATTTGTTTGTTATATATTGTGAACTATGAGTTCTGTAATTGTTGTGGTAGCCAAGATTTGCCTTTGCAGAGGAGAGACGGAACAGCAGGATTACTGAATCAAAAGGTAGATTTTTTTATTTGAAAATAATAAAATAAAAGAAAACCTTCCCTCTGGGCTCTAACTTCACTTTTTCTTTTGTCCCTAGCTAATTCTGCTGAATCTTGCCTTCGAACAGGTAGAAACAATATTTCTCTTTTATATACTGCAGGGTGTAGTATTCTGTAGTAAAATTACTACAACTGGCCAAAGTCCAGTATTTGGGTGCACGGTATGGTTCACAAGGCCTCAGGGTTGATAGGGCTGTGCACTCCAAGTCTGTCCGCTGTATTCCCCTTGATGTCCTGGTAACTCTGTGGCTTTGTTTTCTTCCACAGGTAGATCGTCTGGTGCTGTCATGGTAAGTTCACAGAGTGGACTCTGTTCCTTCAGGAGTCCTGCAGAGAAAGCGCTTCACAAGACTGGGTAAGTATAACAGGTTATGGTCTCTGGTAATGTTGCACTTTAATATGTTTCCTCACTATCTGTTTCTTTGTCCCCAGACAGGCGTCCTGTCGTTGATACCCCTTGTATAGCTGTGACCACACTGGGCCTGCTACAAATGCAATTGTTGGTAGAACACGTTTCTGCTTAAATAAAACAGTGGTTTTATTCTTTATTAGATTGGTGCAATTATTTCTGGCTGCAGTATCCATTTTATTGCAGGTATCACAAACCTTGCAGTTATGCAGGCGCAGTCAGCCTTTCAACACGATACAAATGTATAATATTTATCTGAATGCAAGCAGAGTACAACATATTTTTCAAATTAAATACATCTAACAAGGCCTTTTGAAAACACAAACTAAACACAGGCAATGCGCTGCTCCATGCAGCTTAAAACAGCACTAGGCCCGATTGTTTACATATGCAGCAGGAGTAACACAGTCAATAAATTAAACAGTCTTTGTTCACGAAGGAGAAGACACGGTACATACACCTGCACCTTTTGTTTATACATGGTATATTTTAAATAACTCAAATAATAAAAGATTGTTACTCGCACTAGCTCTGTGTTGATCTCTGCATTCCAGAATCGCTCCAGAAGACTCATAGCAGTAATTGCTGCAAAGGTGCTTCTACCAAGTACCAAATAGCGTGGGTCTCGGGGATAAATGAAATGAAATGAAATGAAATGTGCCCGTTATCAGAAGCTGACCCGGAATTTGGGACGTTATCTAATAACCAAAATCGGCCCAGAATTTGGGACATTATCTGAAAAGCAAAGTGGACCAGAATTTGGGACGTAAATGAAAACATGGGCAGACTATATGTAAAACTGTGATTACATTAGAGATAAACTAATGTATCCTGTAACAAAACTGTAATGTGGAAAATATATATTTGATATTAAAATATCGTGCAAACGATTAGATATATGCTAAAAAGTACAACACATGGGGCTCCCGAGTGGCGCATCCAGTAAAAGCACTTGCGTAGAGTGCGGATCGCCCTATAGTCTGGGCGTCGCGAGTTCGAGTCCAGGCTATTCCTTTGCCGATCGAGGGCCGGGAGCTCCCAGGGGCGCGCTCAATTGGCGGCGTCGCCTGGGGAGAGAGGTTAGGTCGGCCAGGGGTCCTCGGCTCACAGCGCACCAGCGACCCCTGTAGTCTGGCGGGCGTCTGCGGGCTTGCCTATAATCTG
The DNA here is from genome assembly GCA_030684275.1 of Acipenser oxyrinchus oxyrinchus. NCBI lineage: Eukaryota > Metazoa > Chordata > Actinopteri > Acipenseriformes > Acipenseridae > Acipenser > Acipenser oxyrinchus. Next base: position 54,985,456 of record CM060248.1, on the reverse strand, counting down.
CCGAGAGCTGCGTTGTCCTCCGGCGCTGTAGCTCTTGGGTGGCTGCATGGTGAGTCCGCAGTGTGAAAAAAAGCGGTCGGCTGACAGCACACGCTTCAGAGGACAGTGTGTGTTCGTCTTCGCCCTCCCGAGTCAGCGCAGGGGTGGTAGCGGTGAGCTGAGCATAAGAAAATAATTGACCATTCCAAATTGGGAGAAAATAATAAAAAATAATTGGCAACGACTAAATTAAAAAAAAAAAAAAAAGTACAACACTACAGAAAACCAATTATTACATTCGTGCATAACGTGATAATTCATTTAAAGTAATCACCCATTGTTTCTTATATTAGTACAGCAAAATGCCACATTATATTTTAATTAAAAAGCTGTGGAAAGCAGATATCTCTCTCTCTGATCACAATGTTAAAAATGCCTGCAAGCATTCCCACTCGTGTGATGACATATTCATGTGACAGACATGGACCAATCAAAATGCGAGACTGTTATGCGGTTCCATCCCAAACTGGGCCTGTGTCATACCTCATTTATTTATTCTACATTATCATCAGGTGTTGGTTTTTAATCATAATTCAATCATAATTAGCAACAAATGGGTTTCATACGAAATATGTTGATTGCCCAAATACTTTTATCAAAGTATGAAATTAGTTTTTGCATGTTATTTTTAATTTTATGTATGTTATGTAATATTTTTTTTTTATGAAGCTGAATCTCTAATTTATATCTTTCAATCGAACAATTATATTAAATTATATTTCCGAATTTGTTTCACTTTTACATGGCACTGTAACCTTTACTTTTCATATATAAAAGAACAACTTTATCAAGTTGTTCTTTTATATATTGATCTGTCCATACTTCTAGTAAAGCCTCTGTTTTGGCAGTACCCCAAGTCATTTCTTGTGAAGACATGATTACATGGTTCCAAGCGAACCGAACCACACTTCAATCCACATCAAAGGGTCAAACGAACTAGGTGTGCCCTAGGTGTCCTTGTGAAATGTATCAAACTTAACTTGAGGTATATGTATAAAATCCGGTGAGATGTATTGGGATGAGCGCTCTAAAATAAAAGTTAAACTGCATTCTTACCCCTGGCTCTTTTGTAAAGCCTGTGCAATACATGACATTGTTTTCTTTTTTTCTTCCTGTGATCTCAAATAAGAGTAGTCTAGTGTCCCTTAATGCTGTTACTCTAAAACGATAAAGAAAACGATGTTGTACCGCTATTTGTTTAACACTAGAACCGACCACGGCACTCATTTTGACGGTTTTACTTTTAAAATGTAAATTACTCTGCGTGTGTGAAAGATACGCGGTTGTCTGTTCTTCACTTTTCCTAAATCCATGTATTAAATACTCTGCTGGCGTTTGAAAGGCAGAATCACAAAAATAAAAAAGTTATAATCCGCTCTCCCTAGAACTGCCAGAGCAGTCATTTTGACTGCCTTTTACAATACATGTTTTTATTTTGAATATAACCTACAATGTTCTATTTTATTTTTATATACAAGCCTGTGCTAATGATCATCAATTCAATATGTAGGTTGAAACACAATCATTAACTGAAACAGAAACAGCTGTGTAGGAGGAATAAAACTGGGTGAGGAACAGCCAAACTCAGCTAACAAGGTGAGGTTGCTGAAGACAGTTTACTGTCAAAAGTCATACACCATGGCAAGACTGAGCACAGCAACAAGACACAAGGTAGTTATACTGCATCAGCAAGGTCTCTCCCAGGCAGAAATTTCAAGGCAGACAGGGGTTTCCAGATGTGCTGTCCAAGCTCTTTTGAAGAAGCACAAAGAAACGGGCAACGTTGAGGACCGTAGACGCAGTGGGCGGCCAAGGAAACTTACTGCAGCAGATGAAAGACACATCATGCTTACTTCCCTTCGCAATCGGAAGATGTCCAGCAGTGCCATCAGCTCAGAACTGGCAGAAAACAGTGGGACCCTGGTACACCCATCTACTGTCCGGAGAAGTCTGGTCAGAAGTGGCCTTCATGGAAGACTTGCGGCCAAAAGCCATACCTCCGGCGTGGAAACAAGGCCAAGCGACTCAACTATGCACGAAAAACAGGAACTGGGGTGCAGAAAAATGGCAGCAGGTGCTCTGGACTGATGAGTCAAAATTTGAAATATTTGGCTGTAGCAGAAGGCAGTTTGTTCGCGAAGGGCTGGAGAGCGTACACGAATGAGTGTCTGCAGGCAACAGTGAAGCATGGTGGAGGTTCCTTGCAAGTTTGGGGCTGCATTTCTGCAAATGGAGTTGGGGATTTGGTCAGAATTAATGGTCTCCTCAATGCTGAGAAGTACAGGCAGATACTTATCCATCATGCAATACCATCAGGGAGGCATCTGATTGGCCCCAAATTTATTCTGCAGCATGACAACAACCCCAAACATACAGCGAAAGTCATTAAGAACTATCTTCAGCGTAAAGAAGAAGAAGGAGTCCTGGAAGTGATGGTATGGCCCCCACAGAGCCCTGATCTCAACATCATCGAGTCTGTCTGGGATTACATGAAGAGAGAGAAGCAACTGAGGCTGCCTAAATCCACAGAAGAACTGTGGTTAGTTCTCCAAGATGTTTGGGCCAACCTACCTGCCGAGTTCCTTCAAAAACTGTGTGCAAGTGTACCTAGAAGAATTGATGCTTGATGCTGTTTTGAAGGCAAAGGGTAGTCACACCAAATATGGATTTGATTTAGATTTTACTTCTGTTCACTCACTTTGCATTTAGTTAATTGATAAATATAATCTATTAACATGTCTATTTTTGAAAGCATTCTTACTTTACAGCATTTTTTCACACCTGCCTAAAACATTTGCACAGTACTGTATATACACAACTGTAAAAATGAATGTAGTTTTTAATTTAAAATGAAAGTAACATATGTTTTCTCTTGCGTGTGTGTCGCTCGGTGCAGCACAGAATCCAGGTTGAGCTGCTGCAGCCTGCTGCTTTGCAGTTTTCTGATCAAAATGTTTCTGCCGAAGCGCTGTGGCTAGCTTCAAGATGAAATCTCTCCTACTGATATTTTCCCCGGTGCATTCCTTGTACAAACCGAAAGAATTGGTGGCTGCCAAGTCCACTAGAGATAACAACAGGCTTGTATATAAAAATAAAATAGAACATTGTAGGTTATATTCAAAATAAAAACATGTATTGTAAAAGGCAGTCAAAATGACTGCTCTGGCAGTTCTAGGGAGAGCGGATTATAACTTTTTTATTTTTGTGATTCTGCCTTTCAAACGCCAGCAGAGTATTTAATACATGGATTTAGGAAAAGTGAAGAACAGACAACCGCGTATCTTTCACACACGCAGAGTAATTTACATTTTAAAAGTAAAAACCGTCAAAATGAGTGCCGTGTCGGTTCTAGTGTTAAACAAATAGCGGTACAACATCGTTTTCTTTATCGTTTTAGAGTAACAGCATTAAGGGACACTAGACTACTCTTATTTGAGATCACAGGAAGAAAAAAAAGAAAACAATGTCATGTATTGCACAGGCTTTACAAAAAGAGCCAGGGGTAAGAATGCAGTTTAACTTTTTATTTTAGAGTGCTCATCCGAATACATCTCACCGGATTTTATACATATACCTCAAGTTAAGTTTGATACATTTCACAAGGACACCTAGGGCACACCTAGTTCGTTTGACCCTTTGATGTGGATTGAAGTGTGGTTCGGTTCGCTTGGAACCATGTAATCATGTCTTCACAAGAAATGACTTGGGGTACTGCCAAAACAGAGGCTTTACTAGAAGTATGGACAGATCAATATATAAAAGAACAACTTGATAAAGTTGTTCTTTTATATATGAAAAGTAAAGGTTTTGAACATTCCCAGTGCCATGTAAAAGTGAAACAAATTCGGAAATATAATTTAATATAATTGTTCGATTGAAAGATATAAATTAGAGATTCAGCTTCATAAAAAAAAAAATATTACATAACATACATAAAATTAAAAATAACATGCAAAAACTAATTTCATACTTTGACAAAAGTATTTGGGCAATCAACATATTTCGTATGAAACCCATTTGTTGCTAATTATGATTGAATTATGATTAAAAACCAACACCTGATGATAATGTAGAATAAATAAATGAGGTATGACACAGGCCCAGTTTTTGGGATGGAACCGCATAACAGTCTCGCATTTTGATTGGTCCATGTCTGTCACATGAATATGTCATCACACGAGTGGGAATGCTTGCAGGCATTTTTAACATTGTGATCAGAGAGAGAGATATCTGCTTTCCACAGCTTTTTAATTAAAATATAATGTGGCATTTTGCTGTACTAATATAAGAAACAATGGGTGATTACTTTAAATGAATTATCACGTTATGCACAAATGTAATAATTGGTTTTCTGTAGTGTTGTACTTTTTTTTTTTTTTAATTTAGTCGTTGCCAATTATTTTTTATTATTTTCTCCCAATTTGGAATGGTCAATTATTTTATTATGCTCAGCTCACCGCTACCACCCCTGCGCTGACTCGGGAGGGCGAAGACGAACACACACTGTCCTCTGAAGCGTGTGCTGTCAGCCGACCGCTTTTTTTCACACTGCGGACTCACCATGCAGCCACCCAAGAGCTACAGCGTCGGAGGACAACGCAGCTCTCGGGCAGATTATAGGCAAGCCCGCAGACGCCCGGCCAGACTACAGGGGTCGCTGGTGCGCGGTGAGCCGAGGACCCCCTGGCCGACCTAACCTCTCTCCCCCCAGGCGACGCTCGGCCAATTGAGCCGCCCCTGGGAGCTCCCGTCCTCGATCGGCAAAGGAATAGCCTGGACTCGAACTCGCGACGTCCAGACTATAGGGCGCATCCGGCACTCTACGCAAGTGCTTTTACTGGATGCGCCACTCGGGAGCCCCATGTGTTGTACTTTTTAGCATATATCTAATCGTTTGCACGATATTTTAATATCAAATATATATTTTCCACATTACAGTTTTGTTACAGGATACATTAGTTTATCTCTAATGTAATCACAGTTTTACATATAGTCTGCCCATGTTTTCATTTACGTCCCAAATTCTGGTCCACTTTGCTTTTCAGATAATGTCCCAAATTCTGGGCCGATTTTGGTTATTAGATAACGTCCCAAATTCCGGGCCGCTCTGATAACGGGCACATTTCATTTCATTTCATTTCATTTATCCCCCGAGACCCACGTTACTTGGTACTTGGTAGAAGCACCTTTTGCAGCAATTACTGCTATGAGTCTTCTGGAGCGATTCTGGAATGCAGAGATCAACACAGAGCTAGTGCGAGTAACAATCTTTTATTATTTGAGTTATTTAAAAATATACCATGTATAAACAAAAGGTGCAGGTGTATGTACCGTGTCTTCTCCTTCGTGAACAAAGACTGTTTAATTTATTGACTGTGTTACTCCTGCTGCATATGTAAACAATCGGGCCTAGTGCTGTTTTAAGCTGCATGGAGCAGCGCATTGCCTGTGTTTAGTTTGTGTTTTCAAAAGGCCTTGTTAGATGTATTTAATTTGAAAAATATGTTGTACTCTGCTTGCATTCAGATAAATATTATACATTTGTATCGTGTTGAAAGGCTGACTGCGCCTGCATAACTGCAAGGTTTGTGATACCTGCAATAAAATGGATACTGCAGCCAGAAATAATTGCACCAACGAATAAAGAATAAAACCACTGTTTTATTTAAGCAGAAACGTGTTCTACCAACAATTGCATTTGTAGCAGGCCCAGTGTGGTCACAGCTATACAAGGGGTATCAACGACAGGACGTCTGTCTGGGGACAAAGAAACAGATAGTGAGGAAACATATTAAAGTGCAACATTACCAGAGACCATAACCTGTTATACTTACCCAGTCTTGTGAAGCGCTTTCTCTGCAGGACTCCTGAAGGAACAGAGTCCACTCTGTGAACTTACCATGACAGCACCAGACGATCTACCTGTGGAAGAAAAACAAAGCCACAGAGTTACCAGGACATCAAGGGGAATACAGCGGACAGACTTGGAGTGCACAGCCCTATCAACCCTGAGGCCTTGTGAACCATACCGTGCACCCAAATACTGGACTTTGGCCAGTTGTAGTAATTTTACTACAGAATACTACACCCTGCAGTATATAAAAGAGAAATATTGTTTCTACCTGTTCGAAGGCAAGATTCAGCAGAATTAGCTAGGGACAAAAGAAAAAGTGAAGTTAGAGCCCAGAGGGAAGGTTTTCTTTTATTTTATTATTTTCAAATAAAAAATCTACCTTTTGATTCAGTAATCCTGCTGTTCCGTCTCTCCTCTGCAAAGGCAAATCTTGGCTACCACAACAATTACAGAACTCATAGTTCACAATATATAACAAACAAATGGTAGTGTAGGTACACAATGTGAATAATTGATTTAAATATATATTCATCCAGTTGAAGAAGGATTTGTAGTCTGAAATGTCTTGATATAAAAACAATTGTTATCAATTATTCACTTTATGTACCTACACTACCTTTTTTCTTTTTTGATTTTGCTCCTTTTGGTACACAGCAGTTTTACTTTTTCAAAATGTTATATATTTTATTGGCCTTTCCCAACTATTACACTGCAAAGTGGCCAAAGGATTTAATACTGTTTGCATACATTTGAAGAGGCATTTATCAGTTCAGGAAAACTAAGATACTCTATTTGGCAAGTAAGGGGTCTGAGTTGGACAATGAAACCCCACCCACCTGTATTAAGGTACTTAAATAGGTGTTTCCATAATTGTGTGTGTCAATTTTTTTTTTTTTACAGAGGACAATCTTGACATCTCGTTGGAAAGTGTCACCCACTCCAGCAAGTGCTCAACTGAGATCTCCCAGCAAGACAATGAGGATAGCCTTCAGTTTGTTGCTTCATCCTCCAAACAAAATACAGGCAAGAACCAGAGGAAGAGGCCACCATATGCACATCCCTGAGTTTTGTCAGCCAGACCTTATGAGCCTCAAAACAGGCCACTGTCATCACTTGTCATCACTGTTAAGCTAAATAAATGACACCAACGAAATAAATTAATTCCATCATATGTAATACATTAGACAATGCCTTTTTGTTTTTACGAATAGTTCGCTTTGTCCCTTTTAAAGTAACATTTCAAATGAAAATTCCTAGACTTCATCATCATTATTATTATTATTATTATTATTATTATTATTATTATTATTAATTATTTGTTAATATAAACAAAGTAAAATGTAGGCCCACAAATTGTACTGACATTTCTCTCTTTATGTGACAATTTAGCTGCAGGCACTTAATTACAGAAAATAAGCAGATTATTTTTTTTATTTTTTTATGAAGAACAGATGTGTTTTTATGTTGATTTCTTTGGATACAATGCATTAATAAAATATAAATGAAAGCATATTTTGTCTCGCTCATTTTCATTTACATTTACAACAGCAGAAACATGAAACTCCAAAACGGCACATCTTGTGTGACTGTCATCTACAGTCTGTTGTACGCTGCTCAAGTATTTCTTATTTCATTGGTCGCTGGATCAAATTAAGCGCCATCTAATGGTGCTTCTTCATCAGTACAAAAAATTGTGTAGTAAACAACAAGCTGCCACAATAGTGCTAACCATAGAGATATGATACTGTGAACGAGAGAATTAATCTGAGCTGTAGCTCTACCTCCCAACCAGGAAGGGTGCGAAGTAAGGTTGGTGGTATGCTTTCACAGGGATGGGCTGACTCAATGATAGGACAGAAAGTCGGCCTTCTTGGTGAAAGGGCTTAGCTGTAAGACTGCTAAACAACTGCATTGTGATCAGCTGTGGGGTATGCAGTGATTGGATACAGTGTGGCTCCGTGCTGATCATGGGCATGAGTTTGGCAGTACAAAGGGGACGCAGCTACATGAGTACGGATACTTTCGCTCAAATCCTTAGAAGCCGGAGTGTTTTTGTGTTGTTTTGGTTTTGTATTTGTAGACGGATAGAACAGGAGCTACCAAAAGCCAGCGGAACCAACCTGGACATCACTACCACTACAACCTCACTCAACACTGTGCACTTCTAGCACCTGTGTTTTCTGGAGCACTACAACTTTGTTGTAAATATTGTTGTTGGATTATTGCGGTGGAAATAAACACACTTGTAAATATACTGCTCTGCCTGGACTACCTTCCTTACCACATCATTCACATCCTGACAGCTACTCATTACGTTAAAGCAGGCATCTCAATCAGCCCATCAGGCATCCAAATGCTGACTCCACACACATCCAGCCCTGCTGAGTCTGTAGTTAAACAGCCGTTGTGCAGGTGTTACATCTACCCTCTCTGGGAAGGGTTTCCATGATTTCCATTACATGAGAGCAGATGTTAAAACTTTGTGCTGATTTGAACTCGTCTCTCGCCAAGACAAGCACCAACTAAGACATAGCTTTACAGTAAACTAATGTGATCCATCTGTGTCTCCATCCATTTGCGTTTCCTTCCATATGATGATATAGATATCCTTCTGCCTGGTGTTGATGGCTGAAGGGTAATGCTGGCTCCAGGGATCAGCTTATTTTGCATCCCTAGCACATCAGCACACACAACGGCTGCGATGCTGGCTCCAGGGATCAACCAGAGTGCGGTCTCCCCAGCGCATCAGCATGACAACCGTCTGGATTGATCTAAGTAGGTGTGACAGGATGGCGTGTGTGATGACGTCAGGCCAGAAGCAGGAACTGGAAAAGGATACCGCAGGTAGAGTGAAATGGCGTTTGCGCCATCTTTATTGTAAATACCACAAAATAAAGCAAATGTTTTAACAAAAACAAGTCACGAACACAAAAAAGAAATACAATAAACGATTCAGGTCAGGCTGGGCTGTAGCCGTCACTGTTCCTGGACTTATTCTTAAACTTAAAGCTTTTTCTCTCTCTCCCCCTCCCTCGTTGCTCTCGCTCCTACTACACCACCACCCCGAGCTAGAGAGCTGCACACTTTTTATACAGGTGACCATCTCCCGATTAGCAACAAATTAAATCACCTAATTAATTCGGGAGGTGGCCACCTTCTGCACGAGTTTTCTAATAAACGTCTACGCCATCACAAATACATAAATAATAATATCTGGCGCGCCGTCCTAAAACACAATAAATAAACACACAAACAAACAAACACAAAATAACATGGGCGGAGGGGGACCCCGTTCTAAAATAAAACAAGCAAATACTGTACAGGGCTGCTCGCCCTGTTACAGTAGGGTACATCTCTGGGGTCTTCAAGTGGGCACCTTCCATCCTTAGTGTTTCGTCGACTAGCCCACGACACCTCAAGAGGGCTCGATGGTGACTCTGGCGTCCCAGCATCACCCCCCTCTGTCCCCCACTCAACTCAGCCCAGCTTACTTACCCATACATCAGCGTTTCTTTCTTTCTATTGTGCTTGAGATCCCCAGCCAGAATCTTTCCGTCTCAACCACAGCCATTTGCTGCTCCTCTCTGCTGCTTCAGATAAGTTCTTCACTGTGTGGCGCAACTCTTGGCCACTGAATCCGGCGTCTCTGAGAAACCAGGTTGTAGAATGTGCCACAAATCCTCGACAACCCACCTCCACTGGGTAAACCCGGACTCTCCATCCTCTCTGTTCCGCTTCAGCTGCTAGTTGAGCATACCACAGTTTCTTCCTCTCATATGCCTCATCTACAGCATCCTCCCATGGTACTGTTAACTCTACCAGATGAACAAGGCGTGCTGATCCAGACCACAAGACAATATCTGGTTAAAGGTTAGTGTTGGCAGTGTCAGGTGGAAAAATAAGCCATTGAACAACATCTGCCAGCATTTTCCAGTCTCTAGCAGCTTCCAGTTGTCCTGGGCAAGGCTTGATTTCAACACCTTTTCTTCGTGTTTGCTCTCCTGGGTGGAGGAATGTTGTCTTTTGTGTGTAATGTTTTGATGGAACTGGTGGCAACTTATTGGTCATGTTACGCTTGTCTTCCATTGCTAAGGCCAAACATCGCAGCACCTGGTCATGGCGCCAAGTAAACCGTCCTTGGCTAAGAGCCACCTTACATCCTGTCAAAATGTGCCTTAATGTTGCAGGTGATGAACACAAAGGACATGAGGGATCCTCTCCTACCCAGAGGTTTAGGTTCTGTGGTGATGGGAGAACTGATGAGGAAACTGATCCTGCTCTGTTACACTGTCCTTAGGTCTTGCCAGCCGATCTTGCGTTGTTCCACACTCTCTCATCTCATCCATTCTCCCTGCTTGGTCTGGGAAACGGCCATTACACACCTCATCCTCTCCACCTGCTTTTGCACCTCGTTGACTACCAGCTTCCTCCGTTGAGCTGGGGCTGCCTTGTGCCATGTAGGAGGAGCTGACCTGAGACCAAGACTCCCTCTTCCATGCTGAACTTGCCCCACGATATCACCGATTCGAAGAGCCATAGTAACAGCGGACATGCAGCATCGGCCAGCAGCATCACAGGCACATCCACCCCTGGAAATGTCTCTGTCCATGCTGGGAAAAGTGTGCCAGCCATATCTTTTCGGTAAAGACTGGAATAGGAAAACACACAAGCATCGTGGACCTTGCCAGGCCACTCAATATTTATATCCCAAAACCGCATTTTGGGATCCACAACCACCTGTAGAATAACTGTGTAGAATTCCTTGTGGTTATAGTAATCTGTCTTACTGATCAGTAGCACCAGCACACTGGAGAAAGCCACAGCGATCCCTGATACTCTTAAGTTCTTCCCCTGTAGGCGCCCTTATGTAGAGTGACATCATTTTTTTTTGGATTGCACTTGCCACCTCGTAGGTGATGCATGCAGTAGAAAGCTAAACACCAAACAGATTAGAGACTGGCCTGTATTCAATATTGGTAACAAATCGCAAAGAGCTACAGTCATACATAATTCAACAGGGAACTATTTTCTATAACGCGTCTCCTGATGTTGAAGGTACGGTCGGAGTAGATCACATTGTTGAATGTAGCAGGGCGGTAGAAAGCCCTGCTGTTTAAATGTATTGTTTATTTATTTTTAGAACGGGGTACCCCTCCACCCCTGTGCAGTGTATTGTTTTGCATTTGTTTTGTTTTAGTTGTTGTAGTATTATTATTATTATTATTATTATTATATTATTATCATTATTATTATTATTGTATTGTTATTTAGAAATATATATTGTGGCATAGCTGTGCATTGTTTTGTTTATTGTATTTATATATGACGGCAAAGCGCCGTGTTTGTTTTGATTTATTTAAATCGTGTTTTGGCAGAGGCGAGACAGGTGCTCGTCCTCTGCCAGGAATAATTAAAAAACCTTGTGCAGAAGGTGGCCATCTCCTGAATTAATTAGATGATTTGTTGCTAATCGGGAGATGGTCACCTGTATATAAACCTGCAACTCTCTACCCTCAAGGTGGGAGTGTACAGAGGAGAGTACAGGAGAGTGAAAGGAGTTAAACGAAACAAGAAATATACTAGGATCAGTGAAGGTGATTGCCCAGCCTGTCTGAGGTACTGTTTAGTGTTCGTGATTTGTTTTATTTACACCTTTTCTTTTGCTCTGTGAGCACAGTGTTTTCTGTTTGAATATTTATTTTATTTTTGTTGTTTGAAAATAAACGTCACTCGCAGCGTCTTTTTGACTGCAGTATCTGTCAGTGTTTTTTTTTTCTTTCCTGACTCTGGCCTGACATCACCGCACAGCCACCCTGTCACACTGAATAAAAATGTTTTTCTTCTTTCTCTTAACAACAGGATACTCGATTGCTCCACCATTCCAAAGGTCTGTGACATGTCCAGATAGACCCCAAGCATTATTTTTACTGCACCACATTACATAATTTTACAACAACAATGTAAAAAAACTACACAAAAACACACACACCATACAATGACACATACACACCAGACAAGAACACCATAAATCTCACATGTACACAACAGCACTTCACAAAAATATACTATGTTAGTGCATTATATTTAGGGCTTCTGATTTTCTGAGTTTTACCCTGACTTTTATACTCTCCTTCAAGAATTCAATTGATACCTGTTAAGCCAGTCGTGTATCTCAATCACAACTGAGAAATGTGTTAATAGTAAAATTGATTTTTTTTTCTGTAAATCAACTAAATGGGCTTTAAAATCGGCCAAGCCTTAATTTTTCATGTACAAGCGGAACGTAGAAATGAGATCGCAACATGTTAATAAGTGACTAAGCTATGAGTATTTCATGCTGTATTTACATTAATAAAGATGAGCCGCTTCTGCTTTTAAATGAAAAAGTAAGACTTACGATCTAAAAGCCCATTTAGTTGTTTCACATAACAAACTTGTAAATTAAATCAATTTTACTATTAACACCTTTCTCAGTTGTAATTGAGACACAAATGGCTTAATGTTTTGTAATGTGATATTGTGTAATGTGGTATTTTGCAATGTGATACCTTGTATTGTGATATTTTGTAACAACTATAAGTCGCCCTGGATAAGGGTGTCTGCTAATAAATAAATAAATAAATAAATAAATAAATAATAGAGTTAAGAGAGGCTGAGTTTGTGAGTGACAGGAAAGGAATGAGAGCCATTGTTCACTAAAAGCAACAAAAAAAAAATAAACACAGCGGTTTCCTACTGCTTTGATCCGCAACTGTTGTCTGTCTCATTATATCCTGGAAACCCCGCAGCTCAACGATATGAAAATAAACCTGTTCACCTGCGGGGGGTATCAGCTTCAACCTCCATCTCAATCTCCTGCCTGTCACTCAGCAGCGAATGCACGCATCAACACGGCAGACGGCTACTCTGTCACAAGCATTAATAACCTGTATCTTTCTAAACAAGGGATTTAGGGGAGCTCCCTAATAAAAGGTGAATCTCAAAACAATAATAATGTAGTACAGTAATTGTTACAGCTGTGTATAATGGTATTTAAAACAGGATTAATTTATCCGCCTTTTTACATATCCGCCCTTACTCTGGTCCCATCGCAGTCGGATACGTGACAGATTACTTTACTTTTTATTACATTCAAAGGTTTTAATACATCTATTTTATTAGTTTAATGAGTGTCTTAATAAAGATTTTTAAGCGCATACACGCTTGTTTTGAAAATTGTCCAACATTGTCTGCTTTTTACAATGTACCACCTCCCGCTGTAAATCCCTCTCAATTTTGTGTGCGGCTTTATAGCCAGTTTCAAAGCCATGATTCTGCCTCAGTCCGCCAGAATACGCAGTTGCGGAGTCAGTGTGTTATAAAAGCTGCATGAATGCTGCATAAATCATGCAAGTGCGCTCTGTAGCAATGGCAACTTGTAATAAAGTTGTCAATAAGCGGTGTGCAGTTGCTAATATCAGAATTCCATTAATACTAAAGTCTACGGGACGGGATTGGTTCCTGGGAAAATGTCGTTAATAACCAAAAGTTGTCTTTATCAGGGTTGCTAATAACTATCATCTACTGTGTGTGTGTGTGTATATATATATATATATATATATATATATATATATATATGTATATGTATATGTATATGTATATGTGTGTGTGTTGGTTTTCCTAAGCAGTCTTCTTGGTTTCTACGGCAATGTTTAATGTTGACATTATCTGCTTGCTGCTTTATCAGCTTCCTCCAGTAAACCAGATGTATCATAACAAGTTTTTATCAAGACCCTTTACAAAACTTGTTCACTATGAACTATATTTTTATAGCCTCAGGAATGAGTGCTAAGGAATAACTATAAAAACTATTTATCACAAATAGATCAAGATATAGAAATACATGTGCAGGGCTTGATTTAATGGCTTGTCCGTTTGTCAGGCACAGTCAAAGATGTTGACGGCAGGTTCGAATCCAGTTTATGTCATTGCCGACCGTGACTGGGAGTTCCCAGGGGGCGGCACACAATTGGCCGAGCGCCGCCCGGGTAGGCAAGCCATGGTTCACCGCGCACCAGTAACCCCTGTGGCTGATAGGGCGCCAGCGGTTCTGCAGTGGAGCCATTCATCTGTGTTGTCCTCCAGCACTATTGGCTTCGCTGTGGCTCCACAGTGTGAAAAATGACAGATTGTCAGGGACACGTTTTGGAGGACGAGTGTGTCAGCCTCTGTTTCCCAAGTCGCCGGGGGGTTGCAGCAGTGAATCGGGATTAATAATAACACAATTGGCAATTCTTTTGACAATCCAAATTGGGGAGAAAAATGGGATAAAAAAAATCATTGACAACGACTACATTTAAAAAAAAAAAAAAATTTGACGGACAAGTGCTTCCAACACTCTCGGTGGTTGAAGTGCTTCTTAGATATATTTTAACAACGTTAAGCAATTGCATAATGAAAGTCTTAAATATTCTGTAAGAAAGCTGATGCTTCTTGTATTGGTGAGTGCCAGCATCTATGCAATGGTAGTAGCTAAAGATCATAGAGGTGCTGGGAACCAGCGAACTCCCTGTCTGCAATGTACACAGTATTATACATCTTGTGTTTTACCAGTCAAATTGCAGTTTCAGTCAGCCGAGCACCGTACTATGCAGGAGTTTTATTTTGTAGTTTTGGGATGAATTGTAATAGTTCAGCATGTTTACATTTATTTGGCTTTCTTGAAATTCAAGTCAAGTGACATGAATACAAAAATGAATATACAAGTTTTGTTGTTTTTTGCAACACAAACCACAGTTAAAAGTACCTGTCCCCTTGAGCTAACCAAGCTATGTGGTTTGCAGTGCTGTTCTTTAGAAACAAACTTTATGCACTACATATACTGTGGTATAATACTGTACATCTGCACATTATTAATTCCATTATATGCTTTTTATTTTGTGTTGTAGACAATCACTTTTGTTTTCTGTAATAACTGGGCTATGCCGGCTCTTGAGCAGCAGAAGCCTTTGATATCTAAGAGCCAGGTTCTATTATTAGGAACACATGTAGAGACCAATGTCTCCACTCCTGCAGTTCTGCCAAGGAAAACTCTGCCATTCCATGGACTACGTCAAATATTCCAAATATGGTGTGCTCTCGCAGTGAGAGCCACTCAGACTTCCTGTAAAGGATTAAAAACAGACCCTGACAAATAAAACTTAAAAGGATTTTAGCACACCTGATCAAAACTACTGCCGCGCTGCCGGTGGCTTGCGCAGTGCAGCCAGTTCCAAACATCAAGAATTGGAAACACACTTCTGGACCTGCACCTAGAGGAATTTCGTTTCACCACAGGTATTCTTTTTATTATGACTATCCCCAGGGCAAGTGTACATCTTGACAAATCCAAATTCAAACTCATGGACTGTAGAGCAGGAGATAAGGATCACACTTTCATCATTCAGCTGTTATAACGTTTGATAAACTGCACAGAGAATAATTATGGTTTATTTGTATTAATGTATTGCTAAGTAGTCAGACATTTAGATTGGAATTACAGGATGAATCACTAGTTTTGGGGGGATGTTTCTTAAAATAAATGCTTTGAGAATACACCCCTATTTGTCTGAATACAGGGTTGCTAGTATTTTGTATATTATTTGTGCAGTTTGATACTCCTGACTCCTAGAACTCCACTGTAACAAGAGCCACATAAAGCAAATCACATTGTGAAGGTATGACTTCTTTCCTAATTTTGGTTCAGTCTCACCTTTACTTAATGTGAACTACAAAAGTGTGTTAACTGATTCTACAGTTGGTACAATGTTTAGAGAAATTTTGCCCACATTTTCCACCACGCTGTATTGTTTAAGGCATGACTTATTATTTTAAGTGAAGTAAAAAATGTACAATATAATCGCACGCGCCGTAACATTGCCTGATTCAGATTTTCCTACTTCACTAAATGGTATTTAACTTCATATAGTTCAGTTGTAGTATAGGTAAGTAGTAGAGGACCAAATACTCTGCCCAAACTGTGTACAGTATATATATATTTTTTAGGCTGTGCAGAAAAACTGTAAGGCTCTTTGCCATGGTTTCAATATTTTATAATCTCATGGTACAGCATGTTATGATAATATCCAAATTCATAAAAAAAGTTCACGGACAGGAGCAAGGGTTGCGTGGAGTAAGAATCTTGGGAATTGAAACAGGAGATAAGTGCATGTGGATTTACAAAGAGGACAGAGTTTTCCCCTTGGCTCATGGAGAGCCACCCTCGTGGAGATGAGACCGAACCGATTGGCCTCTAAGGCTGGGAAGCAACCGTTACTTCCCCCAAGGGGAAATGAAGAGTAGAATAGAGGATGAATTAAGAAGAAGTCGATGTCTCCCTGGCTTACACAGGTCAGACTTCCAAGGCTAAGTAGTGAGCTTCACTTCCTTCATGGGGAGACAGGAACGCTGAAAACAAGAAAGAAATAAGTATGCAAAGAGGGCGTCTCCAGAGAGGAAGACTGGCACAGATGACAAGCAGATACTTAGGAAAGAGTACAGGGTTTCCCTTTGGCTCGCAGAGAGCCGCCCTCACGGAGGTGAGGCCAAACCGATCATCCTCCAAGGCTGAGAAGCAATCTTTACTTCCCCCAAGAGAACAAGAAAACTAAAGAGAGTTAGGATACTCACCAAGAGCCTTCCTGGTGGAGGAAGAGGCCAACGCGGCTGAGCCTGTAAGGACCCCTAGCTCCCTGCAACTGCACCACTAATGCGAAGGAAAGAAATAGAGATTATATTTTTATTTTTTATTCTGAAGGGGGAATTATAGACTAATCTCACCACTAAGTGGAGAGAAAACCCCCCATTGGGAGGAAAGCTCTGGTGGCTCCATCAGAGAGATATCGTGGAGAGAAAAGTGGATGTAAGACTACTGCAGTGGAAGACCAGTGGCCTGTTCTTTTTATTAAATGCTGATTGACATTAACTTTAGCTGCTGAGGTTGTTGCACCAATATGGAATAAAGGGGAGGGGGGGGGGAATTGAGGGGGCAGACCAGCTATAGAAATGAGAGGAAAAATGAGTAGAAAATCAATTTTCTTGTTATGATAGTACAGCTAGCATTGATGTATTATGTGTATACTGTTATTTAAATATGTTAATTAAATGGTCTGATTATGGTAGTTGTATGTGTGACATGCTATACAAATGTATTGTGGTTTGTTCTTTTTTTCTGCTATGTACTGTACAGTGCTTTGCGATACTTTTGTATAAAAAGTCTTATATAAATGCAATAAATAAATAAATAAAATAATTTTGCATCTTTATTTGGTTTTAGCAACAGAGTAATCAAGGCCTGTTCCAGTGATTCAGTGGTCAGAAGCGGTTTAGCTAATTAAGGAAAGAATGTCTTAAAAATTGTGATGGGAAATCCATCTAGACCTGGTGATTTACCACCAGGTAGAGCTGTAGTGGCCTGCTGAATTTCTTTACCACCAGGTAGAGATGTAGTGGCCATACGAATTTCTTCCTCTGTGATTTCCCTCTCAAGAAAAGCACTATTTTCACTTGATAGCGTTGGAATAGTTATCTTATCTAAAAATTATTGGGTTTTAATCTGAGACTGCTTGAGATGTGTATAAAGACATAGACCCCATATTTAGGTCTGCAACCCTGTTCACATTTGTGTTTTTAAGGCACCTTTGCGAGTTCACATATGTGACTGAAAAGCATGCCTAAAATGTGGCAAACTGCTTTTTTTTAATGGAACGATAACCTGCACTCAGAATGGAAGAGCTACCGGTTTATACAATAATCCCTTTGTAGTAAATGTTTCTTATTAATATATATGTTTTTTTTTTCAATGAAGCACAGTAGCAATTCTATGGTATATATTTAAAAAACATATTGACTATTTTGACTTACTGTTATGGTGTGTAACAGGGTGACGGTGCGAGCTTACCCCCACCCACAATCACATTATTCTCTTAAGAACACTGAGGTATTTAGAACGCGGGAAACAGCAACTTGCTAGTGTTGACAGGTATTTTCGTAATGGATACTTCATTCAGATTGCAAATCTATCAGGTTGTACACAATGACTGATATTCATGAAGATCTGGATACGTCCAGTAACTGCTGTGAATAGTGCAGCTGGCAACAAGGGAAAGACCTCGTGACAGCCTGGAGAGACAGCTGACAGGAGGAAAGAGACCCCATTGGGGCTGGCAAGGGTTAGCTACACTTGTCGGCAGTATCCAGCTCTGTGTTTACAGAGAAAAATACCCCAAGAGTCTGCGAGAGCGGGGGCGGAAGATGACTCAACGTTGGACAACACGGTTAACGACTTAGGAACGGAAACGGATATGAGTATGGAGAGTACTTCACAAAAGACTAGTTCAAGATCTGCAGTTAGCAAAGACATGGAACTCCAGGTTTGTGTCTGTGGCTGGAGCAAGGCGACAACGGTCAGGGGTTTGAAGATTCATCAAGGGAGAATGAAAGGGAGAAGGGACAAGGGCCTCGCATTGATCAGTACTTCTTACGAAGTCAGTCAAGT
The DNA here is from genome assembly GCA_030684275.1 of Acipenser oxyrinchus oxyrinchus. NCBI lineage: Eukaryota > Metazoa > Chordata > Actinopteri > Acipenseriformes > Acipenseridae > Acipenser > Acipenser oxyrinchus. The sequence continues at coordinate 54,967,049 of CM060248.1, read as the reverse complement.
CAGTCGAATGAAATCCAGCGACAGGAAGCAAACCACAGTTCGCAGGATATCAGCACCCATGTCATAGATGTGAGGAGGACTTGCATGGACACAGTTAGTGATGAACCTAATGATCCTTGTGAACCCGGTCAGATAAACCAGCATAAGAGAGAAAAGAACCTCAACGGGCACAAGCCTGGAGTTAAATGGCCAAGAGCTTGTGAGAAAACTGCATGGGACACAGTAAACACAGATCTCTGCTTTGCATTGGAAAGGTTAAGTGGAACAGTTGAAAAGAAACTAGATAAATTTGGGGACATCATCTAGGCATATGGAAGTGAGAGGTTTGGAGTTGAAAAAAGGAAGGAAAAAGTACAAACTATTCCTGGAAAGTCTAGATGGCAGCAGGAGATTGAACGCTTAGTTAGAGAAAGGAGACAGCTGAGGAAGCAATGGAGAAGAGCAGAACAAAGTCAGAAGGAGGGACTCAATCTCTTACAAAGGGTCATAAAAGATAAGCTTGCAACATTGCGCAGAGCTGAGTGCCTACGGAAACGCTACAAAAAGAAGGAGCGTGCGAGAACTAACTTTTATAAAGACCCATTCGTAAAAAAGTTATTCACCAGTGAGAAGAATGGCACACTAAAAGCATCTAAGTTTGAGCTGGAGAGATATTTGGAGGAAACACATACAGATTCAAAAAGGCAGGAGCCTATGTCAGTTCCTTCAGACATCCCACCAATCAATCCACCAGAATACCAAATGGAGGACTGTGCACCTAAGTGGAAAGAAGTAGAGCAAGCTGTGAAAAAAACAAGGGCTTCATCATCTCCAGGGCCTAATGGAGTTCCGTACAGAGTGTACAAGAGTGCTTCAGGAGTTCTACGAATGCTGTGGAAATTGATGAGTGGCATGGGAAAAACAGGTTGTACCAAGAGCATGGCGCCGAGCAGGTGGAGTCTTTATACCTAAAGAAAAAGATTCTACAAGCATCAGTCAGTTTTTATTGCTCAGAGATTGTCAACTTACCTATTAAAGAACTGCTTCATTGACACTTCAATACAAAAAGCGGGCATTCCAGGTTTCCCGGGATGCTTAGAACACATCAATGTGATCTGGCAACAAATTCAATCAGCTAAAAAGGAGAGGAAGGAGCTCCATGTGACATTCCTGGATTTGGCTAATGCATATGGTTCAGTGCCACATGAACTACTTTGGGCAGCATTTGATTTTTTCAGTGTACCCATGACAATAACAAATTTAGTGAAAGCCTACTTTGGAGATTTGCAATTTAGTTTTTCAACTTCAGAATTCAGCACTACATGGCAATGCCTAGAAGTTGGAATAATGGCAGGATGCACCATTTCTCCAATGGCTTTTACCATGGCAATGGAAATAATCATTAGGGCATCAAAATGGGTAATGGGAGGAGAGCGCTTGGCTTCTGGAATGCGACTACCACCAATTCGAGCATACATGGATGACATGACAACCATGACTACAACAGTAGCCTGCACTAATCGATTATTGGGCAAATTAACCAATAACATTGAATGGGCACGAATGCAATTCAAGCCCACTAAATCAAGGAGCATCTCTATAATTAAAGGTAAAGTAGTAGATGAAACATTCTTCATTAATGGTGAGGCAATACCAACAGTGTCTGAGAAGCCAGTGAAGAGTCTTGGGAGATGGTACGACGGGGATCTAAAGGACACAGTTCGTGTGGGAGAAGTTAGACAACAAGCTGTGGAAGGGTTGAAGAGCATAGACAGCAGCGCTTTACCAGGCAAACTAAAACTCTGGTGCTTTCAGTTTGGTCTACTGCCAAGGTTGCTGTGGCCACTGACTGTGTACGAGGTTTCTTTGACAACAGTAGAGAAGCTGGAAGCTTTAATCAGTTCACACATCAGGAAGTGGTTGGGAGTTCCACGCTGCTCAGCAGAGTGGGACTTTATGGTAAAGGAATACTGCAGCTACCTGTCTCCGCTCTAACCGAGGAGTTTAAGTGCGCCAAGGTCCGACTGGAAATGACATTAGTAGAGTCACGCGACAAATGCGTAAGGGAGGCAGCACCTGTGTTGAAAACTGGAAGAAAGTGGGCGGCAAAGAAAGCTGTGGAGAATGCAAAGGCTGCCCTTCGAATTGGTGATATCATGGGGCAAGTTCAGCATGGAAGAGGGGGTCTTGGTCTCAGTTCAGCTCCTCCTACATGGCATAATGCAGCCCCAGCTCAACGGAGGAAGCTGGTACTCAACGAGGTGCAAAAGCAGGAGGAGAGGATGAGGTGTATAAAGGCCATTTCCCAGGCCAAGCAGGGAGAATGGATGAGATGGGAGAGTGTGGAACAACGCAAGATTGGCTGGCAAGACCTATGGTCAATGGAACAGAGCAGGATCAGTTTCCTCATCAGGTCAACATATGATGTTCTCCCATCACCACAGAACCTAAACCTCTGGGTAGGAGAGGATCCCTCATGTACTTTGTGTTCATCACCTGCAACATTAAGGCACATTTTGACAGGATGTAAGGTGGCTCTTAGCCAAGGACGGTTTACTTGGCGCCATGACCAGGTGCTGCGATGTTTGGCCTTAGCATTGGAAGACAAGCGTAACATGACCAATAAGTTGCCACCTGTTCCATCAAAACATTACACACAAAAGACAACATTCCTCCGCCCAGGAGAGCAACCACCAAGAAAAGGTGTTAAAACCAATCCTCGCCCAGGACAACTGGAAGCTGCTAGAGACTGGAAAATGCTGGCAGATGTTGGTCAACGGCTTATTTTTCCACCTGAGATTGCCACCACTAACCTTCGACCAGATATTGTCTTGTGGTCTGGATCAGCACACCTTGTTCACCTGGTAGAGTTAACAGTGCCATGGGAGGATGCTGTAGATGAGGCGTATGAGAGGAAGAAACTGCGGTATGCTCAACTAGCCACTGAAGCGGAACATCGTGGATGGAGAGTCTGGGTTTACAAGTGAGTTGTCAAGGATTTGTGGCATGCTCTACAACCCGGTTTCTCAGAGACGTCGAATTCAGTGGCTAAGAGTTGCGTCGCACAGTGAAGAACTTATCTGAAGCAGCAGAGAGGAGCAGCAACTGGTTGTGGTTGAGACGGAAAGATTCTGGCTGGGGATCTCAAGCACAATAGAAAAGAAGAAACGCTGATGTACAGGTAAGTAAGCTGGGCTGAGTTGAGTGGGGGACGGAGGGGGGTGATGCTGGGACACCAGAATGTAATTAAAAAATAAATAAATAAATAACTTTCAAAACCCCATTATGAATAGTGTAATGGATGGGTGCCTGACAACTACCTAATGGACCCCAGGTTACCTTATGAGGGTTAAGAATGTTTTCTACTTCTTTTTGTACATCAATACACTTAGCTTCTGGGATGCGATACAACCTCTTATTCGTACAACTTCTATTCGTACGCCAGGGGGTGAAATTATCTGGTGTTGTATCGCTGTCATTCTCCCTGGCGGATTAGAAAAAAAACATCCTGGTTATCTTTCACTAATTCCTGTACTGCTTTCTTTTGTGTGATATTTAACTCGGGACCCATGTTTACAGTGATCTCTTTTTTTTCACTGTTCTGCACATTTAACACCTCTCTGTCTACCCACGGTTTTAACAAATTGATATGATACAATTGTTCTGGTTTTCGCTTGCCTGGTTGACTGATTTTATAATTGACTGGTCCTACAGCTTCAATGACCTCATATGACCCTTGCCAGTGTGTAAATAATTTACTTTCTGGTGTAGGTACTAAGACCATTATTCTATCACCAATCTCCAATTTTTCACAGAAAGTTCTCCCTGAAAAAGGATTTGTAACCAAATCGACTATGATGTCTCCGTTTTCTCACATTTTTTAAATTTTATTGTAAAATAAAATTTGAAATAATTAGTTGTAAAGGTATTTGTATTTACCAATGTATAATTTATAAGCAATATCATGCGAAATCCAGCTATCCTCCTAACTACAGTGCTAACCAAGGAATATTCATGTTTTGCGGTTGCTCACTAATGATTGGTCACCTGTCAGAGGTTTGACTTTCCCATTGGTTGCTAAAGCAGGGCCTTCAAGTGAGGAGTGAGAATACCCTGGGAGATTTATGGCCTGCCTCTGCTCACTCCTGATTGGACGCTTGTCTAAAAAAAAGGACGTTCTTCGACTTGCCTATTGGTTAAACTCACTGAAGACCTTCAACTGAAATGGAGAATACCCTCAACTGTTCTCAATTCTCCTCATTGTCCCTCAGAGTTCTACTTAAATCTCACTTACTGATACCATGCCCTAGCTGTAGATGCATGTTAGGATGTCTTGTGTCAGATCTCCTGTACAAAAGCCTCTGCTTCTTGAGCTGTAAGGATTGTCTTTCATTGGCCTTCCCAGTCTATTCGTAATCGTGCCGGGTCTAGCAGAGCATACTTTGCACTGAGGTCTCAAAGGCCTTTTTTCACAGAGTCAAATAATTTCTTCTGGAGATCCACGCTAAGATCTGGAAAGAGAAATATCCACGGGTTCTGGTAGAAGAGCGTATTTCTTGCACATGCGACTCGAAGAACTGTTTCCTTCTTTTTGAAGTTCAGAAACTTCATTATGATGGCCCTGGGTCGTTCTCCTTCTGCGGGGTGAGCTGTGAGTGTGTAACTTATGAGATTGGCTCTTGGACATTTTATGAAGTTGGGAGTGTACTGGGTCCAATGCCTCTGTCTAAATGAAGCTGCAGGATCTTTTTTATTGTTGTAATAAATACAGCTCGGCGTAGAAACACGTCTGTCTTGCAGGCAACCATTTTATCTCTCCCGGGTGCATCTGTTTAAGAAAAAATACTGGTCCTTTAAATCTGGAGCATCAAAGCCCAGTCCCTGGCTCCAAGTACTGCGGAGAACTGGTCTCTCGGCATTCTAATACTTATGGTCATACGAAGTATATATCAATAACATACATAAAAAATACATTGTATATAAATATAGACATTTAAATAATTACATTGTAAAAATGAGTGACTAAAAGTTATGGGGACAAGGACTGAGTTGTTGGGAATGGGTTTGTGTATTTTAACCTGTTGCTTTAAAGGCAACTTGATTTGGTATTTAGGGGTGAAGCTACAGCTATATAGGCTGTCAGACTAGATAGCTAAGGGGGTATAGAGCCAGATGGGCTCAAGGGGAGACCGAGAGAAAGAGAACGGGGCTTAGAGAGCTAGATGCTCATCATTCCTAACCAATTCAGTGTGCAACCTGTACCTGTGATTGAGGTATGTAACCTGTAATGAAAAAAAAACTGCAATTTTTTTGGAATTATACAACGTTGTTTTGGCTGTTTTATATCCTGCACCAATCCTGGCTACTAGTAAGGCTAACTTGAGGGTAAACCTGTGACAGTTATCATTGTGTTCCATAGCAGACAGAAAGAATTCCCCCACAATAAATTAAGAAATAATTAAAAACATATCTTAAAGCCTAAGGGCTGAAATTGAATATGTGTACATTTCAAATACAAAGCCTTTGTACAATTCAACAGTGTGTCAGAGATGTCTAAAAAGCATACTCCATGTAAAACATGAGGTGGTGCAGGATTGTTAGCTCCCATAAGCTCTTTAGAAATAATGCAGACTGACTCTTTCCTGTGTAATTTAGTCAGGGGCATTCCAAATGTGGAATTTGATATATTACTGGTACTTGCAAGCACCAAAAAATAAGATTAAAATAAGTACAATACTTTAACTTTTAAAACCATTCCAAGTACTATGTGTGTTTTTTTATTTTGTAAATAAAAAAATATATATAAAAAACAACAGTATGCATATTATTGTTTATTTCTTAGCAGACACCCTTATCCAGGGTGACTTACAATTGTTACAAGATATCACTTTATTTTTACATACAATTACATTATTTTTTACACACAATTACCCATTTATATAGTTGGGTTTTTACTGGAGCAATCTAGGTAAAGTACCTTGCTCAAGGGCACAGCAGCAGTCTCGCCCACCTGGGATTGAACCCACAACCCTCTGGTCAAGAGTCCAGAGCCCTAACCACTACTCCACACTGTTCCCCTATATTATTTAAGATCAGTCCATCCCAGTGTATTAGCAATATGTTTGTGTCAGTTTACAGTACATTAAGTCCGTAATTTGGAATACTCTACATGTTAATAGCAACCTGTTTTTTACATTGTATTTGGTTATGTTAAATAGCAAGTAGCTTGTTTTCTTCCACACTTTTTCCTTTCTATGATGTTTGGAGTCTTTCTTAGTGGTTCTTACTACACATACTCAAATGCTGTATTTGTTTAACCCTTTGAGTAGTATGAACGTACTGGTGCGTTCGCTGCTCTCTGGTCCCCAAGGAGTACGAACATACCGGTACGTTCTGCAACTTTAAACTTGAATTACTGAGCCAACAAAAACCCTGATCACATAATATTGTAACACTAGGTTTCTGTAACGCCTTTTATTGGTCTCTTGCGCCCTCTGCCAGATATTGACTGAATTACATATGATAAGCCCAGTCACAAAAATGTCAACAGTGTTTGTAAACCCGCGAAAATCGCTCAGTGAGAAAGAATTATTAGTAATAATACTGAATTCAGATTCTGATTTAAATACAAATACATACAATTCTTCCACTGAATCGGATGTCAGCGAGTGTGTCAGTGAAGACATAAGCGAAGAATATTTACCATTGACATCAAGTGACAGTAAAGAGGCGTTGCTCCATGCTTCAAAGAGTATCATACACTGAAGCATTAGACACTCATAGCAGAAAGTTTGAGTAAATTCCTTATGAACCACACAGTATGACTGCAAATGTTGTACAATGGGTAAAAAAAAAGAAAATGTTATTTAAAGTTAATTATTTTACCAACTGGACCCCCAAAATAAAACACATAGGAGGGTGTGCTTGCCACATTTTCCCCTTTATTTATAAAACAAGAATGATGTCCAATATTTAATATGTATTATTTAATTAGAACCTGAAAAAACAGGGCTGAAAAGAAAGCAGCACTTTAAATGCCAATTAGTTATAATTGTCAGCTGTTGTAAAAGTACAGGATTTAAGTACCCCAGCATTTTCAATATGAAAATGACCATTAGCAGACCAACCAGTATTCCTCATACAGTATGCATGCACTTTATCTACGTTTTGCAAAGAAAACAAAGTACCCCGCTTTAATCATCTAAGAATAAACCTGGCTAGTCCTATTTATCATTTCCAGCTTGCTCTATTCACCCTGATTTAGTATTCTCAGTATATTGTGGCTCTCATTGATAGCTGGTTCTGTACATCTGATTCCTGTAATCCTTCACACTCTCTTCAGTGACAAGGTTTAGATAGTTAGTACCATTAATCCACAGTCAAGGACGTTATTCTGCTCATTAGATATTTTTATCAGGGCCCTTTGATCTTAGTAATGCTGCTCAGCTGACAGCACATTATAGCTCAGCAGTTCAAAGGATATTAAATAAATATATTTAAAAAAAAACGTATTCTTGATGATACAGACTAGAGGTAACATCAAAGTCTACTGAATAAGTAAATGAAAGATACTGCTGTCATGCATCTGCATGACTGCAGCCAAGGTATAAGGAGGTCACAGTAAACGCTTCAACATGAACTGATAATTCAATCTGTAAAAGCACCACCGACTAGGAGTTTTTCAGTGGCTGAGAACTTTTTTTTTTTTAATTCCCTGGGGCAAAGCACAGCTGTGTTTGGGGATCTATACCCTAATAGCACAACCAAGTGATGTTAGGTGCCTTTAGGTGACTTAGTCATAATCATCATACCCAAATATTTTGTAACATTCCAGTAAATGCTAATTTATTACTACTGCAGGCATGTATTTCTTCTGCATGCCAACTTTTGTAGCTCTGCATCTTGATCATGTTTGCTGCAATGGTTTTACTGTGCTAAAACGATGTGTCTACTTTGTTTTACTTTATTATAATTAGGGCTTCTGTTTTTTGGGTTTTATTAATTGTAATTTTCGGTGCTAATGAGAATTTTAAAAATGTATAAAACAATGCTAGTATTTAAAATGTCTTCCTCGCCAACATGTCATGTTGTACAGTGTGTGTCCTGCGGCTCTTGGCCTTGTGAAAATGTTGGTATGCGGCTTATAGGGTCAGGAACTTTGGCTGCCCCTGTTATATATAGTACAATATATGCTTTATTGTGAATAGTTATCTTTGGATGTCATACATTCCTAATTAAGCTCACCATGGGAAAAAATGACAATTATATTATGCAATTTCATGGGGTAAATATGTATTATACAGTGAAATATTTCCACGGTTCTATTTTATTTAATCGAACCAAACCCATTGACAACATAACCAGGCACTGATAACACTAGATTTATTGTGGCCAGGTTATTGCTGAAGCACTTGTAATAAATAAAAAACATTGATAGATTAGATTTAAAAATAATAAATGACATATTTGCCAATACTTGGCACAATATAAAAAAGGAAAAGTGATAAATGACTAGTAAGCTATAGTCTGGATAAAAAGCTGCTCTGTTATATAGAGTTATTGATTTAAAAGAAAGTTTGCCCAATTATTCCTGTTGCTGTAAAGATGGCAAGCAGTGAGTTGTGTAGGAAGACCAGTATTCATTCCTATGGGTAGAGGGCATTTGTGAATGCATAGATTAGATTAGTCAGAGATATAATATATAATGTAATTTAGCTGTGCCTTAACAGGAAAACAATACCAACAACGTTCTAGGGCTTGGCTCTTCAAAGAAGACTTAGATAAGTAAGATTACAAAATGTGTTCCATTTAACATGCCTGGGCAATCAAGTCTGCTATCTTAATAGCTATAGATCTTTTTATTTATTTATTTATTTTTTCATCACTGAGCAATAAAGGGAAGGTTACAGCCTGGGATATATTTGTTCAAACACGTTTTCCTTGTAATAATTACTAAATGACTAAATGAACACCACACAGTTAGAGCACATACCCAGCAAGATTGATCAAGCCTTGCCATATTCTACATGACTAATGTTGTCAATATTCTGTGTTTGTACAGTAGTATGGTTTAGTAGCCTTTCTGGTACCTTACCATAGAGTACTGGGTGGTATGATGGGGCTCTGTGAAGCTGACTGGTTGCAGGTACTGTAGATCTTTACTAAAGTTTTTTGTAAATAATTAAATTATGCATTTGTCCCAATGTTTCCCTCAATCATATGTGGATAGCTTATGAAATAATATAAAAATGCATACTTTAACAATGGTCTATATTTATGATTTAAATCCTGTCGGCCTGATTTTGATGACAGGGCAAACCTAGAGGCCCTAATTCTGAGTAAAAAACCTGGAGCAAAGCGGAGCAAACTGCCTTTGTCCTGTAATGTGATTCTGGTGACATGCTTTCCCTTTCTTTTTCTGTCAGTGCAAGTGTCCGTGGTCTGCATAACTTTCAAGTTGTGGTCTCATTTACATGTTAACTTTGAGCGATGCTGATGATTGTGCAGCGGGCAAGCATCTGTGTTTCAAACAGGCGTGGGTAGGTTACTTTGAAATGCAGGCGCAGTCAATGCGAACATCAGTAGCAAGTGGTTGGGCAATTGCGGACCCTCCAAAAACTGCACCTCCTCTACAAGATGAAAACCATTGTAGAAGTGAGTAAGTAAGAGCTGTATAAAAGCACACACCTTCAGAGACCTGTCATTGGCTTCAGGATGGCTGCTGTGGTGCACTTCCTTATGCAGCGACGCTTGGCTTTTGTTGAGAGGCAGGAAAACCTTCGGAGGAGAAGGGCAAGACGGAGAAGACCCCGCATAGTCAAACCCAGGGTCACTTTGTTGTGATGCCGGAGGATCACAAACTTCTTTTCTTTTCCGTGTGCCAAGAGGACTTTGCTGCTCTTCAGCTAACATATTTCTTTGTTTTGTTTGATTTTCGTGCTCCATAAATCTCATACAGTGCCTACTGCTCTCTGTACTCTTAACTCACCTCACCTCTGGGCTGTAAGTGCAGCTGCTAAATACCCCACTGCACAGGTGGCACTCATTGCGACCCTCATTATCATGATTGCAGCTCCTTATTTGTGCATGTTGACTAATTTGCATTGCTCTTAAGCTTACATAGGCAGCAGTGCAAAGTAATTGCCTGGCCGCTAGGTAATTTGGATTTTGCAGACGCAATTGTTTGCACTGTGCCTATCCTTACATCAGCCCCTAAATGTGCTATTACCACATAGTCACAATATAATTAAAAGGTTAAGAGGGGTTTTGATGTTGTTGTGAAACTTCTGTTGGGTATTTCCTAACAACTGATTCATTAAAAAATATGTCAGCGTTAGAACTTCCTAGACCCTAGAACACTTGAAATGAGACACAGTTGAGAAAATCTGAAGTCTCCAACAAGTTTTTGGAGTGTCATTCTTGATCATAAAATGTTCAGTTTTCTGGTCCATATGAAGTTTATAACATAGCATAGGAATCTGGTCAGTAATAGTAACAAATCAATTAGCATATAAATCGCATTGCACACTAGCTTGGTTTTCACAGGTGGGTCTGGAATACTGAAGAGAAACATGCAGACACACATCCATGTCTTGTCTCTGCTTTTGTACTCCATTCAATAGCAACACCAGGAGCTCCTGGGGCTTTTAAACTAAACGCAAGATCTAAGACCCAGCTGGCTTCCATATAATTATAATTCTACCTTCAACAAAATAACAAACACCAGAATAGTTTAGCTGCCATGCTGTCTGGAACTGGGGTGTTATGCTTTTATGTTGTATACTGAAGACTTTAAACTTTGTGTTTCTGAGACCTCCCAAGATTAGTCTCGAAATATACTGATACATTTCTTCATTCTTAAATCCATATTCTTTCCAGCCTTTGAAGACAGAAAGCATGCAGTCAGTTTACGCTTTTAATAATTATATTGCATGAATCAATAGGACTGTTATAAAATCCTATTAAAAACTCTTCCTGAACAAACATCACTATACACTATAGGGAGTAAGAAACCCAATGTGTACCTTTTCACTGCTCTCAGTACAAAGGTCAAAGTAAATGTCAATAGTATTCACACCACTAAAGGGCTCGATCAGTTATAGAGCTCGACATCAGCAATATTTCCTTTTCTGTCTTGACTTTGTAAACTTTAGAGAAAATAAGGAGTCTTCTTATGTTTGTGTTTTTTTTCTCTTTCTCAGAGGAAAGACTTACTATGAAGTTCACCACATGAATCTGCGTTAGCTAGGTCTGAGCACAGCACATCACAGAATTAATTTTAGGAGAATGCAAGTTAATTAGAAACTTTTCATGCATGCTATCACATAAACTGGAAAACAAGTAACAAGGCTGAAGTTTTTTTTTTTTTTGTCTCATTATCAGGTGTTTTGGATAACTGAATATATCTGTACTGTAAAAAGATGCACAATTTATTTTGATAAATAGGAGTTTGGAATAACCAAGTAGAAGTGATATGCAAGGTTCCTTTAGAGGTCAAGAAGTTACACAAATAGCACTATAACAATGTACACAGAATCCACCGTGTATAAAATCCAGAAGCCATTCAATGATTCTGTATAAAAAGAGAAGTACTGGGAGTATGCAGTTAAAATTTGCATTTTAGGTTATCATACCAAGAGGTAAGGAATTACACAGAGAGTAAACAAGTTAAGGAATATGACCTCATACCACATTTTGTTCTGAGTTTGGGGATAGATAGCTAACTCAGCTCTGCAATTCTTAAGGTTGTACTAGAGGACACCTGTGATACAATGCTATTCACTGAGAAAGAAATAAAGACATTGGAGGGTACTGTCTGCATAGTTCAAATTACAATATAAAATACCATATAAATCTTACAGGGAACTCACATCCTTAACTGCACAGATTTACCAATACATTGAAACTGGAAAGAGATATGTTTAACTCTTAACCCAGAAACATTTATTGTAGATACGGCTTTAGGAGATGGACTGCGTTAGCTCACAGTCACTGCAGTTGAATCTCTTTAAGTGTGGGGCACCATAGCTCTCACCTGTGGGATTTGCATAAATGCTGCTTTGTTCTAAAGAGTATCTGCTAGATGATAGTATATGACATTTTTTCCTAAATTGAGCTTGTCCTCAAAGGTGCATGGCAAGCAGCTATCTCGCTCTTCTCTCACTGGTAGTGGCATACAGTGAAATGTGAAATGGAATATGGAATGGGAGTGAATCTCTGTCCATTACGGCACTTCTAACATGAGAGTAAAAGCTCCATTAAAAAAACAAATTCAAAATATATAAATATGGAACAAACCCTGTTCAGTATTAACTGGGAACAGAACGCTGCATTTGACTATCAAATAAGGAACAGCTCCAGAAAATACATGACAGGTGGCAACTCTATGCTTGCCTAAACTAGGATACAAAACACTTAATTAGGAATGCAGTCAGCAGTTGCATACTGGCCTCAAATGTAATTACAGATTGACTCCTAGGTGGCACCAGTCAAAGAGTTCCAGCTTGAGGAAGTAATATAAGTCTTTACATTACGTTGCTGCAGTTCTATTGAGTTGTATAGTGTAGTCATGTTTGTATTACTACTGCCTATCCCTACCTTTATTCTTTCTGAGTTTTTGCTACAATAAAAAAGTGTTACTTGTAATCGTTTATTTATTGGCATTCAACTGAAAACCCACCAGTTATCTGTCATTTATTTAAATAATATGCTCATATTGATTAGGTACCTGGAAGTATAGTAACTGCAGTTAGGGACTAAAGGCTTGTGTTGATTTATATAGTTGTTGCAGAATTATGAAAAGCTCAAACAACTGGGGATTTAGCATAATTTGTATCCAGACGAACAATCTGGTTTCAGAAATAGCGTGTATAATTGTGATCGCAACAGCCCTTGTTGGCAAAATTTTAATTTGCTTGCCAACTGAAATGATTTGTGTTGTTTATTTTATTCACAGTAAGACCAAATTACTTTTGGTTCAGGTAAAGGAACTGCACCAGTGACTTTGACAATAAGGAGACCCAAAGGTTCTGGATAATGAGACCAAAGGCTTATTTTTCATATGGTAAATTAAACTAGCAGCAATTCCTGGACTGCAGAACAAAACAGATGCCCAAAGAAAATGTATTGGCAGGGATTACATAAATATCATAATATGCACTGCTGTTTCAGAGACATTTTGTATTACACTGTACTGTGCATATGATTTGATAACAGATGTCAGTGTGCAATAGTGATTCCATGTAGAACAATTCATTCTCATATTCATTACCAAGATTACAATCTAAATCTGTCTGTGGCTGTTCTGATTTTAAATTACCAGTAATCACAAACCCAAGCAAGGTTACATAGCAAGAACATCACAGATCTACTGATACTGTGTTGATGCAACTTGATTTTGTTTCAGGAATCTATAAAGGAGGTGTAACTAATTTCTGCTGTGTTAGACGACTGCCCATATTAAATGTTTTGTCAAAGAATCTTATCTTTTTTATTATTTATTCCTGCACATTTGCTTTGACTTTGTACCTCATTTCCAAGTATCTACTAGATTCTAGTAATACAATTACACATGATTGTGGCAAAGTGGTTAACAGTGTGCAGGTGCAGGTGATCAATAATCAGACAGACAACAACAATCCAGGTGCAATGGTGGTTTATTTGTAAATCCAATTGCCTGATGACAAACAGCAGTAAATAATAAACAATGATAATGATAAGCAATACAGCAGCGTGTATTGCTTTATTTGTAATCCACTGATTGGCCCTGAAATAATAAACAGTCCCATTCTTTTTACACCGACACGTAACACAAACACAATCACCAGTCCACAGTGCGCGCACTAGTGCTCGTAGTGCAAGTACAGTTTATCGTGAAAACAAGTCTGGTTAAGTGCTGGCCTTTGGCAACAGCTCTGGATCGTGTTTAGCCGTCTAATAATAACAAACAGTATATTTTAGACACGACAATAAACAAACAAAACATTCACAATATAAATTCACGTCCTCCTTTCGGTTCACCTTTAACCATAGCAAGGAACAGATCACATCCCTCCGTCCCCTTTTATACCATCTATCATGACCCCTTGGTTAACGAGTGCAACAGCTCCTCCAATCCGCGGCTGCCACATCGTTTCCCTTCCGGGTCGATGATTTAGTGTACCGGAGCTCCGCCCCCTTTCTGGATGGATCAACAATTAATTGTTTGTCCATCCAGTCCAGTGTACTCTATTCCCTTTACACAGCGCCCTCACAGGTTGGGAGGGAGATGTTTCACCAAGAATCACTTTGTCTCTGTCACAATGATAAATAGTAGTTTCCAAACAATTAGGGACATCCTGACTGTTACAGTTTACTGCACACTTTCTGAAAGATTAAACAGTCCTGCTTCTGTACTTTAATATGGCTTTACAGCTGTCTGCAGTGCTTTTAAACCCATAGATAAAACATGTCTTGGGGATACTGCGGTAACATTTTATTTTGAACAGTTTATTTCTGCTGGATCAAGAGCAAATGGCTAGAAATACAAAGACAGTGAGGTGTTTGTTACCAGAGACCACCGATGCCTCCCCAGGGAACACTGGGTCTAATGCAAGACCTTGGCACAGACCTTGAAGAGATTGTTGGAGCAATCATTGACATCCCCTGCTGACTTCAGTATTGTGTGAATATTTACAGGGAGTTATAAGAACCACATTTTTCATTACTGTCAGAATGCATTATTTTGGCGTTTGTTATGAGAATGCTGACAGGTACACTGTCAAACACAGAATACTAACATTACCGAAGACGTTTTTATTGTGAGTGACACAGTGAGTCATAACATTTGTCTGTGGAGTTTAACCTATATGATTTGCAGCAAAAAGCAAATGACACAACAGCACATTCACTTATTTTCCTCTACTTTCCATCGCAATAATTTTGCTGTGTGCATGTTGTACATAATTGTGGGCATTGTTTGGGGATAGCACTGCATTTGGCCCTGGAGTGTTAAAGTAGTTCTGCTCGGTGCCCCCATGTTTTCAATTCTCCTGAGCTGTATGGGGTTGAAAACAGACATACAATATGACAGACTGATGTGGTTTACATGCAAAAATAAAAATAAGTCTCATCTTTTTGGCATGCAATTTTGGTAGTACCTTTCGGGTAATTTGTAGTTTTCTTTTAGGGAGAGAAATTCTCCTTTCAAACGCAAATTTCCAAATTAATATTAAAATGTGGGAGGGTATATTTAAATACTGATATCATGCAGCTTTCTTAAACTGGTGTTACACATAGTTTTTAGCAGTGTTGTAACTGAGCCACAAAAATTGGGACTCAATCAAGTCGAGTCACAGGGAGGTAAGACGAGTCGAGTCTTTGACATTAGTTCAGACAGTTGGAGACAGTTTGATTTAATCGGATTCATTTTACAGGAGATTAGCAAAAGGAAAAGAACATTTCAATTAAAAATACAAAATTGAGATGCACAATAATGTGGCCATACTTGCCCCACTGTTGTTCACCATTAAAGGTCCACGGTTTCTGCCTTGTGTTTGTCTCACCATTTCAGTGAATTCACGATTCCTATTTATAAGCAGATTTTGTTGTTGACCCTACAGAAGCCCTTTTACCTATGCTCAATTGGGTTGGATGTACAGTAATGGATACTACAAAACAAAAGAATGCATTTAACCATTTATTAACAATTTTACTGATAGCAGCCTGTGGCAGTGAGGGCTGCAGGGGTGACGTCAGACCAGGGAAACAGTACACACACAAATGTACATACGGGGCTGAAAAGGCCGCAGCCATATAATTATTAAATTATAAAACAAAACAGTTAAACAAAACACACAATAAACAAATGGGCACACGGGCCAAAGTATCAAACACAAACTATAATTATTTTATAAAAACAAGTACCTTGGTTCTCTTCCTGGTAGCATTCGCTCTCACTCTTATCTCCTCTAATTCTCCTCCTCACAAAGGATCTCTCCTTGCTTTTATAGTTTGTGGCTGGAGCCAAATGATCCAATAATTAACAATTACACAATTAAGGCTCCAGCCACATTCATGGGGTTTCCATGCGGGGCAATTTACAGGTGAAATGGCGATTTGCGTGCACATTTGGGAAAATTACTCATGTAAATCAGGTTTGTGGTCGAAAAAAACGGCCAAATAGAGGGATAGGGTAAATCTCATTTACTTGTGTAAATGACGAAAAACACGGGAAAATCCACGCCCAGTTTAGTGATAATGCGGGTGGATTTTTTTTGTTATTGTTTTTTTGTCTGGCCTGTCATGTTGTATATCTCTTGCGGGTTTACAGTTCTGTAATAAAACATTTACCATGAACTGTGTTATGCCCTTGTTATAGTATTAAAGCGGCTGTTAGAAAATACCCTTGCTGTAGAAACTATGCTAAAGTTAAGAGCAAGTGAACTGCTTAAATGTCTAACTGAATTAATTCCTGTCCTTTTTTGAACCCAGCTATGTCCGAAAACAACGCGTGTCTGCCCACCACGTTAATAAATATAGTTGGTGAACTGGATGTCATTAGCCAGTTCGATCGCCCAAAACAGCGTAACAATATATATACCAACAAGTTGTTGATGCCCTCTCAGAACTGACCAAATAAAATTGCAAATTAAAGTATTGATTGTGTTTTATTTGTTTGCATCATATTTAACACAACAGTAAATCCAACACAACTTAAAAGAAAGGAGAGATTCTCTGACAGCACGAGCCTCTTCAGATTGCTGTTGTCCAATTGAAACTGGCAGCTGAGGTAACCTTCACAGTTGCCAAGTCCGCTTATAATAAGCGGGATTGGGCTTATTTTTTTGAGAGTAGCGGGTTGGAATTTGCATGAACACTCACTCTAACATGGATTGCGCTTGTTTTGGACTTGTTTTGAAAGGCAGCGCTGCTTTCTTTCTTGTGAGACTTGGCAACACTGGTAACCTTCCCCATCTGTCTCACAGGCAGCCACTGATTCCTGAACACCTAATTTTGTTGTTGACAAGAGTTTGTACAGGATACAGCAGGCAGTGGAAATTTTGGCAACAAACTAATGCTGCACTTCAGTCCATTTCATCAGTATCCACCACCTCTCTTTCAAGTGCCCACTACCCGTATTTGCTCAAGTGTGGTGTTGAATGCTTCCTCAGCAGCTGTCAGCCATCGGGACAGGTAGGGTTTCTTAGCCAGGGTAGTACACGCAGCATCACCTGATCCCCTATTCTGTATTGCCTGAATGAAAGGGAAATATATATAACGTCTCCGCTGGTTATCAGCCATGGTGATCTGCAATACCTGTTGGTCAGTTTAATTTTATACCTCCGAGTTCATTTTTAATTAATGAGTCGTAAGATAAATTGGTTGAAAGAGTATTCACTGCTAACGACATGACACCCCACGAATGACATTTGAAAAACAATTTGGGCAAAACACATTATTAACCAACCAGGCACAAGGTATTTTGCTTTATTACAGCAGCTGTATACCAGTTTTCTGCGCATGGAAACCACATTTTCACAAAATTTCACTAGTAATCTTCAGAAACAGCACGAGTAATTTACGCATAGCTAATTTACATATCAACCCCCACCTTTCCCATTCATTTGCATGACGTCGGGTGAAAAGCCCGGTTTACTCGAGTAAAATAAATGAATGGAAACCCAAAAAAGCATTTTACACGAGATATTTTTCTCAGGCAAATGTCTCAAGCTAAAAAAAAAATACGCATGGAAACTCCCATCATTCTCAGATGTATTTTGGCAGGGAGGGATTTAACCCCCTCCCTGCCGATCCAAACCAAACAATGCTATATATAGCATATAAACAAACGTTTTTAACCAAACTAACTCTAAAACATCTATCCAGCATGCAAATCCTTGAGTTTGGATTTGCAAGTGGTAGTTTGGATTTTAAAAACAATTTTAGCCAGTGGCGTTGGAACTGCCTCCGAGATCGCTGTTGTGCTGGGATCCCACGTCTGGCAACGTCACGTCATTGCAGCTGGGCCTGGCTGTTAGCTGCCGCGGAAGCATGTAGGCAGTGCCTCAGGTCGTCACGCAAGGCAGTGGGGATTGGGACCATCCGAGTCACCATGTGAGTCACGGGTGGACACCAGCATCTCGGTCTCTCCCATACCAGATTACAGGAGGGGAGCACTGAGGCTACCTGCCGAGACTCATTGCATTCTTGGTGGGAGCGCTGTAGCAATTCCTCTACCGCTGTTCCAAAAGTATGGCCAGGGAATATTGGCACATCAAGCAACGCTGACTTGTCCTCATCAGGGACTCTCGCTTGGGACAGCCAAAGCTGCCTGCGAGCTACCACGAGGCTTGCCAGCCTCCGGCCCAGGGCTTGTCCTTGGAAGCCGGAGATCTGGAGTAGCGTACTCGAAACCAGGCGCAGCTCTGAAGCCACCGGTTCAGGTAGGGGCACCGACTGCAGTACTCCATCTAGGGGCGTCAAGAGGCCTGCCATATTGGACAGGTGTGTGACTTGCACTTCCGTTGCATATGCTTTCTTTAAGTGGGTCTCCGTTACCCTGCATTGACCATTAGGGCATGCAGGGTCTTTAGGTAGACCCCATACTGGAGGGGCTTGCACCAGGGCCACGATGGTCGAGTCCACTGGTGGAAAGTCTGCCAAGCCCAGTGCCCCCGTGCCTTCTACTCTCACTCAAAGAGGCAGGGCTTGTACCCATCAGAACAAGGGATGGGGTTATTGAAAACGAAACTGATCTTGTAATTTATTTTATCATAAAGACTATGACTCGAGTCAAGTCGAGACTTTTGGGCAGGGACTCGAGTTGGGTAGGGTCTTTTGAGCAGGGGGACTCGAGTCAAGTCAAGTCTTTTCTTGCAGGGAGTCGAGTCATTTGATGACAATTACAACTATGGTTTTTAGGTTGTTGAACCTAAAAACCATAGCGCAGCCTGCCTCGTTTGGCCACCAAAAAAATGTACCAGTAATGAAAAAGCGAGGGAAACAAAACAAAAAACCAGACACAGCATTACACAAATACCATAAAAACACCAACATTCCATAAGAGCGCACTTTGTACTATTCATGTATAATTAAAAAATAAGCCAAGGGCCTTTAACCACCCAGGCATGCATATATTTCATGGGAACTGCATGGCCCAAAGTGGTTTATACCACTTATAAAACGGCTATTTCAAGGATACATTGAAAAAACTTGTGCAAGAATGTCCTTAGCAAGTTTTATCACAACTGGACAATTAGATTAAGGATTTTGAACAATTATAATGAAATTAAAACGTATCTAAACCAGACAAATGTATTCCCCCTTTACATCTAGTAGGATATAGGAGAAAAACAAAGAAATATCTTAACATGTATTAGTAGTAGATGTATTTTTATATAGTAGATTAATCACACAAATTATAAGGCAGTGCAGCCATAGATTTTTTGGACATAAATTGGTTGGGAATGAACTGCATACTTAGGCTTATCGGCATAAGTGGAGTAAATATCATTTATTTTTTAATGAAAATGCTAGTGTTCCTTGCAGTTCTCCACCCATATAAATGTATATAAAGTATTGAGATCTGTCAAGAATTATTATTATTTTCAGACTGGAAGCCATACTGGGGAAATGAGACAAGAAACTATACAGAGAAAGATAGAACAGCAAACAAAAGTCCTGGCTTAATATAAATCCATAAAAACGATTTTATTTTATATTACATTTACAGAAGTTCACTTAAACCAAGGGTTGCCTTAAAATATGCACAAAACCACTGGTGCTTAAAAAAATCTAAAGAGCCACGTAAAATTTCCATATATATTTTGGCCTATCTTTCAGTGAGCCATTTGAATCTTTTTGATACAGTGACTTTAAGTGGTTTGGCATTTAAAATATAAGTCCCCTAAAATGAGAATCTGACTATTTGCAGCACAATGGTAAAAAATACATTATGAGACTTGAATTAAGACCTAGGAACTCCACTGCCCTTGTGGTCGTCAGAATGAAAGAGTATGGATTTTCTTTGTGGAGTTTACAGTTTTAACACTTTGATGTCTCAGTTGCCTCGAGTCAACCCTTTTATCAAAGCTTTCTAGTGTTACCTTGCTTGCAAATGTCTTTATTGTTGTGGTATTGATTTCCTGTTGATTTGTCCATGTCCAATAAGGGCCTTTCACATAGTTTGTTTCCATGTTTGGTGTGAATTGAAGTACAGTTCATTTAATTTGTAGGCATGCAGTATACGAAACATTAGACATTTATGCGTTTATGTTGACATCCCAAACATCACCACTTAAATATACAAGAACACAGACATTCATTATAGCATTAATTGAGAGCGCATTTTATGTCCTGTTGTAATTAAAGGTTAATAGGAGTAAATGATCTACTGATTAACTGACAAGTTAACATTCAATTTGTAATAATTTAATCAGGAAAGAACCTATTGAGATTTGTATCTTATTTAGTAACCCTGAAAAAAAAAATAGTAATGCATATTTACTAGAATGGAAATCAATAATTATTTGAGAAACAAGCTCAAATAAAAGCTTTGGGACACATATTTTATGATTTCACATTTATATGATTTTCAAAATTGTAGCACTAAATTCAGAACTTTCTTGGTAACCCAGAATATACACTTTATCTAAAAACAAGTCTCGGCACTCCATATGCATACAGTCGTTAAAAACAAGAACAGTAATGTTCAAATAATGGTGAAGGAATTGTGTTGTTTATCACAAGGGGGCTCAAATTACTTTTCTAGTTTTAACCTATTTAAATTTAAATTTAAATCATAAATAGGCAAACGTTTAAATAATGTCAAAAACCCAGTGTAATTTGTTATATATCTTATATTGTATTCAAGAAATGTGCATTATGACTGTCATTATAAAAGGCAGCGTAAAAGCAATATTCTTGTAGCCAAGCAGTTCTCACAAAGAGCCATTTAAATTTAGATCACTTTAGATCACTTGTGCCTACAAAGCCAGGTACTTAAAATGTGCTGTTCTTAATTTAAATGACATTGTCCCTACTTTACAAAATGAAATGAGTTCCATACAGTATAGTGCTGATTTGTTAAAAGCAAATTGGTGTTGAATTCAAAGAAAAAATAATGGTATTTGGTTCCACTGGCAAACTCATATCTTCCATTACTGACTCATTTCCCATTAAAACTATAGACGGAAAGCCTTTGGATTGAGTTAGTCATTTTACGTACCTGGGTTTTGAATTTGATGAATCCCTTAACTACTGCTTGCACAAATTCCATCGTTGGTAAAATTAATTATAGATTTGGTATCTTGTGTCATGCAAGCATTTTTTCAATGTTTGATCAGGCTAGTATTGTCAAGCAAAGCCTGTTCCCTATATTGGATTATGGCTGTACTGTTTCTATGGGTGGCAATGAAACTTTGTATAAACTTGATAAATCTTATAACTGGTTAGCCCTCTTTGGGTTGTTCTTTTAATACACATCATTGTGTTTTGCTATTTTTAAACTGACCTACTCTGAGCATGAAGTGTCATATACATTTACAAAAAAATCTGTTTAAAAGTATAACATCTCAAACTGTTCCTTATTTGATTGATCTCTTGGTCCCTTAGGGATTGTAACATAATTTGTTAGGTTCGTTCCCTAACAAATTTTGTTAAACATTAATTTGCTTACAAAGCATCATGTGCTTGGAATAAAACCTGTCCAATACGATGTCGCTTGGGACCGTAAAACTGTGCCAGATTAGACAATATGCTGGAGTGTAAAAAATCTAAATCTGCACCTAAAAAATGGTAAAATTACTATTTGAACACTTTTTAAAAAGTTATTGCTGTACATACACAGCACTGAGAGTAAGGATGCCAACTTTCCATTTTTCCAAAGCCGGACAAAACCAGCAATGCGAGCAAAGTCATTGGGGCGGGGGGGTCGTGGTTGTGGTCGTGGTCGTGGTCGGGCTCCTGCTGATCAGAAAACCTGAGAATGCAAGCTAAGCGATCCGGTTGCTCAGTAATCGGATCCCGCTAAGCAGTGAATGGTAAAATAACGCAGAATACATTTCAGTGTAGTTCTCAAACTTAACAGACCGATAAAAAAAAAAGTTTCCACAGTGGACTGGCTCAGCGAGAATGGAAATACCCAAACGGCAATGAACAGTGAGTAAGCAAGATTCGCAAGAACCAGACTTTTGCTGTCCAGTCAGTTGTTCTGACCGTACATGGTACAAATTCCCTTTAAACCGGATGTCTGGTCCAAATCCACTGGACAGCTGGCAACCCTAATTGAGAGCAACGGCAGTTATTTTAAAATGGACTAGTCACACGCATCGCAGGCAAAAAAAAATAATAATAATTTTGAAGACCACGCATATGTATATTATAGGACATTCGAGTTTAATGATAATTAAATTGTTTTGTCTACATGGGAATATACTGATTTATTTCTGTTTTAAAATGGAACATTTGCCTGAAAAAAATATCATTGTATAAAAAAGGTCTGGTATATGTGGGATTTGGAACGATAACCTTCAGTTTGCAAGTGTGTTGTGTTATACTGTCAGTGCTACATGATTAGTTGAGAAAACAAGCAGTAACAAGATGAAGTCAGCCAGCTGAGATTCTCAGGACTTTGTTACATTGGAGATTTTGGATATTTTTTCGAGTCATCTTCATCATCATCATCATCATCATCTTGATCTCTGAAAAATGTTGGTGTCCTGTCAGTGTAACGCTCATTGTGGTACCTATTGGCACAAGGAAGTACAGTTTCCTCTCAATACTGGTTGATGAGTATCTTGTAACGGTTGTAAGTCACCCTGGATCAGGGCGTCTGCTAAGAAATTAATAATAATAATAAAGGTTGCCACGCTTTCATATATTTTTACTTTCAAATAAAAAAATATATTGGAATGACCCAGACAATTGCTTTGTTGCAGAACTTGTTGTCTGTTCAGTTTGTCAGGAATTATCTGTAGTTTCAAATAAACTAATATTTTGAGAATTCAACACCGTCTCCCTGAGTACTACTTCCTAAACATGAAAAAGTTACAATATACTAAATGAATGGATCAAGCTTATTATGATAGTTTGCAAAATTAGATGAAAACGTTCAATACAATCCCCAAAAAGTGCCAGAACGCACTACATCATTTCAACAACAGTTCAAAATTAACTAAGAATAACATACAGTAGAAGCCAGTTCATCCGAATCACTGGGGAACATAGCAATGGTTCGTATTAATGAGTGTTCAGATGTTTACAAAATCAGCAATACACGTACATGCAGTGCCTTGCAAAAGTATTCAGACCCCTGACCAATTCTCTCATATTACTGAATTACAAATGGTACATTGAAATTTCGTTCTGTTTGATATTTTATTTTAAAACACTGAAACTCAAAATCAATTATTGTAAGGTGACTTTGGTTTTATGTTGGGAAATATTTTTAAGAAAAATAAAAAACTGAAATATCTTGCTTGCATAAGTATTCAACCCCCACACATTAATATTTGGTAGAGCCACCTTTCGCTGCAATAACAGCTTTAAGTCTTTTGGGGTAAGTATGTACCAGCTTTGCACACAGTGTCGGAGTGATTTTGGCCCATTCTTCTTGGCAGATTTGCTCCAGGTTGTTCAGGTTGGTTGGACGACGCTTGTGGACCGCAATTTTCAAATAGTGCCACAGATTTTCAATGGGATTGAGATCAGGACTTTGACTGGGCCACTGTAGGACATTCACCTTTTTGTTCTTGAGCCACTCCATTGTTGCTTTGGCCTTGTGCTTGGGATCATTGTCCTGCTGAAAGGTAAATTTCCTCCCAAGCTTCAGTTTTTTAGCGGACTGAAGCAGGTTCTCTTGCAGTATTTCCCTGTATTTTGCTCCATCCATTCTTCCTTCAATTTTAACAAGATGCCCAGTCCCTGCTGATGAGAAGCATCCCCACAACATGATGTTGTCACCACCGTACTTCACTGTAGGGATGGTGTGTCTTGAGGCATGGACAGTGTTAGGTTTGCGCCACACATAGCGCTTTGAGTTTTGGCCAAAAAGCTCTATCTTGGTCTCATCTGACCACAAATCTTTTTACCACATCACAGCTGGGTCACTCTCATGCTTTCTGGCAAACTTCAGACGTGCTTTCAGATGGTACTTTTTGAGTAACGGCTTCTTTCTTGCCACCCTCCCATACAGGCCAGTGTTATGCAGAGCTCTTGATATGGTTGACTGGTGCACCATTACTCCACTCCCAGCCACTGAACTCTGTAGCTCCTTCAAAGTGATTGTTGGCCTCTCTGTGGCTTCTCTCACAAGTCTCCTTCTTGTTTGAGTGCTGAGTTTTGAGGGACGGCCTTTTCTTGGCAGTGCCTGGGTGGTGTGATGCAGCTTCCACTTCCTGATTATTGATCCAACTGTGCTCACTGGGATATCCAAACACTTGGATATTATTTTGTACCCTTTCCCTAATCTATGCATTTGTATTACTTTATCTCTAACTTCTATAGAATGCTCTTTGGTCTTCATTTTCCTTCAGATTCACAGCCTGACCAATGATCCTTCAACAGTGGGTTTTTATCCAGAAAATGTGACAGCAACTTTAATGGTTCACAGGTGGAGGCCAATGGTAAGGTAATTGTGTCCTCGTTAGGGCAATTTCTTTCATCGGTGTAAACTGGGAGCTTCCACAGCACAGGGGTTGAATACTTATGCAAGCAAGATATTTCAGTTTTTTATTTTTCTTAAAAATATTTCCCAACATAAAACCAATGTCACCTTACAATAATTGATTTTGAGTTTCAGTGTTTTAAAATAAAATATCAAACAGAACGAAATTTCAATGTACCATTTGTAATTCAGTAATATGAGAGAATTGGTCAGGGGTCTGAATACTTTTGCAAGGCACTGTATATTGCACTCTAAATGAAAGGATCAAGCTTATAATGATTACTAACTTGGCTTGTGTTTTTCACAATAGTGGATCGAACTTGCATCAAAAGCACAAGCCAAGTAAGAAGAAACAATTGGGGCAACCTAGTCCCCCATCGGTTTTACAGTTGTGCCTATTTGATTTGTGCTGGGCAAGGTTGCCCCAATGGTTTCTTGAAATGGCTGGGCACTTTTGATAACTTGCCGTTTTTTTCACATTTCCAATGTGTTTTTGTTTCAGATAATATACACAATAATGCCTCGGCAAACTTTAAACACAGCAATGCCTCAACAAGTGTTAGCCTCTTTTTACCATTCCCATAGAAAGATGTGTACTTGTTTGTACTGTACCTGCATGCACCTAATTTTATAAATATTGATAAAGGAAGAAGGTACAACTTAAGTGTGCAAGTACTGTCGAGTTACTATTATACATATTTTGACAAAAAAAAATGTTCAAGCATTTTGGAAGTAACCGAAAACACTAATTTCATAGAGTATATCAAAAACCAATGCCCTGAAATAACCAATTTACATAAAACTCAAAAATAGCTAAAAAATAAGCACCAAAAAACACAATTAATAAAACCTGAAAAAAGAAGCCCTACATATAATGCACAGTTCATATATATATATATATATATATATATATATATATATATATATATATATATATATATATATATATATATAAAATGTAATTATTTTAATTTTCATTTACTCTGCCTGTCTGGCAGATACGTAGCTATGTGTTTATGACTTTTCCTAAGTATAGGTATTAATTATCCTGACAAAGTGTGAGACACAGGGTTGCAAAAATAAGGGCGATATAATACCCTCCTGTGGCATTCTCCAGTGGTAGCGCCGGCACCTGAGGCAGCCTCTCCAGCGGTAGCGCCAGCACCACCAGGTAATCAAGAGGTTGTTGGTGATGGCACTATTTGGGACATTATAAATCCTGATTTCTACGCTGCAGGAAGTAGGGGTCAAAAAATGTTCTGAAGGAGGTTTCAGGACCCACTCCATATTCAAAACGCAACATCTCTGATGAGAATGTATGGAGTGCTTTTCATTTATTGATAGATGAGCGTATGCTTCGCCACATACAACGCTGCACTGAAGCTGAAGCCCACCGACAACCAAATGATCATTCCTGGTCAATGCCCTTGGAGGAATTTGAAGCATTTATTGCACTATTGTTTGTTCATGGAGCATATGGTGCCAACATATGGTGCCTGCTCCTGCAATTGGCAAAAGAGTTGAAGAAGAAAAAAAAACAAGCCTGGTTGGAACTGTAAATAAACAAAGGAGAGAACTGCCACCATCTGCAGGAGACCTGCAAACAGAGCTGTACTCCTCTACAATTTTGAAGCACTCTGATGGCTGTACTGTAACAGTTTACAAGTGCAAGCCGAGAAAGAATGTAATTATGCTCTGCTCCCTTCATCGGTACTAGTGAAAAAAAAACCCAGATACATTTTAGACCAGATGGCACAGAAACACTCAGTGAAAGCTGGGTCTCGCAAGTGTACTGTTCATGTGTTTTACAATGTATTGGATCTTGCAGCCATCAACTCTTTTATTCTTTACAAGGAATGCGCGGGCAAGAAATGATATATTGCAGCTAGCTGAAGAACTTCGCCAGTAACATTTTGAAAAGAGAAAGATTGCAAAGCAGGTAGGTGGCGACCAGGCCAGGTTGCCAAATGCAATGGTAACAAGACTCTTGATAACTGTGCCCAATGTGCAAAGGCAGTGTGAAAGTGCATTGCATATGTGGAGAAGCGCAACATCTGTGTGGATTGTGCAAACACTTAGACTTCTTTGATAACATGTTGTGCTGTTGCGATTGTATATAAAACCCATTTATGTTAAAATGTTTGTTTTTTATTTACATAGTTTCGGTTGCGTATTTGCGCTTTGTTATGTCTATATATAAACTCATTTCTTTTCAATTGTTTATTACTTATTTACATCGTTCGGTTGTACAGTTTTGTATATAAATAATATACCAGTATTTGCACTTATTTCTTTTCAAATGATTTTTTAAAAATGTGTTATTGTTTTTTGCAGTTGTGCTTTATATAATATGTCTGTATATAAACCCATTTCTGTTCAAATGTTCATTTATTTACAATGTTTCTGTTATTTTATATGACGTGCCTGAATAAAACTACGACTTAAATCCGATTGTTTGTCCTTTCATTATAATATTTATGTTGTTTTTAATATGGCGGTCAAATTGACTGCTCATGGTAGTTCTAGGTATACGTATAACTCCAGTAGTTCTAGTGTTAAAAGGATTGTTTGATTCCGTTGGCTGTAGATCTGATTGATTGATGGTTGATTGTCATGCTGCTGCCAGCAGGATGTCCCTGCGAATGAGATGCATGTATCTCAGTGGACAGGTCCTGAATAAACAAATTATAATAAAAATATGAAGGGAGACAAGTATACTTGGACACACAGTGCCCAGTGTTCCACTGTGGGCAAATTGTCCACATACAGCAATAGA
This sequence comes from Acipenser oxyrinchus oxyrinchus, assembly GCA_030684275.1. NCBI lineage: Eukaryota > Metazoa > Chordata > Actinopteri > Acipenseriformes > Acipenseridae > Acipenser > Acipenser oxyrinchus. The sequence goes on along the minus strand of CM060248.1, from coordinate 54,939,651 downwards.
TTAGGCTAAGGAGTGGGCAGTTTGCCTACAACTTAACCACAGCAGAAAAGTTCATATGAATTTTACCTGTTACCTGAGAATAATGTTATGATAATGTGTGTTGAGAAAATGTTTGATCTTTTAAACCTTTAAAAGTGTAGTGTGAATTCAGCATTAGTTAGTTGCCACTTTTTATACACGTGCATGGTTGAACACTGGCTGTTTACAGTATTTTTAGTGTTTACAACCTGCTATCAACTGTAAACCTTCAATAAATTAAATGCACAATAATACAGAGCTGTGCTGGTGCTTTGTTACACACGGAAAGCCATGTAAGCAAATTATCAAAAAAAAGGCACAGTAAACATTTCACAGATATTCAGTGCCATTGTTTTGTTTATTTGCCCTTCATGGTAAAACAATGACTGTTTGTGATGTACAACCATTTTTCTGAAACTCTATTTCAACACTGAATGTTTTAACACTGAAAATGTGTTGACATTTTATCTTTGATGCCATAGACAGTATTATGATCTGGTCATAGCAAATAAGGTGGTTTAACAATAAACAAAATGTGGTGTATACTACACATGACACAAATGTATGTTAGGCTAGTTAAATCTGAAAAGAATCATCAGTGTGAAAAGATGCTACAAGCCTTGCCTTTCAATTAAATATTTTTTTCACAGGGAATCCTACCTCTGTTTTATAGTCAGACATCCGGGACACAGTAAGAATTACCAAGATTTACTAATCGGTCTGATAGATAATAATAAGCTTGGTACTACTCCCTTTCTGCAAATTTACCATACAGATATTTTTTGTTGCAAATACATGTCAATGAAGATACAGGAAATTTGTTTCTTTTTCAGTTTTGTAAGCAAATCATTTTTCAAGATTCCTGGTCTTTCACTTAACATCCATTAGTGTTTGATTTTAACTGTAGTGTAATCATAATCTATAAAGTTTAGAAGATTTAGTATCCTAACAACATCTAATAAGACTTCAGTCTACTGTGACAGGATAGGGAAAGAAATGAGACTCAGAGTCAGGAAGTTGCAGTTAAATCACACATTTATTAGCATCAAACAAGCAAAAACACAGGAACAAAATAAACAAGGTACAGGGACCAAAATAAAAGGTTGAAGAAAACATTACACCAAAACAATATTTACCTTTAGGCTGGGCAGTGGCCTTCTCTAAAGGTTCTCTAAAGCTGTGTTCACACTGGGTCCATTTGGTATGAAGTGTGAACAACAAAGTCCACTTGGGAAATGAATCGTACCAAGTCCACCTAAAGAGGTGGTCTCAGTCCGTTTGGCAAACACACCAAGTCTAGTCCTCTTGCTAAACCTAAACGTGAACAACTGCTGGAGTTCTTTTGTACATAGGAAACAAACTATACAAGGTAACCTGACTGGGAAGTAAACATTTCATGTGTAGTTGAGTTTATATTCTGAGGAAACAAGTAGAGCAAAAACAAAATGTCTCAGGGCTTGTGGCAGTAAGAGCTCTGCCTGTAAATATTGTGGTGTTGTTTGTGTTTTGGTGGTGGTTGGCAGGGATGGGGTTAATTCCTGTCCCTGCCAAAAACATGTGAGAATGTGGCTGCTCCTTAATGGAACAATTGGTGATAATTAGAAGTAGCCACATCCTATAAAAGGAGAGCTCAGGGATCTATTAGGAGAGACATCCCAGATTTGCGATTGTATCACTTTTTAAGTACAAAACTGTATCAGTATGCTAGCAAGTTAACCGCAGAGAAATGTATTAGATTCTGTTAGTGCCATTCAACAATAAAATAAACAATCATGGATTATTTGTTTAAGCATTCTGATTATTGTTTATCCCATGTTTAAACGGTCATCAGCTGATCTATTATTTGTTTTAATCTGGCTTTTTGTACATTTAACATGTTTTGAGATGACAATATGAAGAAAACAGTGTTATGATCTGCAATAAATACACCTGATGTTTAATTTTTAAACTATTATTGTGTTATTATATACTGTCATTTTAACAGCTTCAGAGTTGCTGCAGCGTTGGTGAATTGAAGAAAAAGAAAAAGGCCCAGTTTTTCACTCTGCAAATCAGGCAACCCTAAATTAAATCGAAATTTGGTCAGACACCGAAAGCCAAGCCGAACTTGACAAAAATAGTAAAATACATTTCAGTCTTTTTTCAGCTTGCTTTGTTTGATGCCAACAGTAGAAGACTAGTGCAGAATTGTGGAACTGAATACTGCACTATTCTCCTACTGCAGGCATTCAACAAATGTATTAATTAAATGAGTGAATTGCTGCCCCTGTTATTATTCTTTCTTCCACAGCAATATGCAAGAATCTAACACATGCTATTAAAAACTGAAGAAATACTTTATAGCTACCGTCTTTCAAGATACCTGGCATGATATTGTAAACATCCGGTTCACAGACCATATAAACGAACCAAATGCACTTGCAAACTGTATTGTTATTATTATTATTATTATTATTATTATTTATTTCTTAGCAGACGCCCTTATCCAGGGCGACTTACAATTGTAAGCAAATACATTTCAAGTGTTACAGTACAGGTAATACAATAAGAGCAAGATAAATACAATGACAAGTTCAAGCAAGTACAAGTGTGACAAAATACAATTCAATACAGCAGATAAGTGACAGTGATAGTTACATCAAGATATGATTAAATACCAAATACTACAGTTTAAACACATGGCAGATTACAGTACTCTGAAGTACAGGATTAAATGCAGTAAAATAGGGGCAGGTAAGAGTAAGTAAAGCAAATTTAAGGAAGGGTGAAAGTGTCCCAGGGGAAACAGAGGAGTTCTACAGGTGCTGTCTGAAGAGGTGAGTCTTAAGGAGGCGCGGAATGTGGTCAGGGACTGGGCGGTCCTGACATCTGTAGGTAGGTCATTCCACCACTGCGGAGCGAGGGTGGAGAAGGAGCGGCTCTGGAGGCAGGGGAGCGAGAGGAGGTAGAGCCAGTCTTCTAGTGCAGGCGGAGCGGAGAGGTCGAGTGGGGGTGTAGGGAGAGATGAGGGTCTGGAGGTAGCTGGGTGCAGTCTGGTCAAGGCATCTGTAGGCTAGTACAAGAGTCTTGAACTGGATGCGGGCGGTGATCGGTAGCCAGTGGAGTGAGCGGAGTAGTGGAGTTGCGTGGGAGAAGCGAGGCAGAGAGAACACCAGGCGGGCAGCAGAGTTCTGGATGAGCTGGAGCAGACGGGTGGCGGCCGCAGGGAGGCCAGTCAGGAGGGAGTTGCAGTAGTCTAGGGCGGAGAGTACCAAGGCCTGGACCAGGAGCTGGGTGGCGTAGTTGGTGAGGAAGGGTCGGATTCTTCGGATGTTGCTCAGGAAGAATCGGCAAGTGCGTGCCAGAGTGGAGATGTGCTGGGAATAAGAGAGGCAGGGGTCCAGGGTGACTCCGAGGTTCTTAGCGGAGGAAGAGGGAGAGAGTGTGGTAGATTCCAGAGGAACAGAGATAGAGAGATCAGAGGAGGGGAGGAGGAGGGAAAGAAAAGGAGGTCAGATTTAGAGAGGTTAAGTTTGAGGTGATGCGAGTGCATCCAGGAGGAAATAGCAGACAGACAGGTAGAGATACGGGAGGAGATGGTGGAGTCAGAGGAGGGGAAGGAGAGGAAAATCTGAGCATCATCAGCATAGAAATGGTATGAGAAACCATAGGATGCGATGAGGGGACCAGGGAGCGGGTGTAGAGAGAGAACAGGAGAGGACCCAAGACTGACCCTTGGGGACTCCTGTTAAGAGAGGGTGAGGTGTGGAGGTTGCTCCACGCCAGGTTACCTGGTAAGTGCGGTTGGAGAGGTAGGAGGAGAACCAGGCCAGAGCAGTGCCAGAGACTCCCAGGTCAGCGAGAGAGGACAGTAGAATAGAGTGATCAACAGTGTCAAAGGCAGCAGAGAGGTCGAGGAGAATTAGGACAGAGGAGAGAGAGGCAGCTCGGGCAGACTTAAGTGAGTTGGTGACAGACAGGAGGGTGGTTTCAGTGGAGTGAGCAGAGCGGAAGCCAGATTGGAGAGGGTCGAGCAGAGAGTGGTTGGACAGGAAAGCAGAGAGCTGGCGGTGTACAGTCCGCTCAAGGGTTTTGGAGAGGAAGGGTAGGAGGGAGACAGGACGGTAGCTCTGGAGGGAGGTGGGGTCGAGGGTAGGTTTTTTGAGGATGGGAGTGATAGAGGCTTTTTTGAAGGCAGAGGGAAAGAGACCAGAAAGTAGAGAGGTGTTGAGAAGGGAGGAGATGAAGGGAAGTAGAGCAGGAGCAGCAGCTTGAAAGAGGTGAGTGGGGAGGGGGTCCAGGGCACACGTGGTGGGTTTGTGAACACAACTCGTTCCAAAAAAAATTAAAAAGGACCAAAAATTAAGAACAATAGGTTAAGGATGTAACCCTGGTTCCCTGAAAGAGAAGACGACCAACAACCAATACTTTTGGGATATGCCTGCTACAGGTCAGGTATTTACTGAGCATTTTATGTCAGAGTTGCTGATAGGCCCCTCCAGGAAGTACAACGACCTTGCGGAGGGGGCCCTCGCATTCTGCAGTGTACTGACAACTGTGTCTGAGAGTCCTAAGGCAGACAGACGGTCAAGGACAGGGGCCAGACCCACAGTTGAAGACTGCCCAGTTCTGGGTGCCAGAGAATGCCTCTTGTCTGACTGAGGAGATCCATGCGCAGTGGGATCTCCCAGGGCTGGCCTTGCAGCAGCTGGCCAAGGTTTGCAAACCAGGTTCTCCTGGCCATCTGGGGGCCACCAGGAGAACTGTCACCGCTTCTCTCCAAACTTTCTCTAGGAGGGCCGGGAGCAACGGTATTGGCGGGAATGGGTACAAGAGTGTCCTGGGCCACTCGTGGGCTAGGGCGTCGACGCCATAGGGGGCAGTGAGTCGTCTCTGCCGTGGCAAAAAGATTGTCTCGGGCCCTCCCAAACCGTTCCCAAATGCACTCAACCACCTGAGGGTGGAGCTGCCATTCTGACGGGTGAGGACCCTCCCTCGAGATTCACTACTCCAGGGAGATAATAGATGGGATAATAGATTCCTCTTTACCCAGGTCAATAGCCGGAAGGCTATGCAGTGCAACCCCAGTGACCAAAGCCCTCCCTGGCGGTTGACTTATGCTACTACAGACATGTTGTCTGTGCAGACAAGGACATGTCTCCTATGGAACACTGGAAGGAAATGCTGGAGAGCAAGGTGAACGGCTCGCAGTTCCAGCACATTTGTGTGCAGGGATGTCCAGCGACCCGACCAGGACCCGCTGACTCCTCTGCCTGCCCAGACCACACCCCAACCCGAGTTGGATGCATCTGTCGTCACCACCTGATAGCTGTGGATCACTTCCATCCTTATGCCTTCATGTAGGTGAGAGGCTTGCCTCCACCAGCGCAGGGCTTCCCAGCATACACGAGACACGGTCAGCCGATGGTGTCTGTCACGTTTGGGATGTAGCCAGAAGGCATTGAGCCACGCTTGAATCGGGTGCGTGTGGAGTAACCCTAGTTGGATGGCTGATGAAGCTGCGGCCATCAGACCCAATAGTTTCTGGCACCGAGGGCACTGATGCAGGAGCATCTAAGCACCGAGGGCGCGAAGCGCCAAGGCGCAGAGGCTCTAAGGCACCGATGCACCGAGGACACCGAGGCTCTGTGGCACCGAGACACAGAGGACACTGAGGCACTGAGGGCACCGAGGGCGCCAAGCCAAGCACCGAGGGCACTGAGTGCACCGAGCACCAGGACCGTAAGCACCGAGGTTATTGGGCCGGGTGTCTAGTCTGAACTGCGTGCTGTCACACAACCGAGGCAACACGTAGCTTGCAGTGGTGTGTAGCACAGCCTACAGTATTTACACAGAAAAGAAAGAAAGAGAGAGTTTTTTTTTATTAAGACCCAACTCACCGAGGGGGGTGGGTCAATGTATGCGTGGAGTCTACTCTACAGTGGGCTGGAATCTGACCCAGTGGAAGAAGCAAACGTTGGTTTTTTGTTTTTTTAACTGCAAAACAGTTGTGCCGCATTTCAAGCTCAGTCCTTAGAAACCGAGTTTCCGATTATGGGGAAGTGGCAAGCTGACTTCCAGCAATAAATTGCAGAAGAACTAACAGAAAACTCGAAGAGAAAGCTCTTTTACAAAGACTCAATCAAGCCACTGGAGAGGTTAGTTTATACCTGCCTTACCTACCTGATTGTGAGAAGCAAAAGAGAACTTGATCTCCGCGGAGTGACTACTTATTCCCTCGGTAGGCGGGACCGAGGATGTCACTCCCTGGAGGGGCCTATCGGCAGCTCTGACATAAAATGCTCAGTAAATACCTGACCTGTGGCAGGCATATCCCAAAAGTATTGGTTGTTGGTCGAATTGAAAGGGAACTTGCATCCAAACAAACTCGTCCCTTTGCTCGCAGATAAGTGTGCACAGAAAGCACATTGATACATATTTGATTTATTTATATATTTATTTATTTATTTTCCCACTGTATCTGTAATTAAAGGTTCTCCCAAACTCCTCCAAATAAACAAAGGATTTGTCCTCCCTTTTATACCATGTGGCTGAGACTTGATTGATAATCAATTATTCAAACAAGATCTAGTCACATTCCACACATGGATTTGACAGGGATGGAATTAACCCCATCCGTGCCAAACTTAAAATTTAAATAATTAAACTTTATTTAAATACACCATTTACACAGGCAAGGCTTCCTTCCTGTCACAGGTACCTTTTAGTGCTCTCCTGGAAAACTCAAAAAACAGTCAACTGAAGTGAATTAGAAAGCTTTTCTTTCACACAAATCATAATTAATTGACTGCATAAGAAATTCATTAGAACTACTGACATGCTTTATAATTGTATATAGTTTTGGTCTGTTTCACAGCATGTGAAAAATAATGTATATTAGAAAATCCCTTTAAACTGTTACACTGGAGGACAAAGAGAAACTGTATGTGGGTGTCCTAATGGGAAAAAGTCATCCCATTCTGATCTGCAGGAATCCAGTCGCATTTTAATCTTGGACTGAAATGCTTGATGAGTTTCAATGAGGTTATACTCTTTTCAGTGCACATCCCCAGCAAGGAGCTATGGGACTGACACATCAGCTCTGCCCTCCCGTATCAATTTTATTTGTAATTGTAACCAAGTTACATTAGCTTTCACACTTTGGAAAGGTAGTCAGTCTGACCCAGAGAATATTAATTTTAGATTTAGTTCTAGGCTGAATGAACACAGCTGGCAATCGTACTGATACTTTACAATACAAACATTAGAATGGTTTCTGTTATTACATTTCCAGCAATAATACTCATGGGGGGAAAAAGAAAGAAGGAGGAAAGAAGCTTTAATTATCACATAAAGCACTTTCTAAAATCAGATTGAGGAATTATTTTGTTTATCTATTTTCTTTTCCAGTTCGATCAATTTAGATTGAACATATGTTAAATAATGGGATACTCATGTAATATACCTTGTAATTACCTCTATCAGCAGGAACAGATAATTCAAAGAATTTGTATCTGAACAGAAGTCTTGAATCTCAAACACGTTTAATTACAGAACTTGAAATGCCATCTGTTTGAGTCTTCTCTTTGATCCCTCAAATATATTGCTTTTAGAATACAAAATGCAAGAAGGACTTTAACACAATGCAATCCCATTAACTTTTATGACAAAAGAACACATTTTAATTCTATATTACAAATCCCAGTAGATAGTCAAGTCTTTTTAAAGTACATAGTGCGAAGAAATTAATACCAGTAAATCTTACCTTATATATATTTCCATAATTTCGAGGGTCTCAGATTTTCCTATGTGAAAAAGGCACACAATAAGGTAAAGGTGAATTATATATTTTTTAATCGTAATTTATTTTAATCTGTTAGTGAAGAATATTTTTCGAACTAAGTTGACATCAGTCATAAGAAAAGCAGTGATTGGTATTCAAATGTGAGCTACTGCCTCTAGTTCTGAGAGGAAAAAATGGAAAAGATTTATAATTTTTGTTTTTCAGTTTTAACGGTTTGTTCCACCGGTGGCATCTGTATTCATCAAACTGTTGTTGATGTCAGCTGGTGGTGCTCAACAAACCGTTTCTAAAAACATCGCTGAGCCAGCAGACTTGCCAATGTGAAGAGGCAGTGAGATGAGGTGCTGCTAATTGGGCATTTTTTCCCTCCCAATTGGGTGTCTTTTCATTCTGTTTTGCGGGAGAGAATGATGCTAGGCAGTTTGTCTTTTTTTGGGCAGTTTTAGCAAAACTCCCAACTGAAGCCACAAATCAAGCTACATGCTCACTGTTGCAAATCAGTAAGTTACCAGTTTCAGCCACCAGGGGTCCTCTCCCAAGAATAACATTCCCCAGTCATACGTCAGGTTCTTACCACATTTTGGTGAACTTCATTATTTTTTTTGGAGAATTTAATTTAATAGTCTGCTACACTTTATGCTTTTACCGTAGATCTGCATTATTCCTCAAGTCACTCGCTCGCTAACTCAAGTCTTCCAGATTTTCTTTACTAACCCTTCTTCTTTGCATTGGTGGCACAGATGTGGGGAGCCGGGGGTCCTCTTTTGGGTGCAAGTGACACTCACATCTCAACCTTAGGCCCAGCTGCGCTGGTCTCATCCTCAGCCAAGAAGTTTCTCCGAGAGCCAGAGGGAACCCCAGGCCATTATCTATCCTAACAATCTCTTGTTTCCATGACGGCGGCTCTCCATGAGCTTCGGGGCAACCATGTACTCTTTTCTCAATCTCTCTGTTCTCTTTCTCTGTTTACTCCATGTTCCCCTTGGGGTAAGCATCGATCCTCCCAGCCTTGGAGGCTGATCGGTTTGGTCTCACCTCTGAGAGGGTGGCGCTCCCTCAGCCAGGGGGAAACCCTGTATTCTTTATGTACAACTTGCTTTCATCTGTGCCAGTGTCCCTCTCTGCCTTTCTTTGCATGTTTATTTTCTTCTCTCTTTCAGCATTCCAGTCTTCCCTGCGTGGCTAGGCCTCAGAAGTCTGGCCGCATCGACCTCCCCAAGTGTAGGCGTTCCTTGTAATCCGGGGCGACTTCTAGTCTTCTTAAATGTATCCGCTATCCTTCTCTTCATTTCCTCTTGGGGAATTAACGCTTTCTTGCCAGCCTTACCAGGAATCTACAATCTACAAAAGGGTTCTAGAATTATTCAGGGGTCTAAAGGGTATTCCTTATTTTCTTTGAAAAAAATCTAAGTATAATTTATTTTAATTATAAGAATGACGTTGACAAAGCACAGCACACTATATTGTTGTAAACATGCCCAATTACCTAGTGTTTTTTCTCATTCAAGATGCTATTTGGGACAGAGAATGTTCTCCTGACAGATATCACAATACAAAGTATCATATTGCAAAATGTCACATTACACAATATCACATTACAGATAAGAGCAGTTATAAAGTACAGTAAAATCAGTAGAAAGTAAGATCAAATTCCAATAAGAGCAAAATAAAGAATACACTAAATAATTACATTTAAGAGCGAATTCGACTAAGAGCAGTAAACTTACAGTAAAAATGTTTGCTACAATAGTAAATTCCATTAAGAGCACGTAGTAAGTACTATAAATGGATAAGAATGATTTCAAATAAGAGAAATTACAAAAAATGTGAATACAGATACCTTTAAGAGCAAAATCAAGTACAAGATACAGAAAATAATTATAATTAAGAGCAGTCGTAGAATACAGCAAAATATGGAGCAGTTCAGTGCAAGTACAAGATGATGCAAGTACTGGTACAATAAAGGTGATAAACATACAGTCCATTATAGTCCAGAGTTGTGAGCTTTACAGATTCTGTCTGAACAGGTGTGTCTTGAGGAGGCGCCAAAAGGTGGTCAGGGACTGAGCAGTCCTGATATCCGTGGGTAGGTCATTCCACCACTGAGGGGCAAGGGTGGAGAAGGAGCGGGCTCTGGAAGTGAGGGACCGGAGGGGGGGTACAGCTAATCTGCCGGAGGTGGAGGAGCAGAGTGGGCGAAGGGAGAAATAATAGTCTGAAGATAGCAGGGAGCAGAAAGATCGACTATCTTGAGTGAAATGTTCTAGAGGTGTGTGGCAATGTGCCCCGCCCCTGTGTGCATGTGTGTGTTATATGTTGTATGTTGCGTGTGATAATGTTGGTGTATAGTCATTGGGACACGGGATATAAACGGGTCTGTGTTTCACATGTATTTAAAGATGTAATTGTATTTAGGCACGGGATTGCACATCACTTCACGTGCAGATAAAATGTGTATAATGTGTGTCACGGGGTTGCACTTAATTAATTCACTTGCTGGGATTCAAGTGAATAATTAATTAGTAATTGAATCCCAGCACAACAGTATATATAGATGCACGTTTGACTCACTCGTGGGTGGTGTGTTCGGTGAGTGGAGAACGGGTGTGGAGAAGGAGAAATAGAAAAGTAAAGTGAATAAGAAGTGTTTTTACTCACCGTGTTTGTTCGTCCCTGTTTGTTAGTGTGTGTTCGTTTTGTTTACCTGTTTATTTTGGCACAAGTGCCGTGTCCTGTGTTTTTGTGTTTCACCAAAACCCCAAGTCTCTGTCTGCTCTGTGTTACTTCCTGTTTCTGGTCTGACGTCACCCACTGTCAGCCGTCTTTGTGACACGTGGTGTCCTGCGTGGGATCTACAGCGCCTCCAGGACTCAGACCAGAGCAGGAGTACCGCAGTTTTTTTTTGGAAAAAAAATAAATAAAAAAATAATTTAAAAAAAAAGGGGAAAAAAGGAAGAGAGGATGAGGTGGAAGAAGGACCGGGAAGCGAGGGACAGGGAGGAGGAGGAGTACATCAGGGTCAAGCACCCGAGGAGCTGTAGGTCACCACTGTTGTGCCCCCTCTGTAACCAGCAGCATTACTTTGCCGTCTGTCCCTTCCGCAGTTATGAGGAGGAGCCTGAGCGTCCACAGCCCAAGCGGGAGGAGCCTGAGCGTCCACAGCCCAAGCGGGAGGAGCCTGAGCGTCCACAGCCCAAGCGGGAGGAGCCTGAGCGTCCACAGCCCAAGCGGGAGGAGCCTGAGCGTCCACAGCCCAAGCGGGAGGAGCCTGAGCGTCCACAGCCCAAGCGGGAGGAGCCCGAGCGTCCACAGCCCAGCGGGAGGAGCCCGGCGTCCACAGCCCAAGCGGGAGGAGCCCGAGCGTCCACAGCCCGAGCGGGAGGAGCCCGAGCGTCCTACGCCTGAGCGGGAGGAGCCCGAACATCCTACGCCTGAGTGGGAGGAGCCCGAACGTCCTACGCCTGAGTGGGAGGAGCCCGAACGTCCTACGCCTGAGTGGGAGGAGCCCGAGCGTCCACAGCCCAAGAGGGGGGAGTCGGTGCGTCCACAGCCCAAAAGGGAGGAGTCGGTGCGTCCACAGCCCAAAAGGGAGGAGTCGGTGCGTCCACAGCCCAAAGAGAGGGACCCAAGCTGCCAGCAGAGGGAGAATGCCTGCTGGTTCCACCTCCACCAGCAGAGGAAGAATGCCTGCTGTCCCCATGTCCACCAGCAGAGGGAGAATGCCTGCTGTCCCCATCTCCACCAGCAGAGGGAAAATGCCTGCTGTCCCCATGTCCACCAGCAGAGGAAGAATACCTGCTGGTTTCCCCTGCAGAGGCAGAGCCGCACCAGTCCCCTGCAAGAGAGGCAGAGCAGCACCAGTCCCCTGCAAAAGGGGGAGACTACACGCTGCTCCCACCTCCGTCGCCAGGAGACTACACGCTGCTCCCACCTCCATCGCCAGGAGACTACACGCTGCTCCCACCTTCGTCGCCAGGAGACTACACGCTGCTCCCACCTTCACCGGCAGGAGCAGAGCAGCCGGAGCTACCTCTACCTCCGCCACCTCCACCGCCAGGAGCAGAGCAGCAGGAGCTGCCTCTGCCTCCATCACCATCAGGGGGAGAGGAGCAGGAGCTGCCTCTCCCTTCACCAGAAGGACCAGGACTAGATGCTGGCGGTCCTCAGCAGCCCTTGCATAGGCTGCTGAGGGAAGCACGGGAAGAACCGCCCGCCGCAGAGGCCGAGAAGAGGCCAACACCCGCACCCCAGCTTGTGCTGACTGCCTGCCTCGCTTCGCCCAAGGATGCCTGCCTCGCCGCCCAAGGATGCCTGCCTCGCCGCCCAAGGATGCCTGCCTCGCCGCCCAAGGATGCCTGCCTCGCCGCCCAAGGATGCCTGCCCGCCGCCAAGGATGCCTGCCTCGCCGCCAAGGATGCTTGCCTTGCATCGCCTGGGGTTGCCAGCCGCTCCGCATCGCCTGGGGTTGCCAGCCGCTCCGCATCGCCTGGGGTTGCCAGCCGCTCCGCATCGCCTGGGGTTGCCAGCCGCTCCGCATCGCCTGGGGTTGCCAGCCGCTCCGCATCGCCTGGGGTTGCCAGCCGCTCCGCATCGCCTGGGGTTGCCAGCCGCTCCGCATCGCCTGGGGCTGCCTGTTGCTCCGCATCGCAGCAGGAAGTACTGTGGCCGGAACCCCACCAAGGGGAGCTGCCAGCCACGAAGAAGGTGGGGGAGGTCAGGAGACCTGCTCCCACTGCAGCAGTTTCGCTGCCGGAGATCGTGGGGGAGGTCAGGAGACCTGCTCCCACTGCAGCAGTTTCGCTGCCGGAGATCGTGGGGGAGGTCAGGAGACCTGCTCCCACTGCAGCACTTTTGCTGCCGGAGATCGTGGGGGAGGTCAGGAGACCTGCGCCCACTGCAGCACTTTCGCTGCCGGAAGTACTGTGGCCGGAGCCCCGCAAGGGGAGCTGCCGGCTTTGAAGAAGGGGAGGAGGTATGGAGACCACCAACCCCAGCAGCAGTTTCGCTGCAGGAGAAGGGGAGGTCCGGAGACCACCCAAGCAGCCTTTCGCTGCCAGGACTGCCCCGGCTGAAGGAGTCAGTCTGGGAGCTGTCAGCACGTCTGCTGACAGCATGGCCAGTAGCAACCTGGCTACTGGCAACATTGCCAGCCATGGGCCCACTGAAGCCTCCCTTCCCAGCCCGAGACTTTGTCCTGGACTGCTGGGTTTTTAAGGGGGGAGGTGGCCGTTGAGGCCATGTGTGCTGCGCACAAGGGGGGGTATATGTGGCAATGTGCCCCGCCCCTGTGTGCATGTGTGTGTTATATGTTGTATGTTGCGTGTGTTAATGTTGGTGTATAGTCATTGGGACACGGGATATAAACGGGTCTGTGTTTCACATGTATTTAAAGATGTAATTGTATTTAGGCACGGGATTGCACATCACTTCACGTGCAGATAAAATGTGTATAATGTGTGTCACGGGGTTGCACTTAATTAATTCACTTGCTGGGATTCAAGTGAATAATTAATTAGTAATTGAATCCCAGCACAACAGTATATATAGATGCACGTTTGACTCACTCGTGGGTGGTGTGTTCGGTGAGTGGAGAACGGGTGTGGAGAAGGAGAAATAGAAAAGTAAAGTGAATAAGAAGTGTTTTTACTCACCGTGTTTGTTCGTCCCTGTTTGTTAGTGTGTGTTCGTTTTGTTTACCTGTTTATTTTGGCGCAAGTGCCGTGTCCTGTGTTTTTGTGTTTAAACCTTTTATTTTCTGTCCTGTTAATTATTAAATGCTGAGCGCGATCACGCGCTCAGCTTCACCAAAACCCCAAGTCTCTGTCTGCTCTGTGTTACTTCCTGTTTCTGGTCTGACGTCACCCACTGTCAGCCGTCTTTGTGACAAGGTGATAAAGGAAAATCTGATAAATGACATACTAGACTTAATGACAAGTTACAATAAATTAGACTCTTTGTAGATAGTATATGTGTATGGAATATAACATGACATTTTCATTTTCTCCCAACGGCAGGTTTGTAACAGCTATCACTTCTGTCTTGGAAAATATTCTGTTTATACTCATTTTCTGTGAGAATGATGTTATGTCTGCTGAATTTGTCCCTTCAAGTAAGACAAGGTTCTTTGATTTGACCAAACACTGTATACTGTATGTCTTATTCTTTTATTATTATTATTATTATTATTATTATTATTATTATTATTATTATTATTATTATTATTGGGCAGCAGTGTGGAGTAGTGGTTAGGGCTCTGGACTCTTGACCGGAGGGTCATGGGTTTAATCCCGGGTTGGGGACACTGCTGCTGTACCCTTGAGCAAGGTACAAAGCCTAAAAACCTCTAAATAATTGTATGTAAAAATAATGTGATATCTCTGTAATGTATAATGTAAAATAATGTGATATCTCTGTAATGTATAATGTAAAATAATGTGATATCTTGTAACAGTTGTAAGTCGCCCTGGATAAGGGTGTCTGCTAAGAAATAAATTATTATTATTATTATTATTATTATTATTATTATTATTATTATTATTATTATTATTATTTCACATATCTGTTTTTTCAGTAAATAGGTTATAGATTATTGTATATAGTATATAAATTAAGTTGTTTCAGTACGCCAGATTTTACTGAAATGCAAATATTAATCCATAAACTAATAACATACTGCACACAGTACAAAAATGCATTTGGCAGATTATACATGAAAGGGATCAGCAGCTGTCCAAAACACACCCACACTATCTGGGTTTTTTGCAGAAACGGCTTATTTTTCTGTATTTGTAGTTAAAACGTTTACAGACACATGTTTAGCACTCATTGTTAATAAGGGCCCTTAAATACTTAAAAAGCAATGTGCATCAAGTATTGACGAGTTAAATACTTGATCATATGTGTGACATACACTCTTGGCAGCCATTACTGTGAAAGCTGTCATTTGCACTCTTTTATTAAATTACAAATCACACCTCAGATACTATTTTCCTAGAAAAATGTCAGAGGCAAGGAAGGGAATAGACATGTATAATTTATCTTAAAGTCATTAGTAACCATCAATAACATGGAAACTGTGAATTGTCAATTAGCACAATGAGTCAAATAGAGCCTTTTTTTGTGAGCTGGTATTAAATGACACCCTTGAATTTAAGATGCAGCCCAAATTTCCCACCCTCAATTTGAGAAAAAAATGAAAGATCAAATAAATATGCATTTACAAAGATACAATCTCAATTACACATATGGGGGCAGTTTGCGGCCGTCTGCTATCACACAGAGCATTACAGTTGTGTGCTGCTTCTCATTTTCAGTCGTGATTACTCACACCTTTTTTTTCCCAATTTGTGAATTGTGGTATTGATTGACATGTCAAAAAATACGGGGGTCTGATCAGCATTTCCGATTTGTTCAAGCTGATACTGTTTGTTAGAAACTCTGAAATTGTAAAAGATTATTTGAATTCCTCAGGAAGCTAATGACTCTTCTTTGAAAATGGCTGCCTGTATGTCATGGATGATTCGAGATCGTGCAGTAACATTTTCTTTTCTCAGCAGTCACATTGCTGTTTGTCTGCTAGGGTAGGCACGTCTTTTGTTGGCAATTTTAATTAATGCATCACTATACTGTGCTTGAATTTGAGATGTTTCTGTCAAACACATTTCTTAAGGACTGCTGCCATCTGCCAGCGAAAAACAAAACTGCAGACTATAGTAGCGTATATTCTGCCTATTGATTTAGTGTAGCATGTCGAAAAGACATGAGAAATTGTGCAGATGCACAGATAACCCCCTGCACGCTATTGTCATGAGAGTGACAAATCTGGACTTGCTTGCGCGACACGTGGAAATCGCGGGTTAAGCAGCAAGGTGGTTAACACGGATTTCCTTTTAAATTCCTACGCAAACAAAAGAAATAGTCGCAAGAAGCACTGCTCATTAAGATAGTGACATTATATCGGAAATCAACATCATTTTGTAAATCACATTAGCACGATTATTTAATAACGAAATAGTCATAATGACCACTTGAAAATGCAAAGTACCGATTTCTTGATTAACACTGGAGTTATCATTTACGACCTCTTGAAAATCCCCCCCACAGGATCTAAACCTTATTTTATTCAGGTTTTATGATCCCACGACAATTCGGCCCCCTGACAATTCGACCCCGACAATTCGTCCCTATTACTAGATGTACATATTTTAACAGCCATAATATAAGAAAAATGTGTGTGTACCTTTAAGGTGTTAGCTGTGTAACCACATAGAAATTGTTGATTGTTCACTTTAACAACAACTGATTGATGATGTTTTTAGTGGTTCACCTTGTAATGATCTGCGATACCTTGTACTGAAATGTCTTGATATTATGCTTAGCCACTCCCCTAGGGAGTTCTGTCCTTTATAGCTAGTCTCAGTAGTCCATTGCACAAGGAGGTGAATATGGCGGAGAATTACTAGTCACAGAGTATGTGCACACTTGTTATTTTACTTTACTACAGCTTAATAAGTCTGTTTGAAACCTTCAACTATGTTGCTAGTTATGCTTTACTTATGCCTGTATGTATACTCACTATGATAAGTACTCAGAAGACAGCAACTAGAAAAGAGATATGCATAGCCTTAATTCTGGTGAATAAACAGCTTGGTTGCCTAAACTGTCTCATTATTTCACCAACTCAACGAGGTCCAGCACGACTTAATTTGGGGAAAACTCTCCTGAAGTGGAGTCCAGATCTCTCTTCACAGTACCAAATCTCCTTCTCTCTACTTCCATCTTTTTGACCACAGTACACATAGTTTAGCTCATCCACTTATTTTCTTTTGCCTTTCTCTGAGATAACTATTCTTGCCATAAGATGATCATTTATCATGGATCTTTACAATTTAGCTTGTGCTAATAGAAGAAGTTGAAGTATTTTACGGTAGCACAATACAAATTCAGATTGTATACAGTAATACAAGGACAACAGATCTCTCAGTCAGTGACCTGTCATTGTATCTTGTATACAGTGGAGAGGCAATTATCCAAACGACAGCCATCAGATATTATACGAACTGTGTATAGTATAATGGTTGCAATTATCTAGACTGTGTCTTGCATAATGGAGGTCAAAACTGCTCTATTGTATATTTTAGCTGTACTGTGTAATTTGTCTATACAGTTAGTATTTTAGATTATGCTGCTATTGAAGTGGAGTGTATAAATATTGCTTTTATATAATGTATAATATATACATATTGACTTGTGTATTATTTTACTCAAATAGCCAGCTGTGCATACATACAGCACATTCTTAAATGTACAGGACATTATACAAAAAAGCTGATTTCATATGGGATAATATATTTATTCATATATTTGAATATATTTTGCAATATGTTGACTATATAGTGTGCAATTTGGTAATATATTACAATGTAATTGTAAGGCCCTTACCTGTCACATACAAAGTGATCTTATAGTGTTATAGTGTTATGGCAGGAAAAAAAAGAAAATAAATTCTGTAAAACAAAACAACAAGGAACTGAAATGTTGTGGAGGTAAGAAAATATAAAATATCAGTTGCAAGTTAACTGTAGGCTGTACAGTACAAGATTCATGCGGAAAGCAATACCCCTATAAGTCTTATTGTGGCATTTAGATTTCTGGTGCATGGAAGCAGCTTTCAAACCAATACATTGTTTTTAGCCCTGTTTTTGTTTTCTGACTAAAATACCATAGGATGTTACTTGGCTTTGTCTTGGTCTACTGCTTACTGTACCGATATGTAATCTTGTAACTGTCTTTGTCATTATTGCCTAAATCTAACATAATGTATAGGAAGGGTATGCAATGAGAACTGGATTGTATGGTAAACGCATCTGAATTTCAGTTAACCCTCATAACTCATTGTGACAGAAATACAATGAGTTTTTGTTGTAAATCTCCCTCCCAACCTGTGAGGGCGCTAAGCAGTGAAAGGGGGCGGGCTGGCCTGACAGTTCTTTCCCCGGGCCAGGAAGTCAGTCAGTCTCGAAGAAGGCGAGACTCCGTTGCAGGAACGTATCGACCCGGAAGGGAAATGACGTAGCAGCTGCAGATAGTAGAGACAGCTGCACTTGTTTACAAAGGGGTTATGCATGATAGCATAAAGGGGATAGAGAATCGCAAATCTTTTCCTTCGCTTGGTTCGAGAGACAAGGAACTGGAAGGACAGGGAGAAAACTCCTAAAAACTAAAAAAGAGTTTCTGAGTGTTTTGTTTGTTTTGTCACTGTTAGAGCAACAACACCACAGTCACTGTTTAATTGTTATCACCCACCACAAGCACTACTGCACGCACCCGGACTGGTGATCGTGTTTTGTGTTATTGTGGGACAGATAACGTGTCTTATTATTTGGACTGCAATCCATTTATTATTGTTTTCTTCCATGCTTTACACATTGGTGTGTATTGCCGGAGGTTTATTGTTTGGTCCCCAGACCGGGAGTTTATAAATAAAAGAATCCCTTTTCCAAACGGATTACAGTTTCCTTCTGTGTGATTATTTCTGCACTGCATCACCTCTGCAGCTGTTTCTAATCAGCAGCCACTTTGCCACACTCACGTTGAAAAGTGAGTCATGAAGTCAGCCAAAATAAGATTTATTTTCCATAGTTTCTAAGTTTGTGTATTCTATTAGGTCCATATCATTATTTAAATAATTTACCATATTATATATTTTTCTTTCTTATTGGTATTTTTTATGCTTTTCAAATGTGTTGTCCTTTTATGGTAAAACCTTTGCAGTATAGGCTGCAGAGGGATTATGAGGTTTAACCATTTGAACATATATATACAGTACTGTGCAAAAGTTTTAGGCAGGTGTGAAAAAATGCTATAAAGTAAGAATGCTTTCAAAAATAGACATGTTAATAGATTATATTTATCAATTAACTAAATGCAAAGTGAGTGAACAGAAGAAAAATCTAAATCAAATCCATATTTGGTGTGACCACCCTTTGCCTTCAAAACAGCATCAAGCATCAATTCTTCTAGGTACACTTGCACACAGTTTTTGAAGGAACTCGGCAGGTAGGTTGGCCCAAACATCTTGAAGAACTAACCACAGTTCTTCTGTGGATTTAGGCAGCCTCAGTTGCTTCTCTCTCTTCATGTAATCCCAGACAGACTCGATGTTGAGATCAGGGCTCTGTGGGGGCCATACCATCACTTCCAGGAATCCTTGTTCTTCTTTACACTGAAGATAGTTCTTAATGACTTTCGCTGTATGTTTGGGGTCGTTGTCATGCTGCAGAATAAATTTGGGGCCAATCAGATGCCTCCCTGATGGTATTGCATGATGGATAAGTATCTGCCTGTACTTCTCAGCATTGAAGAGACCATTAATTCTGACCAAATCCCCAACTCCATTTGCAGAAATGCAGCCCCAAACTTGCAAGGAACCTCCACCATGCTTCACTGTTGCCTGCAGACACTCATTCGTGTACGCTCTCCAGCCCTTCGGCGAACAAACTGCCTTCTGCTACAGCCAAATATTTCAAATTTTGTCTCATCAGTTCAGAACACCTGCTGCCATTTTTCTGCACCCCAGTTCCTGTGTTTTCGTGCATAGTTGAGTAGCTTGGCCTTGTTTCCACGTCGGAGGTATGGCTTTTTGGCCGCAAGTCTTCCATGAAGGCCACTTCTGACCAGACTTCTCCGGACAGTAGATGGGTGTACCAGGGTCCCACTGTTTTCTGCCAGTTCTGAGCTGATGGCACTGCTGGACATCTTCCGATTGCGAAGGGAAGTAAGCATGATGTGTCTTTCATCTGCTGCAGTAAGCTTCCTTGGCCGACCACTCGTCTACGGTCCTCAACGTTGCCCGTTTCTTTGTGCTTCTTCAAAAGAGCTTGGACAGCACATCTGGAAACCCCTGTCTGCCTTGAAATTTCTGCCTGGGAGAGACCTTGCTGATGCAGTATAACTACCTTGTGTCTTTTTGCTGTGCTCAGTCTTGCCATGGTGTATGACTTTTGACAGTAAACTGTCTTCAGCAACCTCACCTTGTTAGCTGAGTTTGGCTGTTCCTCACCCAGTTTTATTCCTCCTACACAGCTGTTTCTGTTTCTGTTTCAGTTAATGATTGTGTTTCAACCTACATATTGAATTGATGATCATTAGCACCTGTTTGGTATAATTGTTTAATCATACACCTGACTATATGTCTACAAAATCCCTGACTTTGTGCAAGTGTACCTAGAAGAATTGATGCTGTTTTGAAGGCAAAGGGTTGTCACACCAAATATGGATTTGATTTAGATTTTTCTTCTGTTCACTCACTTTGCATTTAGTTAATTGATAAATATAATCTATTAACATGTCTATTTTGAAAGCATTCTTACTTTACAGCATTTTTTCACACCTGCCTAAAACTTTTGCACAGTACTGTATATATATATATATATATATATATATATATATATATATATATATATATATATATATATATTATTTTGTAACCGGGCCGGCACTCACTTTTAAGCAGACCCAGGACACAGGAAATGGAGTTTAAAGCGCGTTTGCGCTATTTTTAATACATCAACAAAACACAAACAAAATAAACACCTAGCTCCTTGTTGGAGCACTGACTATACAGGCAGGTCCCTGACTAGCTCGCAGGACGGCTAAGCCGTTTACCTGCCCAAACAAACACCAAACCACATAGGTTTAACACAAAACAAAAAAAAGGTTTTCACACTACCTTTTCTTTGTACGCTTGACCACACTGTCAAGCGGGCTTCTAAACACACCAGCAGCCCTGAACAGACTGGCTGCTTCCTTTATATACCCTGCACCTGGCTCTAATTTACAATGATCACCAGGTGCAGGGGATAATTACTAATAAAACCATTAACAAAACAATAAAACAATTAAACAAAATGTGCATCCGCACATGTTTTCTGCAGGGAGGATATTAACCCCCTCCCTGCTGTGTTATATATATATATATATATATATATATATATATATATATATATATATATATATATATATATATATATATATATGTTAAAATTCAAGCTTTGTTATGGCAGTTATTTTGGCGGGATTTATTTTGATTTGCCTAGAGCCTACCACCTTCGATCCTGACCTTGTCAGATCTTAGATAGTAAGCTCATAACTATTTACAGTTGGTGGCCTTTGAGGAAAAGTGAATGTTTCACTGTGGGTGGCTCAGTAGTGGATGGGCCTTCTCTTTTTCTATGTTTGCAAAGCAATGTTGCTTTTTTTATTGTTCTACTATATATTTACCATGGTTTGCCATGTTTTTATAATACTTTATCACATGTCTCTGTGCTTGCCTGTGCACTGTGCTTTATTGCATGTTCCTATGCGTTTGCAATTGTATACCTTTATCACATGTACAAAAACAGCCAAGTTAGGATAAAGGGTTCAGACATATAAAGATGTGACATCTACAAAATGGAGCAAGTTATATTTAACAAAGAATCAGTCCTGTAAAAGTGTAATGTAAAAGTGGCTAAGTTATAAAATCCCCCAACACACGCATGCACGCACGCACGCACGCACGCACACCAACCAACCTCATTTTTAATGCATTAGTAGCATCATGAATAAAAATCATGGGCCAAGCTTGCCCCAGTTTTGTTTTTTAACTTAGCCATTTTTATATTTTGTCTTTACAAAAGAATGTTTTGTTTGTGATCTTTGGGTTTTTAGGGGGGTCCAGCAATATTATTTGAATGGCGCTGAAATAAATGGGATAGCTGTGGTAATACGCTATCCCATTAAGCTTGGTCTTGTACAGGTAGTTTTTCTTCATCCTTTTCATCAATTCTAACCTGGCCGAAGTGACTACCGTGACTCTCAATAAGGGAGTTGTTGTTGTAACGTTGGAGATGCTTTTAGAAAGCCAGATGCTGTCAAATTTGGACAATAATGACATTTTTACCCTTGATGAATTTACATACTGAGCCAAAACTGAGTAACATTCCTCCTGCTCCTAAAAAATACCTTCCGCTTAACTGTTTGGAAGGATTTTGTCCAAGTCACCCACATTAAAAGTAACAACTAAAATACTTTATTAATAAATAAATAAATACATCAAAGATTGGCTAACAGCTACTGGAAAGGGGAATTATCTCTTCAGTTACTTTGGAAACTATTACATTTTTATCTCTTAAATTATTTTTCTTTGTCATGTAACTACAGGTCAAATTGACCCAAAGTTCTGGAGCGTCCTCTTATAAACACATTTTCAGCGAAGCTATTGCTAAGTTATCACCGCAATGTGACTAAACTTATCAGGAAATTTACAGACTGAGATAAAAGTAGATCTCCTGGCTTCAACTCCCTTGATTAAAAATAAGATTTGCTTTACCAATATCTCAAAAGCCAGAATATGCATATCCAGAAGGGATTGCTGTTTATACTGAGGAGTCAATCTCTCTGAAGTTGGCTTTGGTGTGCTAGAACACAATGACCTTCTAAAGCACTGCAGGAATAGACTAGTTTATCAAATTTGAGCAATACCACCTGCATATTAATAAACCACAAGCTTCAGACGTATCATGACATCATACATTTTGTGGAATCAAGTTTCCTTATATGAAAATAGATGTATTAGGGTTATAGACAAATCAAAACACATTTAACATATTTAGTTGAAACACCACATTGCATTTAATCAGATCTATGTTTTTATAAGCAGAAGTTTGCTGCTGATAAAGACAGAGGTTGGCCCACAACTAAGAACATAAGTGAGTTTGTACTCAACTCTGATTGATGGTGGCAATAACAGCTGCCATAAAATACATTTCATTATCTGGCCACTGCAACAACAAACACCTCCTATAACATTATGTTACCATATCCAGTGACATTTCATAAATAGATATTAAAATAAAACTGTAGGACAGTACTTAGTTTTGTCATTTGGTAAAATACGACACCCCAACAAATAATCAATCAGCAACAAAAGCAATCAGCACATAAAAAAAATGGAACAAACCTTTTCCTTTGTTTTTTTTTGTTTGTTTTTTAGCTGAACTAATGGAAGAGGATTTTGATGTTTAGGGAGTAGCGTTTTGGTAACTCTTACAAAATTATCTTCAGTGACAATGCAGGGTTACTACAATGTAAAAAGCAATGATTCTTTACTGTGGGGGCAATGGGGCTGCTGCAATGGCAGGAGCAATTGGGAGGATGGTGTGATCTGGATATCTGGATGGCTGCAGGGGTGAAGTCAGACCAGGGAAATAAAACCAAAACAAGGAATGGCGGGACAAAACTGAGATGCTACGGCACTCAGTGTTTTTATTAAATAATAGAAACAAACAGTTTAAACAAAAACACGAAACAAAACGGCATGTTGGCCAAACAAACAAACAATAATACTAACAAATATCGTACTGGCGGTTCCGGCATGAATAGCAGTTGTTAGATTTCTTTTACTTTTTATTTGACCTCTCCCGTACTCCCATTCACTACTCCCTGAACACTCTCAACCTTGTGCAGCCCAACTGCAGGTCTTTTATATTATGGCCAATGGGTTAACTAGCTATTAATTATCTTATTACCCCTCAGCCATAGTCTGCACGATTTTAATAAGGATGCGTGACTGTCAGATAATTAAATATTCAGTAGCTGATCAGTCACGTATCTTCCAAGGTATCTAAAACAATACAAAACAATAACAATACAGGCTTTTTTGCCGTCATATAATTACACAAATCATAATAATAATAATAATAATAATAATAATAATAATAATAATAATGATAAACAATAAATACACAGAGGGTGGGCACCCTGCCACAGATGGCATATCGGTGTTTCAATGGAATTGTGGGGTAGGTGTGACACCCCCAACACACCGGGACGAAGACTTGTGTATTTGATACAGACAAAAATAAGCAATGTTTTTAACATACAGTACACACATGCCATCCTGAAGCTCCACAGTCTCTATTGAAGGGGTCTATGCTGATGGCCTATATACCAGAGGCAGTTCTGATATTGCTAATGAGGAGTCAATCAACAAATTAGTTTATTGCGACAGCGCCGCTACCGATCGGCTATAAAAAGAAATACAGTATATAAATTATGAAAGGGTTAAACAGCTGCGGTGAAGACCCACAACAAAGGATCTCCCCCAAACCAGTAGTACTGACTACGCCACTTTGTGTTTATAGAAAATAAAGAATTCTTAATAACTGATTTATACTATACTTTCAGCACACAGGTTCGAACATCGACAGAGGGGAACAACACCCAACCCGCTCACCCCAAAGACAACACCAAAGGTAAGTATCGTACAATTTTTCTTTATTAACACACAGGTAAGTAACAGCAATCAACTAAAAAAACTTCAATAAAGAGCAAGTATCATATGCATTTACACACCTTACAATTTCTTGTCACTCTCCCTGGCCGGTGAGTCAATGGAGGATGTGGAACCAGTCTCCTACTCCCAATTTTGGTATCGCCAATCTTCCTTCCCACAACAGGGGTGCCACTCCTCCACTGAACCCAGCCTACATACATGTGCCCCAAAGCCATAATCTTTATCTCCCACATGACCAGCAGGTGGATTTGTCCCCACGATAGTGTTCTGCAGTCCGGGGAGGTAGTCCAAACAGGTGCCGGGGTTCTAATACTGATTCCCCCTCAAAAATAGAAGATAATAAAATACAGTGCATTAATCATTGGTAAGGCCCTGTGTAAAACGCAATTTCATGGACTGCGTGGAAATCGTGAAATTAGCCCATATGAATATTTCAATATTCATACAAAAATCACATTAACTAAACTGTACAGCTCTGCTGTGTGACTGCATGTACTATTCGCCAAGCACATAGTGCTGTGCAGTGATTATGTCATGTGACTATATGTAATCTAGACAGGAAATTAAAATATTACACTGTTAACAACAAAATGGATGTGGAAGTTATCATAGAAAACAACAGTATAATAATATATTTATTTAGCATCTCCCCTATAAGTTATAATAAAGAACCATAGTACAATAATAGGTTTATTCAGCAGCTCCCCTATAAGTGATCATAAAAGAACAATAAAAAAGGAGATAATTAAATGTTAGCATGGCACCATTAATCATATTCTCAGTACTTTTTAGCAAGCTAATAAAAAGTTAAAACCAACAAACACGCTAGTCAACAAATCAATACATTTATTCATTTAAAAAAAGAAAAACTATCATAGCCATTGTTGTTAATGTGACATTGTAATTTTTTTAGATGTAATTGCTTTATACTTTTCAAATTCTTCCTCAACTACAAAAAATGTCCAACTGTACTGTATGTTATTGTACCTCTTGTTTTGCTTTTACTGTTATTTTTTCACAAACAGTGTTTTCTTGTATTCAACCTGCTTTCTGCAGGAGACAGAACTTTGTGTCAGTTCCCTCTGACTGCACTTTTAGACATAACTGGCAGGTCAATGTCTGGAACAGGACACGTTCCTGAAATCTTCTTAGTGTAAGGTCTGTGAAGCACTCCTAGAAAGCACATCAAGTGTTTAACTTGGAAACTAGTTGCACATGAGAGCAGGTTTTCAAGTGAGAAAATAAACATTGGTCTGTGAGCCCACCACCAGACAGTGAATAATCAAATTCCTGGCCAGGGTGGCCTAAGAAGGAATATTGACCTTAACACTCCCATGACGTTAACATTCGCCCATGACTCAGACTGAAGAAAACAGAATAAGGTGGGGGTTTTTTTTAGTCATTGTTTTGCCAGTTAAAAAAAATAAACAGTTAATATATTATTAAAATGTAATACTCTCCCTGTTCTCATGCTCTTATACGGGGCGCATGCACTATTACATGCTATCAACATGTGTTTTTTAGACAAAAAAGAAAAATATGAATGGATTGTTAAGAAGAAAGATAAAGATCAATGAATTAAAAATAAATTGTCAGTGGGCCAAAGTTTTGGTTCAACATTTATAATTTAAGGCGTCCTGAAGTTAATACCAAACTGGGTACTTCGAGCTTTTTGTGCTTAATTTTGTGCTCCTCTAAAAGTACTCCTCTGCTGATCTGATATCCTACACTGGTGTTACTACTATCATGGGATCACTCTTGACAGCGATGACAGACTCTAGGGTACAGTAGTTTAGTGTCAGTACTGTTTATACCAGAGCCTTTTTTAACAGAAAGGCTGTCAATTGAGCAAAACCATGCAGTGGTCTGGAGATGATATTCCAGAGGGGTAATACTTAGCATTAGAATCATTTTACTTGTGACTAGTGCTGAAAATTCAGATTTTGATACCAGCTATTATTATTCAGATTTTCTTGTATATTGTGCCAGATTTTAGTTGCAGAAATGTTTTTAAACCCAATTGTGACTATCCCACTTAATTGTATTTATTTAAACACGACTACATATAATATTACAGTGACTCCATGATGATATCTGAATAATGATCCTTTTTAAGTTTAGGTAATTGTGTGTGTTTTCACTGTGTTCAAACCGGCTATTCAATTTGCTTAGATTGGAAAAGCTCATTCTTCTTTAGGGCAAATCTGTTGAGCCAACATACATTCAGGGTATTATTTACAATTATGCTATATCTTAGAAGGGAATTTCCCATAAGGGTAATCATTTTGTTCACATTGGAAACCCATGCATCAAGTCCTGGGTTGTCCATAGCTCTTAGGAGCAATAGCTGTTGCAGGTTGCCCTGAAGCTCTTCATGTCCACAAATTGCCATACCTTGTCACAAAAGGAAATGTAGACTGGAAAGCTGAATAACTAGCATCCTTCGCCTTTTTATTAGGTTGTTCTGTAACTGTTCGTTCAGTTGGGCCATGACAGAGGGTTGATCTTTTGTCATGTAATTCCTTATAGCTGTATTGTGAAGATCATTTATCTCATGTTCTGCAAATCGACCTGTTGCCTTTTTCCAATTGCTATAACCCTTCTCTGTGAATGTGTCTTCTGCTTTATTACTGAGAGTCAACAGACTTCGGTCACTGCCCCAGTGGAAGTAGAAAGAATAAGCTGGCTTCTGTTTAAAACATAGGGTAAGCCATGGGTAATGCTTGCACCAGCTCTCTTTAAATATCATATATTCATTCTTGTTCCCAATCTATTTTTTTTGTACTTTCTAGCTTGTCGGCTAGCCGATAGGGAACGGCTTCATCAGAAAGACACCATATCCCCAAACATTCTGGACTACTATTTTCCGTTTGTTGTGACGATGAAGGAGCATCATTTGGCACACTTAATCTTTGCAAACTTCAACTTCTGGCTGCTGTGGCTCTGAATCTGGAGAATGTTTTCTTTTTAGAACAGATCAGCTATGAGCAATAAGGTTTTAGAATACCAATTAGTATTTATTAGGGCTGCTCCGATTAACAGATTAATCGGACCGATTAATCAACTAAAGAGTTGATCGCAGATTCATTTTTTTTACAATTTAATCGTGCAGAATTACATTTTTTTATATAAAATAAAATCAACCAATAGATGATCTGCATTTTTTATGTGGCAGTCCAATTATAGGTGAGCGGAGGCGGGACATAAACAGTTGAAGGTCTTGAGTAGGTTTAACCAATGGGAGAGTCTAAGATCTGCCCCTTGTTATGCAGCTGTCCAATCATTAGCGAGCAGAGCATAAATATGCTAGGGTGCGCGGTGTAAAAACTGTTGATTTTTACACGATATTGCTAGTATTACAGAGGCTGTTATTGAGAATTATATTGAGAACTTCAAAGTAATATTTAGAATTGCTTTTTACAAATTTAAAAAAAAATGTCATCACACAAGGAGACATCACAGTCGATTTGGTTACAAATCCATTTTCAAGAAGAACTTTCTCAGAAGAATGTTAAGATTGTTAAAAAATGGAGGTATACCCGAACCGACATGGGAAGGGAAGGGATGTACTCGCCACTTCAAACATTCAAATTATGAAAGGTATCCATGGCTTACCAGTAGTTGTCAATTAAAAGGTGATAGGGAACAGCACTGGCTACAGCAATCTAGAATGTTTGTTGAAGTCAGCACAAAAACATGAGCATTTCCAAAGTCACTTGCGAGCCCCAGTTACACTCAAAACTTTTGGACAAACCTAGATTGATGTTCAACTGGATGAGCAGAAGCGTAGGGATATAATACATCACAATGAGCAAGTAAGAAAACATAGTGAGTTTCTTAAATGCTTGATTGATTCTGTTGTTTACCTTGGCAAGCAAGAACTGGCATTCAGAGGGCACGATGAAGGCACCAATTCCTCAAACAGAGGTAATTATGTGGAATTACTTTCTCTGATTTCTCACTACGACAGCATGTTAAGCAATCACTTGTCAATAGCCACAGTATTCTTGGGAACCTCTAACAAGATTCAGAATGAATAAAAGCAGAAGTACAGGAAGCCAAGTACATAGCTGTAATGGTAGATTAAACAACCGACAATGGAAACGCAGCTCAGCTGTCTTGTGTTTTCAGGTATGTGACTTACAGTGGCTCAAAAGAATGGTTGTTCTGTGAAAATGTGCTATGTTTACTAAAATTATAATTAAATAAAAATGCTTTTAAAAAGACCAAATTCCCATTGGGCTTATTTTAACTGATCAAAATTTTTAATCGAGTGACAGCCCTAATAAATATACTTGAAAAGGACAATCTTGACTGCCATTTCTTCAGCCATTCCATAAATATTCCTCCCATGTCTCTGACCTGCAGAATCTTGTCAAGTACAGAGATGTGGAGGTCAGTGGAGCATCAAGCTCATTTTGCTGTGTATCACAGGTCTAGAAGAACAGCTGGATTTGTTCTGGGGAGTTCTTTCAATAAATGTTTGATTACAAATCTGCTTTATGGAATAGGCAGCTTCTCAGCACCACTTTCTACACTTACATCTTATTTAATATAAGACTGGAACATATTTAAATTAAGTTTCTGAAATTCCACAAAAAAGGCAAATGGTTGGTTAAATCACACAGCTTAGCTACAGGATGTCACTTAACATTTTTAAAAACCCACCTTTCATATTCCAGTATGCAGATGTGCTTCGGGCATCACAGATGGTTCATCATGTTTCAGTATTTCCTTTGTGTGGTGGGGTAAATAACATTGACTCTGTTTAAAAAATAGCTGAACCCTGAAACTCTCCTTATAGATGTTTTTGATAAAAGTGATTGAGAGTAAAACAAAGATGGCATCCTATTTCAATTCAAAGAGTTCAGATAAACCTTGCATGACAGATGCTTTGGTGACAAAGGTTTGATACAGGCTCTGATTCTGTAAATATTACCTCGGGAAATTGACAAGCTGGCTTGAATTTAAATTAGTATGTCTCAGCGTCACCTAAAACCACTGGAGAAGTGTGCTACTCAATCATCAGAGCAGTCAACTGCAGTGTAAAATAGCACAGCTTCAAGTCTCAGTTTTATCCCCTTAGTTTATTCAGCTGTGAGTTGGTAAATTGTATGTTTGTACCTTAGGGTTAGGGTTAGGGTTAGGGTTAGGGTTACCAATTGGATCAAAAGCAGATTTTGACATTATCTGCTGATCTGCAAGATTTATAAAAATGGGGAAAAAATATTTCACTGTGGGGGGATGTTATAAAACAAAACATATTCAAGACATTGGATAGTTTTATATAGCTACAGTTTTGATTAATTCACCCCAGGATGTACTGGAATATAATTGAGATCCCACACATATACATACTCTAAAGGGAGGTCTTTGTTGCCATAGATAAAGGCCATAGCTGAATCATTTGTTGATTTAGTTTCCATTAGTTTAGTCTAAGAATTCATGATTGACTGTTTCAAGGTCTTAGTATAATAACAAGAGAAGCTTAAAGTAATCAGATGTGTCACTATCAAGACCTTAAACAATAAAAGAGTTGAGCTGAAACAAATAGTATTTAACCTGTACTCTTCTCAGATTTCTTTGACTCACAGTTTACTACAACGCAAGTAAACGTGTGTGATATTCACATTATACCAAAGCGTGAAGATTGAAATATGAAAATTGTATTGCAATGTCTAATTAAAATGGAACACATGCGCTTTTTTGTACTTCAAAATAGTTGCAATGTTCTTTAACATATAACATTTTACCCAGTAGTACTGAAATACCTTTAAAATGCACTGAAAAAAGGTCCAGAGGAAAACTCCCAGACCCCTGTAAAGAGTTGGAGATGTAAACTATACATTACACAAGTAACAATAATATGCATAATGCCAAATATTTACTTGTTGAATAACATTCTTTCAATAAACATAATAATTCAATTATATTACTCTAACTATATTATATAATTGCCACTGCTTCCATAAGCGATGGTCTCCATTTTTTTCACCCTGTGCGTGTTATAAAAAGTGATCTTCTACACTTTTATTCCCCCGTTTCCAGGTCTCTGCAGCACATCCTTTTTTTTTACAGCTTTCATGTTTTACTTTTGTCATTAAAAAAGCAAACTAGTCATTTTACATAACACTACAAACACAGACTAATAAAAGCTCTAAAGTTCACAGGGTAATGGTTTTATCATGGGATTCCCACGGGATTAGGAAATTACGGTCTGTGGTTTCAACATTTGGCCTTAGTTCAGCAAATACAGTCATTAGATCTTAAAACGGAATAAAGCCGCAAATTGAGTTCTTCTGCTCCTGATCATTTTACAATTGGAAACACACGATGAGGCGGAAATAATACTATAACTGTAAAATAGAAGGAGGCACTAATTATTATTAGATTGCAACTATTTTTTCTGCAAACATTTGCACATATCCCACATAGGAATGTATTCTGGGAAAAAAAAGAAAAGACATAAAGGCTGGTTATTGCAAGCATTGTAAAATGATCCTTGGATTCTGTTTTCAATTACATTCCATAAAATGTATTTACAGTTTTAACTAAATGTACATTATCAAAATTATCTAAATATACATTATCAAAAGCATCTAAATGGACATGCATAATTCATAAATACAGTAACACAAGTCTTCAAAGTCAATTACCAGTAGTGAGAGTTTTCAAGTTCAGTAAAGGCAAAATGAAAAATGTACCTATTTAATTCAACAATGGATTTACCCCTTGAATGTCGTGAAACTAGATAGAGGCCAGGAGATCACCAGAGCCAGACAAGATGTATTTAATCCTTTCTGGACAATGCTTCCATCAATAAAATTCTATAAGTTTGGTCCAGGCAGATAAAATAGTATTTTTTCATAAACAGAAGTTGCAGTTGTATAGAAGAACATAACAAAGAGCTCCAGTGATATGGGCAGAGGCCACAAAACAAGAGTAGATCGCACAGAAGCAGCAACTGGGATTTCTGCCCAGGTATCAGCTGGCACTTGGTGCAAGAGAGATAGGAAATTAATTCCAAAACCTTTCACTTTGAGCATAAAAGATGGACAATGTTCACATTATATAGGGGTCACTTTATTGTTAACTTTTAGGAAATAGAGTAAGCCAGTCACAGGGGAGTTGAACCATGCCATCTGTCACCAGAACAACTGTGGAGTATATAAGGCATCAAGCTGTACACACTCCACATTCTCTTTGTACATGACATGGTTCAGCTATTTTGTGAAACATTAACTACTAATATTATGATTGGGCTACCTTTCCACTAGTATAGGGGAACAGTGTGACAAGGAAACTCTTATAAATGGCACTAGAAAACGAACGACCACTGTGAATTAAGTTTAATGCGTGTATGGGTACGTAGGTGTGGAGATAGCACAAAATCTTGACAACTTTATATGACAGGGACCTTTAAGCTAAATTGTGCTTTAAAATCTGCTACAGGGATAGAAGCACTTCAGTTAATTATAAATCTTCTGAACTCCATTCAGCTAAACATGTCTGGCATACATTCACTGGACAAACATTCTGACATCCCTAAAGTACAGTATTCTCATGGGAAAAAAATATACAAAGTATTGTAAATTATTACCATAAGTGAAGAAGCATACATAGAAATGTTGGTGCTTTACATGTATAGTGCAGCAGTTTATAATAGGTTTATAGGTTTAAGGCCTCAAAATATTTGTGCATATTCCAGGACAGGTGATGCCAAACTTTGGGAGGGGAGGACCTTTTGTAATCCGTCAGAAGTAATCTGTCACAAGTGTTATTTAATCTATAGTATTTTGTATTTAATTATATCCTGATGTAACTATCACTGACACTGTTATCTGCTCCGTTATTGAATCGTATTTTGTCATATACTTGTACTTGCTAGAACCGAAGTCATTGTATTTTATCTTGCTGTTAATTGTATTAATACATGTACTGTGATTCTTGAAATGTATTTTTGTTTACTGTAAGTCGCCCTGGATAAGGGCATCTGCTAAGAAATAATAATAATAATAATAATAATAATAATAATAATAATAATAATAATAATAATAATAATAATATCTGATCTAGAGGAGCAGTATGTGGTGGGAGATATGGTCACAAGTGTCCTGTACAAAATAAATAACCATTCTTCCGGGAACATGCAGGGTATCATCATATTGAAAAAAAAACAGTGCCACGGCTCTGGCTGAACCACATCCTGAAACACAAAAGAGTAAATATGGCAAACTGTAAACAGCACAAAGCTTGGTTTGGCAGAGAAAGGTTCTTCTCTTCAGGAAAAGCTATTTTCTGAGTCACACAAGTCAGCAGTCACTGGACAGGAATGGCACCACTTTAATAATAATCAGTTGGCAAGCAAAGCATCCCTGAAACCACTGCTATGCCAGAATTAGCTATATGAAGCTCATTTCTTTTTCAGGAAATGGAAGTTGTTCAAAGGCTGTCATTAAGAAGATATTGCAATTTCAAGAGAAAGAAAATATTTTAACTTTTTGGCATTCGATTGCAATCATGGGTAGTCTTCCATAAAGACTGTAAAAGCCAGCATTTGGTAATTTGAAGACTCAAATTATCCTACAACACAATTTACCCCATTTCTTTATGGGGTATTGAACATTGTTACATTTTAAATCCAATGCTGGACAGCATGAATTGATTTTTTTTTTTTGTAAAGCAGGAAATGGATTAAGTAAATCTTTCAAACGCTACAGTTCACATTTTTATATATGTTTTTATATGTGTGCTATATCTGCGAGTGCCATACAAGTGCTACTTTGGTAAAGAAACATATTTCTTTTAGATATTGGCAATAAAGGACAGTTGGTTAAATTACTATTATACACAGCAAAGTCCATTACTGGATAGTGGTAAAAAAAGTACTGATCTGCACTTCCAAATGTATTTTGTTGGATTGGAGGATAATTGAAGTAGGGTCTGTGGATAAATTCGGCAATTACTGAGCTTTTCCCATATCTAATATATTGCATCGAGCTGTTCATTCTTGTGAGATTTTTATTCTATGTCCACAGTAATCTATTTCAGCTATTTTCATGTATTTCCACTGTCTTGGTGGGAGCTTAAAAACTCTGATACTGGCTGGTATTGACTGTTTTGTTCTGTGATTCCAGAACAGACATGTATTTATTAAAGGAACTCTTGGTGTTTCTATGGCTACAGGTCATCCTCAGCACCTGAAATGCCAGTTATTCATCGTCTTAGAATAACATGAATATCATTTTCAAAATGCTTAATCAATAGCACAAAGCCAATCTTCTAAACAAAATGTCAGACTATTGAGATACTTAAATAATTCTCATTACATCTATAGATTTTGCTTCCCTGGTGCGTACACTGCAGATTTGCCAAACAATTGTCACCACATCATCGACGAATGCACACTTTATGAAGTTTTTGGACATATTGATGTACTGTGTACTGTAAGCATGAATTCCCACTTTCAAAAAAAGTGTCTTTTTTATAGTGTGGTTTTGTGGGGCCTGAAAACCTCACAGTAAAGTTTTGAACCCCACAGAAAAATTGGTAAAATGTATCCTACATAAATGAATCACTCCACCTATAAACTGATTATAGAGTATTTAGTTTACAATTAACGAAAGCCAATGGCAGCCCATGTATATAATTGTCTATCATGCTTACAGTGGATTATTTAAGTAGCTCAAGATCATTTCATTTCAGATATTCAGGGAAAGTCATAATCCATTACAAGTGTTGCAAACCAATACTACAATGGATAGGTTGCAATAAATAAGACAGGTACATACTGGAATTTCATATTCTGCTGGTTTAATTGCCCACAAATTTATTTTACTCATATTAGCTGGGCTGAATTGGGCGCTACCGTCACATGCAATAAGATGCATGGCTTTACATCATATCCATGTCACCCATTAGCTGGAATGTGATTACTATATATTATAATGCCCTCCTGCTTTGCCCATGGTGTAGAGTCAGATGTGATATCTATCGACTCTCCTTGCAGGTCATCCAAATTATATCAAGGACTGGTTTCAATCATTTATTACAATCTCAGTTTCATAATTCGTTTTACCCAAAGTAACATGGCAGAAATCTTCAGTGTTTGATATTACATTGGTTTCGCAATTACTGTACATTACCTGAAATTATATATCAGAGATACAATATTAGCCCCTTCTGTACACTCATGTACTTAGTATGTAAAGATTGTCATATACATAAAAACATAAGTGAAGACCTGAGTACATACAAACAAAAGGACATTTACAAATGAGAGGAGGTCATTCAGCCCATCAATGTTTGTACCGGTCCTACCTGATTGACCTTAAAGTTGTGTCAAGTCAGGTCTTAAAGGTGGAGGAAAGCAAGGAACAAATAAGCTGTCTCCATGACTGGATTGCATTGGGAGGATATTTGACTTTCACATTGCACTGTGACCTGACAAGTCAGCTTTGGTTTTAATCAATATTTAAACTAATAATAACAATAGAAACATCATTAGGTTTAATTATCGCCAGCAATTGTGTAAGAACCATCTGCACAGACCTGTGATGTGATCATGTGTTATCACTGTGGTCTTCCTCACTTGCCTCCTATAGTGGGGTGCGTCTGTTCGCCTCTTGACTGAGCTTTTTCCCAGGAAATGCAGGCCCACAGTTCACTGGCACACATGACTGTCTTTCATTTTCAAAAGCTCTGATGATAATCATCAGGACAGTTTTCTCCATGAACAAGCCCAGCTGAATTCTTGTGGGCTGTGCACACAAATATACACAGTAAAGCAGGATGTTTGATATGGCATGAGGCGCCCCAAGTGATACAATCTATTGCAGAAACAATGCAAACAGTTTTACAAAAAACAAAGAAATTCAGTGGGAAAGAACAAGATTGGTACTAACGGAGAATATTTTTTTAGTACAGGGTTCATAGCTTATAATTGTACCATAATTCAGTCATGGTTGATTACTCGACTTGTCTTTAAAAAAACATTTTAAGTGCCTGGAGCTAGGAATGGATTTTATTGATGTCACAGCTGCTCTCTGATTATACATTATAATGTTATAACAGAATATCCTTGAGGAGTAATGTTTTTTATTAGTTTTTACACAAAACTTCAACTTTTTATCTCTGTATAATTGAAAAAGAATATCATGGAATGCCAGTGGAGTGCAATTTATAAAGGGTGTCTTCCACATTTTAGTCCATATCAGACATTTAAAAAACAGTAGAGGTATTTGTTGCTATTTATTTTGACATGCTTCTGCTATACTTAAATCTTCAATCTTAAATCTAATACTGTATCAATAAAAATGGCAAAATCTGGGTCACATTTAAAAAATACTAACAGAAATGTCTAGTTTTCATATTTACAGGAATCTGATTGCAAAACTATTTTATGATGTTGATAGCCTGAGGCATTCTCAGTTATTCTGGTGATGTTACCACAGTGCATGGCTGCATTCATTGGCTTCAAAGAAAATATTTCAAAAGACCCACAAAAATCACTTGACAATGTATGTAACATCCATTGAAAACATTGTGTACACAAGAGATACTGTGAGGATACACCATGAATGATCATGTTTAAATCTGGTCATTCTGTCATTGAGTTCCAGGAGAAAAAATTAACACAGGCCCACCCAATATCTCGTAATGCTTGTTGTTGGCCAGTAAAAGACCAAAGAAGGGCAAAACATGTTTATTTGCTACCTTCACTCACTCAGAGCCCTGCCATAGCTATAATTTTGCATCAGGGTTTTTCCTGCTTTGAAGGGATATTCTAACAGCTAGGTGATCAGTAGTAGCTTGATTCTGTTTTACTGTTTTATTTAATTATATGATAATGGTACCCGTAGTAAGTATGATCTCCCTGTGGATGTTTGTTTATTTTCTTGACCAAGCTTGCTCTGAGTTTATAGTCATATGACCAAAGCAAAGCCGGTCTGAGGAATCCAACAGAAAACATCCACACACTGGTATGATTTGTCGATTTCTCTCTGTGATTTGGTACTTTTTGCTATTACAAGTGGTTTAGGTTTCACTCATATTTAGACTGATTTCATTCGCTCAAGAGACCATCCCAGGCGCTCATGTATTTCAATATCACCAGTCCCTACTGATTGTGATGCAACACATAGCAGCCACTAGAAATCCAGTTTCGGGGCTTTAACTTTGGTTAAAAAAATTACTGTATTATCCTCAAATGCAAAACCAAACAAATTAAATTTTACAATCCTATATTTTTTAAATAAATTAAATGATATATAAATATATTTATACAATTAAAAAAGTCAATAATTCAAATAAGTACAAGGTATAAATTGCACAAAACATGTTACAAAAATATAGACCCAAGGCCACAAGCTAAAAAACAAAAATATTCCTGGTCATAAACAAACTATGTTGCCATGGAGACACCTTATTAGTTTCTTGCTTACCTCCACATTTGCAGGCCACTGAACATTGAACAAAATGGGATCCATTTTCATAAATCTCTTCCTTAATTGGATTTGATCAATCCATAGGTGTTAACCCATTCTCTACCATTTGTATAGACCTGCTGTCTTTTGTGGTCCTTGACCTTAGTATATTATTTGGTTTTGTTGTAATTTGACCCTTTTGACATTTCATGACTTTTCGAACAACACACTCCAAAGAGTGCGTATGTGCACAGCAACTACACTCTCTGCTGACACAGTGATTCTCTGCATTCCTGCATCTGGCAGACAGAAGCAAATGAAATAAAAAGCAAACTACTAAAGCTACTGCTGGAAAAAATCAAAGGGTATATCAATAAATCCCATTCACAAACATGGTTATCATGTTGACTACAGGAAACTGACCATGAAAGATAATGAGGAATAATACATATATAAATAAGATTTGAGGTGAAAACCACAGTCTGTTTCTGTTTACGACAATGTTAAATGTTGTATTTTTATTATTATTGCAAATAATTCAAACTGGGAGGGGGCCTGTTTATTTTCTCCAGACCGTTGTAATTATGTCCCTGCACACAATTATCTAAAATGTGAAACTATATTTATGGGGTCATTTTGGGCCATACCAGAAAAAAAAGAAAATAAACCAGGCTGGCTACTATTTCATGACACCCTTTTGTCAAACAGAATGCTAACCTGGATATAGCTTAATGGTTTACAAAATGTGCTTTCAAAATAGCCCAGCAACAGAGCAAATTTATTGGGAGTTTTCTGTGTGACATTCCAATTGTATCAGCAATAAAAAAAAAAAAAACATCAATTGTTCACACATATCAAGCTGTGTTTTGTTGTTTTGGTTATGCAAATTTGTATCAAAATGACAAATGCCCGAGGGCCTCAAGGACAGTTAATACATAAAATGTCTGCCTGTCAGATTTCTTTTTGGACAAATTATAAAAGCTGAACAACCTTGACACTTGGGAAAGAAAGGAATGCAGCACTGCTGGTGTGAGATCACTGAGTCCACACGGCAAGAGACCCTCAAAGAAACGTGTTGTTCAGTTGCACAACAATCTAAGGGCCTGATGTTAGGATAGGTGCAGTGCAAACAATTGCGGCTGCAAAATTAAAGTTGCCTAGCAGCTAGGCAATTATTTTGCATTGCGGCCTATATAAGCTTAAGAGTAATGTAAATTACTCAACATGCATAAATATCTTGTTAATAAGGGTCACAGTGAACACCGCCTGTGCATCTGGCTACTTAGTGGCTGCACTTACACCTCAGAAGAGAGGTGAATTAGGAGTACCGAGTGCAGTAAGCACTGTATGAGATTTGTGAAGCACAAAAATCAAACCAAACCAAAAAATATGTCAGAGGAAGGGCAGGTGAAAACCATTCTTTACATACGCAGCGTTTTTTGTGACCGCTAAAGTCCCACTTTATGCCAGTTAAACATGTTTTTTGGCAGCAATATGGGTGTTTGCAGCCGCAAATCAATTTGCACGTATCCTTACATCGGCCCAGAAGTTACACTGGCTGTTTGCATTTGGCCAGCGTATGTTTACAGGTTTGAAAATAGTCTACTCCAGTGGCGTGATTATATTTTTTTATTTGATTGAAACAATATGTGGTTTGTTCACCATACTGGAAAGAATTTGTACTCAAGGACTCAAACATCTTCAGTGACTGTAGGGGATGTAAAGACTCTAATTTATCATTAGCAGGACTAGAAAAGTACAGAAAAAAATACAACATGAAAGTTTTTTTTAATAAAAGTCCCAAAAGTGTTGCCCTGCTTGAGGTGAAACTGTGATGGCCCATGGCTATTTCAACTATGCCAGAGTGTGTCACGCTGCAGTATGTTCAAGCATTTATATCTAAAAGTTTAGTTGAAAGGAGCTAAAAACAACCATGTTGTTATTTAGCAGTTTATAATTTGTACTTTTATTGCTGCCATTTTCAATACATTTTGTTTGTTTATCTCAGTGAGTTCATTTTTCTTTTTTTCTGTGTTCTAGAACACAATAGGCTCGATTCTCATAGCTCTTTACTCCAAATTGTCATAAGCATTTTTTTTTTCAGAAAGGAAAAAAGCACTTAATACATTTTAGAAACCAGAAATAAACAACTCAAACATTTAAATGTTGTTAACAGTTTCAGGCTTTTTATTTTATTATTTTAGAATTGTAATTGGTGTTTTTTTTTCCTTTTGGAAAAAAATGCACTGATAACAATTTGGAGTAAACAGCTTTAATACAAGCAAAACAGCAAGTAATTAATATAGTATCACGTTATCAAAACATTATTAAATCACACCAAACCCTAACAACAGTGACATCCCTGAATACAAGAGGGGAAAAGACCCGGCTGCATTAAGCTAAAGCTTAAATAAAGTGTTGAGCCTGCAACTTCCATGCAACACAGAGCTGCATCATTTTACATACACTCAGCTTTAAAGATTTTGTGGGTTCAAATAAATATCAGTAAATCAGTAATTAGCATTTGCATAGTGTGGTAGTTTAGGATTATTAGCGACATTGAAACAAAGGTAAAACAAAATAATTCACAGTAAAAGAATTAGGTTGTGGGTTAAAAATGAAAGTTCTGGAGCAATAAAATATGTGCATGATGTGTATGAAAACATGATACATATCTCAGCTGCCATATATACTATTATATGCTTTACCAGAACTTTCAGTGTTTTTTTTTTAAACTGACCAAAAATTGGCCTCCTTCCTTTTTACAGTATTGTTGTGTTATACTTGCCTTTGTTTTCCTAATGTTTTATTCATATGTACTTTGCTACGCTTGCTTATACGGTATCATATGAAATGTTATTATACGTTTTAGAACTATATTAATATAGTCACTGATGGAAAGAACAGAATGGTAAGACCTTCCTTCTGAATTGTTTTGGGAAAATATATTCTCCCTAAGAATCTGCTGAAGCAAGTAGTACCTCAGTAGAAATAAATTACTGTATTTATTTATAAACACAGTGGCAGAAGTCACTTGGGCCAGCTTCGTACAGCTGCCATAAGCCTAATTGCTGGCTGGACTAAACTAAATAATAATGCAGGGTTAATGACTATTTCTCATGTGTTCTACTCACAAACCAAAATGACTGTCAAGTGCAGCTTTAGGAGAGCATGGAAGGCACCAGAAGTTCTGGTATTCACAAACCAATGAAGGGGTTTCATTTTATTTTTTATATTTTTTGATAGACGGTCTATTACTGAATCTGAAACAAACATGTATGTAGTCTTCAATAAGAACAGATCTATGAATGAGTATCACAAATTATATTATCGTTATATTATATTATAAGGAGGCTGTGTGGTCCAGTGGTTAAAGAGGTCCCAGGAGATCCCACCTCAGCCGCTGACTCATTGTGTGACCCTGAGCAAGTCACTTAACCTCCTTGTGCTCTGTCTTTCAGGTGAGACGTAATTGTAAGTGACTCTGCAGCTGATACATAGTTCACACACCCTAGTCTCTGTAAGTCGCCTTGGATAAAGGCGTCTGCTAAATAAACAAATAATAATAACAATAATAATAATTGACCGGTTTTCTTTGTCTCTACTAACGCGTACCAATGACTACCTTCTAGTTAAAGCATAATCTCCTATACGATATCCTACATGTTTTAAATAAACTACCTGCAGTAAATATGAATATTGTTTCTGCATTCCTAAATTACCCTTACTCAGTCTTAGTGAGTTTTTTGTAATCTATGGAATCATTTATTTCTTTAATCATGCAGGTAATTGATACATTTCATTCATAAAGAGCCTTCAATTTCTACATTGGTCATGTACAATATTAGTCATTGTATATTATGCCATAGCTAATATGCACATATGTAAATGTAGAATAGTACACGCCTGCCAAATATCAAAAGTTATTACTACTTCAGGGATGCATATCCCCACTGTGGGGAGCAGTGTGGAGTAGTGGTTAGGGTTCTGGACTCTTGACCGGAGGGTCGTGGGTTCAGTCCCAGGTGGGGGACACTGCTGCTTTACCCTTGAGCAAGGTACTTTACCTAGATTGCTCCAGTAAAAACCCAACTATATAAATGGGTAATTGTATGTAAAAATAAATAAAAAAATAATGTGATATCTGTATAATGTGATATCTTGTAACAATTGTAAGTCGCCCTGGATAAGGGCATCTGCTAAGAAATAAAATAATAATAATACAGTGGAAACAGGGTTTTGCATATATCCACTTGTGTAATTGTGATATGAAACTTGCTAAGGAACCTCTTTTGCAAGTTATTAATGTATCTAGTGGTATATGGTGGCTGTCTGTCTGTCTGTATGTGACACGTACATTTTTATATATATTGCGAGGACAGCTTATTATGAGTGTAGGAGAGGGATATTGGTTGGAAACATTTTCACATGTGCATACAATGAATGTTGGTCATGGTGATTCACTTTTTAATGTTACTATTAGCTCTAATTTTGTAATTTCCAGGAGATGAATATCTGTGACATTCTTGTTCAGTAAATCTCCCTTATAAACTGCCTTATATAAACTGTGTTATTAAACATTTCAGCAATATTACTGGTTTCCTATAAATTGATCATTGACATACTCTGCCACCAAAAAAGAACAGCACTTCTGGATCACAAGTTAAAAGTTCTCATATCATCAAACAAGATATATTAGCATATAACAAAGAGGGAAGTGGCATGATAATGGACATGCAGCTGTGATATGTGCATTGAAACTTACTCTGACAACTTGAATACAGTAAAATTGCTAAGAAGCAAAGTGAACCACATTCATCATTGTGATCTGCAAGCAAGCCATTCTCTGTACTGTACTGTGTGGCTGTCAACAAGACGTTACTAACATAAACTTCAGATGTGAAAGCCTTTTCTGTTCTTTACTTCCATATCTATACAATAATTGTTTCAAAGTTCAGAACCTATTGACTTTGAAACCATCATAATTTGGTTTTAATGACATGCAGTAACATGAATCAAAGAAGGGACCATTTATTTAATACAAGCTTGAAATGTCTTCTACTACAGAGTTAATATCAGACATGGAGTCTTTTTTTTGTATGGACGTCAGCCTGTTATGAGGTCTTTAATGTATGTAACTGACCTATTTGTTCCAATGAGTTCAAAAGCATTTTCTCACTGGATGTGTGCCATATAAATTAATGTATCACAGAATAAAAGGGGAACCCATATGTAATCCCAAGACAGTTTCTCATAATCCATTTTCATTGACTTTGACTTTTGATGAAAAAAATGTAAAGCAGCTGCCCTACTCCCATAAAACAGGACATTAAAATTGTATTCCTCTCTGAAAATTGCTCAATATCATTTTTCACATACAATCTCTACGTGTCCCATCACATTGGTTATTTCAGGCTTGCAGAACAATTTGGTATTGGTATTTAAGGGTTTTAATAATAAATTAACACAGGGTTACCAAAGAGGGGACAAATAGTTCATTGTATATATTTAGAAATCTTAGGACTAACGGATGAGACTGAATATTTCATGCTTGCAAACCTCCCAACTACGCACATTCACCACGGAAAATCTTGGAAACACCTCCTTCATACCAACTGTGGCAGGGCTGAACGTGTAAATAATACGTTTTTGTTTTCTTTGTAAAGAAGATGTGTTTAATTTGAAATTTGTTGTAAAATAAAGTTTGTGTTAGATATGGCAGGGCTGGGAGGTTAGAATTCCCTCCCTGCCTAATTGAACTTCAGCTGCAGCATGTAGCCACGTGTTTTTGACTAGTTGATTTTCAATTAACCCTGGCCACATGCCTTTAAAAAGTGTCTGAAAAGTCAGTCCTTGGTTCTTGGTTCTCCATTTTGTTGTTTCAATAAGCGGGACGTGAATGGGCTGGGAATCCTCACAACTGTGCGTTTGAACCAGGGTGAGCAAACAATGCAAACGAATACTAGATATCACTGTGTGTATACCAGGATCCTAGTATAGAGCAAAGGGATTTCATTTAGGTGATTTTAATCCTACCCCAGTTTATGTAATTGTGTCAGGGAGAGGGTTCCTGGAGCGGGGTCCTGCTTTTAGTGGCGGTAGCGCTCGGCCACCTGTAGGCCAACTTTTATTTCCTAGTTGTTTTTGGGAAAGTGTTTTGTTTTGCATTATTGCATTTATTTTTATGTACACATGTGTATGTCCTCTTGCTGGTACCTTAGTGGCAGTCCCCACCTACTGCAACTGCCTGTAAATTCGGCAGTAAAACCAGGACACCTGAGAGGTGTTTTCAACCTCAACCTCTGTGTTTCTCTCATCTATTGGTGGATACCCACACAGTAACAGAACACCCCTGTTACACTGACCTTTTCACTATGTACAGTACAGAAACCACTGGCTATGACGGGAACTAAGGATCAACCTGCTGTACAGGGGAAGGAAAGCTTAACAGTTCAGACAGTTTCCTTCAGTCAACACTGATTGACATACTGCCACACTTCTGGAAAATTACTGGAAGTATTTTCTTGTAAAGACCTTAATAAATCTGTCCACATGGCACAGCAGTATGATTTACTACAAGGTTTTTAAGCTTAAAGGCCAGTTAATTGCAAGAAAGTGTGATGTCCATAAA
Source organism: Acipenser oxyrinchus oxyrinchus (assembly GCA_030684275.1). Lineage (NCBI taxonomy): Eukaryota > Metazoa > Chordata > Actinopteri > Acipenseriformes > Acipenseridae > Acipenser > Acipenser oxyrinchus. Next base: position 54,896,458 of record CM060248.1, on the reverse strand, counting down.
CTGCTCTGTGACATCACTATGAATACCATTGCATGTGTTTTTTTTTCCCATTAATCCAAACAGCATAGGAAACATGAATGATTTATGTAAAGCACATGGCAACTAAAATTTGAATTGCAATGTTTGAACATTATGTATGAAAAGGATCTTTAAAAATATATACTTTTAAATAACTAAATCATGCTCTTCTTCTGACAAAGACATCTTCAACATCTTATTTTTCAAAGAAAACATGACACAGTAGGTCTTTTCTAATAATGAATGTAATGTTGCAGAATCATCATACAGATGGAATGAGCATGAGTTACAAATTAATTGTATATTGGCAAAAACATTTAGGGGTTACAATATAAGGCGTTTCTCATTATTTTTGTTTACGACTGTAAGTCGCCCTGGATAAGGGCGTCTGCTAAGAAATAAATAATAATAATAATAATACTAATAATAATAATAATAATAATAATAATAATAATAATAATATTTTTAAAGTACATGACAACATGTATTGATATCAATTTGCACCAGCTACCAATAAAATGCTTTGGGGTCTTAGGCCCTGGTCTTTTTCTTTTATTCTAGACACATAATACATGTAATGTGTAATATATCTTGACAGTAACCTCAATCATTCGAGTTACCACGCAGAGTTTAATGTGAGGCATTATCGGCTGATCTCAGTGAGAAAAGGTGAAACTGTTGCCTTTAAGAAATCAACTGTTGGCATATATTATAAAAGTACTTTATCTTTTTTGGTTTAAAAGTTATTACTTGCTTTATTGGAATAAAAGTGCCCTTTTTGTTTACCTCAGCATAATCTTGTTCCCAAAAAATCCATTCACTTAAAAAAAAAAAAACACATTTTGAGTATGTTAGAATACGTGGTGCCAAATTAATAAAGAGTCAATATACAACTATTTTCAGATATCAACTGAATATGGGAAAATGTCATTTCAGTGTAAAAAGCTAGACTGTTGGTTTGCTTCCTTCAGTTTCACATGTATTTATTGCCCCCTACAGGAAGAAAAAAGCAAGGTGTTTCAACCACTACAAGTCATTTAAAGATGGCACAAACATATTTGACCAGTTTTTATTCTATATGCTCTAGTAGTCTACGCAGCATGTGTACAATTAATATGAAAAATTAACATCCTTTAGAGCAGGGGTCGCCAACCTATGTCTCCTGAGCCATACCTGGCTCTGCGAATGACCAAATATGGCACTCAGTCATTCACACAAAAGAAAAAAGATTTTATTTTTTAAAGACCGTACTAGTAGCATCCACACACATGTACTGCTGCTCGACTCATAGTCATCATCACGCACTACCTCACTGTTCTTTTAGGTCCACCTACCCTCTGCTCCAATGGGGGTTTATTCCATGTATAGGGTTTGATTTGCTGTAACGACTGGCTCTTTGCAAACCACTTGCTCTAAATTTCTATTCAGTTTGGCTCTCTTACACAAAAGGGTTGGAGACCCCTACTTAGAGTAAACCATTGATAGTGCATTATAAAGTGGTTTGGGTTGGTACCATGGTGCTTATTCCTTAGACCAGGCAGTAGCAAGCAGCAGGGGCAGGGTTATAATGTATTACCAAGGGAAATTACTCTTGTTAGCATATTTAGAATCATTGTACATTCTGTGTTGTACAATTTACACCAATCGCTTGTCATATTACAAAATCGCAACATCTGCTCTTGGATTAACACGTGGTTAATGTGTTTTAGGATGTAACAGTTTGCCATACAGTATGTGAAATATGGGTTTTATTTAAATCAAATAAGAAGACTGTGCATGTCTTAGTTATGGTTCTGTTATCAAATTATTTGACCTTGCTTGACATTTGATCTCATACTGCATAACATCATTCAAAATGGTTTAAGTTTGTGATATATTTCAAGGTTTAGGGGGGTGTATAGCTGGGCTTGATTAGGTGGGGTTGCATTCCTGTTAGGTAGCTCTACAGTCCAGTGATATAAACCATGGTAACTTGTTTGGTTGTGAAAAATAAAGTGTGAGTGCAAAGACTGGTTCCCAGGCCCGTCTTTAGGTGAAGTAGGTGAATGCCTAGGGTGGCAAAATGAAAGACAACTCTTAACCAACTGGCACCAGCTTGATTTATTCTCTAAATTGTCTGTTTTTAATATGTTAGCTGTATAATAAAGGTGTTTAGTACTATTGTTGGTAATTGAAACATACACGTGTGTGTATTTTTGTGCAGCGTTTCAACTATTGTATATGTGCTGTGCACGTAATGACTTCTGGGTAAAATGAGTTTAGAATTTGGAATGTTTTCATATATTTATATATTTTTGTTTGATAACTAGCGGTATACTTTGAAATTGTCTTTTGTTTGTACCATGGCTTTAATTTTCAGATTTTTGTGCTTCTGATGAATTGCATTTTTTAAGACAGTCAGTCAACGGAAACTAGATTGAACTAGATTGAACTAGATTCATTGGAAGTTCAGCAGTTACTATATTACTATATTATAATAACTTAGATTAGGTCATTATCATTATGAACCTTGTTGAGTAGAATGCATATTGATTTTATGAATTTAACATCCATCTGATTATGTAGATACAGTCCACAGGAAGTTGAGTCACAGATCTATTGAACTTTGGTTCAAAATGCTTAATCCACATGACCTCTTCCTACTTGTGAAATTGTTTCTAACAATTCCTATCTGCTGTCAGGCAAAGAAAAACATTACATGTAATGCAACAGACCTTTGTGTTTTTCTTGCAACCAAGATTTCGACAATGTGCAAGTTCTTTATTTCTGCCACTTCAGGCATGTGGTTAGCATCTTTCAGACAAAACACCTTTGCCGGCAATTGTGTGATCTTCCTCCGTTGTGACTGCTGGAAGCATCACTGGACTGGTTTTAGTCTGTCTTTTGGTCCCCCTTGATTTTCTGCAAGCAATCGGAGAAACATTTGTCATTGAATCTGTTTAGTTTCTTTTAGTATTTCTTAATTATGCATACATGACATTCATTCCAGGACTATATAAAGTTGTGATCCAATCCTTTATGGATTAATAGTACTAGGATTAGACTTGTGCAGGCAAGTCATATCGTAAACTGATTAATAGAGATCTTCTGTAAAACAGATCTTTTTTTAAAAAGTTATATTTCCACTGGTTTTGTCTGTATTACAGGGTGCATTTATCTGTGATTTTTCATCACTTGTATGTAGGTGGTTCCATTTATCTGCTCAGCTGAACAGCAATTTATTCTTCTCTGTTAAAAAAAGGTTGTAAGATGAAATTTAGATTAGTTTTTCCTGAGTCCCTTGAATGCATTTTATTGAATGTGTGTTTATCTTTTCCTTTATAACATTTTATGATTTCTTTTTTCAATGTCTTTTTTTATTTTGGAGAATATGTTCATCACACCCCTAGTCTGAATGGTATCCCAAATGGTTTTGTTGAGGTTGGTTGGAGAGACTGCATCAGAAGATAAAGAACTAGTAGCTTGAAATTTCCTTTTTTCATTCATTAGCATTCTTACTTTACAGCATTTTTTCACACCTGCCTAAAACTTTTGCACAGTACTGTATATATATATATATATATATATATATATATATATATATATATATATATATATATATATATATATATATATATATATATATATATATATATATATATATATATATATATATATATATATATATAAGCACAACACAGTATTTAAATAATTGCATAAGACCCACCCACTGTAAACGTCGTAAATATAATTTGATATTTTATTATTTTACACCAGATATCTATGTTTGATAATTAAAGGGTTTTTGCTGATCATATTTTACGTTTTATGTCACAAAAGAAGGTCTCAGTGGTGCTGCATCGTCTTTTGGACTAATTTGTAATCTCAGCATTTATGGTTAAAAGAAGGTCAGAATGAGGATTATCCAGCTAATTCTAAGATTAGCTAGCAGGGTAATAGCATTGATCTGAATAATCTTAAAATTAATGAATTACTGACTTTAACAGTCCCATATGCTATACATCAATTTGAATGGTAATTTATTATTAAGTCATTTGTACCCAAACTACAGTAGAACTTCAGAGTTGCAAACACCAGAGTTGCAAACACCAGAGTTACAAACTGACCGGCCTACCGAACACCCACTTTGAACTGGAACTACGCAATCATTCACCCATGAGTGCAATGCAACCAATGCAACTCCTATAAGCGGCGTGCTGGTCACAGAGAATGCTAAATTACTGTACCAACAAATGTATCCACAAAGGTGAGGCAGATTTCAAAGCCAAAGGATGCAAGCTGCACAAATTAATTTTATTAAAACACGCACTATGTTAACCCAGGTTTTCATGGACATTTACATCTGTGTTTTTTGATACAGTTACAATTTCAGTGGGAACTTCAATTTACACTTTTTCCATTTACACTTTTTACAGTACTGTTTTAAAGACTTTAGAACCATAAGAGACTGAGGGTGTAGATAGCAGGTGTGCATATTTAATAAAACCATTGAAAATTCACTTTTCAGAGTTACGAACATTTCAGACTTACGAACAACCTCCATTCTCAAGGCGTTCGTAACTCTGGCGTTCTACTGTATATAAAAATGATATGAATTCTGCACACTGATTGAATAGAAGCTGTATCCAAATAGTAACGTACCAGTATAATTTAAAACAGGCACAAATACACATATTCAGTCTGCCATGCACATTCACAGTGTACAAAATTGTTCAATCTATATCACTATTGACTGTGGGTTATTCATTTGTCCCTAATCTAATCCAATTTGTTTGCTGGGTGAACTAAAACATCAACCGCTGCTGTTTCAATTCAGAATTAGGTGAATCCTATTCTAGCGGGTGTTAATTGTTTGTTTTTTGTCAAACTTAAAGTGACTAATGATTTATGGCTAAACATCTCCCCTTGCTGAGTTTTAATGTATTGTCAGTACTGTGCATTACAAGTTTAAAGGCAACAGCTGAGGGATTCCTGGATACAGTGGACTGATTGTATGACACCGCTGCACACCCACTCCCACAGACTGAATAATACTTCAAGAAGCCTCTTTTTATGTGCCTTCATCTTTGTAGTGGTGCTGTACAGCATTGTGCTTTACAATGCTTTCACTCCACTCCAAGTTTATAACATGACATTTCTTTCTACTGTAGCATTCCCACTAGCCTGGGAGTCAAGAAGACAGAGCCATATAAATGTTTCTTTAAAACAAAGGACACAAAATTATAAAATGGAGAAATTGCTTTCTCATATTCTTCTCAGTATCTGTCTTAATAATCAATAATCTGCCTTCAACGTCATCAGATCCCTCTTTCTAATGGCTTGTTTCTTAAAAGTTATACTTTGGAATCTATGATCGAGTGTTTTTTTGTTATTTGCTGGTAGATACTGTATTAAGGAGAACTTTTTATGCAACTTATACCATCTTGACATTTGGCTTTAATGTGGTAGGGGAGTGCACTTGCTACTGTTCATAAAAATCAGGAAGCAACTTCAGCTAACTTAAAAATGAAAGCATCCTACCCCATAGGTAGTTTCAATACCAAATTAATTACTTAAACAATTATACATATTGTGGCTCTGAAGGTAATAACAGTACTGCAGATTGGTATCTGTATTGCACATGCTTCTTTCTTATTTCCTAGAAGGTAAAATTTATAAGAAGCTAAGTCAAGTAGACAAAAGCTTTTCCTTCTTACAGGAAGGCTTACTTCGTACAGTTATTTGGTTCTGTTGTTTATGCTTGGTTTCCCAGTGTGTACTGAAGCATTGGCTGGAAGGTATTATTACATAAAGGTTAACTATTGTAAAGAGCACAGCACTTTTGCATAATCATCTGGTCCATTCCACTTGATTTCTGGTATTTGCAATCATGTACAGATCAGTAAGAATGTGCAGAAAATAAAGTAATCGGTGTAAAGGATTTTTTTAATATATTGCACTGCAGGAATAGTTTCTGACTGTGAAGGCAACAGCAATTGTACATTAACCCGTGTCAAGATAAAAGTGAAGAGGATCTGTCATATCAGGTTGATTTATTTCTTCGAAAAACAACCACTGCATTAACATATTCATTTAGACCTCAGCATTGATGTAAATGACCTATAGGCTTATTCTCTTCATCTTTGTTCATTTTCTGTCTCTTCTTCCTGGTGGGAAACCCAATTGAAATACCTTTTCTCATTTTAATTCAGGCCCTAATGTATCCTGGTGAAAAGCAGTAACATGCGTCAAGGACACGATGTTTGTGTGACTGAACAAGCATTCAAAAACCAGGGCGATCCAGGCTTCCAGATCTCAACTATACCCAGTAGCCCACAGTGCCTCCTTGCTTATGTATTATTAATCACTTTTACTTTGAAGAAAAAATGTGTTCCATTAGTTGACTGTATAGCATGATTTAGCTCATTTATTTTTCATCAGCCATTTTTCTTTTCCCCAGTTCCCTCCACACACAGGCTTGCTAGTTTTATTTATTTATTTATTTATTTTAAAAAAAATGCTGTTGAATGTATCATTTCAATGTTACCCATGGGGGGAGGGGGGGGTCATATGATGGCCTAGCAGAGTGGATGTGAGAGAAACAAGCTCCTGATATTGTGATCGCAACCTGCTACCATCTGTCCTCCCCCTGTTCAATCTCGATATAAAAAGCACAACAATATTAAGTATGTCTTTCGATGATTACTGGACCAATTCTACCGAGAATAATACAAAATCAACAAAGACAAATAAAAAACTAGGATTCCCACACGACAACAAGGAGACAAGCAAAATGGCGACCGCTGCTGTATGTCTGAAGCCTTCATTTCACAAATTGTTCGAGAAGTCTCCTCATGAATTGAAAACATACTGGACGTAAAACTTGAATGTGTTATTAGTTCAGTTGACTCATTAAAGGCAGAGATTGCTGAATCCCATAAATACATGCCCTACAAATGATATCTGTTCCACCTTTAAGTAAGAATCTTAAAACTATTAATCAGGTAATAAGAACATTTTAGGTTGGGCAGGGAAAAACCCCAGACATCAGTTGAGGAGACTACTACAACTGCCTATAAAAATGGGTGGATTGGTAATTCCTAATTTTAGACTGTGTAACTGGGCTGTGCATTTGAAACATATCTAGGGATGGCTTACCCATAATGTGGGCTGTGCTTGGTTGGACATAGAATCTGATGAAGTGGAACCTACTACCCTGGCATGTTTACTGACAATGAAAGAAAAACAATGCAGAGTACTGATTGGGGGAAATGTTGTTCTGGGTAATACACTGAGGGTGTGGTAGGAAATTAAAAGGTACTATGACGGGGGGGATTTGGTCAACTGCTAACTCCTGTATTGGGGAACCTGGATTTTAAGCTGGATTTTAAGATGGTTTTAGGCTTTGGAATAAAAATGGTATAAAATCAATGTGTGATCTATGGGAGGATAATGGCTTTAAGTCTTTTGCCCAATTGAGGGAGCAATTTAGTATCCCACAGCATCCCACAAACTAGACATTTTAAAACTTCCAATCTTATGAGGGAGGCTCCAAATTACACTCTTACATCCAATAAATGGTGTATATCCAATAAACACCAGAAAAACACTGGAAACGGTAATTCCGTTCACATTGACTTAACCCCTTTCCCCGTGAATTTTTTTTTTAGAAAATTCCTACAAAAAAAAAAGTTTTACCAGTGTAGTTGTTCCTGACTTGTGTCTCGCATTGATTCGTTCTGAATGATTTAAACCCACCCCAACTACTGAGTGGCAGCAAATTCCTACATTTCTATTGGTGGAATGTAACATGCTTGCGAGATTTAAAACGAAGATGTTCTTGCTCACGAGATTTAAAGCTATGTTACAGTAGATAGTATTTACACAATCGTGGAATTTAAAACAGAATTGCAAATTGTGGCGAAATGTGAAATATAAAAAAATTCCTAAACACACAAAAACCCCAGAAAAATATGCCCATGACCATAAGGATTTCATTGTGGAAGACAGCAAAGGAAAGAAGGTACATGAAGTGTGCAAGTACTGTCGAGTTACTATACATATTGTGACAGAAAAAAACAAAAGTAACTGAAAACAATAATTTAATACAGTATATAAAAAGTGAAAGCCCTGAAAAAAAAACGATTTACATATAACTCGAAAATAGCTAAAAATAAGTACCGAAAAATTAATTAATAAAAACCGAAAAACAGAGGTTTTTATTAGAGATCAAAATCTAATTTAGTCAAATTTAAAGAGAAATACAATTAAAAAACTGTGCCTGCCTATCATTTCCATACATTTGTTTACTGTGACATGTTTTGTAAGAGAAGATTGAAGGCTTTTTTTGATGTATTCAATTGAAGAATTAAAGTTCAACAGCATACAGCATGGGCAGGCAAATCCTGCTGTGGTAGTGTGCAGCAGAACAGGCTACAGCCTCAGTCCTTCACAAGCTTGATAACGACACTCCATACTGGCTTGAAAACTTCAAACTAGCCAACACAATGAACAATTTTGCTTCACATTCTTTCATCCAATTTACATTTACATTTGTCAGCATAATACAGCACAGAAAACAAGCAGCCTGTTTTCTAGCAGTTATGGTGGTCTACTTTTTGTAGAAAGTGCCCTTTAAAGGACCCATAATATTCTTGATGTTGCAGTTTGAGTATTTTTGGGTAGAAAAAAACACTTAAGGAGGGAAACAGGAAACTGTTTTACACAGGAATAAGAAAAATGAGAACACTTACACCTTTGGACAGAGTGTCTGTTTGTCCTTTCCATACATTTGTCAACTGTAATATTTTTGATCTTTTGTAACAAAAGAGAAAATGTGTTTCAGGAATTCAACAGCGAAATATGTGAGGAAGAAACCACAGATTTTTTGTCCTTAATTCATCTACACAGCATCTGCCAAGACCCCCTATAGAGGCAAGAGGTATCTCAGATATTTATTTGATATGAACACTGCATTTTTCTATTAACAAAAACCACCAGAACGTATTCCATATAGGCAGCAGCTATCCCAGTTTGACCTGGGGATTCGCAAGGTTCTCAAAATATCAAGGGATTACTGACCAAGATTAGTGTCCTCATCCCACAGCTCAAATATAGAGTTTATACAATCCCATTAGCAGATGACCCTGATATAAACCCATGCCCCATATTCAAGGCCAGCAGATGGCAAATATTCTGCTGATTATCCACAGTGACTCAATCTACTTTAGGTGTTTGAACCGGATTAATGATGTTGCGGACATCAAAGGGGGTTAATTGAAGAAACTTGTCAGCTTAGCGACCAATAAGGTCATTGACAGGTGGCTTATTATGTTTCAGCATACAAAATACCTTCTTACTGAAGCGTACATTTTTATATGTGTTGGTTGCCAAATGATTTAATTGTCTAAAAGATCAATATGAACAAAAGATATTCCGTTGAACAACCCACACCATTTAAAAAAAACAACTCTGCAGTGCAGCCTGGTGGTTAGGCAGAGATATCACAGTCTCTTATCATTTAACATGTCCAACTATGGCCAAGTTTTGCATCACCTAGAATTTTAAGATTGAGATATATATATATATATATATATATATATATATATATATATATATATATATATATATATATATAGGGGCTCCCGAGAGGCAAAATTATTTAATTATATAGGGTGATGCAAAACTTTTGGACATAGCTGTACTTCTTCCATGTGTCTTTTAATTGTTACCACTGCTGGAAAAAAACCCTCTGTAAGGGATTAAAGATTTCATCATCTAGAAAAGGTTATTCACACACCACAGTTTTCAAATTAATTACTACTTTTTTTTTAGTCCCTATTGACTGCATTTCGCAGCTTATGGTGAATAATCCGTTACAATCCTTCCATGCATTAAACATTTCTCTGTGCACCATCCTTCAACTCTAAATTTCAAACACATCTGTCAAAACTGAATAAACTAGAAGATTATTCCTGCAGTGAAAGGAAATAACACTTACAGAGGCTTGAAACTTTATTTTCAGAAAAGAACTCTATTTTTACAGTAATAAATCGCTGGAAAATTCGTTTATGGAGTGTAACCAAAAATAATTAATCTTGTGCTGTGACTGCTGACAAAGTACTTCTCACAGTGTCACCAATCAAAAAAGCAGACAGTAAAGTCTGAATCTTTTTTGTAGCTTGATAATGAGGATGCATGCTGACTTGAAACTTCAAGCTATAGCTTCAGACTTTTTGACTGTACGTTTAGAATTGTTTTGTACAGATTTCCTAGGGGCTGCTGAAGCAAAGACCTGATGTGTATTTATTCATTCTTGTTATAAAGAGGAAATATATCATTATAATGAATAGTTTTTCAAAGCCAATGTTTGGCTATCTGGGGGCTTTCGGTACAACATGTTTTGACAGCCCAGTAAAGGAGGCAGCTTGCCTTCAGCTTCTCCAGGTTTTTTTTCTCTTTAGTGGCTAGGTCTTGGATAAAGAGGTTACTGCTGGCTCAGTTTCAACCTTCATATCATTAAAGGATATGCCCGTGATGTGATAGTGATGAGCAAACAGTTTATACCAAACCCTTTGGGAAATTAATAACATAACTAAATTGTGATACTTTGAAGAAATGTGTTTCTCTGAGACAGAAGGTAATTTATAAAAACTGTGGTCCTCTGGGTATGCCAACAGCAGGAAGAGTGGGGCAGTTTCAATGGAAAAAGAAAAATTAGTCTCACCTTTTTCTCACTCTGTTTTGCTTTTGGTGTGTTTCCATGTAGTTTTCTTTTAGCTAGAGAAATTATCCTTCCAAATCTAAATAACCACATTAATATTAGAATACAGGAGGGTATATTTAAATATTTCTGTCTGAGTTCCAATTTGGCCTTGATAACTATTGATATCGTACAGCTTTCTTAAACTGGGTTTCCACAGACTTGTTGGTTTTGTTGAGGCACTTCACGGGCAGCCTCATTTGGCCACCAATACAATGTAATAAAAAACTATGGGAAAGAAAACAAAAAACGAGATAGTGTTACAGAAATAAAAAAAAATTGAAAATCCATAAGAAAGCGCTGTGTATTATCCTTGTATTATTTTTATGCATATATTGTAGCAATCCTTTCTTGCAGCTGATTGTCTGATTTCCCTCTCTTTCACAAAGACATTCTGTCTGGAGACACACCTCTTGTTAAATCTTGCAAATAACAAGGCAGAATTAGTTAAGAAACAATAGGGAGGATTAATTGTCTGTTTACATTAAAAGGGGCGCTAAGATTAAGATCTCAGACAGGCTTCATAAAGGTAAATATACACTTCATAAAAATACTATATATATATATATATATATATATATATATATATATATATACACACAGTGCCTATAGAAAGTCTACACCCCCTTTCAAAATGTTCACCTTTTGTTTTTTGTTGCCTTATAGCCTGGAATTAAAATGCAGAATCTCATCAAGCACCTTCTTGAAGGATCCCAGGGTGTCAGCTTCAGCAACATTACTGGGGAGTTAGTTCCAGACCCTGACAATTCTCTGTGTAAAAAAGTGCCTCCTATTTTCTGTTCTGAATGCCCCTTTATCTAATCTCCATTTGTGACCCCTGGTCCTTGTTTCTTTTTTCAGGTCGAAAAAGTCCCCTTGGTTGACATTGTCAATATCTTCTCGGATTTTGAATGCTTGAATCAGATCACTGCGTAGTCTTCTTTGTTCAAGACTAGATTCAATTCTTTTAGCCTGTCTGCATACGTCATGCCTTTTAAACCCGGGATAATTCTGGTCGCTCTTCTTTGCACTCTTTCTAGAGCAGCAATATCCTTTTTGTAACGAGGTGACCAGAACTGAACACAATATTCTAGGTGAGGTCTTACTAATGCATTGTAAAGTTTTAACATTACTTTCCTTGATTTAATTCAACACTTTTCACAATATATCAGAGCATCTTGTTGGCCTTTTTTTATAGCTTCCCCACATTGTCAAGATGAAGACATTTCTGAGTCAACATAAACTCCTAGGTCTTTTTCATAGATTCCTTCTTCAATTTCAGTATCTCCCATATGATATTTATAATGCACATTTTTATTGCCTGTGTGCAGTACCTTACAATTGTCTCTATTAAATGTTATTTGCCATGTGTCTGCCCAGTTCTGAATGCTGTCTAGATCATTTTGAATGACCTTTGCTGCTGCAACAGTGGTGGTGTTTACATGCAAGTTTTAATCGCGCTACTATAGTGCATTCATGACGTGTCACACGCAAATGAGGCATGATTGTGCTCGTTCCAAAAGTGCACGGCAAAAAAAGTGTGTGACTTAAGTGTCATTACACTTTGGTAAAGCATGGTAAAGTGGGCGCTAATTGGCCTAATTAGTCCCATAGCAACAAACTCCACAGTCGTGCAAAATACTTAACGATAGACTTTCATGAAATAACAGGATACCTCCTCCACTTCCCTTATGTAAAAGCACGCTCTTCTCTGGGATATGGTCTTTCTGTCCTCCTGTATAGCATAAGTAAGATTTTCCTTTTCCCAGTCTTTCTAATACAAATCAGTTAAATATCCATCCATCCATTATTATCAATCCGCTTCTCCTGATGAGGGTCGCGGCTAAATTATATATAAATTGCATATACAGATGTTGATTTATACCATTATTTATTGATTTCAGTGTATTATGAACGATGCATAAGAACTACTAGATCGTTATGACCAGCTTTATTATTATAATAATAATAATACTACGAATAATGTAGCTTTTTTTCCCGCAGGATGTTTCAAGCTTCCACCCCTTCTGACAGCACGCAACACCAGGTCCGCTGGACGGATGAGGAAACTCGTTCCCCCCTCCAAATTATTGCGGACCTGGGGGTTATGGATGAACTGGATCGACCTCGCCAAATAAATGCCACCATTTTCACCAGTATTACCGGTGCACTGGTTGAACTTGGTATAAATAGAACGCTCCTGCAGGTACGAGATAAATTCAAGAAACTGAAATATCTGTACCTGCAAGAGAGAAAACGCCTGCAGTCCTGCGGTCAATGCTCGAGGTCCCAATATCGGAAATGCACCGGTTAATGGGTGACCGGCCAGTGGCAGTGGCATCGGACCATTTGCTGGAATCCTCATCATTCCATACGTCCTGTGAAATACCAGCCCCATCAATACAATATGGTAACTGCGCCAGCCATCATTTACTTTTCTAAACTAAAATATGCTACCTCGGTAAAGTTAGCTTGACGTTTGATATTCGTTTGATATTCGACTCAAGCTAACCCGACATGAATGAAAATGGCTGCATCTCGCCAACAACAGAAGCTAGAGTGCTCAAACCAACTTTAATTTAAAGGAGACCAATTGTGAATTGTTTTACAGTCTCTGTTTTACATGTGAATCCTAAGAATAATTTCTGGAAAATGATAACATACCGCACATTCGCACACTTAGCTTCAGCCACGCGTAAAAGGGCTTTATCTCCTCAACCACAGTAGCTAGAGCGTCCAAACCAACTTTAATGTGAAGCAGACCAATTGTGAATGGTTTCCCAAGCTCTCCTTTACATGTGAATCAAACAAATAAATTGTGAAAAACAATAACATACGGCATATATGCACACAGCCTACCTGACACGCGTAAAATGGCTTTATCTCCTCAACCACAGCAGCTACAGCGCTCAAACCAACTTTAATTTAAAGGAGGCCAAATGTGAATTGTTTCACAGCTCCTGTTTTACATGTGAAGCCTAAGAATAATTTGTGAAAAAACAAACAGTTGGGGATATCAAACCATTTTACGCATGTCGGGCTAAGTGTGTGCGCATATGCAATATGTTTTGTTTTTCACATATTATTCTTAGGATTCACAAGTAAAACAAAAGCTGTGAAGCAATTCACAACTGTTCCTCTGTAAATTAACGTTGGTTTGAACGCTGTAGCTGCTGATCCAGGAGCATCGTCTGATCAACAGCACCAAGAGGTGGTTGCGTTGCACGCCGAATTTCTGCACACAATACGATTCCTCTCCTGCAAACCCATAGCAAGGGACTGAAGGAGTTCTTCCCATACAAGACTTAATCTAGTCAGTGTTCGTCTGCGTCTTCTCCATCCATCCATTTTTGTCGCAACTACGTTGTAAGTAGGCCTGATTTTATATACCCTTACAACTAATTAGCAAATACACACAAATTATGTATTTATTATATTAACAGAGTTTGTGTAAGTTTCCACATTTTCTGCATAATTAATTTTAATATATCAACAAAGTACCTGTGTTTGAAACCAACACATCATGAGTTGTTTTTAATATATTTGTTCCACATTAACGCATATGTGTGAGACTAATATATATGGGTGTGTGAAAGGACATCAGTAGCCTAAGAAGCATAAGAAAAGCAGTAATGGGAATTGGTGAGTGCTCTCAGTTTTTCTCAGTTACACATGATGCGTCTACCATTTCTAGAACAACTAATTCTAAACAATAATAGTAATAACTATTATTATTTTCTTCTTCTTGGCAGCATGAACCGTTTTAACTGCAAGCCTTCTGCATTTTAGACAGATGGGGGGTAACCTTCTCTTCATCTCTCCTAGCGTAAAGCCTCATGTAAATCCCTATGCATTATTTGAACGATATCCTTTATCGCGCAGCATCTCCTTTCAGCTCGTTTGGTGATATTTAAATAAACCCTCCCTTTATTTTATTATTAATGAGGTTGTTTGCATTTGGACGACTAAATTCGTTCTATAAAATAAACTCTCATGTAAACGTGGAAGCAGAACTGTCATGACCAAAAAACCGCGAGAGATCTGTTGTCAGGCTTTTCAGTTTTTGCTTGTAAACTGCCTCAGTGTTTGCCACTCCTCCTATTTTTGTGTCGTCTGCAAATTTAACAAGTTTGCTTACTATACCAGAATCTAAATCATTAATGTAGATTAGGAATAGCAGCACAGCATGCTCTCCAGAGCTGGGTCAACAGTGCCCTATTGCCCTATTCTACCTATTATTATTATTAGTATAGTCCTCAGTTAAGAAGTTATTTCCCTACTTCAGATGTGTCCAGAACTTTGACAGAAACTGTTAATGGTTAATTGTTTTGAGCGATCAAGCATTCTTAGTCAGTTTCTCCTTCAACAATCTTCTTGTTCTGCTTAGAAAAGGTTATAGTGAAGCTCAGTGTCATCTCATTTTGTTAGAATTACATATATACACATTAAAATAATTCATAAACCCTCATACCAATACTCATGTTTTATCCTATGCCTTTCCATTCATTTAGGATTTGTACTGAGAAATAAGTGGCCCAAGGATATTTATCCTTTCCCAGATACTGCTCACAGGACCTGTGGAATGCAGCACACAAATCTGTGAAAACAGATCCTGGTATTACACCTGCACTGCCAACCTGGATCTACAGTATGTAAATAGTAATTGTAAATATTTATTTCATAAAGTTAAATAAACATGACACTTGTTGAGGGGTGCCCTCGTCTGATACAGAGAACATAAGTGGCAGATTAATTATGATTTCCATTACATGAGAGTAGATGTTAAAACTTCATGCTGATTTGAACTTGGCTCGCCAAGATAAGCACCAACTAAGATGTAGCTTCATAGTAAACTAATGTGATCCATATGTGTCTCCATCCATTTGCGCTTCCTTCCATATGATGATGTAGATATCCTTCTGTCTGGTGTTGATGGCTGAAGTGTAATGCTGGCTCCAGGGATCAGCTTATTGCCTCCCTAGCGCATCAGCACACACAACGGCTGCGATGCTGGCTCCGGGATCAACCATAGTTTAAACACACGGCTAACTTTGATAAATCAATTGGCATATTAACCTGAAAGACTGAACAAGAAGCTGGGATGGGAATAAGAAAACTGAGAGAATAGACTAGAATAAGAAGCCGACTTCAGTTTCCTATCTTTATTGTGTATACCTAGATGCTAACCAGCATGTAAAATGAAATGAGAAGTGGGACACCTAATTCTTCCTTTTATTTGATAAGATTAGGCAGGGCTAGGTTGTTTGAATCAGCTGGTATTGTTGCAATGGGCACAAACACAGATAATTGAATGGCAAAGTAGCAGATGAAGATCTATACAGAAATCTTTTAGATTTGATTTCCATTACATGAGAGTAGATGTTAAAACTTCATGCTGATTTGAACTTGGCTCTCGCCAAGATAAGCACCAACTAAGACGTAGCTTCACAGTAAACTAATGTGATCCATATGTGTCTCCATCCATTTGCGCTTCCTTCCATATGATGATGTAGATATCCTTCTGTCTGGTGTTGATGGCTGAAGTGTAATGCTGGCTCCAGGGATCAGCTTATTTTGCCTCCCTAGCGCATCAGCACACACAACGGCTGCGATGCTGGCTCCGGGATCAACCATAGTGCAGTCTCCCAGCGCATCAGCATGACAACCGTCTGGATTGAGCTAAGTAGGGTACATCTCTGGGGTCTTCAAGTGGGCACCTTCCATCCTCGGTGTTTCGTCGACTAGCCCACGACACCTCAAGAGGGCTCGACGGTGATTCTGGCGTCCCAGCATCACCCCCTCCGTCCCCCACTCAACTCAGCCCAGCTTACTTACCTGTACATCAGCCTTTCTTTCTTTCTATTGTGCTTGAGATCCCCAGCCAGAATCTTTCCGTCTCAACCACAGCCAGTTGCTGCTCCTCTCTGCTGCTTCAGATAAGTTCTTCACTGTGCGACGCAACTCTTGGCCATTGAATCCGACATCTCTGAGAAACCGGGTTGTAGAGTGTGCCACAAATCCTCGACATCCCACTTCCACTGGGTAAACCCAGACTCTCCATCCTCGCTGTTCCGCTTCAGTGGCTAGTTGAGCATACCGCAGTTTCTTCCTCTCATACGCCTCATCTACAGCATCCTCCCATGGCACTGTTAACTCTACCAGGTGAACAAGGCGTGCTGATCCAGACCACAGGACAATATCTGGTCGAAGGTTTGTGGTGGCAATTTCAGGTGGAAAAATAAGCCGCTGACCAACATCTGCCAGCATTTTCCAGTCTCTAGCAGCTTCCAGTTGTCCTGGGCGAGGATTGGTTTTAACACCTTTTCTTGGTGGTTGCTCTCCTGGGCGGAGAAATGTTGTCTTTGTGTGTAATGTTTTGATGGAACAGGTGGCAACTTATTGGTCATGTTACGCTTGTCTTCCAATGCTAAGGCCAAACATCGCAGCACCTGGTCATGGCGCCAAGTAAACCGTCCTTGGCTAAGAGCCACCTTACATCCTGTCAAAATGTGCCTTAATGTTGCAGGTGATGAACACAAAGGACATGAGGGATCCTCTCCTACCCAGAGGTTTAGGTTCTGTGGTGATGGGAGAACATCATATGTTGACCTTATAAGGAAACTGATCCTGCTCTGTTCCATTGACCATAGGTCTTGCCAGCCAATCTTGCGTTGTTCCACACTCTCCCATCTCATCCATTCTCCCTGCTTGCCCTGGGAAATGGCCTTTATACACCTCATCCTCTCCTCCTGCTTTTGCACCTCGTTGACTACAAGCTTCCTCCGTTCGCTGGGGCTGCCTTGTGCCATGTAGGAGGAGCTGAACTGAGACCAAGACCCCTCTTCCATGCTGAACTTGCCCCATGATATCACCAATTCGAAGGGCAGCCTTTGCATCCTCCACAGCTTTCTTTGCCACCCACTTTCTTCCAGTTTTCAACACAGGTGCTGCCTCCCTTACGCATTTGTCGCGTGACTCTACTAATGTCATTTCCAGTCGGACCTTGGCGCACTTAAACTCCTCGGTTAGAGCGGAGACAGGTAGCTGCAGTCTTCCTTTACCATAAAGTCCCACTCTGCTGAGGCAGCGTGGAACTCCCAACCATTTCCTGATGTGTGAACTGATTAAAGCTTCCAGCTTCTCTACTGTTGTCAAAGAAACCTCGTACACAGTCAGTGGCCACAGCAACCTTGGCAGTAGGCCAAACTGAAAGCACCAGAGTTTTAGTTTGCCTGGTAAAGCGCTGCTGTCTATGCTCTTCAACCCTTCCACAGCTTGTTGTCTAACTTCTCCCACACGAACTGTATCCTTTAGATCCCCGTCGTACCATCTCCCAAGGCTCTTCACTGGCTTCTCAGACACTGTTGGTATTGCCTCACCATTAATGAAGAACGTTTTATCTACTACTTTACCTTTAATTATAGAGATGCTCCTTGATTTAGTGGGCTTGAATTGCATTCGTGCCCATTCAATGTTATTGGTTAATTTGCCCAATAACCGATTAGTGCAGGCTACTGTTGTAGTCATGGTTGTCATGTCATCCATGTATGCTCGAATTGGTGGTAGTCGTATTCCAGAAGCCAAGCGCTCTCCTCCCACTACCCATTTTGATGCCCTAATGATTACTTCCATTGCCATGGTAAAAGCCAGTGGAGAAATGGTGCATCCTGCCATTATTCCAACTTCTAGGCATTGCCATGTAGTGCTGAATTCTGAAGTTGAAAAACTAAATTGCAAATCTCCAAAGTAGGCTTTCACTAGATTTGTTATTGTCATTGGTACACTGAAAAAATCAAATGCTGCCCAAAGAAGTTCATGTGGCACTGAACCATATGCATTAGCCAAATCCAGGAATGTCACATGGAGCTCCTTCCTCTCCTTTTTAGCTGATTGAATTTGTTGCCAGATCACATTGATGTGTTCTAAGCATCCTGGGAAACCTGGAATGCCCGCTTTTTGTATTGAAGTGTCAATGAAGCAGTTCTTTAATAGGTAAGTTGACAATCTCTGAGCAATAATGCTGAAGAAAATCTTGCCTTCTACGTTTAATAGGAAATAGGGCGAAACTGACTGATGCTGCTAGAATCTTTTTCTTTAGGTATAAAGACTCCACCTGCTCGGCGCCATGCTCTTGGTACAACCTGTTTTTCCATGCTACTTTCATCAGTTTCCACAGGATTCGTAGAACTCCTGAAGCACTCTTGTACACTCTGTACGGAACTCCATTAGGCCCTGGAGATGATGAAGCCCTTGCTTTTTTCACAGCTTGCTCTACTTCTTTCCACTTAGGTGCACAGTCCTCCATTTGGTATTCTGGTGGATTGATAGGTGGGATGTCTGAAGGAATTGACATAGGCTCCTGCCTTTTGAATCTGTATCGTTTCCTCCAAATATCTCTCCAACTCAAACTTAGATGCTTTTAGTGTGCCATTCTTCTCACTGGTGAATAACTTCTTTACAAATTTGAATGGGTCTTTATAAAAGTTAGTTCTCTGCGCTCCTTCTTTTTGTAGCGTTTACGTGGCGCTCAGCTCTGCGCAATGTTGCAAGCTTATGTTTTATGACCCTTTGTAAGAGATTGAGTCCCTCCTTCTGACTTTCTTCTGCTCTTCTCCATTGCTTCCTCAGCTGTCTCCTTTCTCTAACTAAGCGTTCAATCTCCTGCTGCCGTCTAGACTTTCCAGGAATAGTTTGTACTTTTTCCTTCCTTTTTCAACTCCAAACCTCTCGCTTCCATATCGTAGATGATGTCCCCAAATTTATCCAGTTTCTTTTCAACTGTTCCACTTAACCTTTCCAATGCAAAGCAGAGATCTGTGTTTACTGTGTCCCATGCAGTTTTCTCACAAGCTCTTGGCCATTTAACTCCAGGCTTGTGCCCGTTGAGGTTCTTTTCTCTCTTACGCTGGTTTGTCTGCCGGGTTCACAAGGATCATTAGGTTCATCACTAACTGTGTCCATGCAAGTCCTCCTCACATCTATGACAGGGTGCTGATATCCTGCGAACTGTGGTTTGCTTCCTGTCGCTGGATTTCATTCGACTGACTTGACTGACTTCGTAAGAAGTACTGATCAATGCGAGGCCCTTGTCCCTTCTCCCTCAAGCATTTCATTCTCCCTTGATGAATCTTCAAACCCCTGACCGTTGTCGCCTTGCTCCAGCCGCAGACACAAACCTGGAGTTCCATGTCTTTGCTAACTGCAGATCTTGAACTAGTCTTTTGTGAAGTACTCTCCATACTCATATCCGTTTCCGTTCCTAAGTCCTTAACCGTGTTGTCCAACGTTGAGTCATCTTCCGCCCCGCTCTCGCAGAACTCTAGGGGTATTTTTCTGTTTAATTTCTTTGAAGCCTTGGGCGGGTGTTTCCAGCATCCTGTAAACACAGAGCTGGATACTGCCGACAAGGGTAGCTAACCCTTGCCAGCCCCAATGGGGTCTCTTTCCTCCAGTCAGCTGTCTCTCCAGGCTGTCACGAGGTCTTTCCCTTGTTGCCAGCTGCACTATTCACAGCAGTCACTGGGCGTATCCAGATCTTCATGATTTCCATTACATGAGAGTAGATGTTAAAACTTCATGCTGATTTGAACTTGGCTCTCGCCAAGATAAGCACCAACTAAGGCGTAGCTTCACAGTAAACTAATGTGATCCATATGTGTCTCCATCCATTTGCGCTTCCTTCCATATGATGATGTAGATATCCTTCTGTCTGGTGTTGATGGCTGAAGTGTAATGCTGGCTCCAGGGATCAGCTTATTTTGCCTCCCTAGTGCATCAGCACACACAGCGGCTGCGATGCTGGCTCGGGGATCAACCATAGTGCGGTCTCCCCAGCGCATCAGCATGACAACCGTCTGGATTGAGCTAAGTAGGGTACATCTCTGGGGTCTTCAAGTGGGCACCTTCCATCCTCGGTGTTTCGTCGACTAGCCCACGACACCTCAAGAGGGCTCGATGGTGATTCTGGCGTCCCAGCATCACCCCTCCGTCCCCACTCAACTCAGCCCAGCTTACTTACCTGTACATCAGCCTTTCTTTCTTTCTATTGTGCTTGAGATCCCCAGCCAGAATCTTTCCGTCTCAACCACAGCCAGTTGCTGCTCCTCTCTGCTGCTTCAGATAAGTTCTTCACTGTGCGACGCAACTCTTGGCCATTGAATCCGACATCTCTGAGAAACCGGGTTGTAGAGTGTGCCACAAATCCTCGACATCCCACTTCCACTGGGTAAACCCAGACTCTCCATCCTCGCTGTTCCGCTTCAGTGGCTAGTTGAGCATACCACAGTTTCTTCCTCTCATACGCCTCATCTACAGCATCCTCCCATGGCACTGTTAACTCTACCAGGTGAACAAGGCGTGCTGATCCAGACCACAGGACAATATCTGGTCGAAGGTTTGTGGTGGCAATTTCAGGTGGAAAAATAAGCCGCTGACCAACATCTGCCAGCAAGTATGCTTTAATTAAAACAATTTTTCTACAGTATTTTGCATTAATTTGCATAACAAGAACCAAAAAACATTAGCCATTTATGATCTATCTTTTTTTTAATCATTACCCCCCGTAGATGTACACACAATAGAAGCAAACTGTAAACGGCTTATGAACTCATGATTCAAAGTTTTGTTAATGTTGTGCTAATATTAATTTAATTTCAGCGAGCATTTTATCGAGTTGATCGATGCATCACCAAAGATGGCACTTATGTTATAAACTGTATTGTGTTTGAAATTTTTGAATTATGTTTTCATATGCCGTTTACAGTTTGTTTCTATCATGTGTACATCCAAAGTTATTAAACTTTAAAGTTGACAGTTGAGCTTTTAATTATTACAACCAGCGCTACTTCCTGTGGGTGGGGTCAGTGTGGGAGGAGCTTGGAGATTGTGTCTTTGTAGGGGTGGAGTTAGTGAGCATGAGCTTGGATCCATGAGCCTGGATACATGAGATGGGGCGCGGCTGCAGCGATACACTATTGGGCTGGAAACATCCACATTTGAATTTCTTTCAGCCTACCGCATTGTACGTTTACCTTTACCTGCCTTTTTTCTAAAATTCCAACCCCTAATTAAAAAGGAAAGTTTCTAAAATGTAAAGAGGCATACTGTGCATATTTAAGACAGGACAGATTTTTAAATTGACCCTAAAACTGAATTAAATTAATACATAAATTGAGTATTCATACATTTTATCCTGCAGACTGATGCCTGACATAAGACTAATAGGGCATGGGGCATTTGGTAATGTCAAAGATCTTCTATATAGACTAGATAGTCAAGCCTTTTCTTCCATCCCTGTCGAAGCGGTGCATCATGGGAATCCAAAGAGTTCCGGTAGCGACTTATCCCCTATCTGTATAATGTAAAATCTGCCTCATTTCCTATCACAAGCTTTCTCTTTTTCAAACGATTACATTTTTAAACATGATTCACCTAGATTTATTTAGAGACACCCTCCTTGCAGTTATTGAACGGTCTGTTAGGAGCGAGCAGTTTCACAATAGCAGGCACGAAATTGCTGTGTATTAAAACAGTTGCTTTAAGCGAGTTTAGCGATTTTTGTATATTATGTTTTTAAATCTAATTACTACTACTGTGTTTTTGTAATAGTTACTGACACTTGTTTTGGTTTAACATTTTGAGGCACGAGTCAGATTTGTCAAGTTATAAATAGTCCATGTTTCCTTTTCTAAACAATTATAGTAGAAGGCTTGTTCGCAGGATTTAAAGCTATATTACAGTTAGACAATGAAAATTTAAAACAGAATTGAAAATTAGCAAATTAAAAAAAAAAAAGACACACAAAACCCAGAAGAATGTGCCTGTGACCATAAGGATTTTGTTGTGGAAGACATCAAAGGAAAGAAGGTACAATTAAGTGTGCAAGTACTTTTGAGTTACTACTATTGTGGCAGAAATAAACATCTCAAGAATTTTGAAAGTAACCGAAAACAATAATTTCATACAGTATATACAAAGCGAAACCCCCAAAAAAAAAATATTTACATATAACTCTAAAATAGCTAAAAAAATAAGCATCGAAAAATGTAATGAATAAAAACCAAAAACAAAACCCATGCTTAAGATCATTAGCATTACATTACATTATTATACAGCACATAGAACACGCAATCCTTAACAGTAAGGCTGTATATGAAGCCAGATGCTTGTTTGTATAGTTATTGTATACAATGCTAGCTTTTTAAAATGTTCGGATGGAGGGGTTACCCAGTTTCTCAATTTGCCACAATCCTTGGACAATGTTATTATTTCCACAACCCTTGTACAATGTATTAGTACCACAATCATTGTTTGCAAGTACTGTACGTCCAGCTCCCAGAACTGCATCCTGTTGTCTGTGAAAGGTAAGACACAAATTTTTCAGACAGGTCTCCACACACCAGACGCAATGTGTTTTTTTAATTGGCGACGAGCCACTTTACATAGCGACATGACCCGAAGCAACACAACTGTTAAATATTCCTATTGACAAAACTATGATCAAGACTGGTACATTCGTCAACATGATGTAGTAATTATGAGTGTCTTCTGATGGCATTTCAACACATATGGTAATAAATCATACATACCAGGCTTATCCAGTTCCTTGAAATGGACTCCCATATATTGTCTTTCAAATCTTTATAATTGTGATGCCCTTTGTCATAAAACTCTGGATATTTTTTCAACGACAAGTATTATTGCTTCCTCTGTCATTTTAGATACTGCTTCACCCGCTGGACCATGTGCATTGAAGCTGTTCTCTGATTGCTCAATGCCCTAGTTGTGCGCAAAAATCACAAAAATAGGATCCAATCTTATTTATTTAGCGCCGCTCGGTGCCATTCCTGCATCGCCTGTGGTGTGAAAGATACTTAGCAAAAGCATATGTTGTATTTATGCTTGCTACTTTTTGATATTAATCGGTAAACCTCGAATTCCAAAAAAATATGAGTAAATGTTTGACTAATTTTATATAGGATAAATGTCAGTAAAACCAGTCACTGTTTTTGTTTTCTTACCAAAATAATCATTTAGTATGGAGCTCCATTTGTGCCAAAACTATCCGTCCGTTAGTTTGTCAATTTGTTTGTCAATTCATTTGTCAATTTGTGAATTTGTCAATTTATTTGTCAGTTTGTTTGTCAATTTGTTTGTCAATTCATGAATTGGTCAATTTGTCCAACAAGTCGTCCATAAATTTGTCAATTCATGCAGTAATTCATAAGCGTATTTGTTAATTCATTAATATGAAAGGCTGTACGGACCTGCGAATTTCCAATCAACCAGACAAACTTCCAACTGTCAATCTCGCACTGTGCTGAAAACACTGCAACCTTTCTAGCCAATGGGAGCACACACTAATATTTTAATCACTTGAAAATCCAGCCTCACTCAAAACTGCTTCAGCCAATAATATTTAGAAGGGTGTTTCAGAAGATATTCTATTTAACAAGATACTAGCCTCCACTGATTTTCAATGGAGACTTCCGTCTCACTCTTGGCATAAGCATTGGATAAAGCGTCTGCTAAATAAACTAATAATAATAATAATAATAATAATAATAATAATAATAATAATAATAATAATAATACAGGATATCCATGGCAGTGTTTAACTCCTGGAACAATATTTATAAAATATATAGATTGTGTCTGATTTTAACCCAAAAAAACAGGTGTCAGAACCTCCTTTGCAAAACAAAATAATTCTGCCTATAATTATTATAATTATAATGTGTCTGCTGTCAGGGCGCTGGAACTAGGGGTGCGGCAGCACCACCTAACTTTACATGGCTTCCATCATATACAGGGTTACAGTTTTGTTCAAAGGCTTTCAGCACCCCCACTTATAAATTGTTCCAGTACCACTGCCTGCTGTTATATAGCGCTCTCTGTGTGCAGGTGGTTCAATAGAAAGCGTCATGTAACGCTCTGCCTATGAACACAGTGTTTATCCTGCAATCGAGAAAGAAATGCCTAGCGTCATAAAAGAAAAAAATGAACCGAAGGCAATCTTCTGTGTGCCTTTCTTCCTGTGTGTGTGCAGTATTTGTAAAATGTCCCAAGCAAGCGGTGTCCTAAGCGTAGGCCCAACTTATAGCGTAATTTGCCTATATGTTAATCTGGCCCTCTGTAGTAGTGTCCTCAGCAGGTTGACAGCACTGTAATTTATTATACAAAACGACAATCAAATAAATGTATGGATTAATTATTCTGATGTGTTATGTGTTTGATAATTCATATTCTGTTTAACTTCCTGGACCATAGCTATTTATTATTTTTATCTAGGGAGTGCCACCAGCCAAGTTAGCTGTTTAAGTCTGTCCCTGTTGTTATGAATAACACAGCCATATCTCTCTCTCTCTCTCTCTCTCTCTCTCTCTCTCTCTCTCTCTCTCTCTCTCTAATATATGTATATATACACTACCGTTCAAAAGTTTGGGGTCACTTAGAAATTTCCTTGTTTTCGAAAGAAAAGCAAATTTTGTGTCCGTTAAAATAACATCAAATTGATCAGAAATACAGTGTAGACATTGTTAATGTTGTAAATGACTATTGTAGCTGGAAGCGGCTGATTTGTAATGGAATATCTACATAGGCGTACAGAGGCCCATTATCAGCAACCATCAGTCCTGTGTTCCAATGGCACGTTGTGTTTGCTAATCCAAGTTTATCATTTTAAAAGGCTAATTGATCATTAGAAAACCCTTTTGCAATTATGTTAGCACAGCTGAAAACTGTTGTGCTGATTAAAGAAAGCAATAAAACTGGCCTTCTTTAGACTAGTTGAGTATCTGGAGCATCAGCAATTGTAGGTTCGATTACAGGCTCAAAATGGCCAGAAACAAAGAACTTTCTTCTGAAACTCGTCAGTCTATTCTTGTTCTGAGAAATGAAGGCTATTCCATGCAGAAATTGCCAAGAAACTGAAGATCTCGTACAACGCTGTGTACTACTCCTTCACAGAACAGCGCAAACTGGCTCTAACCAGAATAGAAAGAGGAGTGGGAGGCCCGGTGCACAACTGAGCAAGAGGACAAATACATTAGAGTGTGTAGTTTGAGAAACAGGCGCCTCTGGGTCCTCAACTGGCAGCTTCATTAAATAGTACCCACAAAACACCAGTCTCAACGTCAACAGTGAAGAGGCGACTCGGGATGCTGGCCTTCTAGGCAGAGTTGCAAAGAAAAAGCCATATCTCAGACTGGCCAATAAAAAGAAAAAGATTAAGATGGGCAAAAGAACACAGACACTGGACAGAGGAAGATTGGAAAAAGTGTTATGGACAGACAAATCTAAGTTTGAGGTGTTCGGATCACAAAGAAGAACATTCGTGAGGCAGACCAAATGAAAAGATGCTGGAGGAGTGCTTGGCGCCATCTGTCAAGCATGGTGGAGGCAATGTGATGGTCTGGGGATGCTTTGGTGGTGGTAAAGTGGGAGATTTGTACAGGGTAAAGGGATCTTGAAGAAGGAAGGCTATCACTCCATTTTGCAACGCCATGCCATACCCTGTGGGCGGCGCTGATTGGAGCCAATTTCCTCCTACAACAGGACAATGACCCAAAGCACAGCTCCAAACTATGCAAGAACTATTTAGGGAAGAAGCAGTCAGCTGGTATTCTGTCTATAATGGAGTGGCCAGCACAGTCACCGGATCTCAACCCTATTGAGCTGTTGTGGGAGCAGCTTGACCGTATGGTACGTAAGCATGGGGTGAAATCTTTTCAGATTACCTCAACAAATTGACAACTAGAATGCCAAAGGTCTGCAAGGCTGTAATTGCTGCAAATGGAGGATTCTTTGACGAAAGCAAAGTTTGAAGGACACAATTATTATTTCAATTAAAAATCATTATTTCTAACCTTGTCAATGACTATATTTCCTATTCATTTTGCTATATTTCCTATTCAGACTCATTTCATGTATGTTTTCATGGAAAACAAGGAAATTTCTAAGTGACCCCACGGTGGTGTATATACCCAACTTTTATAACTTTTAATTATGATTGTGTTATTATATATTTATTTTAGCCACTTCAGATTTGCTTAAGCTTCAATGATTCAATGATTTCACTCTTGAAATATGATAACCGTGTATGTGAAATGTCAAATTTGATATAGCAGTTACATTTAGGCATGCAAAGGCTGCGCCATTATCATCTATCTGGCAAAATCAGGACTTTATAATTAATTAGCATCATTGGTATGGTAGTTCATTTAACTGTGGCTAGAGTTAGCCAATTACAATAATTCTTACATGAGGATTTTGTTCAATGAATTAAGAACTTAGACACTGGACACAGTAGCAAAATTGTAATTTAACGAGGATGTCTCCATTTATTCGAATCTCTGCAGCTGCAGTGCCCCATTGTTTGCAACATCTGTTTACTACATTATTCTATTGTTTATAGTACCCTTCAGTGGACTCAATGTTAGATAAGGAAAGTAAAACAGAAATCTAAAGTCAAATTGTGTTTTTTATTATACTTATTATATATTTGCTAGAATTACACACACACATATTCTATTTCATCATGAGCCTATAATGTATCACTATTCACCCAAGTAAAATGTGCATCATTGCCATTCACTAACATTCTACCTTTTATAATCTCATTAATGTGGTTTCTTATGTTTTTCAGACATACGTGCCCTAGTTATTATTATTCAATTATTATTTGGAGGCTGTGTGGTCCAGTGGTTAAAGAAAGGACTTGTAACCAGGAGGTCCCGGTTCAAAGCCCACCTCAACCACTGACTCATTGTGTGACCCTGAGCAAGTCCACTTAACCTCCTTGTGCTCCGTCTTTTGGGTGAGATGTAATTGTAAGTGACTCTGCAGCTGATGCATAGTTCACACACCCTAGTCTCTGTAAGTCGCCTTGGATAAAAGGCGTCTGCTAAATAAACAAATAATAAACAAAAACATGGAATAACTTCATGTGTTAATAAAAGTATACAATATCACTCAATCACAATGCAACACTAATATCAACAGCCACACACAATAAACAGCAATATACAACTCATTACACAATATCAATATTGATTTGGTGCACATATCACAACATTTAATAAACATGACTGTATGCAAATGCTTCAAATTTTTAATCCTTCCTTAAATTTGCTTTACTTACTCTTACCTGCCCCTATTTTACTGCATTTAATCCTGTACTTCAGAGTACTGTAATCTGCCAAGTGTTTAAACTGTAGTATTTGGTATTTAATCATATCTTGATGTAACTATCACTGTCACTTATCTGCTGTATTATTGAATTGTATTTTGTCACACTTGTACTTGCTTGAACTTGTCATTGTATTTATCTTGCTCTTATTGTATTACCTGTACTGTAACACTTGAAATGTATTTGCTTACGATTGTAAGTCGCCCTGGATAAGGACGTCTGCTAAGAAATAAATAATAATAATAATAATAATAATAATAATAATAATAATAATAATAATAATAATAACCAAATCACACTGGGTTGCCAAGGATTAACACAGATTCCCTGTAAATTTTGAAAACTTTACAGTGCAATCTATGGTAAGATATTTGTCACCACTGTTGCGTCTGACATATATTTGAATACTTGTCAGTACTATACTGGTTAGTCAGATACAAGGAATTAATCAATTACTTCAAAACAAAAACAAATAACAAAGCCAGCAGACAAAAGCTTCAGCTAGTGCCATTATCAGGTCCAATAATCCACACGATAGTCAGAACTCGTGATTTATTTCTGAATTTGTAGTAAATGAGTTAAGCTTTTACAACAGTGAGCAGTGTTCACACATCTTTAACATGTGGCTTACTTAAATAATGTTTTTTTCAAAGTCTGTTTATATTAATAAAATCAAGTTTGATATTTCATGAAACTGTTCTGTAGTATTTATGGTTTCATAAATATCAGTGTATTTTATTCATCAAAATATACTCTGGAAAAACATTCTTTAAACTACTAATGAGTTAAAGCTTGAACCTATGTATTTTATCTTGCTCTTAATTGTATTAATACTTGTACTGTGGTTCTTGAAATGTATTTTTTGTTTACGACTAAGTCGCCCTGGGTAAGAGCGTCTGCTAAGAAATAAATAATAATAATAATAATAATAATAATAATAATAATAATAATAATAATAATAATATCACGTTTACAACAATTTTTCAGAATGACAAAGGTTGAAATCTTTATCCCTTGATTTTTTCCAAACCATTAAAAATTACATTATGTCAAACTACACACATTTTCAAACCGTTTTTTATAGGCCTTATGACTACGTGCGTTGGTTGTGCCTTACCCATGCTAAATTACCCTTTGCTTTCTATACCTAAAAACTGATACGCTGTTTGTCCGTTCTAGGCTTCCGTTCGCATCTTGTACGCTTACGTAAATGTTTTGTTATATGGTCATTTGAGCTTTGCAAGATGTCGGAGTATTCACATGTGAAAACAAGCAAACTTGTGCTAAAAGGATCAAAAGACAAAAGGTGAGGCAATAAGTAATCGTTGTAATATTAACTCAAGTATGATAGGAAGGTAATTATAAGGCATGTTCTGAAATATAGCACACATACTTATAACAACATGTATAATTCGCACGGGACTAAAAATCAAGGTAGTTTCTAATTTGTTTTTACCTACATCGGTGAAATTTAATCCCGTGGAGATCGTCCCCTTATTTTAATCATTTTTTAATTTAAATATTTCGATCATTTTCTCAGAGGTCCTATGATTTTTTTTTTTGTTTTTTTTGTTTTTTTACAGTACATTGGAACCTTTTGTCTTTTCACTCCCGTGCGAATCGGCCATCAGTATTTTGTCATTTGCATTTCCTGGGTATTCGCCTCAGCAATACCAGCCTTAATAAACCATATGTAATATTAAAATTGGTAAGATCTGTTCTGAGATTCTCCACTTCAATAAAACGCTACATGCCAACAGTCCCTATATGGTCGACACAGTCCCGATTTTCTAGCAAATGTCATGCGTCACGATGCATAGAAGAAAGTCCCGATGTTTACCCTTAGAAAAAAAAAAAACATTCTGCACAGCAGTTAGTGAAAACCACACGCTGTGCTCTTCGTGCGGCTGACACACCTGCTGATCACTAATTTATACAAAGGTAAGAACGCTTCATTGTGAGTTTTTTGCGTATGATTCCTCACCTGTGTGATGCGTATGACCCCGACCCCCGGAGACGAGCGTCCCGCTGAACAGTTTCCAAATGTTGGCAAGTATGCGATTGTGCATAACCAAATTGGGGACGGGCGAAAATACAAAACAAAACACAAAAAACGGATGTTTGAACGGTGTATTTCAAGATACGTATGGAAATGTATATCACTCAAAGGACACAACGGTTGCTCTGGCCATTAGAAAAGAAGATGCAGTGGAATTTGTAGTTTACACGCGGTTCATTGTTTACAAATTATGCACAAACGCTTCTCTGGTCACAACATCGCATTTCATTTTTAATTTAGCTGATCCGCATATTTAGTACGAAGCTCAGGGTTAAGCTCTTTATTGTAGTGTGCTACCAAACAAGAGCTAATTTGAGCCTTATCTAAAGAATTACAGCGTTTTTACTTGTTTTCAGCTCTTAAACAGTTGCAGAATAAAGGTTTCTTCTAAAATATTATAGTAACTTGAAATCTGCAGCTGTTTAAGAGCTGAAAACAAGTAAAACGGTGTAATTAAGCAAAGTGTCCGTTCAATTAAGGGTATAGTTAAGTAACTGGGAGTTTAGTTGGAATGAAAACCAGCAGACATGGCAACAGCAGTTACTTTGGGTTCGTTGCAATTGAGAACACATTAATACACAGCTGGGGATCTTGGGCGGCTAAGTTAGTTGTATGGTATTGACTTGTGTACTAGTTTAGTACCTTCCTCCATACTGGGATCCCCAGTTAGTAGGGTCGTTTTAGTTTGTTGCAATTGACCTCTGTTTTTCAGTCCAGTGCGAATTATGCTACAGTGTAATAATTGATGCTGTGGTGTGATACTGACTTCAGTGCATTCATCCAAAACAATAAATAAATGGTTTTAGGAAAGGGAAATTGTGTCTTAATAACCTGCTTGATTTTTTTTGAGGATGCAACATCAACAATGGATAATTGCAAAGCATATGACATGGTTTAGTTATATTTCCAGAAAACTTTTGACACAGTCCTGCATAAAAGATGAATCCTCAAACTGAATGCAGTAGGGATTCAAGAAAATGCATGCACATGGATTAGGGAGTGGTTAACATGTAGAAAACAAAGTACTGATTAGAGGAGAAGCTTCAAAATGGAGCGAGGTAACCAGTGGTGTACCACAGGGATCAGTATTAGGTCCTCTGCTATTGCTAATCTACATTGATTTAGATTCTGGTATAGTAAGCAAACGTGTTAAATTTGCGGACGACACAAAAATAGGAGGCGTGGCAAACACCGTTGCAGCAGCAAAGGTCATTAAAAATGATCTAGACAGCATTCAGAACTGAGCAGACATATGGCAAATGACATTTAATAGAGAAAAGTGTAAGGTACTGCACGCAGGCAATAAAAATGTGCATGATAAATATCATATGGGAGATACTGAAATTGAAGAAGGAATCTATGAAAAAGACCAAGGAGTTTATGTTGACTCAGAAATGTCTTCATCTAGACAATGTGGGTAAGCTATAAAAAAAAGGCCAACAAGATGCTCTGATATGTTGTGAAAAGTGATGAATTTAAATCATGGGAAGTAATGTTAAAACTTTACAATATATATTTTGCTTGTTTAAAGAAATGAGCTAACTAGCAAAGCCACCGATGTATTAGCTTAGCTAACGTGCTTGCTCGGTGGTTATCTGTAACAATGTGAAAGCAGACAAATACTATCTATCACTCCAACGCAGAGCACAACACCGTACACATTAGCACTAAGTTAGCTAGCTTGCTTTCTTAATTCCACATTTCCCCATCGTTTTCATTTAGGACATGTATTTTTAACTTATATATGTGATGCATTCATTCAATAATCTACGCTATCGCTAACCTATACTGTAACACTTGAAATGTATTTGCTTACGATTGTAAGTCGCCCTGGATAAGGGCGTCTGCTAAGAAATAAAATAATAATAATAATAATAATACAATGCATTAGTAAGACCTCATCTAGAATATTGTGTTCAGTTCTGGTCACCTCGTTACAAAAAGGATATTGCTGCTCTAGAAAGACTGCAAAGAAGAGCGACCAGAATTATCCCGGGTTTAAAAGGCATGTCGTATGCAGACAGGCTAAAAGAATTGAATCTATTCAGTCTTGAACAAAGAAGACTATGCGGTGATCTGATTCAAGCATTCAAAATCCTAAAAGGTATTGACAGTGTCGACCCAGGGGACTTTTTTGACCTGAAAAAAGAAACAAGAACCAGGGGTCACAAATGGAGATTAGATAAAGGGGCATTCAGAACAGAAAATATGAGGCACTTTTTTACACAGAGAATTGTGGAATTCTGGAACCAACTCCCCAGTAATGTTGTTGAAGCTGACACCCAAGGATCCTTCAAGAAGCTGCTTGATGAGATTCTGGGATCAATAAGCTACTAACAACCAAACGAGCAAGATGAGCCGAATGGCCTCCTCTCGTTTGTAAACTTTCTTATGTTCTTTATATATATATATATATATACACGCACACAGTGCTCCCTTGCTATAAGGCTCTCGGTTATAACGCGCCTCGGATACAACACTCCCTACAGCATGTCCCCCAATTCCCTATACTAGTGATTCATGCAATATTTCTACAGTAAATACAGTATCGGTGTTGTTCAAAGTGTAAACAACTTCTCAGTCTAACTTAGTATAATAAACTGTTTTATCTTTAGTTAATGCTTCGATGCATATGTGGGCAGAGCTATTTAAATGAGTCTGGTGTCATACATATTTTGCCTAGCACACATCTTTTCATGCACACCCTTCAATTAGGGTTTACATGCAGTTTTTCAATGTTAGTCCTGCAAATATATACAGCCAAACCATATGTGTTTTTTGGGGGTTTTACAGCTTGAGTTAAAACAATGTATGTTATATAAATGTAAATATTTTGCATTTTCATTTAAACTTTTAGTAAGAAAAAGAAGCATAAAGATAAGAAGAGAAAGCGAGACAATGAAGCAGAAAAATTGGATATCGTTGGTGAGTATTTTGGATACTTCACATTTTGAGCTCATATATACAGTACTGTGCAAAAGTTTTAGGCAGGTGTGAAAAAATGCTGTAAAGTAAGAATGCTTTCAAAAATAGACATGTTAATAGATTATATATATCAATTAACTAAATGCAAAGTGAGTGAACAGAAGAAAAATCTAAATCAAATCCATATTTGGTGTGACCACCTGTTGCCTTCAAAACAGCATCAAGCATCAATTCTTCTAGGTACACTTGCACACAGTTTTTGAAGGAACTTCGGCAGGTAGGTTGGCCCAAACATCTTGGAGAACTAACCACAGTTCTTCTGTGGATTTAGGCAGCCTCAGTTGCTTCTCTCTCTTCATGTAATCCCAGACATACTTTCGATGATGTTGAGATCAGGCTCTGTGGGGGCCATACCATCACTTCAGGACTCCTTGTTCTTCTTTACGCTGAAGATAGTTCTTAATGACTTTCGCTGTATGTTTGGGGTCGTTGTCATGCTGCAGAATAAATTTGGAGCCAATCAGATGCCTCCCTGATGGTATTGCATGATGGATAAGTATCTGCCTGTACTTCTCAGCATTGAGGAGACCATTAATTCTCACCAAATCCCCAACTGCATTTGCAGAAATGCAGCCCCAAACTTGCAAGGAACCTCCACCATGCTTCACTGTTGCCTGCAGACAGTCATTTGTGAGGCTCTCCAGCCCTTCGGCGAACAAACTGCCTTCTGCTACAGCCAAATATTTCAAATTTTGACTCATCAGTCCAGAGCACCTGCTGCCATTTTTCTGCACCCCAGTTCCTGTGTTTTCGTGCATAGTTGAGTCGCTTGGCCTTGTTTCCACGTCGGAGGTATGGCTTTTTGGCCGCAAGTCTTCCATGAAGGCCACTTCTGACCAGACTTCTCCGGACAGTAGATGGGTGTACCAGGGTCCCACTGTTTTCTGCCAGTTCTGAGCTGATGGCACTGCTGGACATCTTCCGATTGCGAAGGGAAGTAAGCATGATGTGTCTTTCATCTGCTGCAGTAAGTTTCCTTGGCCGACCACTCGTCTCGGTCCTCAGCGTTGCCTGTTTCTTTGTGCTTCTTCAAAGAGCTTGGACAGCACATCTGGAAACCCTGTCTGCCTTGAAATTTCTGCCTGGGAGAGACCTTGCTGATGCAGTATAACTACCTTGTGTCTTGTTGCTGTGCTCAGTCTTGCCATGGTGTATGATTTTTGACCGTAAACTGTCTTCAGCAACCTCACCTTGTTAGCTGAGGTTGGCTGTTCCTCACCCAGTTTTATTCCTCCTACACAGCTGTTTCTGTTTCAGTTAATGATTGTGTTTCAACCTACATATTGAATTGATGATCACTAGCACCTGTTTGGTATAATTGTTTAATCATACACCTGACTATATGCCTACAAAATCCCTGACTTTGTGCAAGTGTACCTAGAAGAATTGATGCTGTTTTGAAGGCAAAGGATGGTCACACCAAATATGGATTTGATTTAGATTTTTCTTCTGTTCACTCACTTTGCATTTAGTTAATTGATCAATATAATCTATTAACATGTCTATTTTTGAAAGCATTCTTACTTTACAGCATTTTTTCACACCTGCCTAAAACTTTTGCACAGTACTGTATATTTGTGTTGCTTTTGTAGTTTAATTTATGTTGCTGTAGAGTATTGTTTGTTTGGTTTATCGAATAACATCACAATAAAATTGTAAGTATGTTGTATTTCAGTCTGACAATGCATAATTCTGAATGTCCCACACCGCATATGTTTTTTTTGTTTTAATTTAAGGTGGTTGGTGGGTCATAAAAAAGTTTGGCGACATCACAGGAACTGTGGCGGTAGAGATGAACAGTAATGCCTATGTCCATGCCTTAGATACCGGACTGTTTACTCTTGGAGCACCACATGGAGGTCAGTAAAGCCCGATTCACACAGGACTGAAAGTCACCGCATAAATAGGTGGATTCAGAATTTTTACCGACATCGCTGAAATTTAGTCCTGTGTGAACTGTCCATTTCATTTTTATCCCAGATAATTTTCTCAGAGGTCCTCCCGATTTTTTTTTTTTTTTTTTTTTTTTTACAGGACATCGGAACTCAGGTGTCCTGTGTTTTTACTCCTGTGCTACACTACCATGTCAGAGTTATGTTAGAATTGATACAGCATTTCCAGGGTATTCCAGGGTAAACCAGAATATAATATTAACCCTTTGCGGTCCATTGTCGGACCTGGTCCGACATTGCAATTATTCCTATCATTTCCATTGTCAGACCCTGTCCGACATCATCAAAAAAACGCAAAAAAGTCGTTTTTTCTCCGGAAAAAGCCGAGAAAACCATTCAATGGCCGCGTGGGAGCGACACGAGCGATTAAAAAAAAAAAAAGGCGTATCTCATGAATAATCATACTTGCCCCTGGCATCACATAGGGGGGGTCATAAGGAAACAAGCTGGTTGTTACTGTATCAGCGCACAGAGACTATCACGGACATTTGCAGAGCTTTTTCGAGATGTTATAGTAATAAAATATTGACTTGGATTGCATTATTGAGGAGTTTGGTGATAAAACGAGTCATCAGGAGATGATTGATCAGTATGTACGACTATTATTATTATTATTATTATGTATTTGTTAGCATATGTGAAAGCGATAGCGAACGAAAGGGTGGGGCGGGGCTGGAGATGCCTAGTGAGTGCTTTGTTGATATGCAGGGCCATTTAAACCTGTTTGACTGTGGGGAAAAAAAATACTTTTAAACAGCTCGTCTAAAATTAACTGCGCGTGTGAAAATAAATTGGACCTGACGCGCCTGACGCACAATTAATAAATGGACTGCAAAGGGTTAAAATTGATATGATCTGTCCTGAGATTGTACAGTTTAGTAAAACACAATGACTGGGCATAACCAAATTGGGGACAGGTGAAAATACAAAACATAATTGGCGACTCTTAAATGGATGCTTTGAATTTACCGACTTTCGTTGATGAAAACTAATCCACGTCTGGGAGGTTACTAGACGTACTCTGCTTCTGACCAACTCTAAGGACACCTGATTTTTAGTCCCCTACAAATCAGTCTTAATTTTGTAGAATCTCATGACAGATCGTACCAATTTTAACCCTTTGCGGTCCTATTTCGGACCTGGTCCGGCATTACAATTTTCCCTTTCCGGTCCAATGTCGGACATCATCTAAAATACGTAAAAAAGAGAGACCGATAGGAGCTGAGAGAAGCCGGAAAAAAAAGGGGCGTATCTGAGGAATACAGATAAGCCCCGGCACCACAGAGATAACACGGCCATAAACAAACAAGATAGCTGCTTCTGCATCCAGCGCTCAAAGAATATCACGGACATTTGCAGAGCTTTTTGAGATGTTATTGTTATAAAATAATGACTTAGATCGCATTATTGAGGAGTTTGGTGATAAAACGAGTGATCAGGAGATGATTTATCGGTATGCACGACTATGAAGAGGTATGTGAAAAATACAGCGAACAAGGGGTGGGGCGGGGCTGGAGATGCAGTACTGAGTGTCCTGTTGATATGCAGTGCCTTTTAAACCTATTTTGCTGTGAAAAAAATACTTTTAAACAGCGCATCTAAAATAAACTGCGAGTGTGAAAATAAATTGGACCTGACGCACTGAATAAATGGACCACAAAGGGTTAAATATGTATGTCCATTTAATGAAATGGTAAATTGGCATGTAATAGGTTAATATAGTTGATATACAAACATTATTTACCTAATAAATACTTTAATTGATCAATTATTTTTATGAATAAACTGATAGTTTATTAAAAAAAACACTTAAACAAATGTTTACTTTTAACTGGAACTATTTTCTTGTACGTAATAATATTTCCTGTTATTAGAATTTATTTTTAAATTTGCAGTGTTCATTTAAAAAGTAAGTAAATCTAATCATTTTATAGTCATTTTATAATAGCATTAAGGTACTCCAGGGGGTGGGGTGACATGATATAACTGGACATTTAACCCTTTGCAGTCCATTTATTAATTGTGAGTCAGGCTCGCCAGGTCTAATTTATTTTCACACGCGCAGTTAATTTTAGGCAGCTGTTTAAAAGTATTTTTTTCCACAGTCAAACGGGTTTAAATGGCCCTGCATATCAACAAAGCACTCACTAGGCATCTCCAGCCCGCCCACCCTTTCGTTCGCTATCGCTTTCACATATGCTAACAAATAAATAATAATAATAATAATAGTCGTACATACCGATCAATCATCTCCTGATGACTCGTTTTATCACCAAACTCCTCAATAATGCAATCCAAGTCATTATTTTATTACTTTAACATCTCGAAAAAGCTCTGCAAATGTCCGTGATAGTCTCTGTGCGCTGATACAGTAACACCCAGCTTGTTTCCTTATGACCGCCCCTATCTGATGCCAGGGGCAAGTATGACTATTCATGAGATACGCCTTTTTTTTTTTTTTTTATCGGCTTGTCTCGGCTCCTGTCGCTCCCACTCGGCCATTGAATGGTTTTCTTGGCTTTTTCCGAAGAAAAAACGACTTTTTTTTTGCGTTTTTTTGATGATGTCGGACAGGGTCCGACAATGGACCTGATAGGAATAATTGCAATGTCGGACCCAGTCCGACAATGGCCCGCAAAGGGTTAAGGGTTAAAGGCACTCTGTTTAATTGTTTTAAATTAGCTCACATTTGCTAGTTGGTGGCTTATTATAAAAAAAAAAAAAAATAGTTCATATTTCTGTGAGCTTTACATTGTGTGTGTTTGTTTAGGCCTATGTTGGATTATTTCACCTTTTGTTGTCATTGTTTG
The DNA here is from genome assembly GCA_030684275.1 of Acipenser oxyrinchus oxyrinchus. NCBI lineage: Eukaryota > Metazoa > Chordata > Actinopteri > Acipenseriformes > Acipenseridae > Acipenser > Acipenser oxyrinchus. The sequence goes on along the minus strand of CM060248.1, from coordinate 54,858,705 downwards.
TTAATGTGTCATTGCTTTGTTGCATATTTAATAGTTTCTTGTTAAAAACTAATAAATTGATCTAAAGGTGTGTGCGTACCCAAAAAGCCTCTGCTGCTTTAAGCTGCTGCAGAACAGTACAGATGAATAGGATACTGAATTAATAATATACTGAATACATTTAGGTTAGTTTAAATGTTTAGTGAAAGTGTAAATATTTAGTAGTAGTAAACTAAACTGAAGCTTTGTTGCTTGTTGTTCAGCAAGTGGAGAAATGTGAAACATGAATGTGTGCTGGTCTACCAAGTACACTGTTGTTCATCCTAAAGCTTACAATATTACATAAAACAATTTTAACTTATTTATATATTAAACATTTGAATAGATTATATGCTGTATTTTTTCTTTTATTTAATTAATATATATATATATATTGCAGAAAACAGTCTTCTATAACTTTCTTTTAAAATAGCATATATGTTAAGGGGTCAGTTAGAATCAATAGCTGAGAGTAATAAAACTGTCAATTAATTTGTCTTTGAAGCATTGAGTTTACAAAGCCAGGCTAATGAACTTAATAAATTGTATTCCATTTATTAAGTGGCCTGTTTTCATTTGTAGGTGTTATCAGTTTGAAGAGTGCAATTGGTTTAGATACTGAACACAATACTATTTTGTAAAGGTTAACCTAAGAAGAGTGTAATGGCAAGTATCCAGGGAATCAATTTGGAGACCTTTTTCAGGAGAGTGAAAGTGCAAAACACCTTCTAGCTGTCGGTTAAAGCTGTGTTCTAGGTTTTTAAGTATCAAGTCAGGTGTCAGTTACTTAATTAAAAATGATGTCACAGTAAATTGTGGTTGGTTCTGAAGGTCATTCATTTTGAACTAATTGGGAAACTCAAAAAGACTTAAAATGAATATTACTTTATACCTGAAGCATTTTCTGATTTGTCTCTTTTAAAGGGCTAGGAAAACCTAAAACCACCTCCCCATGGAACTATGCAACCACATGCAATTCAGAGAAACTCAAAGCCAACTTTATTCTTTTTGTAACAGACATTATGCTGGATTAAAATATGTTATGGTTTGTGATGGTAGGAATAAAGATGGGGCCACATATATCCAAGTCAGGTGTTCTCAATGTGTATATACTTTAATTGCATCTTGAAACTTAATAAGCACTTCGTAACTAACAACCTTAAATAAATGTGATTGTGTGAGGCTAATCATTAAGCAAGCTGCTGTCTGAAAATACAAGTACTGTGTAAGAAAGGCAAAAGGTGGATGGGATTTGCTGAATAATAATAACGTCGTGATTCATTATTAAATAATATTAATTTGCCAGGAATATGCAAAATGTGCAACCTGTCAGTCAGGAAAAGGTTTATTTGTCAGTGGTTTCAGTTGTGTACCTCTGAACCATGGTTGGAGTTTTATCGCGTTGAGTGCAGGATGTGCCCTATAGTCTGGACGTCGCGAGTTCGAGTCCAGGCTATTCCTTTGCCGACCAAGGATGGGAGCTTCAGGCGACACTCAATTGGCGGCGCCGTCCGGGGAGGAGGGCTGGGTCGACCAGGGTGTCCTCGGCTCACAGCGCACCAGCGACCCCTGTAGTCTGGCGAGCGCCTGCGAGCTTGCCTGTAAGCTGCCCAGCGAGCTGCGTTGTCCTCGGCGCAGTAGCTCTTGGTGGCTGCATGGTGAGTCCGCAGTGTGAAAGCGATCGGCTGACGGCACACCCTTCGGAGGACAGTGTGTGTTCGTCTTCGCCCTCCCGAGTCAGCGCAGGGTTGGTAGCGGTGAGCTGAGCCTAAAAAATAATTGGCCATTCCAAATTGGGAGAAAATAATAAAAATAATTGACAACGACTAAATTAAAAAAAAATAAAGGATTGTAGCTAACAAAATAATTTCATAAGTCTTACCTGTTCAACACACTTGCATTAGCTGACGTGTTAATTATTAAAATACATTGTTAAAATATGATATCTGGTACAACATTTGTTCAGTTTCCTTGCCTTCTCAGGAAATCTGTTACACTTGATCTTGATGGATCACAAATGGAAGTGCATAAAATGTATGGAATTAGTGTAAGCTACTATCACTTTAATATTTATTACAGGTCATGTCCCAATTGGAGCCTATTGGTTGCATAATTTCACTGAAAGTGTCCATCTTGCACTCGGAATGTAAATGACAAAGCATTCTAAACATCTCAACCACAAAGGTTCTATATAAACAGATGAAGTGTGTTAATATCAGGTTTTCATCTAGATTAATGACTTCTAATATGTTTAAGTGTTCAGTCGCTACCTCTAATCTAGCTGAGTGTACTTTCTCTTGCACTCTGTATATGACAGACCCAACTCACTTCGCTCGCAGACACAGCAAGGACTGCGCAAGAAATACACTCTCAACTTTATTAGCGGTATCCACCAAACACTTACAAACATAAAATATAAAGAGTATCAATATTTAGATCTGTCTGTTTAGTTAATAAAGTAAGCAACTGATAAATGATATATTTTTTTTCTCAAATTCTAGTTGTATGCAAATGTGATGTTTTTCTTGTTCATTTTTCTGCTGTTTCAGCTTAATCTGCATTAAAACCTAGCATTGCATGTTTAAACAAAGCACAACTTCTCGTTCTTTAGATGATGAAGGCCCTGATCCTCCAGAACAGTTCACTGCCATTAAACTATCAGATACCAGGTATGTTTTTCCAAGAGAGGCTTCTTTTGTGTTTTTAAAAGAGAGGCGACATTAATAGCACGTTTATTTCTGATTTATATACTTGCATCTATGTTACAGCTTTCAAGTCACAACGTGCTGTAGTAACAGAAGAGCTCAGTCTCATCTGTGGCAAATGTTTTACTGGCAGAAATATTATTGGTTCCAAAACAAACCCCATTGTTAATCTGAAACACTTGTATACAAAAGACTGATTGTTATGATTTACCCAGTTCTGGTCTTTCTAGGTCAGCAGGCTAGATTGAGACGGTACCCATGTGTCTCTGAAGGCACAAGTTTTTATAACCCCTAATGTCACGCTGGACTCCCTGAACTACAGCTTGCAGGCTCTTTATGCATGGAATACTGTATTTCTATCAGCAGTATTTCAAATATCTTGATAGTGGTGTTTCCTATATTAAAAAGAATGCTGAGAATTATATTCTGTAGGTTTGAACATTAGCAATACTAATATATTCCTTGTGTTTGGGTTTTTTTCTCATTATTTTGTTAGAATTGCACTGAAGTCAGGCTATGGCAAGTACCTTGGTATAAATTCAGATGGACTTGTTATTGGACGCTCAGATGCAATTGGATCCAGAGAGCAGTGGGAACCTGTTTTTCAGGATGTAAGGATGTCATGTCTTTTTGTTTTTCTGGATTCGGCTTGTGATTATGTTGCTGATGGTGGGAGTTAAATGTCCTCATTATGGCACAACTACTGGATTGTACCATATATGTTTAAATGTGTATAGACATTCTGTTATCATTAAGTGCTACTTTTATAACTCAGATATTTCATAAATGCACAAGTATTGGTATACTTTTTGTACTATAGTTTATGTACATGCTTAAAACACTGTTCAACAAATGGAATGTGCCTAGTATGAGTAATTTCCAAAGGTTCCTGTCTGCTGCGAAAATGTTTGGTGGAAATCCCTGATACAGATGATGCCAGATCTGAAGTAGGATTAGATGGGCTTATTAAGTTTACATGGTTCGGTTAATCACTTTTTTACAATAAGGATTTTGGGTAACTTCTTAATTCTGGGTATCTTTATTTTTTTTAAGCTGCATTGAAAGTACATTATGTTATGCTTTATTATAGATTGAATAAACTGCAGACATTTTTACCTATTATTATTTATTTCTTAGCAGACGACCTTATCCAGGGCGACTTACAATTGTTACAAGATATCACATTATTTTTACATACAATTACCCATTTATACAGTTGGGTTTTTACTGGAGCAATCTGCGTAAAGTACCTTGCTCAAGGGTACAGCAGCAGTGTCCCCCACCTGGGATTGAACCCACGACCCTCCCGTCAGGGGTCCAGAGCCCTAACCACTACATGTGTATTTTTTTTGTTTTTCTAGGGTAAAATTGCTTTGATGGCTGCAAATAGTTGCTTTGTTTCCTATAATGACGATGGGGATATAGTTGCTAAAAAGAAGGCTGCAGGAGATGAGGAAATGATAAAGGTAAATTTCTGGAGACTCTAGGTGATTTTTCCATCATGTTTTGAAACTGAAAAATCATAATTTATTTTAGGTTGCTGAGCCACTGAGAAATTCTACCTGCTCTGTAAATGTATAAATGTTTATGTAAATATATTTATTTGGTGAGCTAATTTATAAAAAAAAAAAAAAACCTTGGGATTGAAAGAAAATAATTATTGTTTTGTTTCTTTAATAAAGCTAACACTTTTTATTCTAGATCCGCTCTTGTGCTGAAAGGGAAGCAAAGACAAAAGAGGGAATTCCAGATGAAGATCTAGGGAATGTCAAGAACTGTGAAATCAATTATGTGTATGTGTATTTTGTTTATATGTAAATTCTGAATTTTGGTGGAAGGACTCTTTAAGTGGGAGTTAAACGAGTAATGACTATGACACATTTCCACTCTAAAAAGACTATTTTGATTCCACTGACTTCGCAGAAAGAAGTTTCAGAGTTTTCAGGATCGCAAACTACGAGTAAATGAAGGGGCCAGTGCATCACTAAAGAAGGCAAGGATAGAAGGACATTTTCATGAGACATTATTAGACAGGTATGTTCATTGATTAAAATTGATGTAAAGTATTTTCTTTGTTTATTACAATTTTATGCATCTATTTTAACAGTACATTTTATAATATTTCTGGAATTGGATGCATTTCTTTACTCTAAACTTAATTCTGTTTTATTTTATTTTATTTTTTATAGGAGAGCCAAGATGAAAGCAGACCGTTACTGCAAATGAAAAACAAAAAAATCTATTTTTTTTTGGTTTCAACCACCAAACCAGAGGTTTTTTTTTTTGTTTTTTTGTTTTTTGTTTTTTAAGAATAATGTACAGTCTTAGAATAAAACTATGTGTTGTATGCAGTCCTATATTTTGCATTCAACATCCATGCTTTTAAATTACTTCAAGTCCCCTTTAAGCTTTTTTCAGGAGTGGGAATAGACCAAAATTGTCTGGGAGCAAGCCTGCAGCTACTGGATTTAGCACATCATATGGTCTCTCCTGTGTGACAAGCTGCAGGCATTAAATGTAACGAGCACCTCATCAGGGCAACTTAGTGTGAATTACAATGTTAAAGGTGACGTATGAAAAGAAATAAAACACGTTTAATAGGATTAACACAGAAATGGATGAATGTATCTAACTGCAGAAATTGAGTAATGGCAATGTTTTCCGTTCATTTTAAACTATAAAAGATTATTACAAAGTACTTTTTTCCAACCAATGTGTGCTTGTATATTTAGTGCTTAAAGTTGCCAATAACACTGGTAAAATTCAGGCATGGAGCTCACTTGTGGCACAGGTTCCTCAATAAAGCCATTCGGTCTGTGCCATTTCTGAGATGATAAATGTACTGATTTAGTGATGTTAGAGACCATCTGACTCCTCACTTGTAATGTAAGAAATATTCTAAGAACATATGCCTCTCACAAATAGCTAAATAGCTGTGTATGTGGATGCAAGTGAATGGAGTTTGGAAGACCTCTGGAATGAGTAAAGAACAGCAGTTTCCCTAATAAAGAGACATAGAGGCACCTTCATCATAATTTAATAGCTCAGGAACCCAATCATTAGAAAACGATTCAGTATCATCAACCAATAAGTTTCCAGCTATAGCGGGCATTAATAAACAGTAGATGCCCACTAGAACTGTGAATCAAATTTAAAATAATAATATTGGACAGTAAATACTAAACAGACACAATTGGTCCAAATTAATTTTATTATCCACCAAAACCAGCCAATCAATACTTTGCATCGACTAAAGCAACCAATCCTGTACCTGCAACTGCCAAGTCCGCCAGTCACAGCCTCGGCTCCAGTGGAGCGCAGACACGGGACAGTTCAGTAATATTGCTCCATTCGGTTATCTGGCACTGTTCAGATAAACTATAAGCAGCCCCAAGAAGTGAAAAAGTGATTTGTTTAATAAAGTATATATATATATATATATATATATATATATATATATATATATATATATATATATATATATATATATATATATAAGTTTGAGAAAAATGAAAACTGCTGTGTACCAAAATGATCAATAAGAAAAAAGAAAAAAGAGAAAAGGATATTTCAGGTACTTAAAAAGGTAGAATAATTGATTACAAATCAATTATCAGAACGTTTTGGACTACAAGTCCTTCTTTGGCTGAATACAAAAAAAAAACAAAAAACCTGTTTTAAGAAGTTGATAAAAAAACAAACAAGTAGTCTTTTAAACACAATTCCAGAATGATGATGATGATGATGACCTCAGAATAGAATGTTCATTCCAAATGGCTCCAAAGTGCCTAGTTTGAAAATAAATTCACATTCCTTTTGTTTCCTGACAGCATTAGTTCCATAGCATTGAACCATATATATATATGTGTGTGTGTGTGTGTAATCCTTTATGAACATTTTTGGGACTATTTTCCTAAAACTGTTTTTAGTGGAAGGGTACCCGACAAATCATTAGAAGGTAAATGTAGTGTTTTTTTTGTTTTTTTTTAAAGAAAATGAGGATGTTTTCTAATAGCAATAGTGCCCTCTTGATGAAGGCTCTACCATGTGTTAGTTGATCTTGATTGTCGTTAGCACCCTCGTCTTCGGCTTGGGACGCATAACTCCAGTCGTAGTCAAATAACATGCTATCCAATTAGGCTGACTGGACACAAAGCTATCAAAAGCATTACAACTCAAACCAATTCCCAATAGTAACAGCACTAAGTGAACAAAATTAGAAGCCAAGGAAGACATGCAATAGGTGATCAGTGATAAAATGGTGTAATTGCTGTCTACAGGGCAGCACATCATCAGCTATTATTAAATAGGAATTTTAAGAAATATTGTATTTTCCCAATGGGTTTGAAAACCATGTCAAATAAATTGTGTAAATGCTCTTTGCTGTTTTGGGGTGTGCAGAATCGTCCCTAGAAAGACATAAAAAATGGCTTTTAGGGCTATTTCTCATTTTTGATGCACTGCTTATGTTGAGAAGCATTGAAAGGTCACAGGTAATGCATGAAGAGATTTCAAATCTCTATGAATGTCACTGCCTTTCTGCAAGTGTAACCATTGTGGTTTCATAGACCCGGACAGTACCCATGAATGTCACGCTGCACACCAGAGGAGTTGATTTGTATTATGCTGTTTTATTCAGCGAATCTGACAAGATACTAAAATGCAACAAGTCAATTTCCAGTCTCTGCACATTCTCTCCAACACAAGAAACTCCAGCCACAGTAAACCAGCATTTTTGCCAACGACAGGAAGTTGCGTTGTTAATATAGTGCATACACTGTTAGTTGCGTATTTTATCCACCAGAGGTCTCCCGGAGTTATTAGTTAACAGTAAAGCAATTACCAAGGAAGAATAATTTTGGTGAAAGTCATGTCTATAAGCAGGTCATATTTAACTCTGTTATACAAGGACACTTTCTGTTGAGTTTGGACCATATGGAATACCTTTTCTAAAGTACCAATGAAAAACAAATTCTCATAGGGTTTATTTAATTTTGTAACGAGACAAAATAAATGTTAGTAGGCACAAAAATGCCCTGCTGTTAATAAAGTCACACAAACATAAAAATGGAGGCTAACACCCTCTATAATTGTTACTCACGTAGGACCGGCATTTTGTAATAGCCAATTTGAAGAACTTGAAAGGCACGCTCATAAGCTCTTCCAGGTGATGGAATGACAGGCTGCAGTTTTTCAAAAAAGGTACAACTTGAAAAGTGCAAAAACCCTGAGGCTGCATTCATAAAATGTTTTAAAGGTTACGACGATTGCAAATATTACAGTCTCCTGTGGCTACTGGAGCACTGGTGGCTATTTAGGAGTCAGTTCAGAGATATGTATCTGCTGTACAGCTTTATTTGCAAACTCAGCCTCATGCTACTGTAGTTTGTGTTAAGTAAAAAGGTTTAGAAAGCCATTTACCTATCCCTATTAAGCTTCAGTGCTTGTTTCGTTAGCATGGTGGATAGGGCTGCTCCTTCAGAGAATTTCCATGGAAATTAAAACTAAACAAAGCTAAGGGGCACTGAAAATGGTAACGATAGTAGACATTTAAGGGTAGGGAAATTGATTGTAAAACCTTAGTTACAACACTATCTTTAATGGCAAGGCAACATTTTTGGCAACGTTTAAAGTAATTTAGTTGAATGTGATTTTATTTTAAATACATTTTTTATTATTATTATTATTATTATTATTATTAATATTATTATTATTGTTGTTGTTGCAATTTTCACCAGTTCTCAAAATTATTTGTAAGACTTTAAAAAGCTTCTCTGGTAAACTCCAGTTGACTCTCATTGTTCATGTGATCATTTGGAAAACACCAATTCTAAATGATTGCCAAATGATTCCCAAGAACTAAATAAATAATGAAACATTTTATTCCTAAAGTCAGCTTACCAGATTCTGGTCAAATATGCAAGCAAAAGCTGGCATGCAGCTCTGTTAGACCAATAATATTTGACTCGACACAAAGTAATGCCCTGCCAATAGAGGAAACAGGCTTTGTTTGACAGATTCATTGGTAATGTTTATGATATATATCTTCTGAAACCACAACATTCAATTTCACCTTCAGAAGTGTACTGCACCTTTAATAGTACATGTTGAAAAGTGATGTTTGTGTATTAAACCATTTTTTCCACAGCATACCCATGTGAGTAATTATTGGTAAACATTGTTTATTTGAGGACTGTTATGAATTATCCATATAACGTGTTTAATGAAACGAACAACTATTGGTTTGCAGGACAATTAAAAATGTGAAGGAATAAAAGGATGCAATTTGTTTCCTTTCCATTAGATGTAATCGTCAGCGCAACGATAAATCAGATCAAATAACTTGTTACTTTGTTTTAAAACAGTCTGGAAACTCTAAATGGGGGGATAATGTAGCGTATATATGCAATATTATTAAGTATGTGAACATTTCATACAGATTTACCAACTGTATTTTACCAATACGGTAGTTCTTGGAAAGATTATGCAAGTGATCCTTGTAACAAGGGACATCTGCTATCTAACATCTTAGACAACAATTGCACTTATTCCTTAAAACACCCTTGTTAATGCTGCTTTTCACGAATTAAGTTATAGGGGGGTTAGCACGTCACAAGACAATAGGTATTCCGTATCACTTCCTGAAATTTACAGAAACAAAATTCACGTGCACGGGATGAGATCGTCCAAGGGGAGTTACGTTTGTGTATGCCAATGTATTAGCCTGTTAGTAGAGAAAACATAGTGTGTATATATATATATATATATATATATATATATATATATATATATATATATATATATATATATATATATATATATATATATATATATATATGAACGAAGAAGGGTATAAACAAAAGAAACGTTTAAACGTCATAATATGACCGTCCCCCATTTTGCAATGGTATAATCCCTTGACTGATTGTCACGGGGTCTGAAACACTTCCTTACTGTACATAAGAGATCACAGGGGGTTCATCGCAGCATTTCCCAACAACTGAAGATACCAAAATGCGGATCACAGGAGCTCAGTCCGGATTCTTTCTTATGTTAAGTGCCTTTGCTTTCGCACAATATGTTCCACCGGTAAGAATAGTAGTTTGAAATGAATGTGATTGTTCCTTATAAATATGGAGCTCGAGCTAAGTGCATAGGCAACGGAATTTTAAATGCAATGCATCATTTTGTCAGGATGGTGCACAGTAAGAATAACAGTGCTCTACGCCGCTTATAAATGATTATCGCGGCAATTTGAAGTTTTATGAGCTTACTTGTGTTTTATTGGGATTTTACTATGCTTAAGTACACTTAAGTAAGGTCGGACTACAGGTACTGATTTGTTGTGACAAGTTTGAACGATTGCTCCTTGTTTTCCTTTGCAGTATACAGATTATTGCAGAACTGGCATGTATCCGCCCAGTGGAGCAACGTAAGTTTGGCTTTCTGTATTTGTTATTTAAAAAATAATGTGAGGTCTACTGTGGTTTATTCCGGGATGTTTGCACTGAAACCTCCTAAGGGTGTGTTGAACATAGTCGTTGGAGTTAAAATTGAGCAATATGTAAGTGTATCATGTGAGCCAGTACAAAAAGCCTGTCATTCTAAGCTGTTGTCACGCGACGCTGACTGACCCATTGTGGCACAGAAAAAGCCTGACATTTCATTGATGTGTCTTACAGATCATAAAGGAATATATTTAACAATTAATCTGTCTGGATCCACAGAAGTTAAAATTATTAAGTTATTGGAAGTTTAATAAAACATTGTTAGAAGATATTACATTTAGGGAGGAAGTGAAACGTATTATTGTTGGAGACAAGCTAATTTGATGAAAATATTTGGGAAGTATTAGGAACTTAAGAAGTTTAAAGTAAGACTAGCAGCCATGAAAAGGGGAAAGAGATAAAAGACTTATATTATTAAGAAAACAATGTTATTAAGAAAATTGTTGATCTTACTGAAAATCAGGATATGAGCCCTCAAGAGAGACAACAATTATTATGATTACAATTAGACAAAATATATGAGGAGAAAGCTAAAGGGGCATTTCTGAGAGCTAGAAGGAAATGGATGGAAAAAGGAGAGAAGAATACTAAATATTTTTATAATTTGGAAAAAAGAAATTCTGAATTTACTTCACTTAATAAGTTAAATATTTACACAAAATCCAAAAGAGATCTCTAAATGTGTTGCTACATTTTACCAAAAACTATATACATCAATACAATCAAAGTCTAATATGGATGCATATTTAAATTTAATAACAGAAAATGCAAAAACTATAAGTGATGATTTTAAAGAAATATGTGATAAAGAATTAAGTGTTGAGGAAATTAAGGCAGGTATAAATAAGCTTAAAGATAACACATCTCCTGGAAACGATGGCTTAATTAGTGAATTCTACAAGACATTTCAAGATGAACTAGTAGTTTTTTTTTAACACTGTGTTTTCTGAAGCGACTGAAATAGGAGAATTACCTCCATCATTAAAGCAAGGTTTAATACCCAAACCTAATAAAGATAATCCCACACTAGAAAATTGGAGACCAGTAACATTAATAAATAATGATGCAAAATGAATGGCTTTGATATTTGCAGATAGATTAAAGAATGGATTCGACCAAGTTATTGATCAATCACAATCTGGCTTTATGCAGGGCAGACATATATGTAATAATATTCGTTTATTATTGGATTTGATAGACTACAGTGACCTTATTGTTGAAGACAGCTTGATTTTATTTGTGGATTTTTACAAAGCTTTTGACACTGCTGAAGACGAGTTCATGTTTAAGACAGAATGTTATTAAGACTATTTATAATGGATGTAATAGTTCAATTAAAATGCCAAATGGAACCTCCCCAAGATTTCATATTGGTAGATGGATTTGGCAGGGTTGCCCTATCTCTGCCTTCCTTTTTGGTCACGCAAACTTTGGCTCTTTATATTAATAAAAATCTTTTTGAGAGACAAAGGGGAAGTTTTAAAGGCTATTCGGACTATAAAGATTTTGTTTTCTGTATCTGGATTGACTTTAAATATAAACAATGTGAGATTTGCTTTAAAAAATTGCGAGTTGAGGGAAATATGTGATATTCAAATAAAAAATGTAATACATATCTTGGGATTAAGATTTGTAAAGATCAAAAAGAAAGAAGTAGGTTAAACTTTAGTCCCATTATAGAAAAGAAAAAAAACTAAAAGAAAATTTAATTCCTGGCTGTCGAGGGATATATCTCTATCTGGACATGTTTTACTATAAAAGACAGAAGGATTATCCAGATCAGTTTATGCATCACTTTCATTAGATGTACCTCAATATGTAATAAATGAGCTTGATAAAGTTTTATATAATTTCATTTGGAAAAAACAAACCTCATTATTTAAAGAAGGTTATACTTGGTAACACACAAGAACAAGGTGGACTTAATGTCTTGGATTTTAAGACTTCAAATATTATTTTTAAAGTAACTTGGATAAAGAACTATGTTAAAAATATGGATAGTATTTGGAATATTTTTTTCCTAACTATGTCTTTCAGGTGGTTGGTGGTTTTTGAATTCTTACTGAGATGTAACTTTGAGAATACAATCCCTATTAAATTGGCTAATTTTTATAAGCAGGTACTATTAGCTTGGACATTAATATGTAAGCATATTTTTTCCCCACATAGATACATAATTTGGAATAATATGGATATAAAATATAAACATAAATCTCTATTATTTCAAAATTGGTGTGATAATAATATTTTGTTGGTGAGTCAATTACTTAAGGAAGATGGACAACTGTTTAATTATACTGAGTTTTTGACAACATTTACAATTCCAATTACCACTTAAAGAGCTTTAGTACTTCTAAGAAGCTACAAAAGAAGGGTGAAGGGTAGAATTGATGTCTACCATGTTTGTCATTACATTTCCATACAAGCCAAAACCATGTTGGCAGACAGAGATCTTTCACCAGTATTTTTTTGTCTTTAAGGTTCAAAGGAAATGTTTCTTGGTACACAATCAACCTCGATTTGCCCCCTTACAAAAGATGGAACCAGTTGATAAGTGAAAGAAAAGCAGAGGTAACTATGCAGTTGATACGATAAGAATGCTGCCCTTTTCAACTGATAGAGGACAAACTTAGTTTTAAGAGGGTTCTATTTGTCTGGACTTATTCATGGTAAAATGTCCTTTGGTAAACATATTAATGCCTCTTACAGCTCTATTCAGAAACATAATTTGAGTGAAAGTGCTCACTAAGAGGGTTTCCCAGTATCAGGCACTACTAACTTGACATGTTTACTGACGGTGACTACAAGCGCTCAAGTGCTGTTTCTGAAAATGGCCATTAGACTTTACCTTATGTTACTCTGCGTACCAAGACTGAAAATTAGCAATGAGAAAGATGATTGTAATAAAGGTAAAGGAGATGTAAACAATAGTACTTTACTGATATTGACAACACTGTTTTTGTTTTTCTATTTAGCTGAACAATTTAATCCAGGTGATAAAGGAGTTAGCTAATGCCTTTGTTCCGAGTGGTAAACTGATTCAACTGGTGGATAAGGATTTGGTAAGCAAATGTCTTCATTATTACTTGTTGAAATGCAGTAAACGAAATATTACGACTGAATCAGTATCCCAAACTTCTAGGTTACCAAATACATTAACCAGGCGCACATCATGGCACCACCTGAAGAACCTCAGAGCAGCCCAATGATTTTGCTCTTATCATGTAAAATAAAAGGCTTTACACTTATGAAAATGTAGTATGAGGACGATTTGTGGGGTTGTTGTTTTTTTTTTTTTGTGCAAAAGCTAATGTTGCATTATGGCCATGACAAATCACCCCCAAAAAGTTGGATTTTAAACCCGACCATCTCCAATTTACATTATTAGACTGATCAGGTAAAGGGGTCAAAAGTTATAGAGCGGTGAACTTTAACCTTTTACTCAAAAACGGTTTGTGCTATAGACTTGTGGGAGGTGTCATTTTATTGGAAATCGCATGACAAAGGTATAGAAAATATTTTTTGGGTTTCACCCCAAGGTCAAAAATCAAAACTTTAAGGTGTAACTTCCTTTTATTTCCTTTCAAATGGGGGGTGATGATGCAGAGATCAAGAGTAACCTGCTTTGTTAATGTATTTTATACATATTATTTTGTTTTTAAATCAGTCCCAACTGTAGCCGTCTGTCTTGAGTGAAACTAATAATATTTAATATTACTAGGTTGTCACGTGCCGCTGCTTCAAAAGAAAGTTTTTAAATTTTTTTTTACCTTTTTGTTTTGAAGCAATGTACTATCTGCAACCTTTTTTCGTTTTTGATTGCTGTCTGAGTCTAAATGCTGCTGGATCGTAGCTCGACGTATGTGATCCAATGAAACATTGCAGGTTGTACAAAATAGTTTGCCACCAGTAGAATGCAAAATTATTGTACACGATCCGCTGCAGTGATTATTGTAGATTGGTTTTTATTCATTTAGGACACTCGCTTACCAATATCAGTTGAGATCTCCTAGGATACTAAACCCGCCCCAGGTGCCCATATCTACCAATCAGTGAGGAGAGCCCAGAGTAGTTATTGGCTGCTGTTAAGTGTCAATCAATAAATCCTGTCCAGTTTTCTTTTTGAAATTGAAACAAGCTTATAATCACATCAAGAACCTGAACCGATACACATAACTTAATTGGACTTAAATGACCCTTATGTTAAATTAATGTGAATGAAAGTGTCCTGAAAATAAGCTTCATTTTTTCTACACAATTTGAAATCCACAATAAATGTAACCAAGCTACTGAACCCTGGAGGCAAGGGCCCAGCCTGGGAACCAGAAGCGGCCACCAGACAATCTTCCTTCCTCGGATCGGCAGCTTAGAATGAGCAGGATTCAAACCATTGTTTTATTATTTATTTATGTATTTATTTGTATTATTTTTACCAATGCCTTTTAGATCGGATTTATATGAATGGAGTAATAGAAATAAGTGGTTTTAGCATGAATTCCAGGGGCATTGAAAGAAGAGGTGTGCTGGTTTTCTTTCAGCCTCTACTTCTGGACAGTCTCCCCTCCCCGTTCAAGGAAGAGATAAAAGGGATTGCAGATGTCTCTGGAGTTCCCTTAGGTAATCAAATCTGTAATTGTCTTTAACTGAAACTATATTTTTTGTTTTAGTTAAAACTATATGGTTTGTTTTTAACGCTGTTGCCACTCTTGTTTCCTGTTCAATAGGAGAGGTTCTGCTGTTCAATATTTTTTATGAAGTCTTTACAGTGTGCACGTCACTGGTAGCAGAAGACAGTACAGGTACGGCTTACTTTAAACGTGTAGCCATCTCTATAGACTTGTGTGGAAATTGGTGTTTACACAATGAATGAGCCTAAATTTTGATCCCATTAGACCATATCTAGTTAAGATTTGTTTGTTAGGATTTAGGTGCTGCAGCTGTTTTTAAGGAACCTTTGTTGTAAAGAGTAAGTAGCTAGAAATTTAATTTGAATTGCTTTTATTTTTACATCTTAATACTGTGTGATATTTGAAAGCATTCAAAGTGGTTCTGGGTACTGTGGGTCCAATATGTCTCTAAATCTTCCTTTACTTGGCATTGAGCATGCTTTAAGCTTGTCTGGAAAATTCTGACTTTCCTCACTCTTATCAAATCAAGTGACAATATGACCCTTCAGCTCTGCCAGACCCACCTACTCTCCCTTTATAAATGCACTGTAGAGTAGGTGGAGCAGTGACAGCACTTAATATTCTTCACCCAAGCTCAATAAGAGAAAAATGATAACTCAAGGTTGGAATAGCTATATTCATCACTCATCAGCTATATTGTGAATAGTAAGGGAATTGTAAAAATCACCTCAGGTGTTCCTATATTTTCAAATGTATTACTAATTGTCACTTAGATGGCAGACAAGAAACCATATATGAGGTGAACGAAGCCACACATACTCATTCGATTCGTGCTTTAGACATTATTTACCAAAAGTTATTTAGAGTACAGTTTAATCCTTTTCTACAGCAATTCACCAAGCATGCATTTAGTTATTTGTTTTTATTTATGGATGTATTTATTTTTGTAAAGCCTGATTACGCTGTCTTTCTTTTATAGGGAAGTTGTACCATGCCCGGAATTTAGATTTTGGATTATTCCTTGGGTAGGTTTTTTAGTTCTGTACTGGTGTTAGTAAAGCAAAACTTAAATACAAAAAGCAATATACAGGTAATGAACAAAAAATGGAAACACCTGGGTAAATGAGGGACACCAAGTATATTGAAAGCAAGGGCTTCCACACAGGAATGGCTCATGCGTTAATTAAGCAAATAACATCCCAGCATGCTTAGGGTCATGTATAAAAATGCTGGACAGGTCTGGTTGCCTATAATTATGGCTAGCATGGCTGCATGAGGAGACCTCAGTGACTTTGAAAGAGGTGTGATTGTTGGGGCACGTTTGGCAGGAGCTTCAATGACCAAGACAGCTCAACTTGCTGATGTTTCACAAGCAACGGTGTCTAAGGTGATGTCGGCATGGAACTCCAAGGGAAAGACATCATCAGCAAAGGGCAACAGTGGGCGGAAGCGCATACTCCAGGATCGTGATATCCGTGCATTAATTGTGGCACAAAGTGCAAGGCAAAACAGGCGAGCAACTGCAGATCAATTGACTGCAAATTTCAACCTGGGGCGCGAGCAGCCAGTTTCATCAAAAACAGTCTGCCGAGAACTCCACAGAGGGGGATACCATAGTGGCCCAACGCCCTATTAAGTGACTTTACATTGGTGTTTCCATTTTTTTTTGTTCACTACCTGTACGTTGCACTATTGGAGATATGTAATCTTTATTATTTATTTTAAACTCATTAGGACTGATTGGGGGAAATAAACTGCATGTTGCTGTTATAATCTATTACAGGTGGGACATCAAGAATAAGTCATGGGCAGTAACTGAACAACTGAGACCACTGGTGGCAAATGTAGACTTCCAGAAGAACAATAAGACAGTTTTCAAGGCAACAAGTTTTGCTGGATATGTGGGCATGTTAACTGGCATCAAACCAGTAAGTGATTCATAAAAGAGCACTGCTGTAGAGAGAGATACAAACAGGTCAGGATCAGACACTTGTATTTTATTTATTATTTTTGAGAACACATATTTATAATATGAATTTCAATAAATTATTATGAAGAGATTACATTATGTTAGATATTTTCTAATGAATGTTCTAGTTATACAGATAACCTTTGGCCCCAATTCTAATTAATCTATGGCTACTGGTATTTACTTGTTTAATAGAAGCTGCAACATTTGCTCTGTTCTCATGTTAATGCACAAATTATTTCAGGTAACTGTTACATGTTTTATTGCATAGTGTACTGTACATCACAATGCGATAAAAGGGTCAGTCCTTTCTTTGGGTCAAAATGCACACTTTCTGTGAAAGCAAAATACATCTGTTTCTTGTGTCTCTGTTTAGGGAATGTTCACGCTTACGATGAATGAACGGTTCAGCCTTGATGGTGGATATATTGGTAAGTTAAGTGGTACAATTGAACAGTCTGAATGGGGCTTTACACAGTTGCTGGAGAATGAAAGTTTTTTTTTTTTTTTTTTACAAACACAATACTAAAATCACTATACAATTAAATACAATTGTCACCATTGTACTGTACCTTTTGTTGAAACAATTCATTGTAGAATCTGTGTAAGAATTCTTATAGTTGTCATCATATAACAAGACATTGCTGTTTACACTCAAACAGTGGGAGGCTGTGTGATCCAGTGGTTAAAGAAAAGATCTTGTAACCAGGAGGTCCCCGGTTCAAATCCCGGCTCACTCACTGACTCATGTGACCCTAAGCAAGTCACTTAACCTCCTTGTGCTCCGTCTTTCGGGTGAGAAGTTGTTGCAAGTGACTCTGCAGCTGATGCATAGTTCACACACCCTAGTCTCTGTAAGGTCTGCTAAATAAACAAACAAATAATTCAGGAAAATTGTGTTTTGTATAATTTAGACAAAGTCATGTTCTTGCTTGCATTTAAAAAGGTCCACCAGTGCCTGATAAGTTAAACATTACTGCAGTAGCCTTTTGTTTTTTAATGGTATGAAGGTTTCACACACCCTAGTCTCTGTAAGTCACCTTGGATAAAGGCGTCTGTTTAAATAAATGAATAATAATGCACCAGGAGCTAAAAGACAACCCCTATTAAAGTGGTTGCAGCTAAATATATATATATATATATATATATATATATATATATATATATATATATATATATATATATACACAGTGCTCCCTCTCTATAACGCGGGTCTCGGGGATACACAATATGAGCGTTATAACCGAAGGCGTTATAAGCGGGGAGGGGTGGGGGCGCAAGGACACATAACACACATCTGACTAAAATACAAAATAAAATAACTCCATCTCTATAATGCACATATAGCGAAGCAAAAAAGTAACTTTGTATGAATTAACCATGCATAAAGCACCATGTAATCAACACATATATTTTTTACAAACATATCCACTCGTGGATCATTTTAATTAGCAGTTTTTAAACTATAAATAGCCCTGCTAAACAGCGGTTGGGAGTTCAGTTTGAAGTGGCAGACAAGCAAACCAAGTGCAAGAAGGACAGCTGGTTGGGACAGGGGAAGAGAGAATGGGCTCGCCCCAGGTTCGGCTGCCGGAGCGGGGCTGAAGCGTCTCATCTCCCAGAGAAAGCTGCAGCTCCTCTCGCAGCAAAAAAGTAAATACATTAGGAAAGATAACTACGTAATAGGCCTAATATTTATTTAGTTATAAAACGAATGCTGAATAAGTAGTTCATTTTTGTTTACACACTTTGGAACCAGATACTGGGATTATTTTCCTAATACATGTACTTCATTGGCACATCACATAATGTGGCTATTTTGCTGCTGGGATCGCCAGGGTTTCTTTTTGGTCAGACCTCTTAGACACACCCTTTGGGTTGACATGTGTGTTGCCCCTGCAGGTCTCCTTGAGTGGATCCTGGGTAGAAGAGATGGTGTGTGGATGAGTTTCCTGACTCGATCAGTACTGGAGAATGCTACTAGGTAATGCTATAGAACCTTGGCATTAAAATAAAGCCCTGCCTTTAGTGTTAGTAGTTCTACATTTTAATAAACATGTATTTACTTTTCCAATAACATGTTTCAATCCAATTACAAACTGTAAGGTTATTTTTGCTACTGTAAATCTGCTACTGACGTATGAGTTAAAGTTACAGTTTGTAACTGTATTGTAAATTCTGTTCTTTTGATTATAATTCCAAAGAAAAAAACTTCACTAAAATATCATGTAAAGCCATTCTCTGCATTGAACAGCCAGGACCATGAATTGCTTTAATAATATATATATATATATATTTTTTTTTTTAAATCCCTTATTTATGCAGCTATGATGATGCCAAGAACCAGCTGTCTAAAACCAAGATGCTGGCTCCTGCCTACTTTATATTGGGAGGCAACAAGTCTGGCCAAGGCTGTGTCATCACAAGGTCAAGATTATCAAGTGTGGACATCTGGGAGTAAGTACTTGGATGTCTGTACTGAACTCAGTGGTGTGGTAAACAGAGCTGAGGATACAGTACATGGACTGTATGTGTAAAACCTGTAGCTCTAGTTTTACTCAAATATCACTAATGTTACTGAAATATATGTACTTTTTGGTCGTTAAGGATTGACCTCAAAAAGGGAAGATGGTATGTGCTGGAGACTAACTACGATCGCTGGAAGGACCCCCTCTTCCTTGATGATCGCAGGACTCCAGCCATGAAGTGCATGAATGAGACAACACAGGCTGTAAGTTTTAGCTTTTAAAAGGATGAATATTAAAACTACAGAAATGTCTGACAATCAGGAAACTCCATTCCAGGGCAATATCATACATTAAAGGACTGGAATCTAGCTTTAACAAATGAAACAGAAGGAATGCAAAACATTAAAAAGGAAGATATACACCTTACTTAAACATTTAAAAATAACAATACAGCCTCTGTCACCAGGCATAGATGCCATCTAATCAGGGTTTTATTGCTAAATTGCACTTGAAATCGTGGTTTTGAGTACAGTTCATAGACTATTGATTACAGTACAGTAAAATAAATATAAAAAGACAATGGCTGTGTGGCATTGTCGATCACATATAAAGTCAGCCTAGTGACCTCTTTTATTTATTTTAGAAAATTTCACTGGAGACGATTTACGATGTTCTCTCAACTAAACCAGTCCTTAACAAGGTAAGCAACTCGCAAAGAGTTTATTGGGGGTTGGAAAATGATGACAACAAAACCCAGTAAATCTGATTATGTATCATATGTACAGTATGTATCCATAGAGACAAAGATGTAAGTTGTAAGTGCTATTGAAATAGGTTTTTAAGATCCTTGGCACAGGACATATGCCACTAAATCATCTGGTTGCCTGCTTAGTTCAGGTGAATCAAATATTTACAATACTAGATATAAAAAAAAAAGATGTCCTACGTTGTATTTTGATACATACTTTTTTATTAACACTTTTATCTTTGCTAGCAGTGATATTTCCATGCTCTGTTCTGTCCCTGCAGCTGACCACATACACAACCTTAATGGATGTCTCTGAAGGGAAACTAGAGGCCTATATCCGTGACTGTCCAGACCCCTGCATGCCCTGGTAGAGAGTTTCATCAGAAGATTCTTTAGTGACAAAAACAGCTACGTCCATCGCTATATTTAAGACTGGGATTAGAACATTTGTTCTAAATCTGATTTATTGTAATGTGTTTTATATTGATTCTAAGCACAGGTGTGGGTTTTGGAACTATGGAGCAGTAAAGGGGGACTAAAACTTTTTTTAAATCACTTATTCCAAAGCAATTAACATAAACTGCATGCTGTTTGCTCATCTTGTTTGTTATTTGAAAGTATTAACTTAGAGACTAATTTTTTTAATATTACTTTTACAGAAATGATTGACAGTATTGCTCTGACATGAACAAATGTGTAGTGAAAATACTTCAAAATGTATATATTTAATATATAAAAAAACTTCTATTAAATATTTTCTTTAAAACTTTAGAAATGTATTTTGGTTTGCTTTTTGTCTGTGTCTAGTCACTATCCTGGCTGACTTTTTTATTCTTAAGAGCTCAAAACACTAGTGATGGTAATGAAGATTCAGCTGGTTCGACCCTACATGAACCAAATGAGGCAAACAGTGTCACGAAGCAAAAGGTTAATTTGGTTCAGCTGAATCATTGCACGTGACCTGTGAGTGTCCCTTTTAGGAATCCTTTGATGTGTCAGACATCGACAGCAACAAAACTGAATGATTTTACTTACACTGTCCAATGTCTACCACAGTGTTCACAGTGTGCTGTTTCAGGCAAGCCAAAAATGAGTTTTTTTGCAATGTTTTTTATATACAAACTTATGAAGCCTGAAATGATGTCCCCTCACAATCAATAGTAACCTGAAGTGTACTGCTACTGGGTAGCATTCCCTACCTATTTGGTGGAGGTGTAAGTTATAATCTGCTTTAGAGATAGCACCACTGTTAAGTCAGCAAATAGGGTTCAATTCCCTGCTGGTACTGACAAAATATTTCATAAGTTTGCATAGAGTAGAAAAACATCTTGATTTATAATGTTTTACTGCAAATAAATACAGTAACCTAACATGACATTGTACAACTCTCCAATGTGAACAATCTTATATGAATTGTTTGATGTGCAAATGCACGAAGGGGGAATAAACATATATGTAAGGTCGTGGGAACCTTGAAGCATGACTGTTTGTGGAATGGTAGGGTGTTGCATGTTAATGCAAAGCCTGGTCTTCATGCTGGTTCAAAGCCAGTAAGGGTGTGTGTATTTTATATAGTGCTCCCTCACTATAACGCGGCCTTGGGGACACACAATATGAACGGGGGAGGGGTGCGGGGGCGCCGCGGGACACATAACAACACACATCTGACTAAAATACAAAATAACTCGCTCTCTGTAATGCACATATAGTGAAGCAAAAATTTAACTTTCCGTGAATTAACCATGCATAAAGCACCATGTAATCAACGCTATATTTTTTTTTACAAAAACAAAACTATAAATAGCTTTGCTAAACGGTGATCTTTTCTTCAGTTCAGATACTGTATCAAAAGGGAGACAGAAACAGAAGATAGACTGAGAATTGTTTACAGTTTGAACAACAGCGATACTGTATTTACTGTAGAAATATTGCATGAATCACTAGTATAGGGAATTGAGGGACATGCTGTAGGAGCTTTATATCCGAGGCACGTTATAACCGAGACGAGAGCCATATAGCGAGGGAGCACTGTATATTAATTTAACATTTTTAATTTTTCATATCCGAGCTTATAACGAGCCATATAGGGTTACTGCCCTTACCATTTAGTGAACCAACATTTCAGAAGATACAGTACCTCGGGAAATGCTTGCGATTCAACTGGTTCAGAGATAGATAAGGCTTAGGCAATTCAAATGTTTGAATAGGGCTTCAGGTGATTCCAATGGAAATACATGAATTCTGCATTTCTCAATTTATTATAATTACGTTATTACACTGAACATTTTACTAATGCCTTGACTTTAGATTGGGTTGTGAAGATCTGCCATTAGGTGGCACTAAAGAGCAGGAGGCGCTTCATGTGATTCGGATCCAGTGAACCTTTTGGCGAAACAATGGTTTAAAGGGCTCAGTGATTCACGAGGCTTCACTTTTCACAACAAAACACAAACGATTGAATTTTAATATCTGTAATGGATTAAGAGGAATATATAGTCTTGTTGAAAATTCCTACATACTTGTAGAGATTGGTTTTAATTTAGAGAAATATGCAATTTGTTTCAACTCGGCGGTTATTTTTATTTTCTTAAAAAAAAAAAAAAACTAATTCAATTATATATCGTTGTACTCAATTGAATTTAAATCAAAGTGTAACCGCGATTGCATCCGATTGGCAACAGCTGGTTCTATAAAGTATCGATATGTCTTGATTAGAAAGTAATCTCAAGCAAGCAAGGTTTAACAAAAAAAAACCCACCAGGGTCGTAATTGCTTCATAAATGTGTATCACCTGTTGTAAGTTATATCTGTATGAATCTTAGCACATGAGAACGGGGGATATGGGCGACCAAAAAGTAATTACTGAAGTTCCTGCAGCGCTGAAGCGGTTGGCCAAATATGTTGTCCGAGGATTCTATGAGGTAGAACATTCACTTGCGCTAGATCTCCTAATAAGATATCCCTGTGTGAAAGAGGATGACCTACTCGCGCTGCTTAAGTTTGAAAAGAAGCAGCTTCGGGCCATTCTTACCTCGTTAAAATTAGATAAAATAATTAAAAGTCGAATGAGAGTCGAAACGGGGGAGGATGGGAAGGCTACAAGACACAACTACTATTATATAAATTATAAACTCCTGGTCGATGTCACAAAATATAAACTAGACCAGGTTCGCAAAAAGATTGAAACTGATGAACGAGATTCAACAACTAGAGCCTCATTTAAATGTCCAGTATGCGGCAGCCTCTACTCGGATCTAGAAGTGAATCATCTGTTTGATCCAGCCTCAGGTAAGTTAATGGTGGCATTGACTAAAGTAAGCAGAAAAGCCACTATTATGCACATAAACTAGTACCCGTTTAGGACGTTTAAAACACTAGAGTGTTTTGAACATCTTCTATTGTGCTCTGATTACATTAACAACACTCCAACATAAATGCATTAATGTCGTATGGTGCAGTTCAGTGCTAATACTTGCATATGCCGTGTGCGGTGTTTTTCTAATAACGTCCTAAATCGGTAAACGGCTAATAGGCAACGTTTACTGAATGTCACAACATAAATCCTTGATAGAATATAATTATTAGTATGTACGGTTTGTTTGTTTATTTATTTATTTATTTATTTATTTATTTATTTTCTTATTATTATTCGGTGCGTGGTGGTTGTGTTTGTTAGTAAGCTTAGTAGTCTTTGTGGCTTGGTTCATCTGTCCAAAACACGACGGGGGGGGGGGGGGCAAAAAAACAGCCAAGTTATAATAAAGACGAGCCATTGCCAAACTTGCCCCCTCCTTTTTTGTGCAACCGGAATTGGTAGAAACGTGAATACAATCAAGGACGCTGGAACTAGGGGTGCTGGGGGTGCGGCATCATATGCAGGGGTTACAGTTTCGTTCAATGGTTTTCACCGTCACTTTAAAAATTGTTCCAGTGCCACTGAATAAAATGAGGGGCCGAGCTGTCCCCAATTGTCTTGTTTAACTTGGCTATTTTTTTACATATTCATACATAACTTGCCTATTGTATTTCATGTAACTTGGCTCTTATGGTAGATACCACATCATTGTATGGCAGGTTACATTCTTCTAACTTGGCTGGAGTTGCTGCTTTCTGGAGATTTCTTTTTCTTTAATGTGTAAATAGTTCTTGTTGTCATTTTATTTATTTATTTATGCTTTGTTTGGAAACTAATACAAATCAATAAATGATGATGTTTGCATTTTGAACATTGAATTTACTTGGATAAATAAATGTATATCTTAATGTTATGCTTTTCAATAAATGTTTGTTTTTTATAAATTTTTAGGTAGAAAATGTCAACTCCATATTTTGACATACGTTTGTATATCTACAGTTTCTATTAGTAAACATAATGATCACTTTAGTTTTTCAGGCTGTAAACAGTAATTGCTATCTGGCTTAATTAAGTTGGCATTAGCTGAAATGTTTCTGGGGAAAATACCATAACTGAATGAAAAACTAGTTTGATTAATCAATGGTGCAGATGGAAGTTAACAAGTTTGACATTTTGATCTAATTCTGTATTATGACTTGCAATTGAGTGTTTAGCGTTTTAGAATTTCTTTCACTTCCATTTTGAAGGTTCGTGTATCTCTATCTCTCTATATAGATATATCTCAGTTGAATAGTATTTGGGAGTGGCAGCTCAGTTAGAATTTGTTGTATTACTAGGGAACACAATACAATTATACAAACAGCAACATCAATGCTTTTAACTTCTAGTAGAGTGTTGTGAGCAAAGTGTTTGAATGTATGCTGATAACACTCCCAGACTGTGTGTGGTTTTATTATTTATTTAACACCCTACCAGTATTATTCCAAGTCGAATCATGCTTCCTATAATTGAAAAAAAAAAAAATGATGCTCTCGATTTGCTTTGTCACTGTCATGCCGATTAATAAAGCAAGGATATTAAGGAAAATGTGTTTGTAACAAGATTTAAGCATATTTTATATCTCTATCTCGAATCGCAAATAAAAAGTACAAAAAAAAAATACAAGGAAAATTTGCATTAACTATTACAATAGACCTATACATGTCAATGAAGAACTCTCGGGTTTACCCAGTGCCATACAGCTTGAGAATATTCTGACTACTGTTTGCCTGCTCCTGCAGGGGAGTTTCATTGCACTTACTGCAGCGCTGAGGTTGAGGAGGACGCCTCTGCACTTCCTAAACGAGATGCCAGGACGCTGCTTGCCAGGTTCAATGAACAGATTGAGCCCATCTATCATCTCCTGCGTGAAACTGAAGATGTAGTTCTTTCATGTGAGCTACTTGAACCAGAGCCCACAGAAATACCAGAGTTGATGCCGAGGTACATAAAAAGACCTTTTTTAAATAAGATGTTGGTGCTCATCCACACCGGTGTAATATAATTTGCCAGCAATTTATTTCCACTTTAGCATATATACTATGGACTATTCAGTAACAAACTGGGATGGTTAGTTTGCATTGCACCAATCCAGCCTTTTGCACAAGTCATAAATATAAGTAGGGAGTTTTTGAAGAGCCATGTAAGAAATTGTACATTTTGACAGTACTTCTGTCAAAGACTAATTTTGTTTTTGCACTTTTTTTTTCTAACTCCAGCATTAAATAATAATAATCATACTGTGGAGCATTGTGAGTTGTATAGGGCATCTGCTGGTCAGCCCTGCTTTGAACTATAAATGTATTTAAAAAAATTAAAAAAAAATACAAATTCTGTTTAAAAAATAAATAAATAATAAAAAAAAATTATCCTATTTTTATTGTCATTTATTTTATTTTATTTATTTATTTTTAAAGCTTTGATCAGATGTCTTCCGGAAATATGAAAGACAGGTCTGAGAGATGGTCAAGGAGTACATCGTCCTTCAACATGTATGTGCAGGATTTGGTTGTGAATCTCCAGGACTCCAATTCCAATACAGTTAAATCGGCGAATACATCTGCCAAAGAGTGTCCAATCTGGATGACACAAAGCACAGTGCTAGGAGCCTCTGTTCAGCCATCAGAAAGCAACAGGGCTGGTAAGGTTTCCAGAGTCTTCGTCATTTTTAGAAAACTGTCTTTTAGCAGTTTTTTTTCTGCCAGTTTTAATTTTACTTTAATATTTTAGATTTTAAAAAGAAAGATTAGTCAAAATGCATGTTATCTGGAATATGGGAAGAGTAGGTACATTTCAGAAAGTATATTAAACAAGTTGAA
Organism: Acipenser oxyrinchus oxyrinchus; assembly: GCA_030684275.1. Classification (NCBI taxonomy): domain Eukaryota; kingdom Metazoa; phylum Chordata; class Actinopteri; order Acipenseriformes; family Acipenseridae; genus Acipenser; species Acipenser oxyrinchus. Next base: position 54,832,448 of record CM060248.1, on the reverse strand, counting down.
TAAACAATCTGACCCACAGTGATACAATCAGTCATATTTCTCCAAATATCCAGAAAGGTTCAGTATTTCTAGTTGAATCTTAATTTGGATTTGTTCTAAATTCACCACTGTGGAATGTGTGTGTGTTGTTTTTTTTTTTTAGTCAATGCTCTGAACTTCAGGTTTGATACATATGTCTTGATTATTTATTTGTTCTTCTTTTGACAGATAATGTGGCTGAAACCTGTGACCTGAATCCCAACACCAAGGAGCCTATTGATGATGAAGTAATCAGGACTCTTCTAATTCATGAGAAAAAATCTTCTGCAAAAGAGAGTACAACACACAGCTCTGCCCATCAGAAGGAATCCTCTGGCAGTGATACCAGTGAATCAGATGAAGATTCTAAGGCCACCAAGTCGCAGCTTGTGAAGCCACCAGGCACTCCCTCCAAGCAAAAGGATGCAGAGGAGGATGAGGGTGATGATGATCCTGTAGTAATGATTGGTGGACGGCCACACATGTATAGTGAGGTCAGCGAGCATCCTGAGCTGGTTTCCTTTATGACTGGAGAAGAGCGAGAGGCATACATTCAGATTGGCAAAGTCATGTTTCATGCCATGTATGACTAAATATAACATGAAAAAGCAGTCCTGGATCAGTATTTATTTATTTATTTTTTTAAAACTACCCACTTGCAATTCCGTAAGCAAGCACATTCAGTAGGTCAGCACATTCTTGTTTTGGAAAACCTCCTCTGTAACACTATTCTTGGTTTCAGTGGGTTTCTAGTTGTGATGCACAGTACTAAGCCAGCTGAGATTTGAGTTATCTTGGTCATTCTTTGCATTTTCCATTTCTCACTAAATTTACCCAGACCATCCATTTAAAACTAAATGGAGAAGGGGATAAGGGTCTTTTAAAATGTACTAACCAATTAATTGAGAATCAAGTCCTCCAGTTTCACATACACTAACTTTTTTAATAGTTTTTTTTTTAATTTTTTTAATTTACTGTTAATATCTATAATCTTGTCTGGTTTCTTTTAATCTCTACAACACCAAGATGACCATAGGTTTCAAAAGTGAAGATCTCATAATCTCTTCTATTGGAGTTGTTCCTGTGAATGTGGTTTTTTTTTTTAGTTGTTGTTTTGCACAAAATTGCACCAGTTAAGTTTGAGAAAAAAAGGTAGGTTTTGGTATTTGTGATGGTCAACTTCATAGCAGGAAAAGGATTTTGCATTGACTGATCTGACATCACTGCTATAATGCCTTTGTAGACTTAATAGTTTGCTGACTTGGTGTCATGGTCATTAATACAATATAAAATATAGCAGACACTCATGTTCCTGAAATTTGTTTCTTCGATACAAGGCTTTGGCACTGTGACAAGTTTGGGAAAAAAAACTGGAAAGGGGTTATTTTTTGTGCAATACACAACGTAGCCTAGTTTGAAGGCAATAACTCAAAGCCTTGGGTCTATCATGTGGAAACTAGAAATTCACATGGGGTCCTAGCATTCCATTTACTATAGCACAGAAAAAGTTAAATGCAGTAAAGTAATCTGCTGTTTCAATCAATTGTTAAGCCGTATTGACACTACCCTAAAATCTACTATACTTCAGTGTATAAGGATGCCTCTATTTCATTGCCTTGAATATTTCATGTTTTTTTAATGTTAGACTCATATAGTGACAGAAAGAGGAAACACTGTACTGTAGGTGTATTCTGCTTTGAACAGGCAGGGATATCAGCAGAGCAGACTTGGCTGCAGTTCTATTGTACCATTATAGAAACTACAAACATATTTTAGTGGTCTTTGATAAGTTATTTCACTATACCATAGGAGGCAGCTGATCTGTAGAACATGTATGGAATAGGATGAATGTGAGGATAGGTTTACAGAGGTTTTATTGGTACATCAATGATGTCATTGTTTCAAGAGAGGTGAGTAGTTGGTATGTTTGATGGGTATCAAGGAACAGCAGCAAAAAGGTTCAGAACTACAGAAAATGGTGGCTATCAAAGAAACCTTCAAATAGTTGAATACAGCCTACCCTTATTCTATTTGATACTGTAATGATATCCATTGATTAGCATTATTTAAGATTGAAGAATTTCCTGTGAGGAGTTTTCTTTGCTTTGAGAGCAAGTGTATATATTTGATCTGATCCTATAAGAAGAAAAAATGGTTCCTTGAATTAGAAATGTAACCATTACTGTATGGGTGTTTACCTCCTAAAGACCCTGGACTTGAAATTCTCTCTCTCTCTCTCTCTCTCTCTCTCTCTCTCTCTCTCTCTCTCTCTCTCTCTCTCTCTCTCTAGATAGATAGATAGATAGAATCTCTCTCAAAGCTGCATGCAGTGCCTGTAATGCAGTCAAGCCCACTCCCAAGGGCATATAAGGACTGCCCGCACAAATCGCATCATAATCTTTCCTTCAAGTCGGCTGCAATAATGGACATAGCGACCTTGAAGGTTAATGGTTACATTTCTATTTCATGGAACCAGGGTTATGATAATAACCTAACGTCCCTATCAAGTACGAAATGTAACCATTACCGTATGGATGAGTGTACCAAAGCCATCGCAAGGGCAATATTGCAGAACATCTGGAATGCTACAAGGCTAAGCCGAGAGCCTGCCTTGTGTGTCACCATGCAGAACCACAGTAACAAGTCGCTAGGGCTAAAAAAATTGAGGGAGAAACTCACCTCTATGTCTATGTTGTAAGGGTTGACCCAGAAGCCACCCTTAATACTCTAGTTCCAAAGCCAGGGTTTTGTGGATCCACGACATTCAGTCTGTAGAACCTCGTAAAAGTATGGGGAGTAGCCCACACCTCTGCACTGCAAATGCCCGAGACAGATGCACCCTAGAATAAAGCCCACGAAGTTGCCATGCCCCTGGTAGAATGGGCAGTGAGCTTTTCTGGAGGGGGCGAGTTGGCTTACTCATAAGCACTCATGACTGTCTGTTATCCATTTTGACCACCTGTGTTTAGACAGGGTTTTACCATGGGACTTCGCACCATAGCAGACAAAAACAGTTTGGACTGCCACCAACCTTTCGTTCTGTCAACATAATATACGCTAGTGTCCGCACAGGGCAGAGCATATGAAACTGCCGCTCTCTGTCAGACTGGAAAGGTGGATGGAAAGCCTCCAGTTCCAGGTTGACATGAAATGCCAAGATAGTTTTTGTCAAAAAGCAGGACTGGTCCGAAGCGTAACCTTTGTCCTGGCTTCTGCAAAAATTAAGCAGGCTTGAGAGTTGAAAATGCCTGCATCTCACTCACCCGCTTTGCGGTGATGATTGTAAGCAAGAAAGCTGCTTTGAGCAATAAAGATTTTAGCTCAGCTGAATGCAAGGGCTCAAATGGGGGCTTCATGAGTGCATCAAGCACCCTGTTACACCTCCAGTGAGGAACAATATACTTCATAGGCGGCCGAAGCCGACGAACACCTTTTAAAAATTGCCCTGCCAGGAAGCCGAGCTCCTGGAGAGACAATTTTGATATGGCAAGCTGAAATAGCTGCCAGAGAGACCTTTAGCTGGAGACTGGGCACAAATGAGCCAGTCTTCCAAATAATTTAGTACACTGATACCTTTGAGTCTCAATGGGGCCAGTATAGCTTCTCTGCACTTCGGAAAGGCACGGGGAGCTGGAGTGTGGCCAAAACGGCAAGACCCAGAACTCGTACCCTGAAAGGCGAACCGCAGGTACTTCACGTGCGCCGATTTCATGGGGATATGGAAATAGGTGCCTGGCTTGATAGACTGCAACAGCTGTTGCATCGTCAACATTTTGAACCTTCGGCTCAGATATAGATTGATTGGTCTGAGGCCACCATCCCGCTTGGGCACCAGGAAGTACGTGGAGTAGAACCCTTCCTCCAACTGGAGGGGGTCTATCATGCAAATAGCCTGTTTTTGCAGAGCTGCTACCTCCTGAGACACCACCGCGGCATCCTGTGGGTCCATGACTAATGCTGCAGTCACACCCTGAAAGGGAGGGGACTGTGCTTGAACTGCAGTGAGTAGCTGGTCTGAACGATAGTACGCACCTAGATGTCTGTGGTGCACTGATGGCAATACTCCAGATGGCTCCCTGAGGCAGCAAAACCCTAGGGCCACTGCTCATCTTGTGGCTTGGCCTGAGGCTTTGGCCTCCACTGTGAACAGCCACGGGCTGGTTCTGAATATCACCTCTGGGAGCAGGCACAGCTGGCTGTACCACTTCGTGAATCTGCTGCCACAGGGATAATGTGGAGTAGTGGTTAGGGCTTTGGACTTGACCGGAGGGTTGTGGGTTCAATCCCAGGTGGAGGACACTGCTGCTGTACCCTTGAGCAAGGTACTAGATTACTCCAGTAAAAACCCAACTGTATAAGTGGGTAATTGTATATAAAAAATAATGTAATATCTTGTAACAATTGTAAGTCTGCTAAGAAATGAATAATAATAATAATATTAATACCCAGGCATTATGCAAATAGCAAGCTTTGTACAGTAAGAATGTACAGCTGCTGCCTCAGGGACATACAATAGCTGTACTTTGTTCCCATCAGGCACACGTCTATCATGCGAATAGATAGACATGTGAAACAATTGCACAATAGGGCTTAGGTCGGCCAGGGTGTCCTCAGCGCACCAGCAACCCCTGTAGACTGGCTGGGCGCCTGTGGGCTTGCCTGTAAGCTGCGTTATCCTCCGATGCTGTAGGTCTGGGTTGGCTGCATGGTGGGCCTGCAGAGTGAAAAAAAGCGGTCGGCTGACGGCACACGTTTTGGAGGACAGCGTGTGTTCGTCTTCGCCGCTCCTGAGTCATCGTGGGGGTGGTAGCAGTGAGCTGAGCCTAAATACAATTGGCCATTTCAAATTGGAAGAAAAATGGGGTAAAACCAATTGGTGACAACTAAATTAAATAAATAAATAAAAAGGAAAATACAGAAATTATGAATTTAGGAAATATAGGTCATGATATTACTGCGTATTACCTTTCAGTTCAGGCGGTGAACATTGGCTATTGTGGCCACTAGAGGGTGCAAAACAAACCGTGTTGAGTGACAGTTTAGGGGTAGGGTTAGGGGTTAGATTTAGGGTAGATTTTGGTGTTAGTAATCGTAAATGAAGTAAGGTGGGTGATGGAGTAACATGGCGTTTAGTTCAATTAGTTCTGTTGAAGGGGAAAAAAATAAGCTTTTAAAAATATGATAAAGATATCCTGTTTAAGGATTGTTTTTTGTTTGGGTGCTTTAAAAAAAATAAGCTGCGCAAGTGCAACGAGAGCTGCAGTTGTATGTATTTTAATGGTACAGCTGTATTTTGTTTTACTATATTTTTGTAAATTGGTTTAGATTTTTTGTTATTTTCTGCATTATTTTTTTTCTTTATATTAATATAATAAAGATATATTGTCTAGAATTGGTCTATTGTGCAAAAACTAATTATATTCTTGTCAGTAAATATAATATGAATATGCAAGCAGGATAATTGAGTAAATAAATAAATGAATATAAATTCATTTAACTCTTATAGGATATTATTAAATCTTTCTTCATTCTTAATCAATGTTGTTAAATGTATATCCTTTACTTAGAATCACTGCACAAAAACATCTTAACACCCATGAATCTGTTCTTTAAGGAAAATAAGATTCAACACCTTTTTCAAGTTCATAGATCACCTTGCAATTAAATATTCCAGCTGTTAGCCGTCATTCACTTTCATGGAAGATTAAAACTAGCCTCTCTTTTTGTAAGAAAACAAAATATAAAACACACACCCTTTTTACATTACACCATGTGACAGAAATATAATGAGTTCTGGTGATAAATCTTCCTCCCGACCTGTGAGGGCGCTAAAGAACGGGAGGAGAAGTATCTGGAAGGGCTGGCCTGACAGTTCGTTTCCGGGACCGGGAAGTGGGTCAGCCTGGAAGGAAGCGAGACTCTGTTGTAAGACCGTTTTGACTTGAAAGGTAAGCGAGGGGCAGCTGCAAGTAATAAGGCAGCTGCAACCGTTTACCTAGATATCATCACGGGATTACATATAGAGCCAGGGTAACGCTGATCTTTTCCTTCGTTCGGGTAAAGCTCAGTGGAGAGAAGGACTGAGAGAGGAGCTCTCAGAGTTAAAATAAAATAGACGGGTTACGTGTTTTGTGTTGTGTTTGTGTGTGTTGTAATTGTTCGTGTTTTGCTTCACCAGACAGTTAAAGCACACCTCCGGAGCTGTCGCAGAGGGACAGCACAAATCCGGAGCACCACTGCACTACCATCACAACCGACCTGTGTTTTCACTCAGCACCAGCACGACTGCACTCACCCAGGACTGGTGACCGTGTGTTTGTTTTGTTCGGACTCTGCCCTGTTTGTTATCCCCGCTTTACACATTGTTGTGTATAGCCGGGGATTTATTATTTTACGGTCGCCAGACCTGGATTATAAATAAAGCACCTTTGTCACTGGATACCGTTGTCAGTCTGTCACTCCTGCATCGCATCACTGCTACACCTGTTCCCCTTCACTAGCCACTTTGCCACACGTGGTGTCAGATCACCGGATCATGGACCGCAACGCGCTGGCGGAGCTGCTGCAGGCGCTGGAGAGCAGACGCGACGCAGAGGAGAGAAGGAGGGAGGAGCACTACACAGCGCTCATTGAACGGGTAGGGCTGGCTATGGCCGCAGCGACGGCCCCTACCACAACACCGCTGATGTCGCCCCCGAAGGCACGGGCGATGAAGATGTCGGCGGAGGATGACCCGGAGGCGTATTTGGTGGCGTTCGAGCGGCTGGCTACCGCGGCGGCTTGGCCGCGGGAGTTCTGGGCCAGCCAGCTGGGACCCTGCCTGATCGGGGAGGCTCAGGCAGCCTACCAGGCCATGAGTGACCATCACGCCACCGACTACGACCTGGTCAAACAGGCTATCCTCCGTCGCCTAAATATCACCACGGAGACCCACCGGGCGCGGTTTAGGGAGTACCGGAGAGCCCCGGAGACACGCCCCAGGGTGGTGGCAGAGCGGTTGTGTGACCACATGGTGCATTGGCTGACCCCAGGGAAGAAGACCGCCCAACAGATGGGGGAAGCCATTGTGGTAGAGCAATTCTGCCATGTGGTCGGCGCCGAAACCCAGGCGTGGATACGGCGCCACAACCCTGACACCCTGGAGGAGGCGGTCAAGTTGGCGAAGATTTTGAGGTCTCCTGACTTCTGCCCGGTCGGGATCCTGTCGACCCCTGCCCTTCGGAGCAATCGCCCTCTCCCTCCCTCTCCTCCAACACCACCACCACCACCCGTGTTCCCGGGACCCAGACCTCCGAGAGCGCCAACCCCATTGGGCCCCTTGCCTCCCCCATGGAGACCAAGGTTGGCCCCAGCTGGGGTAGAGGTGCTGCCCTGCCCCGTTGCCATACCAGCAGCGGGACAGATTTACACCCTATGCCCCCTCTGTCCCTCCTATCTGTTTTAGGTGCCACCAGCCGGGACATCTGGCCAGGTCATGCCCCGCTGCCATGGAGTGTGACGTGGCTGCGTGCAATTGGGCACCTGAAACTGGTAAGTGTGGGGAAAATGGTCGGGAGGGGCCTTGTTTGATTAATGTTGTTTTGGGGAATGTGAAAACCCACGCTTTAGTGGACACAGGGTGTGAGCAAACCTTGATTAGGACAGCTCTCCTGGGCGGTGAGTCGTGGCGGCCACGAGGTCAGGTGGCCATCTCCTGTATCCATGGAGACACGGCGCATACCCCACATTAAAGTATATTTATCGGTAGGACCGATAAAACGTCACCTTGTAGTCGGGTGGCGGAAAGGTTGCCACACCCAGTTGTTCTGGGCCGAGACTGGCCAAAATTCAAAGAATTGATACAAAAATGGCAGTCTCAGCCACACACGTAAACGTGGCAGAAAAGAAAAAGGAGCGGATTGGTGATGCGTTTCCTTTTCACACTGAAATGTTTTCCCCTCTTTTCCGTCCTAGAAAAACAAATAAGGAGAGACGGACCGCGAAATGGGAGGGAGCGTTTTTGAGACAAGACAAACGCCAGTCGAAGGGAGTGGGAACGCAGTGTGACCGGGAGAGCGAGGTTACTGGGCTGACTAGGGCAGAGGTTATTCCAGCCCCTCTCAATGTACCGGACCCGTGGTACTCAAGCGCGGACCTAGTGTGGGGCCAACATAACGACCCGTCACTGGTGCACGCTTGGGGGCAGGTCCGGTCCATTGAAGGTAAGGATGTTGACGGCGCTGGGCGCTAGTATATCCACATTTCAGTATCAAGGGGCAATTACTGTATAGGGTAAACCTAGCCGCGGGCACAGGATAGCCTGTAACACAATTGTTGGTTCCCCGTCTTGTCGGACCGAGGTCATGAGGCTGGCGCATGATATCCCTTTTGCGGGGCACCTCGGAGCCGAGAAGACGAGGGAACGGATATTGGCTCGATTCTATTGGCTCGGTCTTCATACTGATGTGTCGAGATATGTAGCCACATGCCCAGACTGCCAGCGAGTAGCGCCAGGTCGAGTGCGCCCCGCCCCTTTGGTCCCACTGCCGATTATTTCCACTCCTTTCGAGCGCATTGCAATGGACATAGTGGGCCCTTTGCTACCTTCTGACTCCGGGTATACGCACATATTAGTGGTGGTGGATTATGCAACGCGATACCCGGAGGCAGTTCCATTGAGGTCCACTAGTGCAGCTGCAATAGCCACCGAGTTAGCACAGATTATGGCTAGAGTAGGGATCCCCAAGGAGATTTTGACCGATCACGGAACCAATTTTTTGTCCAATACATTACAGCAGGTGTACAAAATATTGAAAATACGTCCCATCAGGACGTCCGTTTATCATCCACAATCGGACGGTCTGGTGGAACGTTTTAATCAGACCTTAAAGTCGATGCTGAGGCGGTTTGTAACACAAGAGCAGAAACATTGGGCATCGCTTCTTCCCTACCTCCTCTTTGCGGTGAGAGAAGTGCCGCAGAGTTCAACGGGGTTCTCCCCCTTTGAGCTCCTGTACGGCCGGCAGCCTCGCGGCATTCTCGACCTGCTGAGAGAGGGGTGGGAGGAGCACAAAGGCTCATCCAAAAATGTAGTGAAGTATGTGTTCCTACTAAGAGATCGCCTGGATTTGATCGGTCGTTTGGCCCAGGACAACCTCAGATCGGCTCAGCACCGACAGCAGCAGCATTACAACAAAAATGCACGGATTCAAACCTTTCGACCAGGGGACAAGGTAATGCTGCTACTTCCCTCATCAGAATCAAAACTGTGTGCTAAATGGCAGGGGCCGTATGAGGTGATTCGGGCTATAGGGAAAGTAAATTATGAAATTAGACAGCCCGATCGCCGGAATGAATGGGAAATTTACCATGTTAATTTGTTAAAGCCCTGGCAGGCAAGGGAGGTCTTATTTATAGCCCCAGGCAATATGGAGGATGATTTAGGCCCCTGTCCAGAGACCCCGAGCACAAGAGCGATTTCAATGGGGGAACAATTGGTTCCGGATCAGCAAAGAGAGCTGCGTAAGCTTATTGAGAAGTTCAGCGATGTTTTTCTGACGTGCCCGGCAGAACAAACTTGGTTGAATATGACATTATTTCTCCACCAGGTGTCACAGTGCGAGAGACCGCATCGGATCCCGGAAAGTCGACGAGTGGCGCTCGCAAAGAGGTATGGGATATGCTCGAGCTTGGGGTGATTGAACCTTCCAGGAGCGAGTGGTGCAGTCCAATTGTCATAGTGGCTAAGAAAGACGGCACCAACCGCTTCTGCGTTGATTTCTGTAAGGTAAACGCTATTGCTAAGTTCGATGCTTATCCCATGCCTCGGGTTGACGAACTTTTAGACAGACTGGGAAAAGCGAGGTTTATTTCCACTCTGGACCTGACGAAGGGATACTGGCAAATCCCTTTAACCCGCAGCTCCAGAGAGAAAACCACCAGAAGGGCTGTTCCACTTTAAAACCATGCCATTTGGGCTACATGGTGCGCCCGCTGCCTTTCAGAGACTGATGGACCAGGTTTTACGCCCACATCATGAATATGCAGCAGCGTATATTGATGACGTGGTGATTTACAGCTCCACCTGGCGAGAGCATTTGGCTAGGGTTGCAGCCGTTCTTCAGTCTCTAAGGGCAGCCCGGCTGACAGCTAACTTGAGGAAATGTGCGTTTGCAAAACAAGAAACTCAATATTTGGGATTTTTAATGGGTAATGGAAGGGTGAGACCTGTGGTCACCAAAATCCAGGCTTTGGTTGATGCAGCGATCCCCAAAACCAAGACTCAGGTGAGGTCACTACTGGGCTTAGCCGGTTATTACCGCCGTTTCATCCCCGAGTACGCCACAGTGGTTAACCCGTTAGTTGACCTCACCAAAAAGAGTGCCCCAAATTTAATCAAATGGTCAGCTGAGTGTCAGGGGCGTTTGATACGATTAAGCGTAGACTTTGCCAGGCCCCCACTCTTATTTCTCCAGATTTCACCAAGAGATTCATCCTCCACACCGACGCATCGGATGTAGGTTTGGGTGCTGTCTTGTCCCAAAAGTAGCTGGAGTAGAACACCCGATAGTGTACCTGAGCAAAAAATGTTACCTCGAACGTAACTACTCCGTAGTCGAAAAGAGTGTTTGGCCATTAAATGGGCTACTCACTCTTTACGATACTACCTGCTGGGACACTCATTTGATCTGGTCACAGACCACGCCCACTCAAGTGGTTAAGCACAATGAAGGACAGCAATGCCCGGACAACTCGGTGGTATCTGGCATTGCAGCCCTTCATGTACCATATGGTACACCGTGCAGGGAAAGACCACCAAAATGCGGATTATTTTTCCCGGAGGGGAGTAATGGGAAAGGTAGATTTAGCCGAAAGTGTTCCTTCGGCTCCACTCTGAGCGGTGGGATACGTGACAGAAATATAATGAGTTCTGGTGATAAATCTTCCTCCCGACCTGTGAGGGCGCTAAAGAACGGGAGGAGAAGTATCTGGAAGGGCTGGCCTGACAGTTCGTTTCCGGGACCGGGAAGTGGGTCAGCCTGGAAGGAAGCGAGACTCTGTTGTAAGACCGTTTTGACTTGAAAGGTAAACGAGGGGCAGCTGCAAGTAATAAGGCAGCTGCAACCGTTTACCTAGATATCATACGGGATTACATATAGGGGCCAGGGTAACGCTGATCTTTTCCTTCGTTCGGGTAAAGCTCAGTGGAGAGAAGGACTGAGAGAGGAGCTCTCAGAGTTAAAATAAAATAAAGAGACGGGTTACGTGTTTTGTGTTGTGTTTGTGTGTGTTGTAATTGTTCGTGTTTTGCTTCACCAGACAGTTAAAGCACACCTCCGGAGCTGTCGCAGAGGGACAGCACAAATCCGGAGCACCACTGCACTACCATCACAACCGACCTGTGTTTTCACTCAGCACCAGCACGACTGCACTCACCCAGGACTGGTGACCGTGTGTTTGTTTTTGTTCGGGACTCTGCCCTGTTTGTTATCCCCGCGCTTTACACATTGTTGTGTATAGCCGGGGATTTATTATTTTACGGTCGCCAGACCTGGATTATAAATAAAGCACCTTTGTCACTGGATACCGTTGTCAGTCTGTCACTCCTGCATCGCATCACTGCTACACCTGTTCCCCTTCACTAGCCACTTTGCCACACACCACTATCAACTTTTCTGCAAATATACATAATTCTCCAAGTACAGTTTCTGTAAATCTTTCTATTCTTCAGTTTATTTGGGAATAATGTTTGTTTCGCAGAGTTGATGAAGTGTTGACCATGTGTGGAGTCTTATAGAGCGGTGTCCCCTTTCAGTGTTTAACAAAACAAATTCTTCCAGTAAAATTGACCATTCCCAGTAGGTCAATTCAGTCCATTAATTGAGTCTTTAAATCATTAGTTTCTCTTCTTTAATGATGATTCCAGGTAGATAAGGGATTTGATTTTAATGTCCTTTAATACTATCTGAGTCTTCAAGTTTATTAATTATTGGGTTTATTAATTCAGAGCTTGCATTCTCTCTTCTCTTAACTTATTCGTTCATGTTTGGAGCTGTTGGTTAAAGATGTTACTACGCAGCTCCTTTTTTCTGACACTGCTTTCTAGATGTTGATAGCAGCGTTGCTGTTCAAGATGGCATACCTGCTCTTTCCTTTCTCTGACTGACCAAACTAGAACAAAAGAACAGCTTCTCCCTTAATTAGAAATATTCCTTTTGCAACATCCGACCTTGAGAACCAGGTGCATCCATGCTTGCCTCTCTCTTATTTATTCAGAGGCCTATTCCAGGCTCAGCAATTCGAGAAAGCCTGTCTCCCCTCCCCAAAACTTATCAGATGTTATAATGGTGACCAGGGGCCTATTTCTTCACAAGCTGCACAAGCTTTATATGCTTCTGGCAAAACCAGTCAATACGAGTACGAGACTGAGGGAAGCCTGCTTGTTAGTCCCTAACAGCCTTCATAATAGTGCTGCAAGCAGTCACCAAGACGGCAACGAGATGCTGTGGGAGAGACTGCAAGCAATCTCAGCTGACGCTGGTATCTTGGTCAACGTCTTTCTGTGAAAAAGAGACAGAAAAACACACAAGACAGACATTCTCACAGAAAACAGTAAAAACAATTACAATTCAGAAACTATGTGAGGAGAGCACAAGTCAGCCAACTCAAGTTGCTTGGCCCTGGGAAGGGGCTACACGAGGCCGCTGCGGGGCGTAACACAGACTATGTGCAAAAAAAGTACATGTAATTTGTAAACCAATACATCATCAATAATTATCACATTAGTGTAATACACAAATAGTGAGTAATATATGCAGCTAAAAGCAACAAGTACTCATCTGTGTATGATGCTGTGATGTGTGGCAGTCCTTGTATGACCTCGGGGCGGGGGCATGACTGCGTCATAGGCACTGCATGCAGCTTTGATATATCTATTCAGGTTCAGGGTCTTTAGGAGGTAAACACCCATACAGTAATGGTTACATTTCATACTTTATAGGGAACCTTGTTCATACTGTACATCTTGTAAATGGAATAACTCAGCAATATACATTCAAGAATTTGTGAAGATGTGATACATTGTTTAAAGGTTTTTCTGCAGTTGTTTTTGTTTGTTGATTAAGTGAATTATTTTGTAAGCATGGTTTAAGGGCTAACTAACAGTACCTCATTTTCTGAAGCCTGTTTTCAGTCTCCTGTGTTTCTGGCAGCTCTTAATTCCTCTATGAGGGTTTCCATATCCAATTCAAACAAATGTCACTGCTTGCAATTTTTAGAGATCTGCTGTTGTTCCATGGTGTGACAAGGAGAGAAGGAATCCAGAAAGGGAGCCAGGTAAGGTTGGTGGTACGCTTTCACAGTGATGGCCCAACTCAATGGTAGAACAGAACTGGAAGTCTGACATCTTGGAGAAAGAGCATAGTTGCAAGACTACTAAAACAAATCAGCTGTGGGGCACACAACAATTTGAGAGCATGGCGCCGGGCTGATCATAGGGAGGAGTTTGGCAGTACAAAGAGGACGCAGCTATGTTAGTACAACCCCTTACACTGAAATTAATGCGCCAGAATGCTACTACTGTTTTGTAGAGGACTGGAAGCTATCGCCACTGAGCCAGCACATGGCTCACCTGGGAGCACCACTACCCCTGCACAACACAGAACACACACACACACACACTGTAGATCTCCAGAAATGAAACAGTTTACAGTCAAGAAATTAATATTTTATTTTAAACTGCATATTAAACATTTTAAAAACAAAAAACAGTAAAATGTAAGCCATACAACAAGCCTAAAAGTTAGTCAAACATAAAAAGTTGTAAGACACTTAAAACACTGCATTCAATACTTTGCATATCTAATTCTTCAAGGCTTTGTAGTGCTCGTACAGCATATCTACTCTAAAAGGCGGAGTGTGTTGAATTCTATTTTACAAGTTATTACAATTTTAAATCAGAACTGTGTGTAGGAATAACGTGTACATGTGCTAACTTACATATACAGTAAAACTGAAAGTGTACATTAATGAAGGAGTCTTCATGCACTTTGGGCTCCAGTAGTTTCTGAAAAGAAATTTAAAAAAGAAAAAGAGTGTACACAATTAACACTAGAACCACCAAAAAAACAAAAAACATTTCAGTTTTACAGGTTTGAATGTACCAGTTTACAAAATAGTGTTGGATGGGATGCAGGCACAATCAGCTGGCAGACATGTACACTCCTCCAGTACAATGCAGCCGTCATACTGGAAGTAGTGTTATATTTTATTTTTATGTAGTATTAGAAACAATGATTTTGGTTTTATAGTTGTGTGCACATATACCTGTTTCTTTTGAAATGTGTATTTTATTATATGTTTTCACTGTTTGTAGTCATGATGTATATGCGCTCATTTTAAAAGTAAAGCCTTTTAATGTTTATTTTTCCATGTAATACGGTGTTTCTGCGATGCAAATGTTAGATATGACGTTCATGAATAAAACTTTTTCAGGTGTATCCGATAGTATGTCTTTCATTTTCATAACAAAGCAGTTAAAAAAATGTATGGGTCACAGTGACCCACGTGGCGGTAGGTTGTTCGAAAATCCAGCAGTTCTAATGTTAAATCAGACTACACATTCAGATTAAATATCAATTTCAACAAGAACAGTGCTGCCTTAAAATCCATCAGGTACTGACAATGCTGGATACAATCTTGTCTGACTGAAGATAGTATGAAAGTAGCAGATTAAAACACCCTTTTCAGGTTAAAACTGCACATGATCATCACTTCCTGTATGTTTGTATTTGGCAAAACTCCTAAATAGATGGCAACCGATTAATGACATTTTTAAAATGCAGCCTTACCAGGCTCTTTCAGTATTTGGGCATTTCCAGCAAGGCCTTGGGGTCCATCACCACAACCACTAATAATTTCTGTAGTTAAGTTATTCTTCTCTTGTTCTTCTGCAATTCTTTTCAACAGTTCATCCTTGTATTTAAAAAAAAAAAAGAAGATTTAGAAATCACATAAAAAAAACAAAACACACAAAACAAAAAAATATAATAATAATAATAATATTATTATAATGGTAATACAATGACTAAAAAATACAAAAAGGTATGTCTGCATTGACTGGGGATATGCATCATTGTCCTACCAACAAAAAAAAATCTTAAATCATTCCTAATAGCCAACCAAAAACCCATAGAAAAAAAGTTAGCTGGAGCTAAAAAACAAGTACTAAACAATGTTTTGTGTAAATTAATAATTACTAATGTGGATACATTTATAGGAGACATTTCAGATGTGCTTGTCTGGGGAAACCACATTTTAATCTGCATACATACCTCGCACAATACCGAAAGCTGCAATGGTAAATCTTCCAGTTTAACAAAGTCTTCCTCATCAGACTTTTGGCTTAGGTTTCCAGATCCAGCCTCCTAAAAAAGCAAGCGATCGACAATTTTGTCCTATTGTATACATTTAATCCCAAACTATTAGAAGCTTCTTTATTACAAAAATGCAAAGTCTGCAACAGTAATTACAAGTTGCAAGTGGTGTGCAGCGTTCACCAGGATCAGGTTCATACTGTATTTAGTAACCAATTACAGCCATTTACAATTTTGCAAGTCTGTGTCAAAAAGGAAAGAAATCAATACTGTAACGGAGGGGGGGGGGGGGGGATTTGATTGTGCAATTCCTAAACTTACATAATCAATCATGACGGGAGAGTCTGTATAAGGGCTGCAAGCTGAAGAGCTTTCTGGAGTTACAGTGGCCGATCCGGTGTCCATTTGCATGGGAGCAGTATCTGCAACTGTTCCTTCATTAAGTGGTACGGAAGAAATCACCTCTTCTGTAGTGACTTCATTTATAGCAGCAGCAGAGACAGCTTCAGCACCACTCTCATTCACATCTTTAGAGTTCCCATCAATGGGTTCAGTAACAGCAGTTACATTGTTTTCAGCTTGTAAAGGGGGGAAAAAAATTGTTATTTCTAAGCAATTCTTATGATTAGCAATTTTATAAACATTCAAGCTTTCATAACTGGTCATACAATTGCAAAAACATAGAGGTTAAGAATTTAAATCTAATAGTGCATCCGTTTTCAAACTGGGGTACGCGAGAAAAATCCTGTAATGGCAGACTACGCTTTTTTTTTTACCGTTGTAGTACTTTGCGATTTAGCAATCAAATCAACAATGCTGAATCTCCTTTCAAATAAAACCACAGCCGTACTGGTGTACGTTTCCTTTCTGTTGGGCGAGGTGAACTATAAAACACCCAACCGGCTGCTGACAGCGTGTGAGCGTTGAGCGCACATGGATAAATTACATATTTAAATAGGGTGGTGGTTACTGCAGTCTGTGGCATAAACAAAAGAAACAAAAAAAACCTCAAAGACTGTATGATGTTGCTTTTCTTAATGTGTAGTATTTACTAGGCAAGATTACTTTCAGAAGTTTAAATGTTTAGTGTTAGTAGTTTAATCAGTTCAGTGTTTTATCTACGATTACGTTTTTAAATAACAGTATTATTGAGTTGAGCAGGCAGCTGGGCTACCCCACTTTAGACAGTGAAATCACTCACTTGTTCTGCGCTGGAGCGACACTACTGTTATCTTTACTTGCAATGCTTGTATGTGTTTTTTCATTATTAATTAATTCGTTGAAGAACTCCTTTGTGTGGGTTCATTACCCTACGCCTCCACACCGGTAATTATTAATAAAAGCAAAAGCACATTATTATTACAAAAATGGAATCACAGGATTAAAAAAAATAAATAAATAAACCATCAATCCCTAAATCCTAGGATTGGGAAAAGTGTCCAGAATTGGATTCCCTACTTCAGACCTATTGAGTGTGTTCATATCATACAGCGAGTGCCCATCAACAAGCTTTAATTGTCTTGCAGCTGATTAACATGAACAGGCTGCTACTCTAAACTAAACTCTTTAACATGCAAGCATTTTGCCAAAAGTCATTTTTGACTACCTGATATAAATATCCCATTTCTACTTTCAACAAATTAGCTTTTGGAAATATTCACTTCAAAACAATGTGCTTATTCTGGCTGCATTCAATACCACACAAGGACACACATAGCATTTTACATGGTCTCAGCTCAGGTGTTAAACAATAAAATTTGAGTTCAATTAAAAAAAAAAAAAAAAATCTGTTTTCTCTCTAAACTCTGCATTTGTTGCAAGAAATGCAGGTCTTTTGTTGAGAATTGCTTTTTGATTTTGTTTTAAAAATTGGAACCTTAGGTTTTGTTTTTCAGAAGCAGAACCTGTTTTGGGACTCTTAATTTGGACTCGTTTCATCATACTTATTGGAGTCTGGATTTTGAAATAATTTTACATAGCATTTTTTGTTGGTGCATTTGCACTATGGTTAACTAATTGTATTTTATTTAGTTCATTTTTAACAGCAGTTTTCCATTTACAGTACCTAATCAAGTAATTAGAAAATACCCTATTTGTTTCTTTTTTCATACGTATATTATGACAGGGATACGCGGTAGACTAGATTATTTCGAATGGGCACAGGGCCTAAAAGTTTGAAAACCACTGCAATAGTGAAAGTGTGTCGTCTTATACAGAAAGTGAACCGACTAATAGTGTAACTTTACAATAAAAAATGTTGACGATTACCGTAAAAACCTTTGTAGAAGTCAATTTTCTAGGCATTTTTGCGAGGCCCTTAACACTAGAACCGCCACGACAGTCATTTTGATGGTTTGAGGTTTTCAAATTTAAATTACTCTGCGTTTCTGAAAGTTATGCAGTTGTCCGTTTATGACTTTCTTAAATACATGCATTAAATACCCTGATGGCATTTGAAAGGCAGGATCACGAAAATAACGAAGTTATAACCTCACCCACCTAGAACCGCCAAAGCCGTCGTTTTGACTGCCTCTTACAATACATGTTTTAATTTTGAATATAACCTACAATATTCTATTTTATTTTTATATACAAGCCTGTTATCTCTGCTGTTATCAGTAGGAGAGATTTCATCATGAAGCTAGCCGCAGCGCTTCAGCAGAAACATTTCTATCAGAAAACTGCAAAGCAGCAGGCTGCAGCAGCTCAACCTGGACTCAGTGCTGCACCGAGCGACACATGCAAGAGAAAACATATGTTACTTTCATTTTATATGAAAAAATATATTTCGTTTTTATAGTTTTGTATGTACATATATACCTGTTTACACACTAGTTTCTTTTGAAATGTTTATTTTATTATAGCTTTTCAGTTTAATTGTTAATTTAAAAATACAGCGTTTCGGCTGTGCAGATGTTTGACATGATGTGCTTGAAACTTTTGAGTTGTATCCGATAGTTTGTCTTTCATTTTAATATTGATGTTGTTTAAAATGTAACCAACATAATGACTGCCAGCTGTGGTTTTGGGTATGAGTATAACCGCGACGGTTCTAGAGTTAAAAGGGGAAAGCAACTATGGGACAAACTTAAACATGGCGTACTTTGAATGACTTTAATACATACTGTAACTTGTTCTACAGTGGTACGCTTGTAAAGTATGTGTATGGTTATTGATTAACAAAACAAAATGAATGTAAATTGTACTGCACCGTATGCAACACTAAGATGTTTTGTTTACAGGTTATTAGATGGTGCATTGTTTAGTTTATTGTTTTTTTGCTTTTTTAATTGTGCAAGCAGCACTGTTTAACCCTTTGCGGCCCTATATGTCGGACCTGGTCCGACATCACAATTTTCCCTTACCGGTCCAATGTCGGACCCTGTCTGACATCATCAAAAAGACGCAACAAACAGGTCTAGACGTTTTTCTCTGGAAAATGCCGAGAAAACCATTCAATGGCCGAGTGAGACTGATAAAAATGGGCGTATCTCATAAATACCGATAGACCCGACACCATATAGATAACAAGGACATAAACAAACAAGATAGCTGCTTCCGCATCCAGCGCTCAAAGAACATCACAGACATTTGCTGAGCTTTCTTTAGATGTTAGTAATAAAATAACTACTTGGATCGCATTATTGAGGAGTTTGGTGATAAAACAAGTGATCAAGAGATGATTTATCGGTATGTACTATTATTAAGAGGCATTTGAAAAATATAGCAAACAAGGGGTGGGGCGGGGTTGGAGATGCAGTACTGAGTGTCCTGTTGATATGCAGTGCCTTTTAAAACCTGTTTTACTGTGAAAAAAAATACTTTTAAACAGCTGCCTAAAATAAACTGCGCGTGTGAAAATAAATTGGACCCAATGCGCCTAACACGCGCTGAATAAATAGACCGCTTAAGGGTTAATACTTTTCTTTTACATTTAAAATTAATACAACAAATTTGTAAAAGCCAATGCAGCTGGAACTATTGTCCAAGTATGGTTTTGGAAAGAAATGTTCAGTAAAGCAAAGATGATATGTTCTTGAACTTGTTTGGGTACTTGATAAACTAAAATAAAATAGGTTAATACAGATGTGATGTGGGCTGTATAACTTGATTTTATGCTCTGTTAATTATTACTTTTTAAATCCATTCAAGTACCGGTTGTCAGTGGTTTACACTGTTACTACTGGAATTTACAGTACTGTAGTAGTATTATTATAGCTATAATTTGATATTTTGACACTGCATTTAAATATTTACTTGAACCAATTATTTAGAGATTTTGAAAAACTGAACAGTTTCTAGCAGTAACTAAAAACACTAACATTTTGAATGGAATAAAATGTTGCAAACAAGGGTTATTTCAAAACTAAACCTGTGTATCTATTTATCATATTTATTAGTGTTGAACATGTAGGAAAAAAATCAAATTGTAAAATAAGTATAGTAAATATAAGTCTCAAAAAAGGGGGGAGCGACTTTTATGCCAGTACTACCTACAAAACGATTTTACGGTACTATATATAAACCTTTATTATAACACTCTCCCATCCCATAGATTTGAGGTTTACATGTAGTTCTGTTGCTTAACTATTAAGTGTTAATAGGTTTACAATAAGCCTTTAAAGGACTGGGATCGTGTTAATATGATCATACTGAAGTGCACTTTGTTTTGATGACTTACAGGGCCACCATACTTTGCAGTACAGGCTTGAAACACATGTTAATGGATAGAAGAGGGACTGACATTCACTTCCTGATAGTTTTTTTTGTGTGTGTGTGTGTGTGTGTGTGTGTGTGTGTGTGTGTGTGTCATCACTGAGAGGGGCATTTAGTGTCTAAAGGGTGCAGACTGTTTACAGCAGCCAGGAAGAGACAAAAGCAGAAACAAGGCATCACAGAAACTTGTTTAGAGCTAATTAAAAAAAAAAAAAAAAGAACACTGAAAATCCGATGTATTTGACTTGTTATATTAGAGCATTTATTCTGTCTCGTGTTTTAATACATATGTTTTTACAACATTTATTACTATAAAGAAACAAGTGGATATAAGCATATACTATTTCAGGAACTAAATGTATCAGGTAGGTTTTTTTTTTACCTTATTACTGATAATAATGAAATGAGTAACTATTACTTTATTTAGAGAAAATAAATTGTGTATTGTCCATTATTGCTTATAAAGAACCTGAGAGTAAACATGTATTCTGTCATTGCAGTCACTCAGGTGAAACAATGTCTTGTAATCTGCCCAATCAATATTTTTCAACAAAACTTTCAGGAAGTATTGTATGGTCCATCGGGTCATAGAATAAGGCGTTTTTATACATGTATCTCTAAGCAGAATACATAACAATTACTTAAGTTAAAACAAAAAAAAAAACAACAAAAAATGAAAAAGTCTTAAAAAAAAGAAAAAATGGTTTCAAAATGTTCCTAGTGTTCTGAAAAAAGGACAACTTTGCAAGATGCTACTGTTAAAAAAAAAAAAAAAAAAAGAAGATTTTTAGTGAATTTATAGGAAGAGAGTCAACTACAGCCAAAAAAACACCTGGTCCTGGGGGAGCATCACACTGAAAAATGCTTGGCCCTGAAAGGGTTAATTTATTATTTATTTTAAATATAGATTTTCACAGTGCTTTGCAATTACTTCCTCCCCATTTTTCCTTTTATTTCAGTGCCTGGTAGTGCCCATAAAAATAGAAATAAATCCCTATGAATAGCTATGTGAATATGATCACTCTACTGACCATTTTGTTTATCTACCCTTTATTAAGAACACAAGAAAGTTTACAAACGAGAAGAGGCCATTTGGCCCATCTTGCTTGTTTGGTTGTTAGTAGCTTATTGATCCCAGAATCTCATCATGCAGCTTCTTGAAAAATCCCAGGGTGTCGGCTTCAACAACATTAATGGGGAGTTGGTTCCAGACCCTCACAATTCTCTGTGTAAAAAAGTGCCTTCTATTTTCTGTTCTGAATGCCCCTTTATCTATCTCATTTGTGCCCCCTGGTCCTTGTTTCTTTTTTCAGGTCGAAAATGTTCCCTGGGTTGACACTGTCAATACCGTTTAGAATTTTGAATGCTTGAATCAAATCACCGCGTAGTCTTCTTTGGGTCTGTGGCTAATTGCAACTGTCAGTTTGCTCTCACAAGCACCTTACGACTATATCATGCAAAACAAAACTCAAAATCAAGGAAACAAGCTTGTATGTAGCTCTAAAGCATAACTTGAACATACCTTCTGAGCTATCAACAGAATCCTGCTCAGACCGATCTGTCTGTGTCACATTTTCTGATTTTACATTTGTACTCTAAAAAAGACAAAAACACCAACATTTCATAACACAGGTTTTGCAATCTAGCCCACCCCGTGAAATGAGCCCACTGTACAGGAGTAAAGAAAAAACAGGTTATATTTATTATTTATACGCAATCGTCAAAGGCGGTATAATCCCTACAGCCCCAATATTAAAAACAAACAAACAAATAAATAAATAAATAAAAGCAAACACATTACCCAGTTTTGTTTTAGAACTTTAAAGATTAATTTGTGTTAATTAAAAGAAAGTTGCAGCTACCTGTTCTTGCTCATTTTCATCTGCAGTTTCATTACTAGCTTGCAGAGAGGTCTGAACCTCAACAGGTCCAGCTTCGAACTCCTCCAGTTCCTCATCTTCATTCTCATCCTCCCCACTGCCATAGTTAGTCAGCGCATGCGTCTCTGCTTTAGAAAGACCTTTGTTTAAAATAAATAAATAATGTTTATCAATAGGTCACAAACATATTGGTGGTTTTGTGAACAAAATGTATTGCGCCATCTAGCACCCTATATGGGTATCCCTCATTAACTACATTCACAGTAAACTCATGTGGAATTGCTTGTTTAATATCCTTGAGTCTACCGGAGTCTGACGTGTCAACGCCCATGTTTGAACTATTGCCCCACTCCGACTTTTACTTGATTGTAAATTTGTCACTGTTTTTAATAACCATTAGAAAAAAAATAAACTAATAAAATAACCGTGCTCAAATAATGCCTGAGATTTAAAATCTTGTGCTTCAAGTGAGTAGAACAAGCTGTGCAGTACAGAAGTTACTTGTGCATGGATTGAATAAATTGTAAGCACTTTTCGATTACATTAACATGCCACCAAAAAGACGAAGCTATACAGTTGCCTTGCGGGAGTTCCAAATTGACCGGTGTTGGATTCTTGAGGGTACAAAAGGAATTTGAGCTGACAGTGCCGTGTCACGGGAAAAACAAACAATTACAATCTCTGCATCAAGGCAGGGAACCTATATCTAATGCTATGGACCTAGATGTTTTTGACTGGTTGATCGAAGAAAGGAATGAAGGGCGTGTGGTGAGCAATAAAATGCTTAAAGCATATGCCTTAAAAGCAGCTGCAGAACACAATGTTTGGGATTTCTCAGCCTCTGACGGTTGGCTTCGAAACTGGAAAAAAAAGTTTAATGTGGCCATTTTGAGAGGTACTGCTGAGGACAAAAAATTCCAGCAAAATATGCTGATGAAATGTCTTTTGCTGTGCTGTTACTGCACTTTGCAATCAACATGGATATACAGATTATAATACTGGGTACATATGACTCAGGCTGTGAAAGATGATATGGAACATTATTATTATTTATTTCTTAGCAGACGCCCTTATCCAGGGCGACTTACAATTGTTACAAGATATCACATTATTTTTACATACAATTACCCATTTATACAGTTGGGTTTTTACTGGAGCAATCTAGGTAAAGAACCTTGCTCAAGGGTACAGCAGCAGTGTCCCCCACCTGGGATTGAACCCACGACCCTCCGGTCAAGAGTCCAGAGCCCTAACCACTACTCCACACTGCTGCCCCATCAGAACACAGATGTGTTCTTTATATCTGCTGGATGTACAACATTTGTTCAGCCTGCAGACGTTTAATGGAATGTGCCTTTTAAAACAAAATTGAGGGAGTTGTAGGTGCATTGGCGTACGAGGGATGAACATACCACTCAGGACAATCTGAAGCAAGCCACACGCCAAAATGTCATTGAGTGGGTGTCGCAAGCCTGGGCTGCGCTTGAGGATACTATACGGAGGTCATTTAAAGTTTGTGGTATCAATCTGGCTGTAGATGGCTCCTGCATAGCCAGCTTGTCGAAGCACTTGGGGACACAACCAGGACCGCTGTTGGAGGACAGGCAATTGGTTGCATAATCGATGATAAAGGTTCAGATGATGAAGTCGTGGAATTCTACGGTTTTGGATCTGACAATAGAGTCTGATTGATTATGCTTTCCTGTTAAGCTACAAGCCATTATTATTATTTATTCATTTATTTATTTATTTTTTACAATTGACTTCATCTTTAAAGGTTAGTGTGTGTTTTATGAAGATTTAAAATGACATTACAGTGGACTTACGCAGCACCCTTTTTTCAGGCAAACCGTTTACTTTGTATTTCACTATTTAATAAATGTTAACTGCACTTTTTGATTCTTTAACATAACTGTGCTGTGCCTTTTGAATTTTAAACATGCCTAATTATAAATGTAATCTAGCTAATGTTAAAAATATTACAGTAATATTGCTTGTTATTACGCCCGTCTTGAGTCAACGCCCCTCCCCCACTTTTGCCTTATCAACTCTACGCCCCCAGGGCGTTCTCGGCAGAATCCTGTATTTTAGCTTCATGAGTGTTTTAATGGCTTAAATAAAAAGTTTGATATTGATACAACTGGACTGATGGTTTATTTAATAGTGCAGATATAAAAATATACTTAGAAAAAATATCTTTAAATAATAATCCGGAAATGGTATATGTCTTAAGACGGAAGGAGACCTCTGTCTTTTGCTTTTTTATTACAAGGCCTACACTTACTTATAGAAACGGGCAGACCTTCGCTGTCTTCATCGTCATCATCTCTGTCAGACGTATTACAACTCATCTTCTCCGTAACTTCAGCGGTGTCATTTATCTCTGACTCAATTACAGGATCCTGCTCAGTTTCATCTTTGTCCTGGAATTGTTGTAAATAAAAAGAATGCGTCAGTTGCACCTCACAACTAACGTAAACTACAACTGTCAGTAGGTCTATGTCTAAGGTCTGAAAAATATCCAAGTAAAAATCAACCAAGATGGGTTTATCTTCATTGACAGAATACTCATCTGCACACACTCCTCAGGCATGGTCACTGAAGTATCTGCAGTCTGTAAGACCCAGTGGTACAATTTAATAAGACTGAGCAGCAACAGGTTATAGTCACATTGTGAAGGGATCAGATCCAACAGCTGGGCCCACTAAACTTAATATAGAGTACTATAAAATATATTACTTAATTTAAGAGAACAATGAATCAGTGCCAGGACGTATTTAATAGTAAACTTACTTTATCTTCATCCTCAAATGCTCCTGTAAAAGACTGTTCACCTTCAAGCAGTTTATTTTCCTAAAATAAATTTTAAAAGGAAGTTAAATTACATTTCATGGTCTATGTAGTAAACAAGCTACAAATAAGTCAAGATGATTCAAGAGAGGGAAAAAATAAATATAATTTGCAGTAACAATTAATGTAGATGTGATTTAAAGAATAAACAAACCTCTGGATTAAGAGTTGGTTTAACAGTTGCATGTTCCATTTTATTTTTACATTTCTGTTTTATAGCACTGCTGTTATCAAGATCTTGCATTAGCCTGAAGAAAGCCAATTCATTAAAAAGGATCTCGGAAATTTCCACAAGAAGATCTTCTCCGCATTCCTTCAGAGTCCTACCAGCAAATTTAGTTAAAGAATCCTAAAAGTACAAATGAATACATAAAGTTAATCTTGGGAATATGAAATGCTTGGTTTTAAAAAAAAAAAAAATTAAACATACATTGATTGTTCAGTTTTCAAATGCTCAAGTTAACACAGCACTGAATGGCAGATGTCCTTTGTATTATAAGCAACTTTTCTAGTGATGAAGTTGCAGCAGACAATACCAGTGCTCCGATTGGCTGAGGAATCCTCAGCAGCCTACAATAAACTTGAATGAATGCTCAGAGCAGAGTCTAAAACTTAAATATGATGCGATTTTTATCCAGTCAACTTAAAATCTACATAAAACAAGCAACTTTAAAATGTACTACCACATCTTCTGTAACTATCTCTAACTATTAACTAATCATTTTTGTATACTAAATGTTATCTTTCCCTTTATCTATGCTAAACACATTTAGCAAAAGTAAAAAAAATGTTGTTGCTCGTTTGGCTTTACAGTATCCAGCAAACATTGTTCTGTATATATCCTTTATACTGCCTCTGGCATGTCACACGACAACACTGCAATGAATAAAAATTGATCAGCAGGTAACAGTCAACATAACTATGTATATACAGTCAACTCTCATTAATACGAATTTCAAGGGACCACCAAAAAAAAGTCTTATCAGTCCATTTTTATCAGGAGTCTAAGCCAAATGCACACTGTCAGTTTGTATTTAAGGTACAGTAACTGACGCAGCGAGAAGGAATCTGTACTGTACTCCCTCCCAACCAGAAAGGTCGCTGTGTAAGGGGGGTAGTACACTTTCCCATAGATGGGCTGACTCAATGGTAGGTGGCAACTGGAAGTCAGCCATTTTGGGGCAAGTGCATAGCTGCGAGATTACTGAACAACTCCACTGTGGTCAGCTGCAGGACAGGCGGCGAATGGATAAACCCTGGCACCGGGCTGATCACGGGGAGGAGTTTGGTAGTACAAAGGGAACACAGTTACGGGAGTATAGCCCCATACGCTAGAAGCGATTCTTGGCCGGAGCATTGCGTTTGTTATTTGTTGTGTTTTTGTTATTGCAGAGGAGGATTAAGGAGGAGTCGGGAGCTGCTGCGACACAGCCATCACTACCTTCACTGCATATCACAGCACAGACACGCACCACTTTCCCTGGTTTAAGGAGCACATTTTCGTGCACGGAGTGTTCTTGTTTTTGTTTGGGACAAACCTGCCGTATATCGCTTCCCCTATACCCATTCTGATGACGGTCGTTTTTATACCACAAAAAAAGCAAGGTGTCCTCAACATTAGGATATTGAGCAAGCCTGAATGCTGATGACTTGTATCCACAGTTTTGCTGTTCATAGGCCTGGTTTGCTGTTCAGAATGGTTGAAAGTGTTCTGCAGCAATGTTTTTCTTTTTCTTGTACGGTGAGGCATTATCCCCCTCTTTCAACATCTCCACTTTCATCTACAGGGATAATGCAAGATTTTTGCGCTGGTCACTCATTTCTATGCTTCACGGAAAAGGCGCAGATGCGTAAGCACTATGGCAACTCAAAATGTATCATAAGATCAGTAGTCACAAAACAGCACCAAATTAGGAGCACACAGATGCACTAATTTAGATGCAAGTTAATACAATTCTCAATATAATTTACACACAGCTGTTAGAACTAGGGCAATTAGTTTTATTAAATTTTCCTCAATCCGCAGAAACAGGAAATTCGTGTCAAGTCAATTTGTTTTATTAAAAGTAATTTACAATACAAGACTACTAAATTTGGCTGCAACCACGTAGATAATTCATTGTATTACGAAATGTGTTTAATCCAAGTTCGTCTTAAATGAGAATTGACTGTAGGTTTCATCATGAAGTACTGAAACCACCCTACAAATACCACTTTTTTAATGAGATGCGGCAGGTCCCATTTTTAATCTTTTATTATAAGTAAGTAGGCCAAACTAACCTGTAGTATACCCCCTAGTTGTTTATGGAAAAATCTTACAAACTCCTTGCTCTCATCATTTTGTTGCGTGAGTGTCAGGACCATACGTCTAATTGAAGTTAGCAGCTGTGAGGAGCAAACATCCTCCATGTGCTCCTTCCAAAAAAAAAAAAAAAAAGGTCAACATTAGCCATAACTAGATTTTATATTCTATTGAGCAGCTACATTTCATTATTAAACATTAGATTTTATTTACTCACCTTAAGAAAGGGTATGACTTCTGTCATGATGGCTTTAATCTGCCTATCCAGTTGCTGAGTATCAATGCGTGGGCAAGGAATATCTGAAGAAACATGACCAGTAACAGAAGGGCTCTTGCAAGCGCCTGAACATGAAGCAAAAATAATTTAACGAACCAATAAAAATATTGTTTGAGAACAAAAAATGTTCAGGGATTTATAAAAACACGACAAAACATATTAAAGAAAAAAACAGCCAAAGAAAAATAGTAGTCTCAGGAAAGAAGTACCTTCTAAGCTTTCAGCAGCACCTTGTTCAGCAGCATTAGACTCAGCAGCATTCCTGTTATATTCAGCTTGGAGTTTCATGCGCTCATATTCCCTTATCCTAGCCAGTGCTTTGTCTAAGTGAATCACAGTGTTACCTGCAAAAAAGTCCAAATTAAAACTAGCTTTACCAATGTAATATAGCACCAGTCCCATTTGCACAAAAAATTAATATAAAGTTGACAGAACTGCACAAAATAAACTTCTTACCTAGATCATCATTTGCAAAAGGTTCAAGATTTGAAGAGGTTGACAATACACTTGCATTATCCAAAAATCCACCATCACCTTCATTCTGTTTTCTGTTTAAGCGAGATTTGCTCTCAATGTTCTTTTCCGATACCTCCTAGCCAAATACAAACAGGGAATCACAATGCGCTTACTTAACCACTTCAGCTCCAGGGCGTTTGCAGGTATGTCAAAAGACAAAGCACTTACAGGACCATGCTATACCTATGTCAAGGTTTGGCGTCTATTCTATGGGTCTCTTTCAACCTTTTGTCAGTGTGCATGCTGTTTTGAAAACTTTGTATCTTGCACTGGGGGCTTAAAGGGTTCATGAAAATTTAAATAAATAAAATTAGATTTTAGAGAGAGATAAATACAAGTAGCTTTCAAGTTAAGGTGGGAGAAAGCAGCAACTACAGAATTATGGGTAATCGGGATATGCAAACATTAGCATTACAACAGTGAAAGTCGCTGAAAGGATTCTACATTCACAGCTTTTTAAAAGTCACAGGGCAAAACATGTTATGCAGTTGCTGTACTCCGACTACTATATTTTTTTTAAATCACTGATTTATGTTTTATTTTCTAATATTTTCTATATTTATAATAGTATTTTAAAGCAATTTCAGGTGTAAAAATAGCAATTCTAATTCTGGTACCTGGCATGGATATTTATTTTTACATCTTGAGTTGAAGGGGTTAATAACGGGACTGGAAAACAGCAGAACACATTTAAAACAAAGCTTCTTGTAAATTTAAAAGAAACAGACTTACAGTATCACTTGTAGCTAGACTTTCACTCGGGGTAAGTTCTGAATTAGAAGCAGCCCATGCAGCTGAACTGAGTGACATTGCGGCCTCCTCATTTGTCTCTTTCTTCTCCGACAGATGTCTGGTAACAATGTCCTAAAATTATAAGAGGTTTAAATAGACTTTATCCAGCACCCCAAAAAAGCGTGATAAACCAAACAACTTAACCCTCACCCCAGACACACACACAAAGCTATAAATGCTAAAGGGGTTTAAAAAAGGGAACCATGGCATAGTCTTAAAGAATACATAAAGCTGCATAATGAGAAAAGATGCTATACATTTTTCTACACTCACATGTCGCTAGAAAAGGGGAGTTTGAGAACAAACAAAAAATCCCCAGTAGCATAATGAAAAACATCTGTATAAATGTCCAGAAGGTTGAAAGCAAGCACTGTATCAAATATGGATGTTGGTTGAATGTGTGGCACAAAAACTGTTAATATTCACTGGACATCATCTGTAAAGTAAGTTTGAGAATCCAACTGTGTACCCACTACAGATACCCTATGTCAAAGCATCCAATCAATATTGCCATGAGGTTAAAGAAATACATCAGTAAAAAAAAGTTAACTTTAAATGAACACTGGTATAGTGTATCAAGCATTAGGACTGCAACTCAGTGTACTCTCTAAGCAGCTGTACCTCCAAAGGACACAGTGTCAAAATGACAGTCGTATTAGGTCAGAGGTCAATGTCACAGATACCAACACATTAAGCATGCAGGGTTATATAACCCTGAAAATATGAAGTTACTACCTCAAATGGGTTCTGAAAAGAGGCTTTGACACTGTAGTGGGGGCTGTCAGTTTTTTTTTTTCTGCTACAACACCCTCTATTGAACTTGTTCTAGGTAAATCACAGAATACATATGTGTTTCGAGTATCTAGCCAATAAGGCCAATCAGTGTTAGGTACTTATCACTCAGAAAACCAAACTGTAACATGACCCCAACATGGTGGACATTTTAGGCCACAAGACAAAGTAAAGGGTAAAGGTTAAAGGGTGAGGGTGAGATTCCTCTCCCCTAAAACCATTAGATAGTCAGCCATCTGAAAAAAATCTGCATTACCTGTAATGCATAAAGTGCTCTTTGACGCAAATAGTCCGTATTGAGCATCTGAAGTTCATGAAAAAGCTCAATAAGAAAATGTGGTCGAGACTCATTCTGTGAAATTAGAGTTGCCACTTCAGAATAGATTGTATCCCGTAAAGCTTCAAACATAGAAAAATCACTGCCAGTTTCTGTAAAAAAGAAACAGTTACTTGAGTAGAAAATTAATTTAAAATAATGATAGTGCAATCTATTTCTACACCATTTTAAATGTTAGTGACCAAGTTTACAGCTGCAAAAAATAAGCACATTTTCTCTAACTGTAAAGCAGTTGTGCAGATTCAAAACAAATGAATGGCAATAAAATTAAAACAATTTTTTATAAAATTACAGCACACATCCCAGCTACAGTTGCAGGTGCTGAATGGAGTTTCTAAAACAAATTAAGAGCCAAATGAAATAAGTACAATTTACAGTTCATTTAAATATCAAAACTGGACAACTTGCTTAGAACAGTATGTTGCTAATCCTAATAGATCATTCTTAAAAAGTGAGTTCACATATGACTCAAATAAGGGAAGTCCAAAAAAAATGATTTTCACATACAATACTGAGAAACATGCAGAGACACAAATATTACCTGGTGCTTCAGTGCATGCATTTCTGTTAGAGTGGAAGGGTGCTCTCCAAACATGTGCTGTAGGGAATTGGACAGAAAGGTGATACACAAAACGAGGTGTGCAGAAAAAAACAAGCAAAAAGGCTTTTAAAAAATAATAGTGTGTGCTGGGACAAACATGGTATTTTAATGGTATTCAAATATTCATTAAACAAAACATTGATCACGATACAAGACACTTTCTTTGCAAGCTGGGACAGTGTTGCAAAACGTGAGGCATTTTGGAGTGACGTATCTGATCTGTATCATATGGCAGACAGAAGCAGAATCCAAATGACTCGCTTCCCAAATCTGAAGCAGAACTTGCAACTATGTCGAGATCACTTTATTTGGCAGCTTTTTTTGCTTGTGCATGTTAATCTGAACTCTTTAAAATGCTGAAGTTTGACAGCCAGAATAAATACAGACAACCAAGAGCAGCTATAGTGATCTGGTGTACGGCAAAACACGTTGTTGATACATAGTTCTCATTTCTATCACTTGTGTAATGTCTGGCAGACACAGATGTTTTTTGCCTTTGAATACATGCAACACATTCGTTCAGATATTCTGATATTTGTCCCAGCACTAAAATAAATAGAGGCAGATGAAGACAAACAAAAACAAAAACAAGAAAAGGCCAAAAACCACACAAACAGATCCAACTGCTTATGCTGTACCTATTTTAGAACTTCTTGATCCTATGCAAGCATATATATATATATATATATATATATATATATATATATATATATATATATATATAAATATTAGTCCTAACAGGAACAGCTGGTTTGAAAATCATAGATATTCCAAAAATTTAAGTCCAACATTTATTTACTATTGTTATCAACACTACCTGATGAAAGATCATTGGATTTACGATGTCTTAATTTTTTCTCCAGTTTGTCATGAGTTAGTTTATCCAAGGCATTTCCAAATTCTTCTGTCTGTTTGACGTGGAGACCCCTCTCTTTACATTCACTGGCACTTGAGACACTAGCACTGTCTTGTCCTGAAAATTAAAAAAAAAAAAAAAGAAAAAAAAAAGATTAAAATATTGTTGAGCTAGAAATTTGTGAACAAAATAAGTATATATAACTTGTAGAAGACACCTATGTAATTCCTCAATTGGTTTGAGAGGAGGTACTTTTGATACTGTAGTGAGAGAAACTGAAATTACCAATAACAGGTTCATTTTTCTTGTACAATACCCATGATCAAACTTGCATATAGAGTATATGAAGCAAATCTCAAAGCATTGGATATCATCTGAAAACCAACAAGTCACATGACCCCAATATGGCAGCCATCTTATGTCAAAGAGTAAAAATAGTTACACTGACAATAAAACTACTCTTGATAAAAAACAAACAAAAAAAAAAGTCTAAAAGATTTCACATTTTTCCAATACATACCAATGCCGTTAGCTCCCAGGTTTTTGCCTTGCTCTTTATTTCTTCTTCTCCTGTTCTTTGACTTGGGAGTTTTGTCTTTAGAAGCCAGACTTGCTTGTGCTGAAGCTTTTCTTGATTTGAAGGTTTTAGTCACAGTTGTCGGGTCCATGGGATCTGGCACACTGCTAAAACTTTCCAGGGACTCCTGGTCAAATGGTCTGCCTCTGCCACTGCCTGCACCTTGCTGCTTGATCTTGGTGTTCAGGCCCATCGTAACTGTTCCTGTGTTGCTGGAGGGACGCTCTTCAGTTTTGCCACCATCCATCCAACAAGCACCCTGCTGCTCAGCTCCATCTTTGGTTTCTTTTTGCTGCCTTATTTGTTTAAAAATATTATATATGAATACCAAAAAAAAAAAAAAAAAAAAAAGACACTTACACCTATTGCCAGTGGCTTGTCTAAAGAAAACGTTCATAAAAATGTGGTTATTTTGGGAGTCACATTTCCCTTTTAGGTATCATATCCAACAGTACGTTGTCGATGATGGCAACATTAATAATTCCCACAAATGATACACCGGCAAATATCAATTTTTATAAGTAAGGATTTTAGCAATGACACCACTCACTCTCTTCAATGTGTTTCTACAAAAAATTCTCTATTATAATGAGACATATTTTAGTATGTTAATGTACATTTATATTGAGTTGAGTTTCTTTTTCTTTTCTTTTTTGCATTGTGGTCAATGTGTTAAAACACACATGCACATGATTGTGTCATCTTACCATCTGTTTTCTGTCATATTCAGAGAAGAGCTTTCAAATGGTTTTGGAAAAGCCATGTACTCTGTTTTTGCAGAGGTATTGTGATCTGCTTGTTGCTCACTAGTTTTGGTAGCTGCAGTTTGATAAAAGTCTCCAAAGCCAGGCGGAAACACGGGGTTAAAGTTAAAACCTGCAAGGATATTGTAAAAAAATAAAAAATAAATTAAATAAATAAATAAATAAATAAATAAATAAATAAAAATAATAAAAACTGAAGTATTAGAAACAACCATTATACAACAAAAAAATGAGAAACTGTTTAAGTTCTTATTACTTTCAATACATATTCTTAATGTTTAACATTGCACTTTACCCTTCTGACAAGACGACCCCCTTCCAAACATAAAACATGCTACAGGAAGAAGTAATACAACTGCAGCGATTGTTTTTCCTTAAAGTAAATTTACAACAATGTCCAATGTTTGTGTTTCCATAGTGATTCTCTAAGGATATAGATCTGTAATATGCACTGTTATCTACGCAATGAACTATATTTAGTAACTCAAATTGATCAGCTCTGGCACAATACATACCAGCAGACATAGGAGAGAACTGTGCAAGCCCAGGCACGTTCATTGAATTTAAGGGGGGAGGAAAATTGAAAGGAAATACAACATTCGGAGATGGAGGGCATGGGCAAGGATCCTGTTTAACACTTTGCTGCGTCTGTTGTGACTGCTGCTGCCGTACAAGATCACTTAGCATTTGCTTCAACCTGAATGAAATAAAAGTTGTATTCAAATTCTTTTCTTCATGCAGGTACAAAACAAAGATCTACCCAATAATCCTTTCCATGAGAACAAACTTGACCTCATAAACATTCAATTACTGACCATGGGTAGGTAACCTTAACCATAATAATACTTGAGAAATAACTTCAAATAGAAACATGCTTTGGCTGGCGCCTTCCAGGGGATTCAAAGAGTTCTAATAAAAACCAGGGGCAGTTCATACTGGCAAGATAAATGTTGATCACATTAATATTAGTTTAAGTGTTATCAAACAAGTTAAAGGGGTGTTCATACTGGATGCAACACGGTACGCCACAAAAAAAGTAGAAGCTATTGTTTTCAATCAAGGCATTCACACCGAAGGCGGCATACAGGGGCAGCAACATGTTTTAACTTTTTTCGCTTTGTAACGCATCATACCGGCAGTCAATCAGGTAAAAGTAGGAGGCTCCTTTCCCAGAAGATGGCCCGCACAGAATCAACAAACAAGAAGAAAAACTAATCAACCATCTGTCTGAACACCCAGAGCTTTACAATGCAAAACTTTTTACCGTGATGCAGACCTAAAAGTAAATGCATGGAGGGCTGTCATTGTCAAGCTGGGACGATTGGGTAAGTTCATATTTAGTTATAAGTGAACATGATCTCCCATGAAAAAGTGCATTGTAAAGTTGAATTCCAGATACTCAAGGGTTTCTATGTGTATCGATACAGCTTTTATTTTGCAAACAGCATCCTTCACTTTGTGTTTACAGGTGAAGCCTGTCTATTTTCACCCTTGCCGCCTTTGTTGAGAACAGAGGACTGCGGCAACACAAAGTGAGGGTCAAGGAGGCGGCATGCGTGTTGCATCCAGTGTGAACATCCTTTCAGAGTAGAGAGTTAAGGTAGAGATGATTACCTCATACATAGTATTCAGGTTTTAATTATTTCAACATTTTAATCATAAAACATTTTTCAGAATGTCTTGTACCTTTGAACGTTGCTTTGTTGCCAAGCCAACTGTGTATAACACTGGTTTAACTGGTGCATTATTAGGTGCACCTGTGGGGATCCAACGTTGTTTGGCAAAATGCTATAGGGACTGGTAAGCAGAGTCTGAAGCATGTATGAAAGAGTCTGTTGAAAAAATACATATGCAAGACATAAACAATCCATGGCCATTTTTCTAGAAAAGATACCTGAATAACACAAAATCTTGCTATTTCAAACCCTTTAGACCCCTTGTCATTTAAATCCACTGCCACTGGGCGAGAATCTAATTTAACTAAATCATATGTTATGGAAAACATTGCCCTGTGTATTTACATAATGAAAGTTGATTTTTGAAATCAAGCAGCATAGTAAAACAATGATTACTTGCCCCCCCCACATACACTCTGATTTACCTGCTGGTCTTGCATCAGAGTTTGACATATACTACTACTGAAATCAAGCTGCTTTTTCAGCTGGTTAATCTGTTCCTGCCATTGCTCTTTCTCCTCAACGAAAGAGAGGTCAGATGCCCAGCGAAGATTTTCCTGCCGTCTCATGCTGACATTTTGCTGTTGGTTGGACTTGGCCGAGGGCTGAATGTTACCATCTACAGAAAACTGATGAGGCCTCCTCAAGTTGCTTAATATTTTAAAAGAAAAGGGATGTCAGTAAACACATACAAGTCAATGGAATAAATCACCAATTTACATACATGTCAATAACCATTAAACCCATACAAATCAAACTTGCCAGAATGCTAGTTTTCCAGAAACATAAGCTCAAACAAAAAAAACAACAAGACTGTAAAATATATGCCTAATCTTGAGAATTTTGTATTTTCTTTTGACTTTAATATACACATTGTTCTGTCACGAATGAATCTAAAACCTGTCTTCCCTTGTACAAGGTGTGATCACCTTATTTGAGCGAAAGGTGTATGCGGCACAGATAGATGTCTCTTTGATAGAAACAGTTTAACTTATTTGAGGTCTTCCCACTGAAATGGAATGTAGAGATGGAAGCCTTGCTAACACGATTTAAGTTTTTGCAGGTATCAAGCTTTTAAAAGATACACCTGTGGTGGCTTTGACACTCACTGAGAGCAGAAACTGACCCAGGACCGACAGCTACTGGAAGCTTTGAATCTATATCTCTTTTATATTGATGCACTGATATATGGTATATGACTTATGTTTTAGTCTATGAGATTTATATCTTGGATGTTTTAGGACTTAGTGGTGGGCGTTTTTAACTTTATGCATGCGTAGCCTTAGGGCAAAACATGTTGTAACCATAAATGTATTGAAGTATTAATGCGATTATACCTGTTAAGGCACTGGAACGCCCAGATTGCCTGTCAGCTGGGATTCGACGTAGTCTGGAACTACTCAATCCATTTAAGCATATAATAAACCGAAGGGGTACTAATACTACTCTGATTCGTTAAAACTTCAAAATCGAATGAGTCTGTGTGAATTTCTTGATTATTAAAAGTCATCTGGATACACTGCAAGCCCAGTGCACGAACGATCCACTTATAAGTCTGAAACACCTTTATGTCCTCCAAAACGTCTCCCCTGAGTTTAAGAGTATATATATTATATTAAATAAAAAGAGTACATGCGGAAATTCTTGACGGTTCCATACTGTATATTGTTTGAAGCAGTGTATTTGTAAACTATAAGCCCAGCGCAACGTTAGGTGTCATACATATTTTATTGGGTGTGCATTGAGGTTTATCATGATCATAAAACTAACCTCTCCCTAGTTTTTCTAACACTGAAAGGTCTCTGACTTCCAGAGTACACAGGGAAGTTTTCATCCGAGCTGGTGTCTCCCTGCTCTTCCTCCTCCTCCACCTCAGGACCTTCAGAAAGGAGGCCATCTTCATCCTCATCATCATCCAGTGCACACAGAGTAGACCCACCCCATGTTGCCATTGTTCTGTAAGTTACACAGAAGTGTTCAATAAGCCAATTAAAATGAGTGAAAACCATCACACAAGGCCACAGGATGAATTGCTTACCTTTCATTTCTGCTCATTTGCTGAGAACACTGTGCATCAGTCCCTTCACTTTTGGAGGTATTATCATTCAAAACATTTTGTCTCTGTTGCTCAGCCATTAAAGATTCAAGCTGTTTTCTCCTTTGTCGAAGTTCTTCTCGCAGGATCTGGTGTCGACGCATCTCAGACCAGAGCTATAGTTAGATACATATATAAGTGATAAAGAAAAATAAATATTTCACAAAAGTAGCCTAATACATAAGCAAAACACTAAAGTTCTAAATTTACAGGTGGTGTTCTAAATACTGATGTCAAACAGCTTTTAATTAAACATTCAAATCTTAGACATACTTCAGGAAAAAATTACAATTATTACTGTAACAGTAATGATTATATGATCACATTTCAATGATTAACCTATGGATGTACTCATTGACATTAACAATAGAAATACAATTTAATTGCATACAGTAGGCATGGCTTTTTTCAGTACTCAATTATTTTAACAGAAGCTGAATCTTTACTTCCAGTTGATGCCTGGCATTAAATATTGGCCATGGCTGCCAGTTTGGAAGCATTTAAGAACACCACTGGCATCCATAAAAATTGCAAGTTTTTATATGAGCTTGATTAGCCACAAAATAGGTACTAAATCTCAGGTATGTCTTATTAAACTGGATCAAACTGCTATGTAATGGGAGTCTTATTTCCATGCCTAAGGTCTACAAAAAAATCAGAAAAGATGCAAGTGCATTACCTCATTATCAGGGGGTGAAGCTTCTTCAGGGTCTTGCACTGGTTTTGATACTGCACATTGAGTGACAGCAGGGGTTGATGTAGCAGCGGGCAGCTTTTTTACTACCGATTGGCTCATTGTACTAGACACAGACAACTGGAAAAGATATGAAGGATCATTACACTTTTGTACACTTTCGTATACATTCAAAGCAACCCATTATTTAAAGTTATGTTTATTCTTGAAGTTTAAACTTTCAAGAAACGAGCACACACACATGTAGAGAAGGCTGAAATTACATATAAAAAAAGTTTAAATTTGTGTTCAAATGATATACTGTACAGCTCTACTAGCAGTAAAATACAATTAGACATTGACAAAAAGTGTGTCAAATGTCTTTCATGTACTAATTATACGATGAGTAAAACATGACAAACTCCATAGCCAAACTTGTAATTAGCAGTTTAGAGCCCAATACATGATACTGTTAATAATCACAGTGCTTGAAATTAACTTTTCCATTCACTAGCTAATGGACGGAAAAATCCACCGATCACACACACATTCTACTGGCTCAGTTTAATGTTTATTGATAGTTCACCAAAAATGCAGTTTGTGTTGCAGTGTGTGTTTCCTATATTAAATAAGGGAACAAAAGAAACTGCAAAAACAAGCACCAATTAGAACATGTAAAAAATACATTAACAGACCACTGAACAGGTCATAGAGCTTCAGAAAAAAAAACAAAAAATACAAAACTAAGGCATGTTTCAGTGAGGGACTAATGTCCTCCCTTGACTTGGTTTCAAATTTGCTATGTGTCACTTCCAAGACAGACAACCTCCTTTTCTTGAATGCCACATATTAAAACCAGTACATAGTTAACTTTTTAAACAGTAAATTACAAATAGTACTTGTTATTAATCTTTGGTACTAAAAAGCAGATTTTATTCTATTCGACACTTTTCATTAACAGCTATTGTCACAAACTGAACAGTTGTATAAAATTCCACTGCAGAATACTATTGCAGTAATTATTCAAAAACAGCAAGCATTAAAATATTTGCAACAATAGAACTGCAAAAGCTTAAGCTTTCGGATGAAATACACTTCAGCAGTGGCGGAATGTTCCAACTGTGTCATCACAGCACGGAAATAAAACAATCCATCTTTAACTGTAGATAAAAAAACATAACTTATAGGAACTAAAGTATTCAAAATCAACAAGCCCAAACAGTAAATAAACTATTTCAAATAGTGCTTGTGAGCTTGTCATTACTGTAACTCAAATGAAGACTGTGAAAAGCTGCTATAGACACTTGCTAAAGAAACTGTTTGAGGCTTTATGCTACAGCTACATATTAATTTTCAGGTGTTGATTAAAACACAATTCTACAGTAAGCATACAATGCACTGAATAAATAGTACATGGGAGAGAAGAGTACAGCACTAAGAATACAGAGTATGATTATTTCCACAACTTTGGTTTAATTAAATTAAATAAACATAAAATCGCATTAGTTCTTAAAAGTGAAAAGAAACAGCAAGAATATAGCTTGTTTAAAATCGACAGATATACCGACATATGGTTAACAGTTTAAATATTCTTTACTCAGGGTTGTTCCAAATGTGGTGCTGGATGCTCCAAAGAATGTTTCATGTTGTGTCAGACATTGTTGAGCACAAAAATCACAACAAAACCAGCTGCTAGGAGAAGGTAAATACTCTCCCAGGGCAATGCTTGGTGCCGATAGGTTGAAACAATAAAACACCCACCCTTGCATGGCAATGCTTGGTGGTACTGTGTGAAACACTAAATGCCAGCCTCCAAATGACAATGCTAATTGGCTGAAAAAGTGGAGTCCATTAATGCAAACAGTGCAGATTTGCCATGCTCATACATAAACCTAAGATTAAAAAGAAAAAAGCCACACCTCCAGCACTCCCACATCCCGTATCCGTGGGCCCCAAAAACATGAAAACAGCAATAAAAATGGATGCACCACTAGGTCGTGCTAGTATGTGAAATGTACCTGCCACAGACCAAATCAGCTCTATATATTTAAGAATTTAAAACTGAAGATTTAGACCAACATGCAAGTTAAACCTACCTGCAAGTCAGGACAAGCCCACTGCAAGTCCTGGATCTTCTCCTGAATTTCCAATAACCGCTGTCTTTCATCATGCAACTGCTGAAGTTCTTTCTGTTGCTGATGAAGTTTAGCTTCATAGAACTTCTCCCTGTCAAACAATCATAATCCAATAAACTAAATGTAGAAGTTGTCACCTTTACTTCATATAATCTCACAATATAAACAGCTTCCTATATGCATGCTTTGTTGATCATTTGAGATATGTTGCAAAGTTGTTTAGTCTTTAACCCTTTGTGGTCCATTTATTCAGCGAGTCTCAGACGCGTCAGGTCCAATTTATTTTCACACGCAGTTTAATTTAGACGTGCTGTTTAAAAGTATTGCTTTTTCCCCCACAGTAAAACAGGTTTAAAAGGCACTGCATATCAACAGGACACTCAGTACTGCATCTCCAGCCCCGCCCCACCCCTTGTTCGCTGTATTTTTCACATACCTCTTCATAGTCGTGCATACTGATAAATCATCTCCTGATCACTCGTTTTATCACCAAACTCCTCAATAATGTGATCCAAGTCATTATTTTATTACTATAACATCTCAAAAAGCTCTGCAAACGTCTGTGATATTCTTTGAGCGCTGGATGCAGAAGCAGCTATCTTGTTTGTTTATGGCCGTGTTATCTCTGTGGTGCCGGGGCCATGTATATTGCTTAGACCCGCCCCCTTTTTTTTTCTTTTTTTTCCCCCCCAGTCTCACTCAGCCATTGAATGGTTTTCTCTGCTTTTCCCGGAGAAAATACGACTAGACCTGTGTTTTATGTCTTTTTGATGATGCTGGACAGGGTCCGACATCGGACCAGAAAGGGAAAATTGTAATGTCGGACCTGGTTGGACATAGGACCGCAAAGGGTTAAAGATTAATTAAAATGGCAATCCATTTTACATAGTCAAAAAAGAAACACAAATTTATACCACTTACAGAAATACTTCAAAGCATTGTCTTTGTGCTGTGAACAACAGCTTATAAAAATAAGTTACATTTAATAAATTTAATAAATTATTACTGATGTTACCTCGCTTTTTCTTTTAATGCAACATCCTTCTGTGTTTTAGGAACATTAGGCCTGGTGTTATTTGGTTGCTGATTTCCCTCATCTTCCTCAATCGCGTTGGATGCATTTGAAACGACTACATCAGCATCACTGTCCTAAATATTTAGAAGAAAAAAATTAGGTTAGAAAATAAGGTAGATTACCATGACCTCTATTAACTGAATGCACATGCAAAAATGTGAGTTAAATATACAGAAAATAGAACATCAGATTTTGATTGTCAATGAACTTACCAGGGTTTCATCACAATTGGACAAACATTATTATTCCTAAGGTCTATGACACCAACTTGTGCTGCTGAGAAAACGCATTGCAACTCACCTGTACCATTGCAACAAGCTCCTGCAGTTGTCTCAGTTTCTGTTTAGCAGTATGGAGTCTGTGGATTTTCTCTACAAATTCAGTATCATCTTCAAGATCACTCCTTTGGCTGGAATTAGAACCTTCACTTCCCTCATCATCCTGATCCTCCTCCTCATCCTGATCCTCCTCCTCCTCATCCACTGGCCCCTCAACTTCATCGCCCTCCTCATTGAAAGCACGATTGTACTGGCACTCTGAAACAAAAGAAAACACTCCAGTTAAAGGATATGCAGCATATTGATGAAAATAAAAAAGGAAACAGTAGCTGTGAGAATATGAAAACATAAGGGATTAGATTTTGGAGATCGTCAGCCCTCCTACAAGGGACTGGAGACACAGCAAGTGTGTTGACATCTAACATGCTAGTAGAACCTATATTCCTTTTAGTAGCATACAACTAATTGGGTACTTCATGTTTCATTTAAAAATTGTTCTACCATTATAGAAGTTGAACTATCATTACTTCTCTATGTTGGCTTCAGCCCAAATCCTGTGCAATTCATCTGTCCCACAGTTTCAACAGAGCAGGATAGCATAGCATGTTACTGGTTCTACCTGGAAAGGGACTTTGTTCAGCAAAGAAATTGTGGGATAGGATAAGATAAGAGAACATGGGCATTGAAGCCAAAAAATTGATTTTCAAATCTTCAGCTTTCTGATAAAGAAAACAAAACAGCTTCGTACCTATCACACATGGAATGTTTAAACTCCTCAGGTTAGCTGCCGATCTGTTGTTGATCTCGCAATCTGTATTCAGTCTTCCATCTCTATTATTTGTACCACATTGAGCATTTGTCAGACTATTCACATCAGCCCTATTTCCGCTTCTTTGTGGGTTTCTAAAAAGCATAAAAAAGCAACATTTACAATAGACATAGTTACTAAAAGGTTTAAAACCAGTACATGTCCATGGACTGGAATAACAGCCTCAAAGTTCCCATTT
Source organism: Acipenser oxyrinchus oxyrinchus (assembly GCA_030684275.1). Lineage (NCBI taxonomy): Eukaryota > Metazoa > Chordata > Actinopteri > Acipenseriformes > Acipenseridae > Acipenser > Acipenser oxyrinchus. The sequence continues at coordinate 54,790,878 of CM060248.1, read as the reverse complement.
AAGTTATCCAATTATCAACACTGATTAATCAGAAAAAGAGAGAGAGAGAAAAAGAGAGAGCGAGGCAAACATTGTACAGCTACTTCAAACCAAAACCCTGTAGCACGCAAGGCATTCTGGTCAACTGCTAAAAAATCTAATCTAATTTTGGCATCACACATATTAAGTATATGACCCCCCCCCAGAAGGTTTGTAGTCTGTGCCGCAAAAATTTGGACATTCTGCAACCATGTGCATACCTGGGTGTGTTGTGAGGCATGAAGACATAGGCCAAGTGCCTTCAACCACCCAGAAGTGTAGTAAGATTATGTCTTACTGCACACCCTGGAGTGGGTTATTGTGCTTATAAAATTGATGTTTATTTAATAAAAAAATAATAATAAAAAAACTAACATTTTAAACTTCAAATGAAGTTTTATGTATTGTATCCTTCCACCACTGTAAAACAGTTCCTATACTTTGCCTTTAGAACTACAAATTTGGTGAAAACATATTACTGCCGAGTACATGTTTAGATGCAAGGTTTTTTTTATTTTTTTATTTATTTAAGTGAAATATAAAAACTACAAATATAACTGCTTATTTACATGTTTTATACACTTTGGTACGTAAAGTTGACGTTTGAAATGTTTGTTTTTTCCAAGTACAATCCTGTACCTTTATTTTTTATTCAAATGCACTTCCTGCACTTCTTCTCAACACTAGCTAGCTTAACTTGTCCAGTCTCCCAGACAGTCATTGAGGCAGTTATATAGACTATCACATCATTTAACCTGAACAAACCTGCTCACTGCATTACAATTAGAGCTGGGACAAATATCTGAATATTCAAACATATTTTTGATATGTATTCAGGATACAAAAATCAGATGTTTGTATTCACTAGAAATGACAAAAATACATTGCATTTATTTACCGCCTCACCAGAAGTTGAGCAACAGAGATTATAATATATATATATATATTATATATATATATATATATATATATATATATATATATATATATATATATATATATATATATATATATATATATATATATCTCCTATACGCTACCGTATGTCCCCCTTCCCAGACCAGACGCAATACCAATACACAGTATATGAATATATTTTTTATTAACATGACATGTCTGATGACAGGCTAATCTTTTTTACTTGTTTGTTTACACTTGCGTTTTCATAATTAAACTCCCGTGCTTTTATTCTCCAGTCCAATAGAATGCGCTCACACCCTTCCTGGTACATTCAGTTTCACAGTAAAGCCTGGACGAGAACGTCATCAGGCTTGTTAACAACATGGCCCGGCGCAAATATAACCTTGTATCCTTGTTCAACTGACCATCACTTCTGGAAGAATAAGTAATCAGCTTCGGCAGTCACTATATTTCTGCTTATATTTGTGCTTAAAAATACTGCGAAATCCATCCGCTGTTAACTGATCTATTTGCTAGACAAAATATCTGTCTGATGTTTGGAGATATGGAGTGATCTAGCAAGTGAATGGGAGAAAATTGAACTTGTGCGTACTGCAATACAATTTATAGACGAAGTGCAGTAGATTTGTGAATATATACAGTACTGTGCAAAAGTTTTAGGCAGGTGTGAAAAAATGCTATAAAGCAAGAATGCTTTCAAAAATAGACATGTTAATAGATTATATTTATCAATTAACTAAATGCAAAGTGAGTGAACAGAAGAAAAATCTAAATCAAATCCATATTTGGTGTGACTACCCTTTGCCTTCAAAACAGCATCAATTCTTCTAGGTACACTTGCACAAAGTCAGGGATTTTGTAGGCATATAGTCAGGTGTATGATTAAACAATTATACCAAACAGGTGCTAATGATCATCAATTCAATATGTAGGTTGAAACACAATCATTAACTGAAACAGAAACAGCTGTGTAGGAGGAATACAACTGGGTGAGGAACAGCCAAACTCAGCTAACAAGGTGAGGTTGCTGAAGACAGTTTACTGTCAAAAGTCATACACCATGGCAAGACTGAGTACAGCAACAAGACACAAGGTAGTTATACTGCATCAGCAAGGTCTCTCCCAGGCAGAAATTTCAAGGCAGACAGTGGTTTCCAGATGTGCTGTCCAAGCTCTTTGAAGAAGCACAAAGAAACGGCAACGCTGAGGACCGTAGACGCAGTGGTCGGCCAAGGAAACTTACTGCAGCAGATGAAAGACACATCATGCTTACTACCCTTCGCAATCGGTAGATGTCCAGCAGTGCCATCAGCTCAGAACTGGCAGAAAACAGTGGGACCCTGGTACACCCATCTACTGTCCGGAGAAGTCTGGTCAGAAGTGGCCTTCATGGAAGACTTGCGCCAAAAGCCATACCTCTGACGTGGAAACAAGGCCAAGCGACTCAACTATGCACGAAAACACAGGAACTGGGGTGCAGAAAAATGGCAGCAGGTGCTCTGGACTGATGAGTCAAAATTTGAAATATTTGGCTGTAGCAGAAGGTAGTTTGTTTGCCGAAGGGCTGGAAAGTGTACACGAATGAGTGTCTGCAGGCAACAGTGAAGCATGGTGGAGGTTCCTTGCAAGTTTGGGGCTGCATTTCTGCAAATGGAGTTGGGGATTTGGTCAGAATTAATGGTCTCCTCAATGCTGAGAAGTACAGGCAGATACTTATCCATCATGCAATACCATCAGGGAGGCATCTGATTGGCCCCAAATTTATTCTGCCGCATGACAACGACCCCAAACATACAGCGAAAGTCATTAAGAACTATCTTCAGCGTAAAGAAGAACAAGGAGTCCTGGAAGTGATGGTATGGCCCCCACAGAGCACTGATCTCAACATTATCGAGTCTGTCTGGGATTACATGAAGAGAGAGAAGCAACTGAGGCTGCCTAAATCCACAGAAGAACTGTGGTTAGTTCTCCAAGATGTTTTGGCCAACCTACCAGCCGAGTTCCTTCAAAAACTGTGTGCAAGTGTACCTAGAAGAATTGATGCTTGATGCTGTTTTGAAGGCAAAGGGTGGTCACACCAAATATGGATTTGATTTAGATTTTTCTTCTGTTCACTCACTTTGCATTTAGTTAATTGATAAATATAATCTATTAACATGTCTATTTTTGAAAGCATTCTTACTTTACAGCATTTTTTCACACCTGCCTAAAACTTTTGCACAGTACTGTATATAATCAGTGTATGTGATTTTATACAGCACTGTATACAATACATCTTGCATTGAGAAAACACCACTTGAATCGGAAAAAAAGGAAATTATTATGTAATACAGTTCACGTGCAGCACGGTTTTGGTAAGTAGCATTTTCAAAACCATATTATTATCTGCAGTATTAAAATATAGCAAATCCACAAAACCAACGAAATACATATTGTATATTTGACATTTTATTTTTAGTGTTCTGTGTAACACTGTGTAACCTTGAAAAAAATTCAATACAGTCTGAAGCAGGTATGCGTTTATCATATCAACAACATCAATGTGGTTTCTTCTAATGCAGCGGTTATTAAACGGGTATGCGAGAAAAATTCTGAAATGGCAGACAACGCATTTTACTTAGTACCACTTCCCAATCTATTGCAAACTTTTATCATGTAATCAACGTTGAATAGCTAACACCAGACTGCTGTACTGTAACAGAGCGTTCAGTGCACACATGGCTAATTTACATATTAAATATGTACGTTATAAATAAACCCTGTTGTTTAAATGTCATATAAACAGTTGAGCGGTTACTGCAGTCTGTCTTTGGGAGATATATATATATATATATATATATATATATATATATATATATATATACACACACACAGTACTGTGCAAAAGTTTTAGGCAGGTGTGAAAAAATGCTGTAAAGTAAGAATGCTTTCAAAAATAGACATGTTAATAGTTTATATTTATCAATTAACAAAATGCAAAGTGAGTGAACAGAAGAAAAATCTACATCAAATCAATATTTGGTGTGACCACCCTTTGCCTTCAAAACAGCATCAATTCTTCTAGGTACACTTGTACACAGTTTTTGAAGGAACTCGGCAGGTAGGTTGGCCCAAACATCTTGGAGAACTAACCACAGTTCTTCTGTGGATTTAGGCAGCCTCAGTTGCTTCTCTCTCTTCATGTAATCCCAGACAGACTCGATGATGTTGAGATCAGGGCTCTGTGGGGCCATACCATCACTTCCAGGACTCCTTGTTCTTCTTTACGCTGAAGATAGTTCTTAATGACTTTCGCTGTATGTTTTGGGTCGTTGTCATGCTGCAGAATAAATTTGGGGCCAATCAGATGCTTCCCTGATGGTATTGCATGATGGATAAGTATCTGCCTGTACTTCTCAGCATTGAGGAGACCATTAATTCTGACCAAATCCCAAACTCCATTTGCAGAAATGCAGCCCCAAACTTGCAAGGAACCTCCACCATGCTTCACTGTTGCCTGCAGACACTCATTCGTGTACCACTCTCCAGCCCTTCGGCGAACAAACTGCCTTCTGCTACAGCCAAATATTTCAAATTTTGACTCATCAGTACAGAGCACCTGCTGCCATTTTTCTGCACCCCAGTTCTTGTGTTTTCGTGCATAGTTGAGTCGCTTGGCCTTGTTTCCACGTTGGAGGTATGGCTTTTTGGCCGCAAGTCTTCCATGAAGGCCACTTCTGACCAGTCTTCTCCGGACAGTAGATGGGTGTACCAGGGTCCCACTGTTTTCTGCCAATTCTGAGCTGATGGCACTGCTGGACATCTTCCGATTGCGAAGGGAAGTAAGCATGATGTGTCTTTCATCTGCTGCAGTAAGTTTCCTTGGCCGACCACTGCGTCTCACGGTCCTCAACGTTGCCCGTTTCTTTGTGCTTCTTCAAAAGAGCTTGGACAGCACATCTGGAAACCCCTGTCTGCCTTGAAATTTCTGCCTGGGAGAGACCTTGCTGATGCAGTATAACTACCTTGTGTCTTGTTGCTGTGCTCAGTCTTGCCATGGTGTATGACTTTTGACAGTAAACTGTCTTCAGCAACCTCACCTTGTTAGCTGAGTTTGGCTGTTCCTCACCCAGTTTTATTCCTCCTACACAGCTGTTTCTGTTTCAGTTAATGATTGTGTTTCAACCTACATATTGAATTGATGATCATTAGCACCTGTTTGGTATAATTGTTTAATCATACACCTGACTATATGCCTACAAAATCCCTGACTTTGTGCAAGTGTACCTAGAAGAATTGATGCTGTTTTGAAGGCAAAGGGTGGTCACACCAAATATGGATTTGATTTAGATTTTTCTTCTGTTCACTCACTTTGCATTTAGTTAATTGATAAACATAATCTATTAACATGTCTATTTTTGAAAGCATTCTTACTTTACAGCATTTTTTCACACCTGCCTAAAACTTTTGCACAGTACTGTATATATATAAAAAAAAATAAAAAAAAAATAAAAGCCTAGTCTTTAACTCATTTTATTTCCTGTGTGCGTTCATGACTGCAAGTCGATATATTTTTTTTTTTTTCAATGACCCGATTAACGTTTATTGTAACTTAAGTACTATTGGTTCATTTCAAAATACATAATGTATGGCCAATCAGAAACCGAAGTACTGCATGCGGTCTAGTTTGACAAGCCGTTATGTCTGGTGTGAGTTTTTCGCTTTTTAATCCAGTGAACAAATACTGTTGGTTCAATATTAGTACAATACTAGCAAAGGGCGATCAAGACGAAATACCGTCAGATTAAAAAGGCCAAAAATGTCTTGCGACTAAAGCTCTGTCCAATTTCCCTGCCATCATCAGTGATTTGTGTGGTAACAAGCAGGGGCATCCATCACACTGATACTAGGTAAGCGTTTTATTATTGTTTTTTAATTAGCATCAGTACTGTACGTTTTAGTCACCAAGAATTAAAAAAAGAATTAAAAAAATGTTTTCGTAATGAGGTCAGCTGTAGAGAGCCTTGGATAGTGAACTTTTCTTTGCCGCCTTTTCTGTAATTGTATTATTAATAAAAATATATGATTGCCATTTGCTATCATGGAATAGTCCTACGTCATTTCTGAGTGACTGAGTTTAGCATGGATGCTTCATTGAATTTAATTAATTAGTAATTACAATAAAATGATGTTGATGTTTCCAACAACTAGAAACCTGTTTGAGGGACTTTTTTTATCCAAAAGTAAATATAATATATATTTTTTCCATTATAATACTGTAACTTTTATAGGAGGCTGTGTGGTCCAGTGGTTAAAGAAAAGGGCTTGTAACCAGGAGGTCCCCGGTTCAAATCCCACCTCAGCCACTGACTCCCTGTGTGACCCTGAGCAAGTCACTTCACCTCCTTGTGCTCCGTCTTTCGGGTGAGACGTAATTGTAAGTGACTCTGCAGCTGGTGCATAGTTCACACACCCTAGTCTCTGTAAGTCGCCTTGGATAAAGGCGTCTACTAAATAAACAAATAATAATAATAATAATTTTATCCATCACACAACCAAGCCAAGGCTTGTGCGTTTTGTTGTATCATGTTATCGTACAAACTTTTTTTTCTGTTTTTAATTTTATTATGACTATCTCAGATGGGGGTATGCGGTGGACTACTTTTTTGGAAAGGGGTATGTAGCTTAAAAAGATTGAAAACCCCTGTTCTAATGTGATCTGGTACAATGAATGTCCTCTACTCAGTGATACACGAGCGTCACTGACACATTTCCCAATACTTTCCCCAAAAGTGACAGTGAGTATTGTAGAGACACCTTGGTTGTATCTACAGCTTTACAGTTTTTTTTTTGTTCTTCAGAAACAAAAGGCCAGTAAACTCTGCTGGCATATTTAAAAACAAACAAAAAACAGAAATGGTGGTTGGTTCTGAATTATCAAACATATTGACCCCCTCACCGAAGAAAATGTCCCCCTAGAATTTAGAGTGGGGGCCACATTGACCCCCAGTCTGCAAGTCCTGGAGCAAACAATGATATAGATAGATAGATATAAAAGGAGACACACAGGATCAACACTGCAGCTCAAGCCTCTATTTAAAATTTTTAGACAGCAAAAAGTAAACAAATTCTGCACATGTACGCATAGTGATATCTATGGAGCTTTCTGGATCAAAAACGCATTGTGCTGCTTTAAAGCGAGTCAGACTCTCATGGGACAAAAATCTTGGCAAGCATGTCATTCTGAAATGTCTCCGAAGTGATTTTTACATAGATTGTATATATTATATATTTTTTGTTGCGACTTTGATATGTGGAATATAATAAAACGAGAACCAAAACGGTGAGCTTTTTTCCCCCCCTTCATTTTAATTTCCACGTTTGTTTCATTTGAAGTGTTTAAAGTTACATTTTAGTTTTCATTTGCTTGTTCAGCTACAATAAGGCACAAGTAAACCTCATGTTATTACTTAATGAAAACATGTCTATGGCCACTGTTTACTGTGAAGAAAGGGCAATGGCAAGAAATGAAGAAAAAAAAAAAAGTAAAAAAAAAAAATTTGGAGTCAGCTTTACATACTATTTATTTTGGGAATAAACAAAACAACGTTTAATTTGACTTGATATTTGGCATCCTTTGTTTTGTAGTTAATTCACTAGGGTAAAGTAAGTCCTACACAACGTATTCTTTACTCCTGGAATATTTTTTCACTTTAACATGTTACACAGTGTAACATCTTGCTGTAAAATAAAAGGCACACACACACGGGCCACGCCCCCCTTCCGCTATGCTGCCTCTGCCTGCGTTCTGATGAATATAATGGCTTTTATTACTTTTTGAAAACGAATGAATATCCAAATGAATATTTAAATTATAAGCAAATATCCACACATGAAAATCCTGTGCTCGTCCCAGCACTAATTACAATACACACTGACGTCTGCAATTACTGTAATGCGGGGCTTTTCAAACTATACCCCTTCTGTCGGGAGGTTTTAACTAAAGTACCCTTTACAATTTTCGCTCTCTGAATGGTACCACAGTTGCAATAAAGTCAGAATAATCTTTACTGCAAGTTAATTCTTTTCTACTTGTATTCGCTTTCTATTCAGCAAAGTCATTATACATAATACAAAAAACTCGGCACTGTAAATGTTTATCATAGTATCATTTACTTCCCACCTCAGCATAATAGTGTTGTATTTAAAATAGCTTACAGTATCAAAAAACATTAACCTCAAGAAAATACTATAATGAACAATGACAAACTTTTTTTTTTTTTTATTAAAGCCAGCATAAAATTTATGCAAAGTGACTCTGTATAACTGCCGCTTTGCACTTTCTTGGTTTTCTTCCTCCTTTGCAAGAAATGTATCCATTTCAAAACACATAAAACTTATTCAACCAGCCGCTACTGCGGTAATACATAAAACAAAAACCATCAGTGTGAGTATTGCGATTACTATTTATGTTTATCTTAGCATTTATACATGTAAATAAATGCAGAAACATTGTGCTTCACTGATATGACAAGTTAAAAAACAGCAAAGATTATGAGCAGCACAGAGTGCTCTCCATAGGCACAATTAGACTCCTGCAATTGGCTAAGACTCCTGATAATACAAATTATTGATTATAATAAACCTGTCAGATGAATTGGTTGCTGTAGACCGCATTAATCGCCAGGAAATGCCCTCAAAATGTCCACACAACCATCACCGATAAAGTACAGTAAGTAGGGCTGCAATGAAGGGTACATTTTGACCTCTGAAGGTTCGAACCTTCGATTGTACTAATTTGCATCATTTACTGGTGACGTCACCATAGCTACTACTTGTTCATATTTGATTGAAAATCCTATTTTACAGGTAAGCCATATAAATGGAATAAAACATATGTAGTTTAAAATACATTAAATTGAACAGTAATCATGTTTTTATAATTTAAATTAAAATACACATTTTTTTATTTACACGTAATTAGTGCTGCTTGCGAATAAGCTTGCATTGCCGCAGAACTAACTGCTGCAGACTTCAGCAAAACAAGCTTAATTTAACAGTCACCATTCCAAGCAGGTTATCAGTCACTCACATTTTACTACTACTAAAAAGAAAATAATAATAATAATAATAATAATAATAATAATAATAATAATAATAATAATAATAATAATAATAATAATATGAATTTACGATTGTGAAGTGACCCCAGAGATTGTATGTGCCTCCATGATACATCAACAAACGCTTGCACAGTTTGCATTCAGTTTTTTTTTGTGGTCGTCTGGGCATTTGCCTCTGGTTAACACAAGGTGGAGGGGGGAGGGTCGGACGGCGCTCAGGTTTTTCGAAATTAAAATTAGTGTTAGCATATATTTTGTATATTTCAAACATATTCTACCATAGCACTTCTCTTACACTGTCTTGAACACTAGGTATTCAGTACATATTTTACTGAAGCACTACAACTGGTATAGGTCGTCCCCCCCCCGCCTCGTGTTCTGGCATAATAATACACCCAGCTTCATACATGACAGTGGCGCCATAGAGTTGCTTTTGTTTATGTAATATGCATTATACAAATCAAAAGATCAAATTTTGCATTTGATTGACATTTAATGTGTGATTTATAGTATTCACATTGTCAAACGATTTCTGTTAACAAAAAAAAAAAAAAAAACACATACGTGCGTGAAGGGCGTCTGACGAACCTTTGAAGGTTTAAAAGCAATCTTCGAATTCCTGGCTAGGGAACAAACCTTCTAATACACTCCTAACAGTAAGGTATCAATCTGCCAAAATTCTAGTATAACTCAACTGTCAGAACCACAACAAACCCATGAAACAATGGCTATAACAGGTCACAAAAACGAGTCTCTATAAAAAATTACTCAAAATTATCCAACAAGCGAGAGTCTTCACATCTTTCCAATGTCTTAACTCCTGCAATTATTGATGTCCACCAGCCATCAATAGTTGAAAATCAGCAGTAAAACATTCAAACTGCAAACCTGCAAAACCACATTAAAAAACGGAAGCCCAATGCTTTACTCCATCCTCCGAAATCTCAGCCATGAACATACCGGCTATGTTTCAAAATTGCACCTCACAGGAAACCTGCAATTCAACTTTAAATAAAAAAATTAACTTTACAAAATAACTCAAATATTTAAATTACTAATTTAATTCCTTTCTTAAATATAAATTAATCGTTTTAATAATACTGTCAATTTTAGAATCAGTTTGTTATATTTACCTATTTAAAACTGTAACACAACTGTCTTAAATGTTTTCCCAGTCTTAAATACACCAACCACTCAATATATCGCAGGTATCGGCGTCCAATACAAATCCGCTATATGGTCGAGGGCCATGACATAGCGAGAGACCCATAGAAAAACAAATAGGCTAATAAATACTGTACAACCACTTCCTCGTTTTATCGTGGGCGTCAGGGTCCAATATAAATTCTCTCTGCTTTTTCTATTTTTTCGTATAAAAAGCAGCACACCATTTTAATTCGTACTGCAGGAGGGTAATTGCTTCTCATCAACTTAAGTCTCCAGTTAATTTCATGAATTTTCCTTTCCTTTTTCAAATGCCCAAACCCACTGCATTGAAATAATCCATTCCCAACATAGGAGGCTTGTTGCTAGGTGATGTCACTGTCCTGTGACTTTTGCTAGTGCATTGCTTACAAAACCACTTCAGGACTGAGCTCCCGAGTAGCGCATCCAGTAAAGGCACTCCGCGTGCTTTGTGTTATTGTGCAATGCGTGTGTATATGAGAACAGTATGATATTAATGCTTTGTTTTTAATTGTTTTGTATATTTTTGTTTGTGATGTGCAGTACAAAATAAAACCAACAGTAATTCTAAGCAAAATTGTCTATGTATAGTGCAGCTAAGGCATGCTCAGTTAGACTGTAAAAATGGGAAGCCAACTCCAGGACCGAATCCGCAGTATAACGAGGGGTGATATAACAAGGGGTGGGTATAAATTAAACAACAAACAAAACTATATTTTGATTTTTGTAATGTTTGGTTTGTTTGTGAAGAAAAAATAGTTCCCTTCGCTGTTCAAAGGCAGAATTATACTATTGAAGAACCGCTGCAGCAGCACAGGACGAGCACCGCAGGACATATAGAAAAAGATCAATAAAAGGCAGAGGGACCCCAGCTGGGGCATTAACGGACAGGAAATAGCCTACCTGTCGGTCATTATTGCTTAATACAACTGTTTTTGCTGGTCGCTTCAAATTCGTATTAATAGGAATTGACCGTACTTTAATACCTACAGTTCACATAACATTGCGTAAGTAAGCTTTTAATGTTGCTACTAATGATTACAAATATGGAGTTTTGTACAAAAAAATAAGTAGGCTATCCCGCTGCAGTGGCATGTCTCTGCTAATTGAGACAGGTTCTTTCAAAACGCAGGATCAGTTCACAAAAATATTTTCCTCAGATAATTTGCTAGGCTGCAAGCATCATCCCTTGGTTTAAAAGCATGTTTGCAGTAGAAAAATGGAAACGCAAAACAGCAGTCATGATGGTGACTGACAGCAAGGCAGAAGTGGATGGAATGTTCAAGTGTGAGGTTAGGTGAGAAAGCTGAGTAGTACTGTGACTTGTTTTGTATAGAACATAGAATAAAAAGGTGTTCCATATGAAAACTGACCTTTTCCTTCACTTTGTTCATAGGAACACTAACATAGCATTAACTGTTGTACATTGTAATTACCTTAGTTGTGCTTTAGCATAACAAGAACGGTATCAACACAACACTGGTACACCAACTCACCCCTACTGTACACCCCTATGTAATCTGAGAAGCTTCTGACCGCTCTCTAAAGCATGTTTTGTGCATGCGCATTAGGCGGTTACAGCAGTGACGATGTAGTGCTTTAGGTAAGAAAGTACCGAGGGAATTTACAGGTTTAACATATTCATATAAAATTCAAAGATCATTGGATTATAGCCAAATGCAATCCAAAATGTTTCTAGTAGGCTAGGAGTGTATGATAGAAGTTTGGTAAAAAATGTTTGCAAAATCAAGGCAGTTATCGTGTTCACCCAGTATAGTGTGACAGACAGACAGAAACTATCAATGAATAAGGGTCTCCTTTTTTATAGAGATTTACCCACCTTATGTTTGTAATTGGTTCTGGGTTTTCTTGATCAGAATCAAAAATAGACTCTTCTGTTTCTTCATCATCTTTAGTGTTTTCATTGACTGTGTCCACTATCATGTCTGAGGTCTGTTCATAGTAATGAACCAGCTCACGCAGCTCATTCAATCTTTTATGCACCTCCTTCAGTTTCCTAAATAAAAAATAAAAAAACCTATTGTTTCTCATATGTTTATTTGCAATACAATTTATATATTTTAACAGAATCCCTTTTATAAATATTTACCTAAATTTTTCAACAAAGAATTGATGGACAGGCTAACACTGCTTCTAAACCTTTAATATATGCAAAAGCTGCTGTGTAACAAGTTATACAAAGTAGTGTCCTTGACTGGTCACAGTCTCTGCCAGAAGGGTTAGTTTCATTTAAAATATTTTAGATTATCTAAAATGGTGTGCTACTACTTTAATTTGATCAAACTACTTTTCTATCAAAGCAAATCTGTAAATTGTCTGCTGTACACCTACCAATAAAAACTTAATCATTATCATTGGCTTATAGATTTTTTCCATACCGGAGTTTCTCTGTGGGGTTAACATTATCTTCTCCTTCACTATCATTCTGGGAAGCTGTTGAATCAAGGCGGAAGGCTGTAGAAAGGCTGTTTGATTCCCTGTTGACTGCTACAGTTGTTCCTACAGGTGCTGAAGCAGCTGAAACTATACTTCTCTGACCCACACTCCTCTGGGAAGGAACTGAAGCAGACATAACAGAAAGACAAACATCCACAAATCAATTGCTCATCCATCAAAGTATTTAATTGTAGAGCACTTTAAAAAGCTACATAAATTATAAGTGTTCATAAATAAAGCCTGAATGTGTGATGTATTTTTCTGGCACATTGGAGTATGTAAAATCATTCTGAAAAACTAACTGAAAAAGTGCAATATAAAACAATGAATGAAAACAGGCAGCGAATGAAACATTAATTAGAAATAACTGAGTACAGACAACTGTTTACTTACACGAGTTGTTGTTGAGGGTCTGGTCTCTCAATGTGTGCAGTTCTTCCAGTATTTTATCCATTGTGTGCTTTTTATCCTGCAGCTCTTTTAGCTTAACAAGCTGGACATTCTCTACGGACAGCTGCTCCGAAGCAGTTGAATTTCTGCTTCTGGAAACCTCTCTGGTAAGTGACAGACTTTCTGCTTGTCGTCTGTTATCTGGGACAGCCTTTACCGAAAAATATCAAATGTTATCAATTTTGTATTCCAACACCATATTATCACATAGCCAAAACATTACAAAAAAAAGGAAAAAACAAAAGCACACTCTACCTGGGTGTCATGTAGCTGGTTGTGGAATCTCTGAATCAAATCATTTAACTCCTCATTTAACTCTGATGTTATGCTCAGTCCAGAGACACTCCCAGTAGTTTCTGTAACAACTAAAAAGGATAGCATAAGCATTTTTATCACACATTTATAAACAAATATATCATTATACAATAATGACAAATTATATTAAAAAAAAATTGGGCTAATTTTTCAAAGCTGGTCCAGGTCCAAGTCTAAAAAGCCAATTGAATCTACCTGGACTGGAGAACAACATGATAGGGAACGTGTTGAAGTAGATGGGAGACTACTGTAATCCGTCGCGTATCCGACTATGGTGGGACCAGAGTAAGGGCGGATATGTAAAAGGGTAGATCAATTAATCCTGTTTTAAATACCATTATACACAGCTGTAACAATTATTTTATTCACACAATTATTGTTTTGAGATTCAGGTTTTATTAGGGAGCTCCCCTAAATTCCTTGTTTAGAAAGATACAGGGTATTAATGCTTCTGACAGAGTAGCTGTCTGCTGCGTGGGTGCATGCATTCACTGCTGAGAGACAGGCAGGAGATGGAGGGAGGTTGAAGTTGATACGCCCCACAGGCGAACAGGACTATTTTACATACAGTGCCTATAGACTATCTAGTGCCTATCTACACCCCCTTGAACTTTTTTCACATTTTGTTGTGTCAGTGCATCAGAATTTCATGCATTTAAATGAGGATTTTGTTCCACTTATCTACACACCATACTCCACACTGTTAATGGGAAAAAAAGGTTTTATTGAGAAAAAAAATTATATATTAAAAATACAAAACTGAAAGATCATAATTGGATAAGTCTCCACCCCCCTGAGTTAATACTTGGTGGAAGCACCTTTGGCAGAAATTACAGCTGCAAGTCTGTTGGGATAGGTCTATACCAACTTTGCACACCTAGATTTGGCAATATTTGACCATTCTTCTTTACAAAACTGGTCAAGCTCTGTCAAGTTCCTTGGGGAGCGTTGATGGACAGCAATCTTCAAGTCATGCCACAAATTTTCTATTGGCTTTAGGTCAGGGCTTTGACTGGGCCACTCAAGGACATTTACATTTTTGTTCCTTAGCCACTCCAGTGTAGCTTTGGCTGTGTGCTTTGGGTCGTTGTCATGCTGAAAGGTGAACTTCCATCCCAGGTTCAGCTTTCTTGCAGGCAGCAGGTTTTCCTCAAGGACTCTGTACTTTGCTCCATTCATTTTCCCTTCTGTCCTGACAAGTGCCCCAGTCCCTGCCGATGTGAAACATCGCCAAAACATGATGCTGGCACCACCATGCTTCACAGTAGGGATGGTGTTCTTTGGGTGATGCGCTGTGTTGGATTTGTGCCAAACTTTGCATTTAGGCCAAAAAGTTCCATTTTAGTTTTGTCAGACCACAAAACTTTTTGCCACATGGCTACAGAATCTCCCGAGTTGTTTTTTTGCATACTTCAAAACGGGATTCAAGGTGGGCTTTCTTGAGTAATGGCTTCCTTCTTGCCACCCTACCATACAGGCCAGATTTGTGGAGTGCTTGGGATATTGTTATCACATGCACATTTTGACCAGTCTTGGCCATAAAAGCCTGTAGTTCTTGCAAAGTTGCCATTGGCCTCTTGGTAGCCTCTCTGATCAGTCTCCTTCTTGCTCGGTCATCCAGTTTGGAGGGACGGCCTGAACTAGGCAGGGTCTTGGTGGTGCCATACACCTTCCACTTCTTAATAATCGTCTTGACCGTGCTCCAAGGGATATTCAAGGCCTTTGATATATTTTTTTATACCCATCCCGATCTGTGCCTTTCAACAACTTTGTCCCAGAGTTCTTTTGAAAGCGCCTTGGTGCTCATGGTTGAGTCTATGCTTTGAAATGCACTACCCAGCAGAGGGAACCTACAGGAACTGCTGAATTTATCGTGAAATCATGTGAATCACTACAAATTTAACACAGATGGAGGCCACTTAACTTGGTGTGTGATTTTGAAGGAGATTGGTTACACCTGAGCTTATTTAGGATTGCTATTACAACGGGGGTGGACACTTATCTAACCAAGCTATTTCAGTTTTTATTTTTAATTATTTTTCTACAAATTCCTAGAATATTGTTTTCACTTGGAAGTTGTGGGGTAGGATGTGTAGATAAATGAATTTTTTTAATGCATTTTAATTCCAGGCTATAAAGGCAACAAAAAGAGAAACTTTTGAAAGGGGGTGTAGACTTTCTATAAGCACTGTATCAACACACTGAACAGCTCACATGACACTACCAGCAATGGTTGCGCACGGAGCGCATACAACAGTGTACAGAAATGTTGGTGGAATTTACAATCTCTGAACTAATCTTTGTTCAATAATAAACCAACGTAGCTGAAGAGATTGATCATGGCGGATAAACAGATAAGTGACGGGGAGATACGCGACAGATTACTGTACAATATCTCGTTGTCAACTTGATTTTCACTTTATTGTTCTCTATTATTCCAACACATGCCCCGTTTTCCAACTGCTTGTTGATTAATTTCACACATTTTAGGAGGTTTGTCTTATACATTTGGCTATACGATAATGTGAATCTACACATTTATGAAGCTTTATAATATGTAATATTAAATGTATTATTTAAAATACAAAAGACCTTATTTAGAAAGGGGTACAAGGGAAAGGCATGTGTTCTCAAACTAATAACTACAATGTTAACAGTAAAAAACTAGTGAGATTATTCAGCAACTAATTTTCACAAAAATTGCTTTTACCCTTTCACTCAAAACAAAATAGGGCCCAAAGTATTCATTAAATCAGTATGCCAGTAATTCATAAACATTTATACTTGGACTAGCTATAAATAGGCCTTCAAAGTTTTCCTACATATTCAAAAAGTTTGAATCCTGTACTTTGAAAATATTTAACTATAGAAATTATACTTAAATAATTTGAAAAATGCTGTACCAGGGTCATCCATTACTGCTATGGCTTGTTCTGCTTTATGCTGCATTGCCAGCAGTGCAGCTTGTCTTCCCTGTAGTGCTCTCAGCTGTTCCTGTTGTTGTAACATTCTCTTCAGGAGATCATGCTGTTTTTTCAGATTTTCCAGCTCTTCTTTTGCATCGTGGTTTGGACCTCTACCCTGTGAAGCAAGGAGACACATTTTGATTTCTATGATCTTTTCTATGCAACTAATCCCCCAACTTAATGTTTTTTATAGTAGCCAGAAGCTCTGCTACCAGTTTCAAGGTGTGTGCTTAGATGACTGGTCAGTTCATAAGTGTGGGGTCTGTAACTTTGGGGGCCCAGTGTATATATATATAAATAAATACATACATACATAAATAAATAAATGTGTCTTCCTGTCTAAATTAAGTAAAAATTGGTTTTATGACCATGTCAGCATATTACAATTTCCATAAATTAATAATAATTATATGTATAACTTAAAATGTTATTTTGTTCCAGAGACATGTTCTTGCTACATCTTTGAAAAGGAACACAATGATGATTATGGAACAAGCTTCTCAATTTTGTCAGATAACTGCAAGAAACAAAGGTAAAAAAAGAAGAAAGGAGCGGAACAGGTTATCTTCAAATATGAACTATTATATCCACAGTATAGAAGGAAATTAAAAAGAAAATGATGTAATGTCAATTTACACAAGAAGAGACAAACTTCCTCCCAACACCTTCCAAAAGAGTTAAGTCTAAATTAGTAAAGGTCAAAGGCAATGCTTATGGTACCTTTGATGGTTCTCCACGATCCTGGCTATTAATCCTATCAGGCCATATTCCCCTGCAATTCACAGCAGCTCTCTCCCTTTTCCCTTTTGGTGTTGTAGTAACATCAAAGTCTGTAACCTGTCCTTGTGAGGCTGACTTCCCTAGAGTGTCCTCAATGCGGGGTCGAAATCTCAGAATATGAGATGCCTCCTTTGTAACAGTTCAGTAGTTAATTAGGTTAAAATGACAGAGACTATGTTAAATAAAGACACATAAAACTCATGAGCTAGTGTTGCCCTGAATAACTTGCAAGAATTGTCAAGTATTTGGTTTTTAAGTAAGTAAATTAAGGCATCGTATTATACACGCAATACTCCAAGAGCCATTATTGCAATTACTTGCATTGGGATTATTTTGCATTTACTACAGAGCTGTGCCATTGATTAAATTATGCTGGGATTTTATCCAGGTAGCAAATTCTGATAATTTCTTTAAAAGCTACAGAACAAGAACTATCATTAACATACAAGTTGAATATGAACAGTGTACATTTTATCATGTGGTATAGACAATCACTGCAATACAAGATAAAAAAAAAAGGTTATTTCCATTTAAAACAAATATCTGCTCTGTAAATAGTCTGCTTATTACTTTAAAGCTGCTTACCGTGGCGTCTGAAGCTTCCGAGTGCACTTCTATGTTCAGAGATGTGCTCTCAGCAACAGAACCAGATCCCACAGCTGAATCAATAGTGCACACCTCATCATTCTCTCTAGCCTGCAATTAATTTAATAGCTTAAAAGGTTGCTGTTATAATACACACACACAATAGCAAAACATGATATATTTAGTTTATATTTGATGTATTATTTCACGATAAATCATTGCAAGGAAAAATTCAGAGTCTAATACCATCTCAAATCTTGACCTAAATGTTGCTCTTTAAAAGTTTATCAACTGGATGAGATAAAGCTAAACAATTAATTTTACATAAATTACAGGTGTCACCTTTAGTAAGACACCACAAAAGTAAATCGTACTAACCAACATCTTTTGAAGAAATTTTAGGTAAGATTTCTCCTGTTGTTTAAGGTGATCTATTAGATGTGACAAACGCTCAACATTAGCAGATATTTCATTTTTTCCCACAAGGTCATCCCGCATAGAGCTGGCCTTGGCTATATACTCCCGGATTTGGACGAGTTTGCTGACAACCTAAAAAGCAAAGAAATAGAAAATATTGTTTTATTTTATAGAGTTAGAGACTTAGTTATGCACTTGGTTTGTGCATCATTGAAACTGGTATAATGGCAATATGTTGAGTTTCAATCAAAAAATATCTGCACAAGTCAAATAAACCTTTACAAAACATTTCAGATGATGCATTCTGCAACCTGTGGAACTACAGGACATGTGCAGAACACAGACATGCACATCTCCCCCTTTTTTAAACCTGTTTCTAAAAGTTGATCAAGACAATTCATCAAAGTACTTACCTGGCTGCTGTCTATTTCAGGTTCTCCCCTTCCGTCTTCACTTTGAGACATCTCCTCAATCTGCAAAGAATCTTTGCTCAAAACTGAAGCAAACATAGCCTTGCCTGAAGACTGCTGCATTGTCTCTTTGCATGGAGTGACAGCTACTTCCTTGCTTTTGTTAGCGTTAACATGTAGTGGTAAAAAGTTAAATGGCTTTTTGTTTTCAGCAAGTTGACGCTGGTTATTAGCAGCAGTGGCTCGGCCTTGGGAATCACTCCCAATGCTCCTCTGTATAAAAAAAAAAAAAGTGAATCTTTCAAATAACATTACTTTAAACAATAACTCTTGCATTCTATTTTAATAGACCATACATGTTTGCACATTACAAGTCTGTGTGATGTAACTATGGGTAGGAAAAACAGTGTGGATAATCAGAAACTATTTCATATCAAAATCTTAACTAGGCAAAAATAAATTAATGGTGAATAAATGTTAATGGTGAATAAAAGTTTTGACAATGTAAATACTAAGGTAAAAAGGTCAGTTCACCAACCTCATCTAAATCACTGAAATTAATCCTCTGTTTGAGTCTCTCCAACTCGGCTTGCTCTGGAACAGACATCTGGGTTGCATATTTCACATGGGAGAATGAATGAGGAGTTCTGGCTCTCCTTCGACCGACTCCTGGAGAGGACTCCGGAGAAATGTCATTGGTTACTCTACTTTCTGCACCAACAGCAAACTTTTTCTTGTTTTTTTCAGAGGGCCTATTTGCTTTTTTATGCTGCACACCCC